>CM068375.1:59729590-60929590 GCA_034769895.1 Magicicada septendecula
GTACTAGAAACTCGGCTACTGCCACAGCTCGAAGAATGGTTCCCTGGTGATGAAGAGTACATTTTTAATGCACGATTCGGCACCGTGCCACAAAGCCAGGGAGTGTTACTGCATTCCTGGTCGAAAAACACATTACCATTTTGCCCTGGCCCGGGGAAACTCACCTGACATGAACCCCATAGAGAACATGTGGGAACTCACCAAACGGGCGATCGCCAAGGAAGTGATCACCACCAAGCGCCAGTTGGTTGAAACACTCATCAGAGAATCGCATCACAACACCGAACTCCAACAAAATGCAAAAGTCTGTATAGAGAGCATGCCCCGACGCATAGAAGCTATAATTGCAGCAAGGGTGGCATTACTAAATACTAAGATTAATTTTATTAGATTTTTATTAATGTACATATTACTTTTACGAAAAAAATAAATAGTTTCGCTTACGTAACTTGTTGTTTTTATGATCTCAATAATACACTCTTATAAATAAAAAATACCTACAAGACCTATAACCAATTATTTGTTCAAAAAATTCAGTCAAACTAGAAAATAAAAAACTGAATACTGTCCCTAATAATTTGGCCACCCACTGTATGTAGTGCAACTGTGTATGTAGTACATTCTAGTAGTACTCTCCATATTGCAGGCAGGGACTATTCCAACAATATATGCGTGGCAGTCAAAGTGTTTTACTTCCGTTTGCTGTAAGATAAATATTGTTACGACCGTCTCACTGGTACAGTGGAAAACGAAATAGACACCAAGTAAGTCACTGATCACCAGTTTTATAAATCACAATTAACAGTTTGAAATCAACAAGTTATTCAACAAGATTATACTAGTGCAATAATTCAGTTAAATTTGTCCACACGCAATAATAGTGTAACTGATAGAGTCCCGCACAATTATAACACAATAACGCTTCGCCCCTTGAATGCATCACCACTTAAAACTCACTGTGTAGTCGCCAGACATAAACTGAACTGACCGTCGGTGGATGCTTATATTTATACCCTGCTGAGATGCTTTCCTCTTACGGGCGCTCTCGAATCTACTACAGACAGTGTCGTGTCTTGCCTTGAACACAATGTGCGCCGACCAGCCTCGATTGTTGGCGCGTGATGAGTGTCACGTAATTGTCTTTCATCACAAAGTAGCAGTAATATGCACGCACGCACGCGCGCGCGCGCGCGCACACACACACACACACACACACATACCCTTTTCGGAAAATGTCTTTCTTCATATTTTGAGGGTAGTACAATCAGAATCAGTCCTTATCTCGAACACCGATTTTTTTGCTATCACAGTACTTCCATTTCCTTACTGAATATGAAAGTAAAACAATTCCTTGCTGAAGATGGACAAGATTTGCTCGATACCGGTACCAGTGTTTCTGACGTACTCAGAAAGTCATAACTGGATGTGAGTCTTAAGTTTATTTCTATGACCTCCAAACATATGTCCAGTCTTCCCAATGTGGAAGAAAATTATGAATACGACAGTCACGGACAACACGTGTGTACATAACAGAGTTTCACAGCTTACTGAATAGTCCACGCCAATGAATGTTCAGCAAATGTCCCGTCTGGTTGGCTACAGTGCAGTTGCTCATCGGTTCCCGTAATATTCAAAACGGTCGGATACTTTCCGGTCAGGCCTTTATTTAAATTATTATTTATTTATTGATAGAATCAATTTATACTCTGTATTGCCTAGATTGATTCCGTGTTACTATGACAATTTCATTTTGGAAAAAAGAAGGTGATTAGACGAATTGAAATCACAGCTCCGAAATTTCCCACTCGATTACAAAATCATAATATGGTGTCCGCCATATTGTCCTCAAGGTGGCCTAAACATTGGTTTATAGATAAGACTGTTAGTTCATTTTATGTATCTTATAAATGTTTATCCTATAATATATTTATCGTCTCTAGTATTTATTGAATAGGCAGCATTGAAATTCTCCATTCGTCCTTGGGTTGAAGTATTCAAAAAACTCCTTGCTATTCATTAAAATATACGAAAGTAAATAATCCAATCAAACCCTCGGAACAGGAATATAATTAAGTAACTATGAAGCCAATGTAATTTGTTTTAAAACTTGAAAGTGTAATTAAATGGGAGGTTTGGATTCAATTGATAGTGAACTCTAACGATACAAACCTTTTAGTTTTAAATTGAAAACCTTAGAATTTAGTCTTTGGAAGATAATAGGAAACCGTGGAACTGTATTTGCTTTTTTCTGTTTCATTATCGGAATCTTAATTAAAACCAATCCATTACTTTTCAATGAAATCAAATTGGTGCGTCCGCCTAGAGAGGAAGAGAGAGAGAGAGAGAGAGAGACAGAGAGGAGAGAGAGAGAGAGAGAGAGAGAGAGAGAGAGAGAGAGAGAGAGAGAGAGAGAGAGAGAGAGAGAGACTGAAAGTTTTGAGTGATGACATTGGAACATTTTAATTACCAGTATAGATTCAAAACGTTTTCGACTAATAATCGTGATACGATTAAGAGGATACGCGTGTTCAGATTCTTTTAAAAAGAGAAGTCGACTGCGCAAAGAGTCGTAAGATTTCGAAGAAGAAGAAGGCAAATCTTTACATTTTTCTCATGTAAGACACTAGGCCTATATTTTCTACGTTAAATTTTATTGTTTGGAAACTCTTTATAGTTTGATGTATAAATATAGTTATATGATTATAATATAGTTAATATAGTTATATGATTGAAGTATAAAATCAATATAAAGCAGGCAAGCATCATGGTCATAAGCAAAATAAGCAGGATTGCACAGATTAAAATAGTAAATGTGAAAATTCAAGAAGTGACAGTTTTTCAAATGTCTGGAATGTGTAGTTAGAGAGGACATGCGTTGTGTCGAGAGGTAAATGCGGAATTGGCTTAGCCCTGCAGCTAAGGAAGAAAAATATATCATAAAGACCACTAGATATAAAGCTGAAAAAGAGGATGGTGAAGTGTTTAGTTAGAAGCGTGCTGCCATACGTGGCAAAAACTTGGAAATTGAGGAAAGACAAGGAGAGAAGATTACTAGCCTTCGATATGTGGACTTAGAGAAGGATGGAAAGATTGAGTTCCTGGAAGGTCAGAGTGACAAATGAGGAGAATAGAGGAGGGAAGAGTAGTAGCAGGTGTAGTAGCGGTTTAGAATGAGAAGGTGCTTGAAAGAGTAGGAGAGAAACGGCAGTCTTGGACAGGTAGTAGGGGAAAGGAAACTCAAAGCAATGTCTTCGAGAAATACTGTAGGGGCTGTTAATGGAAAGCGGAAGAGAAGCCGGAGGAGAAACCATATAATATGGAGCAAGGACATTAAATGGAATGCTGAGTTATGTTAGGAGAACTTCTGAAGAGTTTGGAATAAATAACAAAACAATAAAAACAATAAAAAGTGTGGTAATAAGCAAAATAAGCAGGACTACACAGATATAGGGAGGGAATGCACAGATAGGGAATGAGGAAATTGATCAAGTGACAGCTTCGAATGTCTGGCGAAATTTGTAGGCGTCTTATATTATTCTAAAATTTAGACACTGATGAAAAAATAGGAGCTGAGGTTATAGGTTTTTGAGATTTGTACACGGATAAGAATGGAAAAGATTTCTGGCATGGATAATGTCAGAAATCTGGAAATGCTTGGAACAGCACGAAAGAAATGGAGGGTGTTGGATATCATCAAGGGCAGGAAGAGAAATCGGCTTGGACACTGTATAAGGCAAACTCAAGGTAATGTGTTGATAGAAAGACCGGAGGGGCTGATAAATACAAAGCGAACGAACGAAGACGCTAAATTCAATGGATAAAGGACGGAGGAGAGGCTACATGACGGGATGAGGTATCAGAAATAAAGAGACAAGCCCAAGATGGGAAGTGTGGAGGGAGCGTGCCCTGTAAATCCTGCCCTTGGGTAGAAAACACATGATGATGGTATTTGAGTAATTTTCACTGAATCATAAAAGTGAAATTTGACTTTACTCTCGGTTTTTATACCACAATGATATTCTTACTTCATACCGTGAGGTTATGTTATTTCATATCGAAGGGAAGTGATGTCCGTTGTTCACAAAAAAAAAAAAAAAAAAAAAAAAAAAAAAAAAAAAAAAAAGTCATTACCGAGTGGCACTCTTTGTGCTCAGGTGTAAGGCTCAATAGAAACCAATTTACTTCTCATTAAAAATTTAACCCGACTCTTGATTGTGCCGCCTACGTGTATGCATACTAACGACCCATTGCTTTGCTCTCTCTCTCTCTCTCTCTCTCTCTCTCTCTCTCTCTCTCTCTCTCTCTCTCTCTCTCTCTCTCTCTCTCTCTCACTCTCTCTCTCTCTCTCTCTCTGTTCGTTGTTGTTTGACAAAATACAAAATATTTTATTTGCATCACAAACAAAAAACGTCACCATAAAAATTCACTACGGTATTAAAAATAAAACAAATTTTATTTGTTTATAGCTATATGAAATCTGACGTCAAGTCCTTCCTTTCCTGTTCCTGGCGTTACAACCCAGCGTAGGTTTTTAGCCTGTTCAATAACGTTCTTCCAATCCACAATCTCATTACACATCCGTCTACAACCCCTCATGTTAATACATGTTAAAATATTCTCCCGTCATCCAACCATCTCTTTCTGAGTCTGCCTCTAATTAATTCTTCTTTCTACTGGTCTCCAGTCTGCAGTTCTCTTAGGCATTCTTCTGTCATCCATTCGCCTTACGTGGCCCAACCACTCATGCCTCCTACTATTAATAAACCGGACTATGTCAGCACACTGAATCGGTTGGTCCAGTTCATGGTTCATTCGAATCCTCCAATAGCCATCTTCAATTTATTTAAAGATTTTTCGCATGACATTTCGTTCAAATATTCTTATATGTTGCTCGTCTCTGCCGGTTAATTTCCAGGCTTCGCAACCGTATGTTACTACCGGTCGTGTAAGACTTTTGTATATAGTAAGCTTAAGTTGTTTGCTTAACATCCTTGATTTGAAAAGCTTTTCATAAGAGAAATAACATCTCTTACCACTTACAATGAGGAACTTTATTTCATTGCTCCAAGAGTTGTTCTGAGTAATTTGTAAACCTAAGTAAAAAAATTGTTGGAAACATTCAAATATATAATTGAATGCATCCAACTAATATATATGCCTGGTTGTTTGTGACAATCCGTCGAAGTTCTATCTGACGTTAACTAAAAGTTGTAAATTGTTGCAGTTATTAGGCGCCCTTTGCCGAATGCAACAAGCGTTAATACAGATTTAGTTAAAATGAGTTTAAATAGTCGCGCGACGGAGAATTATTCGTACTTTGGTCGGCGTTCCCTGACGTCAGACCACCTCCGCCCCTTTTCTAGTAAAGCTTTTCGCTCAACAAGTTCAGTCAGTCTACCATCAAACTGCACTGTGAGCAGAGTCGCCCGTCGTCTCCTGGTGGGTACTTTGGTTAGGTACCTCGATTACCAAGCTAATTATGTTTTCTAAGTATCTTAAATTTCATAAATCAAATCTGGTGACGAACTGTGTTCGTCTGTAACGTTTGTAAAACAAAAACTTGTATTTTGTAAAAGATTGTAACTTTTAATCTACCATGATGTATTCGTTTGTAATAGTTAGCCTTGAGAAAAAACCAAGTTTCAGCCAGTTAGTTTAAAGAAAATGAAAGATGTGTAAATTTTAGCATTTGTCACTTGTTATGGAATTTGATTTGTAATTTTGAGAATTGTTGTAACTGTACTTTTGTAAATTTTGCAATTATGTATTGTGTCACTTAACGTGTGCGTGTAGTAGCTGGTAACCTATACTAAAGAGTTTGGAACTTTCAGTAAAGCTTGGTTCCACGTACGGGCCCACGAGTGTGAGAGAATCGATTTGCCGCATAATTTCTTCACACCTTCAAGAATACGTACGAACAGTGCAGAAACACGGCTTTCCATGACCGGCTTATGCACGGTGTGACCGGAGGCAGCAGGCCGCCAGCAGCAAACGCCACTCACGTGTTCAAGTAACATTATTTTCATTAGTTATTCGTCTGCAGTTTCCAGTTACCAGTTTACTAGTAAAATAAAAAAGGAAGATGAAGTAAATTTATCGTTTTGTGCTATATGAACTTGTATCTTGCAAGGACTTTACAGATAGGGTGTTAAGAAATTTAAAGAACGAATCGTAACTTGTACGATATGTATTGATATATGTATTACAATTGTAAACTGGCATTGACTTATGCAATCATTAAATTTCTTAAAGATTTCGCCCATGTTTAACTGATGCTAATGGGGAATTTTTTGTAACTGGTTAATCTAGCGTTTGAATTGTGTTATAGTTAAATTTTACGATTTTTGGGCATTTAGTTTATTCTCTATATGGTCGACTCAGTAATTCACCTTTCTCTGGCTGAAACACAAATTATATAATGTTCTGGGCTTTATTTTGTTCTAAAATAAACGGGTACACTTTGACTCTGCTCACTAGCTGCTTGTACTGAGTTTTAATTTCATACTCTCCCCCGCCTTTAGCTAATTATATTAGACATTAAGACTTTTTTAAGGGCATCATATTTTGTGTAAGGCGACATAGGTAGCAGTAAGTATTTTTTTTGTTTCTGATTTATGTGGTGCGTTACGTTTTATGGGCCCAGCAGGGTAACGTCCCACAAAATTAGTTTCACTATAGTCCTTATAGTCCTGTACAGAGATAGAGAGAGAAAGAGAGAGTGAGTGAAAGCATTATCAATTTTCACAGTACTAAGTTCGTGGTGACACTGTACAATTGAACTTTGGATAGAGAAGTAATATATACTTTATACGGATTAGGGTGGTTTAGTGGCAGAGCAGGCGACAAGTTTATTGGTGTAATCCCACGGCCTCCACTGAATTCTAACGTTCACACGGCAACAAGGCATTCAGCTAGTCCAACTGAAACAAGGCATTCAGCTAGTGCAAACGTTTGGTATATAAACGAAAACATTACAACAAAAAATTGGCCAATAAAGTGGGGCAAACGACGCAATTCTGGTATCGCCTTTGCCGCTCTGACGAATTATGAAATCGGTGTAGGTCTTCTGTCTCCACTTTGTGCGCTGAATGACTTCATTTTTGAAAGAATTACGCGGATTATCTCTCTTGTGACTGCTATTATAATATTTCCCTTGTAATATTAAAAAAAAATTGTGCTGATATTTTATGGCAGAGGTCTCCAAACTTTTTCCTTGACTTATCTTTACGTAAACAGAATCGCTCTTTTACATTTAAAATATACAGGAAGCCAACTACCACAGACTTAACTATACATGCTAATTCGTTTCATCCTCACACACAATAAATAGCGCCGTTTAATGCATTAGTGCACAGACTAATGACTGTATCTTTAAGCCGTGAAGACCATCGGAATGAGGATAAAATTATCAAATACATATCCATAAAAAATGTTACAAAAGTGATATGGTAGATAATTTGATTCTGAAACATAAGTATAAGCAGAATAAGATAAAAAAATGACAGATAAAGTGCAATTTGTATCAGCCGAATTTACTAATATGCTCCCTAATGTAATAAAAAACGAGTTCAAGAAATTAAATATCAATATTTCATTCAGAACTGTCAATAATTTAAAAAATATATTCAGGTTAAGTTCTCCTAAAGTAATAGAAAATTGCTCAGGCATATATAAATTGCAATGTGATGATTGTGACAAGTTTTACATCGGCCAAACGGGGAGGAGGTTAATTGACATATATAAAAAACGTTTACCAAAAAGGACATCACATCAGCCAAGTCAAAATTTGCTTTACATTTAATTAATGAAAATCACAACTACACTGGGTTTGCGGAGAATATGGTACCCATGCATGTCACTAACAAAGGTCGTTTGATGGATGCGTTGGAAGAATTCGAAATTTATAAAGCATCCAAAATACATAAAGAAAGGTTGCTCAACGACCAGCTTTCATTTATATCGAACACGTTGTATGATATCGTAATAAAGATAAACGGTGAACTTTGCAATCAGCCCAGATGATATGTGACTGTCGGGCAGTGCGCACTGTCTTCGTTAGCTGTGTGTGTACGGTGTTTTAATTATGTCATTTGTAACAGTTGTGTTTGTTTTATTCGTTCGTGTGTGTATGTGTTTTTAACAATTTCACCGACGACTCCTATATATTAGGAAGAAGAAGTTTTACCTGATGATGGGAATTTAATCCCCGAAACTTGTAGCGGAATATTAAACTACAAGATAGCTGACGGATCACATAAGGTATATTTTAAATTAATTGAATATATATGTTGTTGGCCCGCCTGACTTCCAAAATTTTTCAATTTGGCCCTCAAATGAAAAAGTTTGTAGACCCCTACCATAAAATATCAGCAAACTTTTTTTTAATATTACAAGGAATATATTATAATAGCAGTAACAAGAGGGATAATCCGCGTAATTCTTTCAACAATGAAGTCATTCAGCGCAAAAAAGTGGAGACAGAAGACCTAAACCGAGTTCATAAATCGTCAGAGCGGCAAAGGCGATACCAGAGTTGCGTCGTTTGTCCCACTTTATTGGCCAATTTTTTGTTGTAATGTTGTCGTTTATATACCAAACGTTTGCACTCGCTGAATGCCTTGTTGCCGTGTGAACGTTAGAATTCAGTGGAGGCCGTGGGATTACACCAATAAACTTGTCGCCTGCTCTGCCACTAACACACCCTAATCCGTATAAAGTATATATACGTCTCTATCCAAAGTTCAATTGTACAGTGTCACCACGAACTTAGTACTGTGAAAATTGTTAATACTTTCACACATGCTTTCACTCTCTCTCTCTCTCTCTCTCTCTCTCTCTCTCTCTCTCTCTCTCTCTCTCTCTCTCTCTCTCTCTCTCTCTCTCTCTCTCTCTCTCTCCCCCTCTCTCTCTCTCTCTCTCTCTCTGTACAGGACTATAAGGACTATAGTGAAACTAATTTACAACTTTTAGTTAACGTCAGATAGAACTTCGACGGATTGTCACAAACAACCAGGCATATATATTAGTTGGATGCATTCAATTATACATTCGAATGTGTCCAACAATTTTTTACTTAGGTTTACAAATTACTCAGTACAACTCTTGCAGCAATGAAATAAAGTTCCTCATTGTAAGTGGTAAAAGATGTTATTTCTCTTATGAAAAGCTTTTCAAATCCAGGATGTTAAGCAAACAACTTAAGCTGACTATATACAAAAGTCTTATACGACCGGTAGTAACATACGGTTGTGAAGCCTGGACGTTAACCGGCAGAGACGAGCAACATATAAGAATATTTGAACGAAAAGCCATGCGAAAAATCTTAAAATAAATTGAAGATGGCTATTGGATGATTCGAATGAACCATGAACTGGACCAACCGATTCAGTGTGCTGACATAGTCCGGTTTATTAAGAGTAGGAGGCATAAGTGGTTGGGCCACGTAAGGCGAATGGATGACAGAAGAATGCCTAAGAGAACTGCAGACTGGAGACCAGTAGAAAGAAGAATTAATTAGAGGCAGACTCAGAAAGAGATGGTTGGATGACGGGAGAATATTTTAACATGTATTAACATGAGGGGTTGTAGACGGATGTGTAATGAGATTGTGGATTGGAAGAACGTTATTGAACAGGCTAAAAACCTACGCTGGGTTGTAACGCCAGGAACAGGAAAGGAAGGACTTGACGTCAGATTTCATATAGCTATAAACAAATAAAATTTGTTTTATTTTTAATACCGTAGTGAATTTTTATGGTGACGTTTTTTGTTTGTGATGCAAATAAAATATTTTGTATTTTGTCAAACAACAACGAACAGAGAGAGAGAGAGAGAGAGAGAGAGAGAGAGAGAGAGAGAGAGAGAGAGAGAGAGAGAGAGAGAGAGAGAGAGAGCAAAGCAATGGGTCGTTAGTATGCATACACGTAGGCGGCACAATCAAGAGTCGGGTTAAATTTTTAATGAGAAGTAAATTGGTTTCTATTAAGCCTTACACCTGAGCACAAAGAGTGCCACTCGGTAATGGCTTGTTTTTTTTTTTTTTTTTTTTTTTGTGAACAACGGACATCACTTCCCATCGATATGAAATAACACAACCTCACGGTATGAAGTAAGAATATCAATGTGGGATAATAACCGTGAGTAAAGTCAAATTTCACTTTTATGATTCAGTGAAAACTACTCAAATACCATCATCATGTGTTTTCTACCCAAGGGCAGGATTTACAGGGCACGTTCCCTTCACGCTTTCCCATCTTGGGCTTGTCTCTTTATTTCCTGATACCTCATCCTTATATCGTCCGTCATGTAGCCTCTCCTCCGTCCTTTATCCATTGAATTTAGCGTCTTCGTTCGTTCGCTTTGCATCTGTCAGCCCCTCCGGTCTTTCTATCAACACATTACCTTGTGTTTACCTTATACAGTGTCCAAGCCGATTTCTCTTCCTGCCCTTGATGTTATCCAACAACCTCCATTTCTTTCGTGCTGTTCCAAGCATTTCCAGATTTCTCACATTATCCATCCAGAAAATCTTTTCCATTCTTGTCCGTGTACGAATCTCAAAGACCTATAACCTCAGCTCCTATTTTTCCATCAATGTCTACATTTTTGAATAGTATAAGACGCCTAAAAATTTCGCCAGACATTCAAAGTTGTCACTTGATCAATTTCATCATTCCCTATCTGTGCATTCCCTCTCTATATCTGTGCAGTCCTGCTTATTTTGCTTATTACCACACTTTTTATTGTCTTTATATTGTTATTCATTACAAACCCTTCAGAAGTTCTCCTAAAATACCTCAGAATTCCATTTAATGTCCTTGCTTCCATATTATATGGTTTATCCTCCGGCTTCTCTTCCGCTTTCCATTAACAGCCCCTCCAGTATTTCTCGAAGACATTGCTTTGAGTTTCCTTTCTCCTACTGCCTGTCCAAGACTGCCGTTTCTCTCCTACTCTTTCAAGCACCTTCTCATTTTATACCTCTACTACGCCTCCTACTCCTGCTACTACTCTTCATCCTCTATTCTCCTCATTTGTCACTCTGTCCTTTCAAGAACTCAATCTTTCCAAAGGAGATCAAAACAATAACACACAGCAGACATTTTGGCAAGAATTGTTTACTCCGAGAGCGACATTGTGAGCAGTCAACAGGACCCCACCTGAAGCCTCAAGAAGACTAAAGAATCAGTGACCCTCAGTTGTCACTTATCAGACCAGTTGTTACTTATGGAGACGAGACATTGGCTATATATTCACTTGTTCTGCCTACTGACTGGCAACTGTGAACTGATAATAGTGACGAAAACATTGCGACGCTATGAAGTTAGTGACATTGACAGTGACTGCAGTGTTTCGAGACAATTAATAACAATTTGTGAACACGCATTGTACGTCGACGTATAGGAGTGTGAGCAGGGCATATTAGAACGGATCGTTATAACATACGAACGGACAAACAATCGCATAATTGGAGTAGACTTTTAACATCACTGAATATCTAGGGATTTTATCCTCCGCTGGAGTGGAAGTAAATGCAAATATAAGCAAAACTTAACACATAGTAATTTATGCATCAGAAAGGGGAATAAATCAACACAATTTATGCATACAGGATAATTCATTTGATACAGTTAATAAGTTTATATTTGCAGATAACATGATAGGTAATGATGGATACATAAACACGACGATAGATGACACGATACAAATATGAAATAGGGCATATTATGATAACAGTACACTACTGAGAAGCAAGCTCATTAGTCGCAATACAAAAGTAAAAATATTTAAGAGACTTATCAGACCGGTTGTTACTCATAGAGGCGTGACATGGACATTAACAAAAAAGGAACAACAAACACTAAGAAGGTTTTAAAGGATGATTGCAAGACGTGTTTATGGCCCGGTTAAATTAGATGAGACGAATGGAGAATAAGAAGTAACCATGAGATAGATGAGCTCTTGAAGCATGAGGACACTGTAAGATTTGTAAAGGCTCACCGAATACAATGGCTAGGTCACCCATGATGGATCAACCTACGGTGATGGATGATCGGCGTGTGCTAAAGAAAATCCTGAGGACGCAAGTCTATAACATAGTCATCTTATTGCCTCTCAAGGCAGGTGTAAACATTGTTAACATAATATAAGCAAAGTCAATTCATTTTATGTATCCAGTAAATGTTGTTAGCAGTACTGTGACAATAATAATTATCCTCTCCACTATTTTTACTTCCATGTTCCATAAGGAAATGGAAGTATGGTCATGACGAAAAAAATCGTGTTCGAGATAAGGGCTGATTCTGATTCTACTACCCTCAAAACACGAGAAAAGTCATTTTTCGAAAAGTGTGTGTGTGTGTGTGTGTGTGTGTGTGTGTGTGTGTGTGTGTGTGTGTGTGTGTGTGTGTGTGTGTGTGTGTGTGTGTGTGTGTGTGTGTGTGTGTGTGTGTGTGTGTGTGTGTGTGTGTACGTGTAGAATTTTTCTTATGGCAAACGATAACTGCCGCACATTCAAACAGAATCAAATAATGTTTTGCATACTGTTCTGAATTGTAGATAACTCGACGTCTATTGATTTTCGTGAAGATCGGTTAATGGGAAGGGGTAGTTTACCTGCAACCTTTTACGTTTTAACAAGAGTAAAGTGCTTAATTTTGATAAATAAACTATCCTTAAAAGAAGGTCATAATAATCCACTGCATAAAGGTAGATGAAATATCTATAAATAAAAAGGGTAGTTGAAGAAGAAGGGAGTAATTTTCTATAAATTATAATGGTAGTTAATGAGGGAGGAGATAATTTCTTATAAGTTTAATATGTGTACTACGTTATTGACAACGAAGAAGTAGTTTCAGTTTTTATGTTAACCTAACATAATCAATTTTTGGTGTCACAGCCACGGCCCGGTGATAAATTACTACTACAGTCTTTTACCATTAAAAAATGAAAAACGAAATCAATTGCAATGACCAGCCAACTATTTTGCAACATACAAAATTAAAATTTGTAAAACTCTTTCACTACATAAAATTATGTGCGATATTCACTACATATCTAAGCCCAAAAATCGCATTATCGAAATAATTGCGGGTACGCATAAAGGCAGTACCAAATGATTTTATATATAATCTGAGAACATGGAAGTCATGTATGGTTCTCCATACCGATTTTTTGAATCTGTAGCATTGAAGTTCTGCATTCGTTCTTGGGTTGAAGTATTTCGCTAACTCCTTGCTATTCATTAAAACATACGAAAGTTAAATAACACAATCAAACTGACCATACAAACCTTCTGGCTTAATTTGAAAACCTTGGAATTTCAGCCTTTAGAAGATTATAGGAAACGTCGAGCTGTTTTCTGTTCATTAACCGAAATCTTAATTAAAACCAATCCATTACTTTTCAATGAAATCACATTAGTGCGTCCGCCTAAGGCGAGAAAGAGACAGTGAGAGAGTTAGAGGGGGGACTGATATTCTTATTTATATCCTGAAAGTTTTCAGTGATGACATTAGAACATTTTAATTAACAGTATAGGTTAAAAACGTTATCGACTAGTAATCGTGTTACGATTGAGAGGATACGCCCTAGATTCTTTTAAAAAAAGAAGTGAACTCAACAGAGTCATAAGATTTCGATGAATAAGAAGTGTAAATTACAATTTTCTTATGTAAAACACTAAATTTTTGCGTATATTTAAATAAACATAACAAAACGTCTAAAATGTTTGGAATTAAAATCAATTATCCCTAGAAAAAATGTCACCAGACATGAAACTAACTCCCCGATGCTCATTAAAATATACAGAGGTTAAATAACCCAATTTAAACCTCAGAATAGGAACGTAATTCTCTATTTTTACTTCCATGTTCCATAAGGAAATGGAAGTATGGTCATGGAGAAAAAAATCGTGTTCGAAATAAGGGCTGATTCTGATTGTACTACCCTCAAAACATGAATAAAAGTCATTTTTCGAAAAGTGTCTGTGTGTGTCTGTCTGTCTGACTACGTGTAGAATTTTTCCTATGGCAAACGATAACAGCCGCAAATTCAAACAGAATCAACTAATGTTTTGCATACAGTCCTGAACTGTAGAGTACTCAAGGCCTATTGTTTTTGGTGAAGATGGGTTAAGGAAAAGGGGTAGTTTACGTGCAACGTTTTATGTTTTAACAAGGGTAAATTTTTCTATGACGAACGATAATTGCCGTATATGTAAACAGAATCAAATAATTTTTTGTATATATCCCTGAATTGTGGAGAACTCAAGGCCTTTGATTTTGGTGAAGATCGGTTAAGGGCAAGGGGTAGTTTACCAGCAACCTTTTACGTTTCAACAAGAGTAAAGTACTTGAAAATTCATTTAAACTTTTTCAAACAATGGTAATTGTTAAATATCGGTATGGAGAACCATACATGACTTCCATTTTCTAAGATTTATATTTAAAATCATTTACGAAATGAAATGTTTCCATAGAAACTACATCTTTCCACTTATTGCTTCAGCCTTAACCACAGTACTGTAGTCACTAACGTATACCACCACACGTTATCGAACTCGATTTTCACTGATGATGGCAGTCGACGGCACTGCCGAAACGTCTGGTTTTGCAGAAAACATTGGGCTACGGCCAAACAGCCCGGGAAGGAATTTTAACAAAAAACTACTTCTTTGTTGCCGATAACGTAGTACACATATAAAAATTCTCCCCTCCCCTTACAACTATAATTTTCATTAATAGAAAATTACCCCCACCCCGTTCAACTAGCCTCGTCATTTATAGATATTTCATCTACGTTTCTACAGTGGATTATTAAGATCTTCTTATCAGGATACTTTATTTATCATAATTAAGTACTTTACTCTTGTTACAACAAAAAATGTTTCTGGTAAACTACCCTTTCCCCGTTACCGATATTCACCAAAATCAATAGGCCTTGAGTCTTCTACAACTCAGGCATATATGTAAATAATTATTTGATTCTGTTTGAATTTACGGCAGTTATCGTTCGTCATGAAAAAATTCTCTTGTTACAACATAAAATGTTGCAGGTAAACTACCCCATTCCCTTAACCGATCTTCACCAAAATCAACAGGCCTTGAGATCTTTAGGGATGTATGCAAAACTTATTTGATTATGTTTGAATTTACGGCAGTTATCGTTCGTCATAGAAAAAATTAACCTTGTTATCACATAAAAAGTTGCTGGTAAAGTACCCCTTTCTCTTAACTGATCTTCACCAAAATCAATTGACCTTGAGTCCTCTACAATTCAGGGATGCGTGCAAAATATTAATTGATTCTTTGAATGTGCGGCAGTTATCGTTCGTCATAGAAACAATTACTCTTGTTAAAACATTAAAGGTGGCCGGTAAACTACCCCTTTCCCGTAACCGATCTTCACCAAAATCAATAAGTCTTCAGTCCTTTACAATTCAGGAATGTATGCAATAACGTATTTGATTCTGTTTCAATTTGCGGCTGTTATCGTTTTCCATAGAAAACAATTACCCTTGATTTAAAAAAAACCGTTGTAGGTAAACTACCCCTTTCCCTCAACCGATCTTCACCAAAAACAATAGTCGTGAGTACTCTACAAATCTGGACTGCATGCAAAAAATGATTTGATTCTGTTTGAATTTGCGGCTGTTATCGTTTGGCATATATAATACCCTTGTTAAAACAAAAAAACGTTGCAGGTAAACTACCCTTTTCCCTTAACCGATCTTCACCAAAAACAATAGGTCTTGAGCACTCTACAATTCAGAGTTGTATACAAAAAATTATTTGATTATGTTTGAATTTACGGCCTATATCGTTTGCTATAGGAAATACCCTTGTTAAATCATAAAACGTTGCCGGTAAACTACCCCTTTCCCTTAACCGATCTTCACCAAAATCAATAGGTCTTGAGAACTCTACAATTTAGGGCTGTATGCAAATAATCATTTGATTGTGTTTGAATTTGCGGCTGTTATCGTTTGCCATATAAAATACCCTTGTTAAAACATAAAATGTTGCTGGTAAACTACCCCTTTCCCTTAACCGATCTTCACCAAAAACAATAGGGCTTGAGAACTCTAGAATTCAGGGCTGTATGCAAAAGAGTAGTTGATTCTGTTTGAATTTGCGGCTGTTATCGTTTTCCATAGAAAACAATTATCCTTGATTTAAAAAAAACCGTTGTAGGTAAACTACCCCTTTCCCTCAACCGATCTTCACCAAAAACAATAGTCGTGAGTACTCTACAAATCAGGACTGCATGCAAAAAATGATTTGATTCTGTTTGAATTTGCGGCTGTTATCGTTTGCCAAAAAAAAATCTACAGGCAGACACACACACACAGACACTTTTCGAAAAATGACTTTTTTTCATGTTTTGAGTGTAGTACCATCAGAATCTGCAATAATCTGGAACACGATTTTTTTTGCTATCACCATACTTCCATTTCCTTAAGGAACATGGAAGTAAAAATAAAATAATTTTGTTGCCAGGCAATAAAATTATAATTTTGTTCATTTTAATTTAAATCATGTATGAGAGAAAATATATCGTTCGTGGCAGGCAAGCATATCTCAATTAATGTTTACGTTTCCATTTTATTATTATGATTACTGCAATAAAAAGGCAGGCAAGACACACACACACACACACACACACACAATTCGCGTTATTTCTGGCCTCACTCATGTTTATTTTCTTACATTTGCACGCTTTTTAAATGGAAAGTGCCAAAACCCACACCAACACAACGCGTGCAAGCCGAAAAAGTGTACAGCGTGGATAGCGATTTGCTTCCTGTGGAACGCTGGGCAGTGTAACTGCAGGTGTTTACAGAGGAACGGTTCATAGACAGACTTTTCATCTTTAGGGAATGAACCCTCTGCAAGATGCTCAGGGTCCATGAGTGCCTTCGGAGCGCTCCTTCTTTTCCGCGTGTTTGTTCTGTGAAACGTACACTGTAGATTCGCAGCTTTACTCTGAGCAACGCTCAATAGGAATGTTGAAAATTTTTGTCCACGGTGTACCCTCATACACACTAAACCTGCTCTGATGTTTTAATTACGGACATCATAATATTAAAACTTTGGAAACTTGACCACTACTTAATGGAGATCAAACATTAACTTATACAAGCCATTAATTTATATATGTACTAAACATAGAACATGGAAGTCATGTATGGTTCTCCATACCGATATTTTTTCTATGGCAAACGATAACAGCCGCAAATTCAAACACAATTAAATAATGTTTTGCATACAGCCCTGTATTGTAGAGTTCTCAAGACCTATTGGTGTTGGTGAAGATCGGTTATGGGAAAGGGGTAGTTTACCAGTAACATTTATGTTTTAACAAGGATAATTTTTTATATGACGAACGATAACAGCCGCAAATTCAAACAGAATAAAATAAGGTTTTGCATACAGCCTGAATTGTAGTGTTCTCAAGACCTGTTGGTTTTGGTGAAGATCGGTTAAGGGAATAGGGTAGTTTACCTGCAACGTTTTATGTTTTAACAAGAGTAAAGTACTTAATTTTGGTAAATAAAGTATCCTGATAAGAAGCTCATAATTATCCACTGTAGAAACGTAGATGAAATATCTATAAATGAAGAGGTTAGGTGAACGGGGTGGGGAGTAATTTTCTATTAATGAAAAATATAGTTGAAGGGGGAGGGGAGAATTTTTTATATGTGTACTACGTTATCGGCAACAAAGAAGTGGTTTGTTGTTAAAATTCCTTCCCGGGCTGTTTGGCCGTAGTCCAATGTTTTTTGCAAAACCAGACGTTTCGGCAGTGCCATCGACTTCCATCATCAGTGAAAATAGAGTGCGGTAACGTGTGGTGGTATACGATAGTGACCAAAGTACTGTGGTTAAGGCTGAAGCAATAAGTAGAAAGAAGTAGTTTCTATTGAAATATTTAATTTCGAAAATGATTTTAAATATAAATCTTAGAAAATGGAAGTCATATATGGTTCTCCATACCGATATTTTAACTAAAAACCCAAATATAAATTCTTTTCAACTTTAAAGTGTAATTAAATAGGAGGTTTGAATTCAGTTGGTACTGAGCACTGAGGATCCAAAACTCGCCGCTTCAAATTGAAAACCTTAGAATTTCAATGCTTAAGAGATTATATAAAACGTGAAACCGTATTTGCGTTTCTGTTGATTATCCGAAATCTTAATTAAAACCAATTCGTTACTTTTCAGTGAAATCACATTCATGCATCCGCCTAGATATAAAGAGAAGAGAGAGAGGGAGAGAGGGAGAGAGAGAGAGAGTGAGTGAGAGAGAAGGGGGCGATACAAACAGACAGACAGAGACAGCGTGACTGGTCGCCTTATTTACATTCCGAATGCTTTCAATGAACAGACTGACATTTTAATTAAGAGTGAGTTTCATACAGAAACAAGGTACACTACCAAACGCGTTACAATTAAGAGGATACTCGTGTTCAGATTCGTTTATTAAGAGCAGTCGACTACTCAACGGATCTTTAGGTTCTAATGAAGAAACAGAAGAAGAAAAAGAAGAAGAAGAGGAAGAAGAAACGAATTCGTTATATTGCCCGATAAAAGACATTACATTTTTTAACTATCTCTCCGAAGAAACATAACAAAACTTGTAAAGAGTTTGAACTGAAATTCAATACAAAAAGAGGACAAAGAGCATGGTCAAAAGGAAAATGACCAGGCCTGCACTGATTAAAGTAGCCAATGAGAAAATTGAACAAGTGACAGTTTTTAAATATCCGGGATATTTTAGAGTACATGCGTTGTGGTCAAGAAGTAAAATTTAAAAAAATGCCATAGCTGAAAAGTTTTAAATAGAAAGAAACGATCGCTCTACGATCTTCTAGACGAGAAGCTGAGAAAGAGGAAGTCAAACGGTTTTGTCTGTAGCGTGCTCCTTTACTGAGCAGAAACGTCCACACTGAGGAAAGAATGTTACAGGCCTTCGAGATGTAGACATGTAGAAGACTAGAAAAGGTATTCTGGAAGAATAGAGTGGCAAATTACTTGGTGCTTGGACGAATAGGAACGAAATTCAGAGTGTTGGATATCATCAAAGGCAGGAAGAGAATCGGTTGGGCTACTGTATGTGGCAGAAAACACGAGGTAATATGATGGTTGAAAAACTGGAGAGTTGGTAAATGGAAAAAAAAAATGGAAGCGGAGGAGAGTCTAGATGATGGATAATCAGCGGATGGAATATCAGGAAATGAAGAGACCAGCTTAGGATAGTAAAGCATTAAGGAAGCATGAGTTGTGAGATCTGGCTATGCTCCGAAAACACTTTATGACGAATAAAGATAAGAACAACTGTGTAAATTATGTGATATCTAATGTTTTGTATATCCCAAGTATGAAATGAAATTCGTTATCGTACAAATATTGTAAAAATAATTACCTTAAAACTTAACGAAGTATTTTTAATCACTGTTTAAAGGTCATCGTCATCATCAGCATCCTCAAGGTTTAAACCAAGAATGGTTCGTTCTGGTCTCAAATAGGCAAATATTACAGCTGGTCATCCCAGCGCTTCCTCGGACGTCCTAAACCTCTCCGTCCCCTCGGCTTATAGTTCCATAGTTGTATGGGGATGCGTCAGTCATCAATTCGGCAAAGATGTTCCCACCAATTCAGCTAATAATGGGCGATCCTGTCGAATATACTCATAATAATCAGTTCCTGCCGTATATCTGTGTTTCTTCTATGATCATAGAGAGTATACCCTGCCACATGCCTGAGAAATCTCATTTCAGCCGCTTGGATTCGACTGGCCTGGCCTTTCGTTAAAGTCCAATTCTCAGACCCATAAAGAAGTGTGGGAAGAGCCACCACCTTGTAGAATTTTAGCCGTGTTCCTTTACTTACTGACTTAAAGGTTCGCCTGATGGTCCCGTGCGTAAGGTTGAACTTATGCAACTTATGCACCACGTCGTTGCTTGCATTATAAGACACACTGTAGCCCAGGTATTCAAAACTGCTAACTTGTTCCAGGACAGTACCATTTATAACAATTTTTGCCCCTACGGGATCAGTTCCACAAAAAACCATCACCTTGGTTTTAATTGTGGATAGCTGTTTTAAAGTTATAAAACCAAACAACATTGAATTAACTTGAACACGTGCGAACGCAATCGTCCGTTATTTTAAAATACTGGAAATAGTTGTAAACGGTTTACTCCAATACATAAATTTTGAGTAATTTATCTTCTTCTTCATCTTGTTCAGCTGGCCCTACTGCCTTTTATCCTCAGGTTGTAGCCGGGCCGTCCCTAGCAAATGTGAGCCCCAGAGCAAACAGTTGCTGCCCCCCCCCATCAAGAAACATGACTCTATATATATATATACTGGGAAGTATTGTAAATAAATTAATCGTATAGAAAAGAAAAAGTTTTATTTCGTCAACGACTTGCATGACACGATTGCAGTGACTTGAAACAGTTTGTAGAATAATAACAAAAATATTACTTCGTGTACAACTGGAGTTCAAATATTATGTTCAAGACAATATGCTACTTTTTAAATTTGATAAATTGATTTGTTCACTCGACTTCTTGAAATCCAGTACTTCAGCATAAAAATAAAGTAAATACTGTATTTCTTTAGTATTATAGGATTGCCGTCAAGGCAATTCTTTGGGCACCGGGGGTTCTCTAAGCGCGGGGCCCTGTGCGGGCACACCTGTCGCACACTACTAAGGATAGCCCTGGGTTGTAGGGAGCCTCCGTCCATCTTCTCCGTCTGTTACTATCCACATGCACACAACCTTCATTTCCTTTAAACTCTACTGTCAAAATCACTCAATTATTTTAGTCATGTAGCATCCTTGGCCTTCCTCTTCGTATCCGACCGTCCGGCTTTACTTCAAGGTGCTGTTTTATTTGTCTACTTCATCTGCCCTACTTGCATCTCCCAACCGCTTTATCTTGAAGTTCCATTGCGTTTGCTTTTATAGTGGACATTTTCATATTAGGCCGGCTACACACTAACCATCACCGCTGGACGTCATTACAAACAGCAAGTCAAAAACAACAGTGCGTAGCTTTGACATCCATCCGCACGTCCTGTACTTTTTGAAGGATGTGCACGACAAAAAATGAGTCCAGCAAGACCATCAGCGCAAGCCGCACGACGTGCGGATGGATCGTGTGTAGTGTTGACGGATGTCAAGGAATGTTGCATCGTGCATGTTTGATCATGCGTACGCTTGCTGTGTATCAAATCGTCATTTTCGAGCAAGTAAAGTACATGTTTTTAGAACACATTCGTTTAATAAATGTTTAATTTTACGCTAAATTCATTCTTTAGTTTATATTTAATAAGTAACGATTCATACAAAATTTCAGTTTAATATTTAGTTTAGTTTATTCTTTGTTTACATAATACATTCAAATATCATTAGCCGTTATTAAGTTTATTTTAAATATTGTTATTATTAATTGTTTTAGTTACAATTCATAATAGACGGTGAAATAACATCAAAATTTATCGAAAAATATAAATTAAATAGATGTCTGTGGGACGTATTCTCGGCAGATTACATGAATAAAAATACAAAATTTTTAAATTTTGTTTAGCTAATTTTATTAATTTAATTTCATTAATGCAATTAATTAAAAAAAAAATTTTTAATTTTAATACAGAATAAACTAATAAAATGATTTTTACAAAACACAACGAGAACTAAAGGACGTCTGTCACGCTGGACGAGTTGCACGACAGTGTGGTGCGCACAGCCATCGCCGACGTCGGGCATGCTGGACAGCGGCGATGGATAGTGCGTACCCGGATTTACGTTGTTTGCAAATGCAGGACCAATTTATATAAATGTGTGTTACATTGTAAATAAATTTATGCGAATATGACAATACGCGCGCCTATTGTCAAACATTCAACAAAGCAGTCACGCTAAGTATTTGAACTTTGGGTACAGAAGTCAAGTACACTTTGTACGGATTAGGGTGGGTTGGTCGCAAAGCAGGCGACAAGTTTATTGGTGTAATCCCGCGGTTTGCACTGAATGCTAACGTTCAAAGTATTCAACGAGTGTACACGTTTGGTATATAAACGACAACATTACGACAAAAAATTGGCCAATAAAGTGAGTGAAACGAGGGAGCTCTGTTGCAGCCCCGACTATTTATGGACGCGGTTTAGCACCTCTGTCCCCGCTTTGTGTGCTGAATGACTTCATGCTGTACGCTAAGCATTTGCAGGGACAATTTTCTTATATTTTGTGTCTTTACAATCTTTACTGTATAATAATTTTTTTTTCGAGGGTAGGTGAAAATCTCTATAGACACAAGGAACCCCGTATTTCCTAATAGTGTGGGACTCTAACCCACTAAAAACACCTCCCTTAATGCTACAAGTGAGCAAGCTCATCCAGCAGCTTCTCCTTCATATTTCCTTCACGGGTGATAGGGTGAAGCCTAATGGCTAATCCCAAGATTATTCTGTCTTCCTCTCACGTAGAGTTTTATGGATTTATCCATATTAATTGTTTTCTATTACGATACCATATCTAGCGGCTTCTGCCTCAGGACGTGTGGAGCTTCTTCCACCACGTGCCGCATTATTGGGTTCTCATGGATCTGAATCCTCTGATCATGTTTGTCTCCATATTTTGTTATTATTTCGCTGACATATTCTACACTGAGGTCGTCATATTCTACATATTCTATGTAGGTTGTCGTTTCTTATATACTAAGGGGCATTCACTATGCTTCTGAGTACTTTGTTCTGAAAGGTTTATATCTTTTCTCAGTTTGTTTTCTTTGTACAGCCCCACACCTGAATTCCGTAAGTCCCCACAGGCTTCAGAACTTGTTTGTACAACAGCAGTTTGTTTTTAGCTGTTAGTTTTTCCCTGACAGCCAGTACATTTTTCTGAAATTTTACGTTGAGCTCTTCCTTCCTTTTTTTACATACTCTTTCCATTTAAGCTTTGTATCCAGTGTCATACATAGATGCTTTGTTCTGTTACCATATGGCACTTCCAGCCCATTAATATAAACCCTTAATGGATATACTTTTCTGTTGGTGAAGTTGATATGAACGGTTTTTTATTCATTAAGTTTGATTCTCTACCGCTTGGTCCATGTGCATACTTCTGCGATAGAGCTCTGCTTCAAACTCGTCATTCACTGTTAGGATAGCGGTAACGACAGCAAATCTAGCCACGGTAACTTCATGACTATTAGGCAAATCCCTCGTGTACAATACTGTATAATAATGAAAAAAACTATTACTCATATTTTCTTTTAACACTAACATAACGTAGATACAATCTGGGGACGATTATCCTAAGGGCCGATTTCTAAATTATATTGAATTTTAGAAACCGCTAAGCCTACTGCTAGCGGACGAGGCGAAATCCGCTGTTGGTCTCAGACAACCGCTAAGTCTACTGCTAGCGGACGAGATGGAAACCGCTGTTGGTCTCAGACAACCGCTAAGCCTACTGCTAGCGGACGAGGACTCTTTAGAAGTCTTGAGAACATTTCTGCTGCGCTCTTAGTAATGTTGATCCAATTCTCGGCCCCACCCGACAAACTCATGGAGCCGCAACATTTGCGTTGTAATCTGCGGTAAAAACCCTTTGAAATTTAAAACTGAAGGGTTCTTTAAAATCTCCAAACAATTGGAGATTTCTTACGATGAACTCTCTATTTGGACCGTTTTAATCGTAATGCTTTTATTGCTTGACATTTTGATCCCTAGAATTTTGAATCGTCCTCAGACGTTGTGACTGGCGGTTGAAAGAACTTGTTGAACCGGTTGTTAGGTCTTTCGACAGGATCTTCCGACCGCCAACCACAGCTTCTGAGGGCGATTCCAGAATCTAGGGATCGAAATGTCAAGCGACAAAAATATTACGATTGAGGTTTCAAATAGGGTTAAAAAAGCAATTCAAATAGATGGTTTACCCCCAAGCTGAAAGGGGGTGCGCGCACGTAAACCCAGTTGGTGTTACGGTAAAAACTGCGGGCGGGGGTCTTAGAAGCAGCAGTGAATGGTTAGGCTAAAGAACGCCAAATCCTCAATTCTTTTGAAATGTAATAACAAAAGTTACTTTAAACAGACTTTAGTATTCTTACAATTTAAATAGTTGTTACATTTTTCGCAATGCGATACGGTAAATTATACGTAGTTTTAAATTAAAGTGTAATTCTACGATAACGTGCCATTTGGACGCGTTCTGCCTCTTATCGCCTTATAATATATGGTAGTCGTTAGAAGAGAAAGTATGTTTTCCAGTTGAAACAGTGAAATAATTCGGTAATAAAAACGTCCAATTTACATAAAAACTTCAGGAGAGGAAACTTTTATGAAAGAAGTAGTTTGAATAAAATAGTTACGTCTACAGCAACGTAATTCCATTAAAGCTTACACGGTCCTATTGTTCGAGTGAAAGTTTAAAACTACGTCTCTCTGAAAGCTGTCATATAACACTGTTGTCTATTGAAGCTATGTAATATCCAAGTGTATACACATTTTAGGGACAATTATTTTACGTTTCTTTGTATTCAAAAACAGTGGCTTCCAACCTTAGGGACTTCATGACGCACACTAGCTGGCACTGTGTTTTACTCAGGCGTGAAAACGTTTCCAGGAGGGAAATATGACGTTTGTTATTTTAGTATACGTGAATTAAAGCATATTAAATTATTCAGACGCTCTTAATAAAGTAAATGAGCAAACGGATGATGGAGTAAAAGTGCAAGGACTGAGAAATAACATAAAAAATAAGGTTTGCAGACCAAAAAGGATAGTCCTGTATAAGACTCTTGCAGCACGAGATAGAGACAGACCAAGAAACAGACGGTGGCTGTGGACACGAAACAGGCGCAAGCCTAATCCTTGAGGTGAAGAAGTAGAAGAAGATGTACAGACGACATTGTAATTATCGGTGAATGTGGCTTCCCTGCTACCATATCTGCGCGAACTGTTTCATGTTTTACTATTCCATCTGTACTTCAGCTTTGTATAGACGGCGCGGTCAGTTAACCGTCTATAATGCCATTTCCATTAATTCCATTTGGACAATCGATTGAGTATTACTATGTGTAATAAGAGTAGAATTTTATTGTCCCTAAAATATGTTTGCAGAAGGGGTTTTGGTTTTCAAACTTTTGAACGGGTAAAAGGTAATTCTGTAATAGTTGCGACTGCTTTTACAAGAGTTGTAATAAAAAATACAGAAAGACCACAGTAATTACCAACCGTACAGTTTGCAAAAGTCTCTAATTTCAACATGTTCTTTTGTGGAAACTATTGAGATTTTTCCGACATTTACTGTAGGAAAGAATACGAAAGAGCTATATTTTATTTTTTATACAAAATTATTAGTTATATACATTGTTTTAGTTGTTATCATTAATAAATAACACTTTTCTTAAAAGAATATGTTATATATTTTCTGAATATTTTACAATGTTTTGATAGTTCATCTGATCTATTCGATACCATATAATAATAATTTTATATAGTATTACAAATAATATAAAACAGCTGTTATTAACAATTTGTTTTGAAATGTTCTTCATTTATAATATTCTGATGATGATAGTTCAAACTATTCAAACATTGTAAAATTTTTTTTATGTTATTTTTTTTAAATATGTAATATAGTAGAACTCCATTTCTCCGGTTCCCAGATGTAATTCGGATATGCAGAAATTCGGATAATTGGGACATACATAAGAAAAGTGTTATGTTATGAAAGAAAACGCGAAAATTCCTCAAAAATCACTTTTGTTTATTTTTATTACATGAGTACAGTATCTTAATAAAAAACAGGTCACACGTGTTTTGCAAAACGTTCACTTTTACTACAAAAAAATTTAAAAATAATAATCACACATAATTATGATTTTTCAGTTGAACATGTCAAACAAAGTTAATTGTTTTGACGTAAAACTCATTTACGTGCAGGGATGTCCCGCAAACGGTTGACGGAAAGAAGCTGCACATGGTCGCATTCAGGCTGCCGTTCCATACATTTTGAGGCAGTGTCAAAACGAACGAATGCCTCATTCGCCGTAGGTTCCTTTTCCGGTTCAACTGAAGCAACGTTGTCATCGTCTTCGTCCACATGCTGAGATTTATCGTTACACTTTGGATAATTTCATCATCGTCTAAAATTTGATATCCAGGGTCGCACTGCAACCACTCGTTTATGTCGTCCACGTCACACTCGGAACAGCCAGGAATTTGTACATGGTTTTCTGGATGTCTTCAGTTGATACAGCTACATTTTCTTCGACATTTTCTTTTGCTCTTTTTTATTCTTCCTTCTTGTTCATTGCCTCTTCTTCTCCTTCCTGGATTTGATTGTTTCGTCGAAATTCCATTAATTTTATTCCATGCCGTTTTCTGATATCGATTCGGATAATTGGCGATTCGGATATTTGAAGTTCGGATAAATGGAGTTCTACTGTATATCTTGTAAGAAAAGCGTCATAAAAATTGTAATAATAATAATACAAAATATACACAAGAATAATGTAAGCATCTATAAATCAGACAAGATTATAAGGGCACAAAAATAGAACATTTTCGTATCCTTCTTTCAAGTATGAAGTCATTCAGCACACAAAGTGGAGACAGCGGTGTTATGCCTCGTCCATAAATTGTCGAGCCGACAACGATGCTAACAGAGCTTCCACGTTTGACTCACTTTATTGGCCAATTTTTTTGTGGTAATGTTGTCGTTTATATACAAACATTTACACTCAGCGAACGCCTTGAACGTTAGCATTCAGTGGGAGACGCGAAGTTACACCAATAAACTTGTCGCCTGCTTTTGTCTAACCCACTCTAATCCGTACAAAGTGTGTTTTACTTCTGCCGCCAAAGTTTAGATACGAACTCCAACAAATTTAGTACTGTGATGAACATTTGGTAATACGTTTAGAGGTCTACCGCATTAAAACATACTCATATTAATATTAATTTATTTATTCACAGTTCAACAAACAGGTAGGCTACATAAATAGGTTACTGATAAATGTAAACAGTTTTGTGACTGGTTTTTAGTTGTCTGTGCTCACGTAAAGAATAAACGGCTGGATGATAGATGTTATGGCTATGCTAAACTGGATTTTAGAGAGAAGCGTGCAATCCAGCTGGGAGAAATATTTGAGAATCTGACAGCGAAAGTGTTGCGAAAGGGGAGTTAGTATTTTTAGAACCAAACACAAATCAAAGGGGGCATGTTAATCTGCCATTTTGTGGTTAACAGGTTTAAGGAGGGAGGAGTGCTAAGCTGAGAGGATGTGCGACTACGTGATGCTTTACAAGCGTTGTATGAGCGTCAGTATTACGAAATGCACGCGCACCTTCTCAGACGCGCTTCCTAAAATGTCGTCGATTATTCTACAGGCGTCTAGATTACTTTAATAACATATTACGCCACACACGCGAGTTATAAATAGAGAAATCAAAAGCGGAGTCAGTTGGTTTAGCACCGTGACTCGGAATGCGTTCGGTGCGATGTGATAATTGTGACTTGTGAAGAGCGTACGTCTGTAATCGACGATTTGTATTATTTAGTGCGATATTGTTAAAATGACTGCCATTTATTTTGTGTGTGTGTTTGACAATCGTAGGCCTGAGAAAGGACGGCAGTTTACGACAGTAAGCCTGTGTACGACAAATTATTGAAGCCTTTATTTAAACTGCCACTAATGTCTGAATGTCGTTAAACTATGTAAATATTGATTTCATATGCTTTTCCATCTGGTAGTTATTTGATTTACACCAATAATAGGCAACCTTGTGACGATTTAAAGGCAATTTAAATAGCACAAAATAATTTTTATTCAAATAACACGTGAGAAAATTATCCACCCTCCCCTCTGTACCTATATACCTGTACCAACTTGTAAAAAGGCTAGTACGGACATGCAAATTATACTGTTATGAAGCGAATACTAATAATCATTCTATTTAAATAAAAGACGTAATAAAAATAAATGAAATACCTAACTCAATAAAGAAAAGGTAGGATAATTAATAGTAGTTAATTAATGGAAAAATAATAATAATAAAAGTACGAACTACTTTTCTCTCGGCGTGTGAACTGCGCCCGCTTCCCTACTCACGGCCGCAAAATCAACCCCAGTTGACCGAGAATCTCTGACAAGTTAACAGCTTTACCATGTGTCGTGAAGGTGAACGTATGTATATATTGCAAAAAGATGTAGCAGAAAGTAAGTGTTTCGTGGTTACATACTCCACATGTAGTTGAAACGAAGTGAAACGTAAAACAAGTAAGGTAGTCTAAATGTAGGGAAAGAATTAAAAATAACTAACATAGCCGACACATCTCTTTATAAAAAGGTTTTACTTGAAAGGTATGTTCCATACCATATAAAAAGGTAACATTAGTGCAGTTAAAACTAAAATGTGAAAAGTGAATACCAACGTCAGGAGTGAAGCAACGACAACTTTACGAGCTCCAGGTAGCAGAATCCTAGCGTCATGAGTTGGATCACAACTTAGAACCAACAAACTAAATGGAGGAACCCGAACGACAACGAACAACATCCAGGAAAACCTGCTGAAGAGGATCAGCAAGAGAACCAGCCGCAGATTCACATTATACCCAGGTGACACTAAAGCGTAACTTCTGTGCTTATATTGTTTTCTAACAATCGCAACAAAAACAGTACATTTTTGTAAAGACTCATTCAAATCATGTAAATCTTACCATAGTAATGTTTGTAGTTACTGTAACGAAATAATAGTAATCTGATGATGGTTAAAGGTAAAAATTAATTCGAAATTCGATCAAACCATTCTTCAAATAGTTTGCATAATGTTGAAGTATTTTAGAATATTATAAAGTTAAAACCCGGATCCGTGGTATTCAATGTAACTATACAACTGTATGGTTTTGAGCTAATCAGATTAACACTTTAAAGAGTATAAGAGCATTTGATGCAGAATCTATAAGAAGTTTCTTTTAACGTAAAAACAAAAAGATGACCATTAAAGGTATTATTTTAAAATCATTATTTAAGAAGCCATAATAAAGAGATGTTTTTGCTAAAATCCAGAGAGTGAGTAAATTTACGTAACCTTGGACAAATTCCTGATATTTACATTCTCCCAATTTGTTGGTAAGTAATTTGTACTAACAACGGCAGTCGGTTTAATTAACAGCAACCAATTAAACTGGTTCCCTATGTTATAATGTCTTAACAGGAGAGACGTTATAACCTTTGAATTAATGGGGCTCATATATAACTACGGACCAGTTCGATGGGTCCACCCCTCCCCACTTATTAATGGAAACGATTAAGGTGCAGAGTTCTAGAGCCGGACGTTACAAAATTAACTGTCACTTTATAATACCCTTGCGCTTATATTTAGCGACGTGGAACACCGCATCAAGGAAACCTTTGCAGTATTTTTCATATAAATTTTTGGAAATTTTTCACATTAGGAATAAGTCATCAACAATGTGTCATAATGCACACGCACGTTTAAACTAACAAAACTTTAAACGAAAAAAATTTAAACAGAAACACATTTTAGTAAAAACTAAAATTAAAGAAGTAAATTAAAGAACTTACCATAATAAAAACTATTAATTTTCATAAAGTGCACAGAAATGTAAAACTTAAAAAAATTACATTTAAAACATAAATAAAGATTTCAGTTTCTTTTGTCGAATACAATAACTTACAGTAATTATTGTATTAGAAAAAAGTAAAAGTTGAAATGGCTTGTACTATTTTATAAAACAGTACTTCGAAGCCGATAATGCTGGTGCGTTCGATCTTTCAAAAGAAAAGAAAATTACAAATTGGTTCTCGGGCGCAGTGTTACCGACTGCTGCATCAAACAATCTAAGTATTGATTTCATAAGCTTTTCCATCTGGTAGTTATTTAATTTACACTATTTAAACACGACAACCTGTATGACCGTCGAACCAATATTGTAATGTATACGCATCAAACGGTTGATTTTTACGCCTCTAGTAGCCATGGGTGTTTGCTTTAGAATTTTTTTAAAGTTTAATTTACCGAAAATTTGTAAGTTATTCTTTTGGCTACCTAAAGTAATTCGTGCAAATGGGATAGAACAGTACATGATATTGACTGGTTGCAGGAAGAACAAATGAAGAGTTGCCGGGAGATCAATAAATCTGTGAAACGTGCTTTAGTGTTTTTTTTTTTTTTTAATTAATAAAAGAGAAATAACACATTGCACATCAATGTAGAAATTTTATTTTCCGATGGGCCCTTTTAAGCTTCACAGCTCATCATCAGATGGAAAATCAGATCGTGATCGTTTTCCGATCTGATGATGAGCTGCGAAGTTTGAAAGCGCTAATGAGAAAAACATTTCTATATTGGTGTTATTTTTGCTTGATCTTTAGAGCTGTCTAAAATAACACAGTAGATGTCTTTGTAGTAGAGGGTCGAAGTAATCGAACTACCAATTATATATACATGTACATACAATGATTCACAATTACCATTTTACTCTAAATTGTAAACCACAATGACGAGATCTCTGATAACCTTGTGTTTTGCCAACGTTATCAGCAAACATTTGAGAACTACGAATAAAAAAAAGACTACAATAAACTGTCGGATACAACAATGTTTCAAGCTTTCAATTGTTCAACACACATACAGTACTATAACAAGCAATAAATATCACTTATTTAACAGTGTAGCAATAAATAATACAAGTCACCGATTACAGACGTAGGCTACGCACTCAATAACTCACAATTATCACGTTACACCGAGTATCTCCGCTTCTGTATGTTCTATGTCTTATACCCCGGCTAGCCGTGTGGCATACTATAGGACAAATTTGACCCGGCCGTCGGTAGAATAACCGACCAACTTGTGGAAAGGCGCGTCTGGACAAATGTAGAATGTTGCGTAATCCTGTCGCTCACGCAGCGCGTTAAAGGCAACACGTAACCACACACATCCCGGCGTAGCAATGTGAACAATTTTATGCATTGTTAAAAATTCCGGATACTGTTATGAAACTTTGTAATTATACATCCTGAAGATGCAAGGCAATTAATTAACGGTCTTTAAAATTTAAGATTGTCCTTTTACACGTTTCTGGCGTAGCCTAAACTGTGCAGCCGACATGCTGCGTTCAAGGTCGGGCCTTGCCCTAGCCTGTTCTAACGCCTGTAACTATGCAATTGTGCTCGCTGCGCCGTCCGGAAAACGGAAGATTATTCTGGAAAACCTGCGGGGAATACATAAGTGTCAGCGACCGGCTTAAAAGTTCAATTACACTTGACAATTTAATCAATGCGGTTGGCAGTAATTGTTGCGGTTTATTGAGACACGCTTATTGTGTTAATTACTGCAAAACAGTCATAAAGTAATGTTTATTGTTGGAAAAGTTATTTTGTAAGAGAGCTTTGTTGATTTATAACTGCTGTTTGTGTCTAATTAATGTTTCTAATTGGTGACTTCATTGGTATCAGTTATTCTGTTTCCACGATCACGACGGTCTTGTGATAGTTACACTATTTAATTAATTTGATTTTATCCGATAATAAAATATACTCTTCTGAAAGTAGTGAGCGATTTGTCGAGTCAGGGAGGTATTAGGGTCAAAAATCTTACTTCCAAACGAAAATTTACTTCAAATTACTTTAATAAAGTAAAATCTTGGAGAGCAAAACGGCAGCCTTTGGAAAATGACCACCGCAATTGTACAACAGTGTCTTTTGGCACAGTATAACGCTGAGTTTACAGGTACCGACGGGGTCACCTCGTTTGTCTACTTTATTGACCAATTTGTCTCCCTAATGTTGTTGACCGGGGCTATCGGACCCAGCGTTTATTCTGATTGGCCCGACCTACTGTTTGATGGCATCTTAGTGAACGCAGAGTATTCGACACACACACATTGTTTTTCGCTGATATACAGACCTGGTTTCTGTCGTTTCTTACTCTAAAATGAATTGCATTAGGATTTATTATGATCATCATTATTTCTACATCACGGATTAGGTTTCACTGCCTGTTCCGGAAACCATCTAGTCTTTGGACGCTCCACGCTACGATACCCTATTTGTTTATAATTCAAGGCAAGTTTGGGAAGGCGATTTTGCTGCATTCTTCCCAAATTCTTACACCAGTTGGCCTTGTATTCCGTAAGTCTAGCCTGTAATTAAAAAATTTGTAATTCTCGCCTTACCTGTGCATTACTTATTCTGTCTTGTAACCCGCACCTTTGACCACTCGAGAAATTTTATTTGTGCTGATAAAACCTTTCTTCTGTATCTCTGTGGAAGTACGAATGTCTCACTCCAAAACAGATTAGGATTCATATAACCTAAAAATCTGCCTGTAAGAATTACTTGTGCTCTAGAAACTGATAACATATTTCAAATATTTGACCTAAATATTGGTGAAATACGCTGTGTAGGAATAAATAAATCCATCATTTTCTATATAGGTAACTCGAAGTTTCTTGCAGCAATTATATAACGTTGTGATATTATTCAATTTGTTTCTTCTGCAAGTAGTGTATTTCATATTTTCATTTTAACACCTGACGCAGGTTTCACTGAGAAATATCAGCATCATCAGAAGTTTGTAAGTAAATTAATCTACTTACTTATTAATTAATTAATTCATTCATTCATTCATTCATTCATTCATTTACTTACAAACCTCTGATGACGCTGATATTTTTCAGTGAAACGTGCGTCAGGTGTTAAAAAGAAAATACGAAATTACACTACTTGCAGAAGAAGCGAATTGAATAACATCACAACATTAAATAAATAAATGTAGGTTAAAACTAAATATGAGTACTGACCGTAAAGTATCCGACCAATTTTTACGTTAGGCTATCGGTTGTACAACTGCATTGTAAGTTGGTAGCCAATTAGGTGGGTCCTTTTGACGTATGCGGGAACATCCTTTAACGTATTAGACTATTCAATTAGCTGTCACACTTTGTTTTATAAAAACGTGTTGTCTGTAACTGTCGCACACATAATGTGCTGACCGACAAGATCAGCAAACTTGTATTCAATTTTGTGAAAAAACTCAATCATTCGTCACTGCAAGCTATCACAAAAGTTACATTCTTTTGTTCGAGATAACACACCAAGTTACAATGCATGTAGTTGCACAACCTTTTGAATCACAAGAATTTCGAGCTTCTTCTTCTTCTTCCATCAGGGAATAGGCGAATTGACTGTTCCAGTTCCACGAACTTTCCTAGGTCTTCCCATACTTCTTTATCCAATAGTCTTGTATTCGAAACGTTACTTGGGCGACCATCTGGCATCGTACTTAGATGAACAATTCTCTCGTTGTTTTCTGCAATGCGATTTTGGATATTAAAATGTTCAACTCTTTACTATAGAGTCACTTACTCTTATAGAGATACTTACTTTTCGTGTCACCCTATGACCTGTAATAGGGTATAGTGCTCTGTTCTGTGTAGGTAAGGCTAAAAATAGTTAAAATTTTGATTTATTCAAAACAGAAAACCTATTTCAAACTAGAAACGTATAAGTCAAATTTAGGTACCCATTCGATTAAAGATAATTGTTGTTCACTCTTTCTTCTTCTTCTTCTTCTTCTTCTTCTTCTTCTTCTTCTTCTTCTTCTTCTTCTTCTTCTTCTATCAGAGACTAGCCGAATCACCTGTTCCGGTTCCAAAGGAATATATATACTTCACCAACGCTTCCTAGGTTTTCCTACACTTTGTTGTCCAAGAGACGATTCCTTAGGTAACCTTCCGTCCGGGATCCTATTCAGATGAACAATCCATCTCTCTTTATTCTCTGCAATACGATCTTGGATATTAAAAATATTTTATTACCATAAAAACGTTTTATGAATATCAACATTGCAGACTCTATCCGTTCGTGTTCAGCCTTTAACGGCTCCCAATAATCTCATTTCCGATGCCTGTGTCCTACTAATGTGTTTCTTCACCGAAACACAAGTTTCAGAGCTATACAACAACATTGGCACAGCCATCACCATAAAACATTTTAGTCAAATCTCTTTCCTTATTTTCTTTAACTGTATGCTTAAAGAATTGTTTCGCATACTGACTGAGACTGATTTAAAACGAAGAAATCGTTACATATAACTTTAATTACAGACTAAGTAAACAAATAGCACAACAATAAACAGTCGTATGCGAATAATTCTTTAAGATTACGATTGTCCAAAACACATGGATGTAACACACAATGAATATCACATATCTAACAGCGTAGCACTAACAAAAATCACCATTTACATATGCCCACAGCACTTAATTTTTCACACTTAATTTTTAAATAAATGAACTATGAATCGCACTCCTAAACAAACTGGCTGACTGACTGACTCAGGGTTGAGTGGCTGTGCATGCAAAGACCAATTACTCGGGAATCTGAATTCCGGACTACTGCTACTTGTGGAGCTTCTGCTTTATGGCCCTGTCCAAGCAGGACAATCTTGCTCTATAGCAGGATGCTCTATAGAAATCGACTGTCCTAGCCTACACTAGCGCAGTATACACCGAGGTCGATTCCAAGAATCCCCTGAGTATATACGTTACTGAACGAGCCCGGCTATTAGTGAGTTTTCTGAGTTCCTTACTGCAGGTACATAAAACTTGCATGTGCAAGACACCGCAAAGTGTCGTCTAGGAGCAGACGCCAAGTCAACTCCTCAGAAGGCGAGAAGATAATGGACGGCAAACTTTGACCGCCAACCGAAGTCCCCAGTCGAGGACGCTTTGCATGGCGGCCTGGATGGTGTCTCCAGACCGGGGAGGCACAAGTAATGACCGGCAGCAGATACGCACCGACGATCATTTTGCCCAATTTCCTGGTTACCGCCGAACTAACCAGCAGTGGAAACAGTAGGGTCAACCGAACGGACGCTCGCCTGTGAACTGTCTGAGCGTGGCTACGCCAGGTGAGCCGACGATCTAGGTGTATACCGATGTACTTTACTTTGTTAGAGCAGCGCAAGTATGTGCTAACTGCCAACTGCCTGGCTGCTGACCATTTATGTATAGAACTCGGCGTTTCGAAATGAGTCAGCCGCTTACTATATGATGCGTCTAGAGTAATCGTCTAGTTGCGCTGGCCTAGAGCTAGAGAACAATGGGAATTACGTCATTGTCGACCTTGTACTGTCTGGCAGCGATTGGAGTGCGCAGGGTAGGTAAAGTGGGGGAATGGGCAGGCTCGTAACAATGCATCTGCCGGTCTAGTGGTGGGGACGCCAAGCCGCGCATTCCAATCGCGGCCAGACAGTACACGTCCGTATGAAGGATACGCCACGTGGGTTGCCTAACACGTAGGCGTAGGAATTTTGAGCGGCCAAAGAATCTTATCTGTAAACTTTTATTATCGATATACTTTCGCTTCGACAAATATTATCGACAGATTTTCTCTCCATGCAAAAGTTAGATCATCATCTTCATCTTCACAACACGACATAGACAAGGTGCTGCCTGTACTGCTTTCCAGCCATCTCTTCCTTGGTCTACCCACACACCTGTGTCCTATGGGATTGGTTTTCCAGAATGTATGGAATCGAACATTCTTTCTACGTGTTCTTTCTACCGTTTTTTTTTAATCTTTTAATATTTCATTAAAGCTAAAATCTTGTAACTCTTCTTTTATGGCCTCATTCTTTACACGGCCTAGTTTAGAACACGTTTTAATTCTTCTTAAGGACACCATTTCCGAGGCCTGTATTTTAAAATATTGTTTCTTAGTTCTTGTCCATAATTCACATTTATAGGGCAGTACAGGGACTGCCATGATTTTGCAAAACTTTAATTTTTTATCTCGACCCTGTTCTAAAAATACGGTTGAGTGCCCCACAGATCGCCTGGAACTTACCTAACTTAACACCAATATCATAATTCCTATCATAGCCAAAATAATTTCCAAAATATTTAAAATGGCTCACCTGTTCTAGAATTTGACAATTAGTCATTATTTTTATTCTTATTGGTCCTTGCTTTGAAAAGACCTTTGTTGTTATAGTGGAGATTTGTTTGTTTCATGAGATTTGTTTATTGGGACATTTTCATGTTGTGTTGTTTGTAAATCTCTGTATTGTGTTTATATCTACAAATTTTTTCTCCATGTAGTACGTTCCATGTGGAACGTATGGTAGGCACGCGTATTCCTAAACAAGCGTTTGAATGTAGGCCAGTGGGGACGAGAGATCATGGAAGACCCTGAAATAATGGTCAGAGACTCTGTGAAGTCAGAACGGGCTATAGCCCAAGCCATGTAGTAAAGAAGAAGAAGAAGAAGAAGAAGAAGAAGAAGAAGAAGAAGAAGAAGAAGAAGAAGAAGAAGAAGAAGAAGAAGAAGAAGAAGAAGAAGAAGAAGAAGAAGAAGAAGAAGAAATTTTCTCTCATTACAAAGGTTAATTAAGAATATTTCTATTTTGACAAACAAAATATGAACCGTGCGGCGACCACCGTGACCGCCCTTAGGGACACGTGGCGCTGTTCTAACCAACTGGAATTGTCAGAGTGTACCGTAATTGTGAAACGCTTGCAACTAAAATCTATTCGCCACAAACGGCGTGTCTAGACGTCAAATTCGCGGCGACACATCGGTTCGAAGTTTGTATTATTGGTGTGTGGCGTATACGTCAGCTGTAGCTTGAAGCCTTTAATATGGTGGCGCAGATGTCACTCTGACATCCAATACTAAAGCAATCTCTGTGCTTTCATAACAAATCTGACTACATAAGCAAGACGTGATATCATATTATAATACCGTTTGTCAAACTACACAGAGGAAGTACTGTAATGTTTTGCTTGTAAATGTGGATAGCTGGTTTGACGATGAACATGGCAAAATGTGAGTACCTGATAGTGGGCAACGAAGAAGTTAAGGACTTAAAATTAGATGTGGACAGGATAAGAGGTGTTGAAAAAAGTAAATACTTGGGCGTTATTTTCAACAAACAGGGAAGCAGCAAAGATGAAATTCAAGAAAGTGTTAACAAGGGGCGAACCGTTATAAGAACGCTGAATTCGCTTCTATGGGAAAGAAGTATAACCAGAAATACAAAGAAACATATATATAATAGCATGGTGCAAAGTGTAATCCTGTATGGAGCAGAAGTTTGGAACGTTTCAAACGTAAATAAGAAAAAACTGATGGCAGCGGAAATGGACTTCTTCAGGAGGAGTTGTAGAAGATCAAAATTAGACAGGGTTAGAAGTGAGACTATTAGAGCCGAGGTGAATATTGACAGGACAATAATAGATGAAATAGAAAGGAGACAATTGACTTGGTTTGGGCATGTGAAGAGATTGGAAGATGACAGATGCCCCCGCAAAATACTGGAATGGATACCACCGGTGAGGAGGAAAAGAGGACGTCCACGGAGGAGTTGGCGAGATGCAATGGTTGCAAGGAATTTAGAAGAACTTACATGCTACGATAGGTTACAATGGAAGTTGGGGACGGAGAAACGGCGACAGCTGTAAAGATCCGTTTTATTTATATATACATATATATATATATATATATATATATATATATATATATAATGTGGATAGAGGAGACAAAGAACAATTATTGCTTATAATCTCCGAGCAGCATTTGTTGTGAATCACAGGAATACAAATTACAATACTGAAATGCTTAGATCAATTACAAGTACCGGGAAAATTTATTAGGATTATAAAGAGAATTTATCATAATAAATTTGTAACACAGATGAATGGAAAGCAATCAGAAAAGTTTTGTTATAATTAAAGTGTTATACTACACTTTACTGTAGCTACAGATGCTAACGTAAACATTGGACCTCTGTGAAGACTAAAGGACGGAATGGTGGAAGAGATCTCTATAACCCAACAGCAGGACGTGCGGAAGAATCTTAGAGGAGCAGACCTCTTCAAAACCTGGGTTCATCTGGCTCCGAATAATAGCACCCAGTAAGGGCCCCTGCCTAGGGTTACAGGTGAAACCCGGTCAACGGTCTCAAAGGCGGATGAAGCATCTCAGTTCCCAACGGCAGAGAGAGTGGAAGAACCTAGTGGAGTAAACCACGAAAAATATCATTTTGGACTAACAATGCGATCTTATCTCAGAATTTAATTCCTACCATTTGTATTGTATACAATTTCAATTGCAGTATGAAAAGTCCGCTAAATATAAACTAGAAATATTGAAAAGACGAATTATTAGAAAAATATTAGTCCCACGAAAAACTTCAGAATGTTGAAAATTAAGAAGTAATGATGAAATATATCAAAGTATAGAAAATGAAAATTATAGAAAAATATATCAAAGTAACAGAAAAAATGAGAAAAAGAAGACTAGTATTTTTTGGAGATTTATATAGAATGGACGACAATAGGTTAACAAAGCAGGTCTTCAAATATCTGTGGAGGGGGGAAGCAGTCAACATTAAGTTGGATTAAAGACGTCCAAAAGGATTTATAAAAAATTATATATACGCAGAAGAAGCAATTGAAAGAGAAGTTTTTCGGGCAAAAGTTTTTCTCTTTCCTACCAGCCAGGGTAGGAGAGAGAAAAACGCAGGTTCAAAGTGGACTGAAGACAGGAAGAAGAGACACAGTGAAAAGATGAAAGAATATTGGAGAAAAAGAAAAGAACAAATAATAAAGAATTGAAATTGGCATGTGGTCCTCAGATGGCCGATACAAAATAAAAGTGTCGAACAAGAGAGTAATTTGAGCTCTATGTTATTCTTAATTCATAGCATGGTTAGGCTACGAGAAATATAAGAGAAAAATGTAAATAATTTGCAAACAGTGACAGAATAAAAAACTACTTCTTTTTCTTTAATTAGCAGTCCACAGCTTTGTTAGTAGCAGCTTACACCGATCGTCTTTGTTTTCCGTTCCATCACCTCATAGGAATTACAACTTACATCACCAATAATCTGTTTCACATATGAGTCTCGGTCTTCCTCTTCCTCTTTTCCCTTCAATGTAACCTTCTATAATAGTTTTTAATCAAATTCTCTTGACGCGTAATGTGGCCAATAAATTCAACGTTTCGATTAACGATATTTTCCCAAAAACATCTTGTTTCTCCAACTCTAGTCTGAATCTCACCATTATTACTAACCTTGTATATTCTTCTTACTTTCAGTAAATTCTTATATCACCACATTTCCAGTGTTTCAAGTCTTCCCTTTTCCTGTGTTCCAATTGTCCACGTCTCATATACATAATATTGTAAATAACATAAAATACTATTATACCTATAATTAGGCATCTTATTTTACGCAGATTGCGCTATAGCGATGACCTATAGAAAGGTGCAGCAGCTGAGAGATTTTTGTTTAAAGGATAGGAAAATTGAAGATCCAGATCAGTGCCAACAAAACCAAAGTAATTACAACAAGAAACGAGGAAACCGGGGATGATAATATCAGTTTACACTGTGAGAGATACATATTAGGAGGTGTCATAAGATTTGAATACTTGAGAACCGTGATTACAAACGACGGACAAGTAAATGATGATGTTGGCGACAAAGTAAGAAAGTGCACAATCATCTACGACGCACTGGATAGATTAGTCATTAAAGTAATTGAAATCTATCCAAGAACGTAATCTCACGTCATCAATAATCACTTTAATTATACATCTTTGTTCTTAATAAATCTTGTAAAAATGAATCTTTCTGATGATGTATTAAAAACCCCAGTTTTGTTACTCTTTTTCACCATAATTTGCGGATGTTGTCCAAAAATCGTTTTAAGCAGTTCATAGCCTGTGTTAATGAATGTTATTTTTTCTGTAAGACCTAGGAATAAAATGTGTTTTTTCTCTATCAGAACCAAAGTTAAGGAACTGCTAGTTTATCTGTGGAATTACTATGTGGAATTTTGAACCACAGAGATATTAGTCTCGAGGAGTCTTGACATATATAACCCTATAACGGGAAATGACTTTGGGCGAAAAACATAAAACTATAGCTTATTAATAGACTGTATTTTACTTTCTGACGCGTGCATAATTGTTTTTTAATGCTGCAAGTACGTATGTTGTTTACAAAATATTAAGTGATCATTATTATTTTTAAAAACTCCAGATTTATATTATTAACTTACAAATATTGTTAACTGTTTTTATTTCTACAATTATTTATAAGGCTTTTTGTAGCACAGGAAACTAGTTTAGAAATAAGCCCACGTCAAGTTATTACGGAATTTTACCGAAATTTTTTATTACTTCTGGGAAAGGTGAGATTGATCCCCATAATCCTTCTCCCTAACCACCTCACCACACACCGAGGTACAACGTATTAGGCGTACAAATAATATTACGTGTTCTTGGGTTTGCGTCAGTCGGAGCACGTGTGGGCCGCTGACTCGATTATATTAACAATTCAGACACTACACTGATCGATGAGGTTTTAATATTTCTGTCTGCGGAGCAATACGTCTTTCATATAAATTACTAAACGCATTCTTCCTTTTCAAAGTCTAATATGTTACAGATAAAATTTTGTGTAAATACTTTTACGACGCTCTACTTGATCGTCGTACGTACAGTGGAAACAAAATACAAGACACCAATTAAGTCACTAATCACCAGCTTTAATTTCACAGTTAAACAGTTTTTAAATAACAACACAGTCTCTTACAACAAATCAAATAAAAATTGCTTACACGCAATAAAATGTCGACTAATATTAAACACAATTGTATTACAATTACACCGCCCGATTTTAAAATGCAACACTTCACTAATAACCACTTGAACGTACACAGTAATATCGCCCGACAATAACTCTCGAACCGCGCTGTAAATATATAGCAACTATAACTGAAAACTAAGGCCGCTCCCCCCATGTATTTATACAACGCTCACAGACCAGAAGATTCCAAACTACGCCTCATCTCTAAACTACGACGTAATTAATTGCGGCTTTGACAGAGTCCGCGCGGCTGGCGTCTTCCAGGAAACTCTCGCGAATGCGTCGAGAGTCACGTATGCCACACACATTAGAGAGAGTTTCTTCTGGAACATTCGACAAACACGTAGACTGTTCTGTAATGTCTAACAATACCTTATGCTACAGTGGATGGAACGTATCTTAATTTTTATTTTCTTTTTGCGGATGTCGCTCCACATAGAGCACTAATAAACAAATCCTACACATAGCACGCGCGAGAGCCCCCCCCCCCCACAGAAACTATCTGTTTTAAAAATTATATAAACACTTGGTACTTTTCACAGATTTTATTTAACTCTAACAGCTGTTTCGACTTCTTAAAACATTGTCGAATAGACGAGTGAACACCTAAACAGATTATGTAAGAGTGGTGGTGGACATCTGTTTAGGGCGTGTATTGGAACATGTGTGAGGTGTGAAGATGGAGAGGGGGAGGGTTGCAGGAGGTAAGGGAAGGTCAAGTGTCTGTAGAAACTAAATATAATCTAAATGCAAAATTTAAAATTAACTAAACTAAATTTAATCTGAATACAAAATATAAAATTAACTAAAACTAAAATTCATCCTCTGTTTAGCTGTTGACTCATCCCTTTGACAGTGGCTTAAGAAGTCGAAACAGCTGTCAGAGTTATATAAAATCTGTGAATCGTACCAAGCGTTTATATATTTTTAAAAACCTTTGTATTAATGTGTTTCACCAAGTGCCCAACGAGTCATCAATTAATATCGTGAAACTATCTGTATCTGTTTTTTGTCTAACAGAGTCCTTTTGTTTCCCTTGATCTTAGCATTACAATGAAGCATCTTCAGTGGCTCAACTGAGACTGAGTACCAAATTTTGACCCACTCCTCTGTCTACAGAACAGTAGACAGTAACCACGCTCACAGTATTACAAACAGAACTCACAATTTATAACAAACTTTTGCAACAAGTGCAATAACGTAAATAATTAGAAGAAATTATTTTATAAATTAAAAAATATAATACACAAAAGAAATATTTTATTAATATACGAAAGAACAATAACATTTTACCATATTTGGAGCAAAATTATCGTCCTTCAAAGTATGTTTAGCCGGGCTGATAGGCCGTGGTCTAAGGATGTTAAGTACAGATATTTCGGCCTCGTTATCGGAGGCCATCTTTCGCGTAAAATTGTTTTGGCAAAAAACTGTCAAAACAAGTTTGCACTGAAGATGGTCTTAAATGACGAGGCCGAACCGTCTGTATTTTACGTGCTTAGACCACGGCCTGACAGCCCGGCTAAACATATTTTGAATAATGTTGTCGCAGGCCGTGATAGCCTAAGATAAAAATTATCGTGTATTATTTTATTATAACGTTTTTCAAAATGTTTTGAAATCACGGCTTTTCTTTATTTTTTTTTTCAACCCCGTATACATCAAAATAGTTTCTTCAAACACTTTGAAACGTAAGGAATTTATAAGTTTATATCAAAAGTATAGTGAATTATTCATTAGTCTTTAGAAAACGTGGTGCGTGCCGAACCTTTAAGTTGTACTCATCGCCCCCAGAAGCTACCCTTATCTCTTCCGATAGGAGCAGTTGCTACTTTAGTGGATGCGTTTGCACTTTCTTATTTCTTAATTTTGGACGCCTATGAACTATGTGAAAGTCTTTCTTCATGATTTTTTCTTTCCTTGCTCTTCTCTCGTTTAAATGTTCTTTGATTGTTCTCGTATTATGTTCCTTTTTTCTCCTGTCCAGATAATTGACGTTTCCAATTTCCAAGAAAACCCTAAACTTTTTAACTTAGTTTCTGTGCAAAGTATTGTCTTTTGCAAACCGCATTTGAGATTTTTGTCAAATTAGTATTATATTCTTTCTCCGTGTCCTCCTGCCTTCTTCCGGACCAAGTATCCGTAGAATGTTAAGCTTCTTTACCTAGTTATATTCGAAAGTTTTCCATTGTCCAAATAAAGGTTTTTATTGTTTCTTTTTAACCATTCATTTACATCATTTTTTACGCTAAGAATTTTACATAGTATTTTTGTTTCCTTTTTTCTTAATTCCCGTTGTCTCCTTTTGTGTTACCATACGTCATTACAACTATGTTGTGTTGATAGAGTTTTGATTTTATTGATACTGATTTTTTTGTTTGTAAGCTAAGTCCTTTTTTCAAGATCACACTTCATTGACTTCTTCGTATAAATTGTATGGCTGCATTATTTCTCCCAGGATACACTTATTATTGGCATCTCCATCTGCCTCTTCCTTCACAAACTTGGCTACCAACTACGTCGACACACAAATACTCCCACATGCGTTACTCTTCCTTCTACGTACCTCCAACGTCTCAACGGCCGGCCTGCACTGACGTACGTCTCCCATATGGCTGAAGGGGGCTTGCCCCAGGTCAACCGGAGTCTGGTCCTAACAAGGACCAGACTTCTTCTTCTTCTTCTCCACTACAGGCATTGGGTCATAGACCTGTTGCCCCCTCCGGCCGTGATAGAACTCACGCCCCACCCCAGCCAGAGAGATATTAGCCAACCTTTTAACCCACGCCCGGGAGCAAGCCGTGCTTTGGGGGGGGGGAAGAGTGTTGTTTATGTGTGTAGTATATATTGTGTGCCCTTGTTACTTATCTGGCCCGGGTATGCCAGGAAAGACGTACGTATTATTTGTCCGCGTACGTGCGGGTGGACGAGCAAATCGAGCCGTGACCTTGACTCGACCTCACCACATCGACACCACAGCAACGCTCTGATTATGAGTCGGAGACGCTACCACTGTGCCGGGTCGCCCACACAAGGACCAGACTCAAACAAAAACATAAAAAAATTCTCCCAGGTACTTAAATTCGTTTAAAGTCTTGACGTTCCCATACACTGTGTTCACAAACTTTGGATCTTTATTATCTATTGTTTGTTGCAAAATCTGTATTTCAAATTAAATTTAAAGCCTCTCGTGGATAAGATAAGACTTGGGGTTTGGTGACGACGAGACCGTTTATAAGTAGTGTTTGCAAGTAAACAGAGAGGGAGAGTAAGTTAATGAATACTACTTTGTAGTTACAGAAAGCGCTGACCTACTAAAGTAATATAGGATAATACAATACGTTAATAAGGACTAACATAATACAAGATCTTCTTCAGTCCAACCTCGGTCAGCTGCAAAGAAACGACGTTTTTACACGGTCAATTATGCCCCGCAATTTCAGTTGGTCACAACTCAGCAAATCCGTGGCAACTAGTAGAAAGTTCCTGTTCCAAGCTCAGATGAGGGGTTTCAAAGCTGTAACTTTGTACAAATAACCTCTTTCTTTCAATATTTTTGTTAAGCTAGGTTAGAATGCGCTGGTTTATCCTAGTTTAGGATAGGTCGATCCTTGCTTAGGTAGATGTCCTTTTAGTTTGACCGTCTACAAGTAAGACGGAGACTTATGAAGTTTGTGAATAGTGGGAAATACACCTTTTAACTGATCTCAGAAATTTCATTTCTGCTATTTGTATCTTCTGTTCATCTTTTTTCTTTATGTCCCTAGTTTCAAAAGCATACAGTAGTGTAGGTATTGACATTGTTTTTTAAACTTTTATTTGGGTTTCTTTTCTACATTTATTTCCCAACGTTCTCCAGATCGTTCGACACATCCTTGTGAATTTCGTCACTATATTTTCTATATCACTATTTTGATCATAAGCAATGTCACGCCCAAGATAGTTAAAATGTCGTACTTGTTCTATGAATGTGTTGTCTATGCATATTTTGGTCCGAACCGGTAAATCTCCTATAAAGGCCATTACATTTGTCTTTGATTCAGATATGATACAGTTATATCCTTACAGTAATTATATATTACTGACTGGAAGTAGTAATTACCAGGTCATACTCGGTACAATTATGTTACGACTATTAAACCCGTTACATGTGCTTAAATATATCAACTGTAACGGTAGAATTTCAGTTCACCTGTAACCTGTTACGTATTAATATAAATCACCATCAACAGAATGATTCAAAACTAAACGCATTCACTGAAATTGCACAGAAGTGTCAACATAGTGTATATTTGCATTTAAATTAGTTATTAAAAACTCTAAGGTTTACATTCAGCCGGAAATACTACATAATCATTTTATAATTAAAATATAACATAAGTATTTTCAATATATAAAGTGGATTGCAAAGTCAATATCAGTACATTTTATGCTGACAAATACATAGCAATTCCAGGAAACTAGTTTCAGAATTATGTTAATAAATTTTATAATTTAAACACACACCACACACCCACACAGACAAACGCATATATATAACACACATTAAATGTTCCAGTTATATTATGGTTTCCGATTGAATAAAATATTAATTAACTGGTAAATTCATTTTTATGGGATTTTCATTTTTAAATTTAAATTATGTATGTGTGTGTTTACATAAAATTACAGTTATTCTTGCTATAATTGAATATAGTAATTTTATTGAATATTTTTGTGCAAGAACACACTTTTGTTTATTAGTAGTTTATATAACAATGTCCCGATTTTTTTCTATGGTGTCTCATTTAGTTATTATAAGTATATGAAGGAGTAACTAAGAAATAATAATTAAAAACCAATTGTCTAAAAGCGGCTGTTGTACGTATAATATACAATATGTAATATATAATATTGTCACAACGGTCTACTGATCATCGTATGGTACAGTGGAAAACAAAACACAAGACACCAATTACGCCACTATTCACCAGCTTTAATTATCATATGTAACAGTTTGTAAATAACAAGACAGTCTCTTACAACAAATCAAATAAAAATTGCTCACACGCAACAAAAATGTTAACTGATATAAAACACAGTTGTATTACAATCGTCCCGCACAATTATAATACACGTAATACTTCACCACAGTACTTCAAACCGCACTGTGTAAATCCTCACTTAAACCCACAGAGTAATAACTGAACACCCGACAATAACTGAACTATAATACTACGAACCACATTCCAATATATCGCAACTCAAACTGAACTGTACCTCCCTGAGTATTTGTATTTATACCCTGCCGAAGTACCAGAATATTCCATACTGCGCTGTACGAATGCTACTAGAAAACACCAGAACATAATTGGTGCGGCCTTACACACAGCAGGCGCGGACCGGCGAGTCCGAAACAATCTCGCAACGCATGTCGAGAATCACGTACGCACACAACATTACAGCCGGATTCCACTGGATCGTTCGAGAAACACGTACATGGTTCTGTAATGTCGTAACAATATATAATATAATATATTATTACAAGTAGGTTTGTGGTTAATATAAGAATATTATTTATCTACGTAATAATAATTAATAATAATTGATTATTATGGTATAGGAACCATAATTACTATGCTGTCTAGAGTTCCGATCGTAATAAAAAGGCGCAGTTTTTCTGCAACGTTTTAAGTTTTATTTAATCCCATAATCATGCCCGCAACATATATTGTAATATAGTATAATTGTAATACACTTTTTCCCCAGTTCTATGATATTAATAGCGGTGTTCTGTTGTAACAGAATAAATTATGGTTCTTACATATCTTGCGGCTATTGGGTAAATCTACCCAAGTCCACTCTTGTTAATTTACGGAAAACTAAAATTAATGGTTTTCAAGTAAAATGATAAAGTGTAAAACTGATTTTCAAGATTAATTATTGTTATTATTAGTAGAGTTTTTTGTTGATTGTATAGCTGTTATAAAATTAAAATAAAAAATAGAATGCATAAAAAATGTAATTTTTGAAACATCTTGAAACATCGTTAAAATTTGGTCTTGAGTAGTTTTACCACTAACTTCTTTGTATATTCATAGAGCGAAGAGGGTATCTGATGACGAACATTTCCTCGAGGAGAAAAAGCACTTATCGGAGGCTCTTCAAAGGAACGGATACAACAGGGACGCCACACGTGAAGCATTTAAGGAAACCGGAAAACTTTCATAAACACCTACAGGAGACGATAATAACCACAAAGCATTCTTATCGTACGTAAAAGGTACCACAGACAAAATTAGCAGTATGTTGAGGAAATACGGCATTAAAACAGTGTTTCAACCACATACGAAGCTGGCACAATTTTTAAAACCAGTCAAAGACAGAATCACGTTCAACACTGAAGGTATCTACAGAATTCCATGCAGTTGCGGAAAGGTTTACATTGGCCAGACGGGCCGCCTGATCTCCACAAGAGTCCAAGAACATGTCAGACATACGAAAAACTCGGCAGTTGAAAAGTCTGCAATTGTTGAGCATTCAGCCTTAACGAATCACATGGTAAACTTCGAAGAAGACTCTGTAATAAGATCATGTAATAGGTATTATGACACATTGATCCTAGAAGCAATAGAAATTAATGAACACAAGGATAACATCAACAGAGAAACTGCCACGCTTAGTACAACTTGGTACCCTTTACTTTCTGGTCTGACTACACGGGGGTTGACTGACCGCACACATAATGCACACAGCGTAACGCCTACAGGGCAGGGACCACTTACCGGACCACCTACTGCCACTTCTACACTATAACTGAGTTCGCTTGCCGGCGTTTTTGTCACTTACACCTGTGGATACTCATTGTAATATGAGTGAAACGTTATCATACCAGACATTTTTGACGCGGTACATACCGGAAGAAGACTTTAAAAACATAATGGACATCGGCCGCGGAAGCCAACGTGGGAATATTCTCTATATTGTTGTGAGTCACAGATATACACATTATATAACATTACGCGCTACACTATGATATAATATACATGCATATATTGGTTACATTTAATTACTCTTTGTGACAGTGTATGAATCTGTTACGTGACTGAAGAAAGAGCGCTCGCATAAAGTAAAGAATGTCCAGGTATACCGTTTTCAATCGGGGAAGGGGTTGTTATGTTTGTTGACTTGGCAGATTCTATTTTCTGTTTGTTTTCTGGGAATGTATTAGGACTGAATAAAACTTGCTGAGACTGTACGTCAATTTTTTGATTACGCAGATTTGCTTAATTTTTTTTCGATAGTTATAATTTCAAGGAACTGCCGTTTGAAATTATTGGTTTCGGTACGTATTATATTTGTTTTGTCAAACTGGAAGTTACGCAAGCGTGTTGTGTTAAGGCTGTTGGATCGTATTTATTGGTTTATATTTTACTAGAAACCAAAAACCGTTGTCACCTAGCCTCACGAATGAAAACAACACGTATTTTCGCTTTGCATTAAGTAATAGGACAATTTACAATTAGTACACTTCTTTTCCACTTAGTAATATATCGGTAAAATCGCATATTATATAAAACATCGAAAATGTACTGCAGGAATTGATAAATGTACAGTTCCGATGCCGCTAAATAGCTTTTGTTTATTTACTTGTTACTATGGTAATTAATTCTGGTCTCCATGGTGTTGTTGACATCTTTATACGCGTCAACGGAAAGGGATAACTAAAATGGCCTTAATCGTGTGAACGGGGCGAAATATCAAATTCCAAGTTAGAATGTTTTTTTTTGCCTTGTGTCAAAGGTTACCTGCGCAGAATTTGGTGGCAATCGGTGTAACGGTGTCGATTTGTATTCAGTACACATAAATCCTCAGACTTCGAGTTTTTTATATATAGCCGAATCAGCTATCAGCTGTTTCAGCTATAACAACTGAATTTATGTTGACATACACTTTTACGGAAATTTGCTTTTTTTTTGCAACACAAATGTGATATATTAACTACATACCAATATTCATGCTAACTAGTTGATGTGGAACATTATTATTCCTGCCAACACATGTCGAAAAGCCACTGCCTCTTACCTGAAACAAATTGGTACAACTTATTACACTGTCCATTTCTCACGGTTCAGTATTTGTTTATTCTATATGAAAAACATACTTATTTCTTATATTCTGATATGTATGGATGCCCATTATTTTTAGGGAAGTATACAAATCAATGAAAAAAAAAATTGTAGAACTCTATGTAGGACAACATTTAGTCATTAAGCATATTTTTGATGTTTTTGAAGACTTCTTCCGGTGTGGACCGCGTCAAAAATGTCTTGTATGACAACGTTTCACTCATATTACAATGAGTATCCTCAGGTCTATGTGACATACACTGAGGATATGTCTTCAAAAACCTAATGGAAACCGGCCGCGAAAGCCTATATGAGAAAATTATGCATATTTATTTCTTGTGTCTTTGGTATTACTTGAAAATTTCTATCCTCTAAAAACACTGAGAACCTGAAAGACTGGTTCAATTTCTGCTCCACAATATTTTCCACGCTACTATGTCTAGAGTTCCGGTATTAACATCTTGATTGCCAACATTCTTAGAGGAGATGCCACCTGAATAAGAAGAGAAAGAAGAAACAGTGTTCAGATGTTTTTACGAATTTCAGGTCTACATACGTTAAACGTTCTTCTTACGCGAGTTTGAGACTTGCTGTATTTTCTCTATTTTCCCTCCACGTCAAGTTCTTTACTCCAAAAAATTTTCTGTAGGCCTATACGCGGAAGTAGTGGGAAACCGGGTTAAGAAATAACATGTTTTGTACCAGGTCTCACATTGCGCTATTAAAAATTGCCCGGCACTTTCCTTAGCAGACTTATTTCTCCTTCTGCAGAGGATTCATACTTTGTAAAAATATCATTGATTGTCGTGGGTCTGCCAAACGATACCCACAAAAAACAGTGAAAAATAAAACAAGACAAGATACCAGAATTACAGTTTATGAATTATTCGCAATTGTTGTTCTCACCTATGCTAGTGAAACTTAGAAGATGAAAGAAAAATGGCAAACCCATACACCTGGAACGAAGATTGTAAGGCATATAAATGGTACCGGTTTAATAGATCCAAAGCAATAATGAAGATATCAGCGTCGACCTAAATGTATTGTGAATGAACAACAGAAGAGAGTAAAGAAAATGACATTGGCTGGAAGACATTTAACGGAAGATCGTTGAGTAGACAAGTTAACAGTGGACTCCAAAGTGACTGGGTGAACTGTGGGAAAACCATTGTAACGGGAGTTGTTGTGAAGTCGGAAAAGGCTGTTGGTCTACATAGCATTATATGAAGATGTGTCGACGAAAGACGTATCGTAAGTTTTGAATGAAGATCATCCATAAGGAATTGTAATCGTAAAAATGTAATAATGACCTGAAGTATTTCTAATCGTATGCAAGGCGAGCTGGAATAGACGTGGTTATTGAAGGAATACATTGAGGTAAATCAATTGAAATGGTTTCCGAAATAAAATGGAACAAGAAAATATGGAAATGGGCAACAACAAGAAGGAGAAGAAAGGGTTGAATTAAACTCTCAGGGAGCAGCGGTATAGAAGTTGCTATGCGCAGTATGGGCCGCCAAATCGCAGATAGTGAAGACAGAAGACCTCCTCCTCCTATGGCGCTACAGCCCAAGTCGGGCCCTGGCCTCCACCAACCTCCGCCTCCAATCCACTCAATCCACTGCAACCCTCCTCCAGTTCTTTATCCCCATGTCTCTCGCGTCCTCGAAGACAGAAGACGGTTGATGTAGATCTCTGCAAATATAAAATAAGGTGCATTTTATATGTATGTATGCGCGCGAGTGCGTGTGTGTACGTGTTTTTGTAAACGTGGGAATTTAAATGTAGTAAACCGTCTGTAGCTAAAAAAGATTTTTGTGAGAACAATTAAAAATTCATTTAAATACTGACAAATACAAACTGGGATTTATTGACGTTTCCCTCCATTTTTTAGTAGACAATATTTTTTCTGTATGTTACTAAAGTGACAGTCTGTTTAAAGTAGAAATAATCATTTCAATTACGTCTGGAATTGTTGAATTGTTTCCTTACCTTCAGTTTGTTTTGAGATAATCAAATAATGAGTATAAATGTTTAAAGTTCCAATAAATTAATGTAAAACTTTACAAATAGATTTACAATTGGCATTCGTCGGCTTCAAATAGCTTTGTGTCACTGAGTTGGGGAAGGCAGCTTGTTTACTGAGATCACACTGTAGCGGCTGAGTTGGCAAAAAAAGTGAGCACCGTTTTCATGATGATTAACTACGTTTTATTAGCTTCAAGTGGGGAACAAAATTAACAGTGTAACTTAACAGAGTTTCTTTAAGGTTAATAGCCCCTGCAAGCTGGAATAATCTGTACTCCACTTCATTTTTAATCTTTATCTTCAACACTCTTCAACGCAATACAGTAAAAACAATAATATTCATGAACTTAATTATCTGATTCACGTGTTCTTTAACAAATCCTTGCTTTCTGTTTTGCCTTATATTTTTTGTTTAAGTATTCTGTTTACAAATTAATTGTGCCAAAGTCTGCAATTAATTGACTGGTCCTTTCGCCTCTTCAAATACCTGAAGAAGGTTCTATTCTTTTTCACTCTCCGAAAATCTCACCGTTTGTAGGTTTTCCCTCTAATCTCTCGTGTTACGCATATAGCTTTTTTTGTACAACATTTATAGTCGTTAGGACTTTAGCAACATTTGCACTTTTTAATGAAAGGCCGTATCCAGTCGTATCCAGGGGGCTGAAATGAGATTTCTTAGGCGCGTGGCAGGGTATACTCTCCATGAGCATAGAAGAAGCACAGATATTATGGCAGGAACTAAACTTTCTGAGTACAGTAGACAGGACTGCCCAGTATCGATTGAATTGGTGGGAACGAACATCTTTGCCGAATGGGTGACTGCCGCATCCCCAAACAACTATGGAACTATACGCCGAAAGGAAGGAGAGGTGTGAGACGTCTGAGGAAGCGCTGTAGTGATCAGCTCTAGATTTGCCTGTTTGAGACCGGAACGAACAATCCTTGGTTTAATCCTTGAAGACGATGACGATGGTGATGATGATTTACAGTCGTTTTGTTCCGTAAAACGCTTATTGGCAAGAATAATAGAAGGACTATCATGGAACAGACAATACAACGACTGTCCTGTACACACTAGGAGTAGAACAGTGTGTTTAAATATTCAGCGAGTACTGTGTCCCGACCAGCAGAGTTCCTTGATTCACCGAGTCTAATTTGTATTCTTTGCCGCTTTTACATTTCACTACGGGGACACCATTAATCTACTCCACCCCGCCCACTGATTCCTTTTCGAGCTCAGCGTTCCATTAATCCGCTTCTACTTAAATGTCGTGTAACGAAAGAGACTTCTTAGAAATTGCCATACTTTAGTTAAACGAAAGCTTTACTTTGGATTCACTGTCATAATGTTATATCTGCAAATTAAAGTGTCAACAGTTTGTCACTACAATGCTAGGCGGCGAAGTATAAATTCTGTTTTTCCTAAGGGGTCAGTTCAGTTACACGTTAGATTTTGCAAGTGCCGATCATGGTTATTGTTGCGTTTCAGCGGAAAGTGATTACTGTGTTAGAAAGTAATTGACTTGTCTCCGAGCTGCTAGACAGTGGTCTACTCCTGCCGCTATGAACAGGTGTTTCGGCCTCTCCTCTGGAGGCCATCTTCAGATTGAGAACGATTCGGGAACTACCACGGGTATTCACCAATTAATCACAGTACTGTGGCAAAAGATTGTTCGCGGTCCTGATCAGGACCGTTTAAACAAACCACTATTTAAACAACTATATTTAATATTACCTTGTGTATCCAGGTACACTGGTGCTCCTCCTTGCAACTTCAATGTTTCTTTAAAAACTACGCGTTTCGGGACTCATGGTCCCATCATCAGGTTGGTAAAAAACAAGAATCACTCACATGGAAGTTGAAGTTGGATTGAAGTTGCAAGGAGGAGCACCGGTGTACCTGGATACACAAGGTAATATTAAATATAGTTAGTTATATGCAACTTGGAGACCACAACACAATATGTACACTATTTAAACCTTTAGGTATACATTAGTGAATAGAATGTTAATTGGTAGAAAATTGTAATAAGGTAATAAGGTGACATTTAATTTATTGTGAATTTGTAAATATTTGTGTTTGTATGTGTGTGTGTGTGTACATTGCGATTTTAGAACCCCATTTAAGGTCGAAAATCACATTTTTGCATCCTAGCTTCCAGCCTTTTCTATCTTTCGAGACATCCTCCTCCATCAGATTTATGTGTGTCATTAAAACTCTTATACCGTCTATCCATTATGTTTCTCTCTTTATATTTTCTGTCGGGAAGGGCTATTCTAGTAATTCGTTTTGCCCATAAAGCACAACGGCCGTACCATTTTGATATTTTGTGCGACAATTGTGTCATTTGTATTGGTACGTGTGTGTTTTTCTTTCTCTTATTTCTTCTGTATAAATCGTATCCTGCAATACAGCTCTATAGCACTTTCTCAAGTATCCCATTCACATCGCTCATAATTTTTTACTCATATTTTCTGTAGTGTACCTCACTTCAACCCCATATGTTACAACAATTTCTACTGTCGTCACAATAATTTTTGTTTCGGGTGTTAGTTGACTCCTCCTCCGTAAAGCGGAATATAACTGTCCCATCATTTGTTTCTCTAGTTCTTTACGATTTCTTGTTTCTGCTACACTTGTGTCGTCTTTTCTTATCGTTCCACCAAAGTATTAACCCTGAAAGACAGAAGATGTAAAGTAAAAGTGTAAGGAGCGTTAACAGAGGATTTCCAAGTTCGAAGAGGAGTAAAACAAGGGGATGTCTTGTCCACACTCCTTTTCAATATACGCCTAGAAAATGTAGTAAGGCAGCTACCAATAAACCCCGGTGGCACAATTATGAATAGAAGGTCGCAGTGCATTGGATATGCTGACAATATTGTTCTCATGACAAGAAACAAACGGGCACTGGAAGAGGCGTACACCTTTCTGAAGCATGCTTCGACCACCCTAGGGCTGCAAGTGAACACCCAAAAGACAAAATATATGCTAATGAAGACGAAAATCTAAGAAGAAATAGTCTCAAAAATTAAAGTCAATGACAGTGAATTTGAGAGGACATAGATAGTTTTAGATATCTTGGGTCCTTCTTGATGACAAAAAATCATATGGCAATGGAAATTCAAGACAAACTGGCCACGAGAAAAAGATGCTACTTTCTTTTTGCTGCCTATCCTAAAGTCCATAAACATTTCTAGAACGTCCAAGGTCCAGAGTTACAAAACAAAAGTTTATTGTGGCCAGTAGTATTGTATGATGTAGAAACCTGGACTCCCTCCACGACTCTCCGTTCCAACATTGTATCTGTGCATGTATTTCCGATGACAATATAGTCAATATTTCTTAGGCTTTCACGCCCGGCGTCATAATTATTCAAATTATTATCCGGGCTGTAAGGCCGTTCTCTACTATAATTATTATCCGGGCTGTAAGGCCGTTCTCTACTATAATTGTTATCTGGGATGTAAGGCCGTTCTCTACTATAATTATTATACGGGCTGTAAGGCCGTTCTCTACTATAATTATTATCCGGGCTGTAAGGCGGTTCTCTACTATAATTATTATCCGGGATGTAAGGCCGTTCTCTACTATAATTATTATCCGGGCTGTAAGGCCGTTCTCTACTATAATTATTATCCGGGCTGTAAGGCCGTTCTCTACTATAATTATTATCCGGGCTGCAAGGCCGTTCTCTACTATAATTATTATCCGGGCTGTAAGGCCGTTCTCTACTATAATTATTATCCGGGCTGTAAGGCCGTTCTCTACTATAATTATTATCCGGGCTGCAAGGCCGTTCTCTACTATAATTTACCTACTGATAGATGTTAGCATCAGACGTTTTGGCGTCATCTCTGAAGGCCATCTTTAGTGAAATGGTTTTCAAATACTGACATGGTGTGCGTCAGTAAAACTATAGTACTGTCGCAAAGGCTGAGACCGAAACGTAATGTGATAACATTTGTCAGCAAATTGATTATAATAGACCACTGCCTTACAGGGCGGATAATAATTTGTATAATAATCAACATTACTTGGCTTTATATTTGAGCCCATTTCTGTTATTCTTTGTCTAACTTAGTGCGTACCTTTCCTTTTTGTTCATTATTCCCTAAAAGCGTCTTTAAAATCATAATAATTTTAAATGTATGAAGACTTGTTAAAATCTCATTGCCTTAATACGTTTGAAATAAAATAATCCAGTAATGAATTAAAATGTTAAAGGTTTGTATAAATGGAGACAGAACTTCGCAAAATAGGTTTGAAATTGATATTTGTCGACTTCAAACAGCTTTGTGAATCTCTGAGCTGGGCAAGGCAGTTTGTTTACTCTGTCGTCGGTTCAGATGACAAAAACGGCAGCACGCGTCTTAATGATTAAATACGTTTCATTAGGTTCAAACGAGAACGAAATTAACTGCGAAACTTGACACAATTTCTTTAAGGTTAATAGCCCTTACACCATGGGCAGTACCTGTACTCAACGCTACTTGATCTTTAACCCTTTTCTTCATTGAAATACAGTACAGGTCACAATTCCTGTACTTCGCTATTTAATCTACTTTTTCTTTATCGAGACGTTCCCTTTGTGAATTTGTCTCATCTGTTTTTAATAATTTAAATTTAAATTTTAAATTTTGTTTACACATCCACAAATTTTGTTTACAAAGTATGTATAAAATTGGTTGGTCTCTTTTCTCTTTTGACTGCTTACAAACGTTTCTGTTCCTCTACCCTATCCAAACATCCCAAAAAATGTAATGTTCCCTTTCCGATCTTTTGTAAACAGGATATGTATAACTTTTTGCCGCCTATAAATAATGCAACATTTATAATGAAAACACACTACAAAAAAAAATTTTTAACGAATAAATAAATATTTTAGTAAACCTGTAATAATATAAAAAATTGAAATATTTCATCGTCATCATCATCATCATCATTCTTGGTGCTACAACTCATTGCCGGGTCTTGACCTTCTATAGAAGCCTTCTCCAATGGTACCGATCTGACACGATGGCTTTCCAGTCTCTCAGTCCAATCAGTTTGAGAGTACGTTGCTCACGTCGTCAAAACATTGCAGATTTTGCATGCCTCTCTTCCTTCTTCCATACAGCTGCATTGTCACTCGGTGTTTCATCTTCTGACATCATCATCAAATGTCCGGCCCACTTCAACCTTCATAATTTAATGTATTGTTACGACGGTCTAACTGATCGTCGTATGGTACAGTGGAAAACATAATACAAGGCACCAGTTACGTCACTAATCACAAGCTTTAATTATCACAATTAAACGGTTTGTAATCAGCAAGATAATCTCTTTTAACAAATCAAATAAAAATTGTTCACACGCAATAAAAATGTCTACTAATATAAAACACAATTGTATTACAATTGTCCCGCACGATTATAAAACACACATCACTTCACCACAGTAATTACTTTTCACTAATAACCACTTGAACGCACAGAGTAATCGCCCGACAATAACGAACTTCAATACTACGAACCGCATTTCAATAAATCGCAACTCAAACTGTAATGAACGTCGCTGAGTACTTGTATTTATACCCCGCAGAAGTACCAGAATATTCCATACTGCTCACTAACAATAAAGGAAAACATAAGAGCGTAATACGTTGCGGCCTTGACACAGTGCGCGCGGCTTCTGCACAGTCTAGCTCATGCGTTAGGAATCACGTACATTGTACACATTACAGCCTGATTCCACTGGAACATTCGATAAACTTGTAGAACGTTCCGTATTACGTAACACTTTTCCCGCACTATGTATGTATGTATGTGTGAGTATGTATTATGTGGTTTGTGTGTGTGTGTGTGTGTGTGTGTGTGTCTGTGTCTGTGTGTGTGTGTGTGTGTGTGTGTGTGTGTGTGTGTGTGTGTGTGTGTGTGTGTGTGTGTGTGTGTGTGTGTGTGTGTGTGTGTGTGCGTGCGCGTGTGAGTGTACATTTTCAAATTTATTGATGTACTTGTGAAACTATTTTCCTGGAATTGTTCTGTATTTGTCAGCTGAAAATGTACTGATATTCGTTTTAGAATTCACTTCATAGATTGAAAATACTGACATCATATTTTAACTTTTAAATGAAATTCGTCGTATTTTACTTTGTGCATATATGCACTTTGTTGACATTTATGTGTAAATCAAACGAATGTGTTTTGTATTGAATACCGCTTACGGCGATTTATTGTAGAAGCGAAGGTGGTTCCTAGTGTTACGACATCACAGAATAATCTACATGCTTATTGAATGTTCCAGAGTGATCCGGAATGTAACACGCGTGGCGTACGTGCTTGTAGACGCATTTGCTAGAAGGTGCGAGAATTCTCTCCGCCGCTCTCACTGTGTCACGGCCGGAAGCAATTACGTCGTAGTTTAAAGGTAATACGTAGTATGTGGAATCGTCTATATTTTCTGCGGCTATAAATACAATTACTGAGGGACGCTCAGTTCAGTATAGCAGCGATATATTTTCTGTGCGGTTCGAGAGTTATTATCGGGCGAGATTACTGTGTACGTTCAAGTGGTTATTAGTAAAGTGTTGCGTTTTATAATCGGGCGGTACAGTAGTAACACTTTTAACTACTTAAGTTTTCTGTATGTTATTTTATAGTTCAGTTATTCTATATTGGTGGTTGTGCAACGCTGCAACCATAACACTAACAGCCAATGGCGTCAGGTTAAAATAAAACGATACAAAATAAGAACATTCTACTTGCAGAAATATTTATAATTTGACGTTATATGTAATATAAAATTATACAATTTGTATATGTAGACTTGAAAAATTTTCAAAATTTGTATTTTTATTTTTAGTCCACGGTACCTATAGTTTGGGACTGTGCAATATAATACAGAGCCCAAATTAAATTAAGACAGAAATGGCGTCAAATAAAAGACGAAATATAAACACAGTTTTTGTCGGGAACTATGGCAACAGGTAGTGTGTCCCCGAGGTAACAGCTTTGCAACTAATTCATTTAAAAAGCGTTCTCACTGTAATGGCGCGGCTTCTGTACACTAAAGGTACACTTTTCTCGTTAGCATAATGTTTCTTCTTCGTAAAATGTTTATGTAAAGTAGGGTCACCCAACAACGCCTACTTATATAAGTTACAACGACGAAATATTACTACGCAGTTTGTGCTTTTAAAAACTGATGTTCTGTAGAATGACGCATACGTTTTGCAAAGAGAAAATAAAACTGCTGTACACCGTTATGTAGACAAATCACGATTAGCGTCGCGCTTTCGAGCCTTCCAGCTCATCTTCAGTTCGAAACAGACATACAATAACAATATGACAATACCTTAAGCTTTCACACCGACGTCGTAGCTACTCTGAACACTTCCCGGGGTGTCAGGCCGTGGTACAATTTTAGAAATTCCAAACGTTTCAACCAGTCCATTGGTGGCTATCTTCGATGCTGGAAGGACTCAAAAGTACTGTCCACAGTCTCCGTCAGTAAAACCACAGTACTGTGGCGAAAGCCCCAATGGAGTAGCTGAAACGTTTGCGATTTCTAACTTTGGACCATGGCCTGGTAGCCCAGGAAGTGTTTATAAAAAATATGACAGCATCTTTATACTTGTGTGACAACATGCTTGACTCTTTGTGTGATATAGAATGTAACGTAAAAGGCGTCCTCACTATAAATATTCTGATTTTATGCATCGATATGAGAAAAACCTTCTCATAAACACATGTCTGGAAACGTCTCGTTTTCCTTCTGGTCTTCATTTTGTAATTTTTAAACAAGAATTTATATCTCAAGGAGAAACTGAAATAACTTAATCGAGTTTGGTAGGCTGTTTTTTAACATAACTCAGTTACTTGTTACGGGATTTAAACAAACAAATAGTTGTGTTTACAATAAAATGCTCAAAATTGTATGCATAAACCATAATGTGATAAATTAAAAATTTATACACCAATTCACAATTTAAAAATCTGTGGGCATTTTAAAGTTTAAAAACACAAAATAACCTAAATTTTTGTTTATTAAAAAACGTTAATACAAATACGTGTATTAAATTTCATTAAGATATCTCAATTCATTTTTGAGATACAAATTCTTGCTTAAAAACAAAAACAAAATGGCGTCCAGGCGCCATAGCTCAGTAGCTTAGTAACTTGTTACGGTGGTGTGAACAAATAAAGTTTTTGTTTACAAATAAGTTTAATGGTCAACATTTTATGCGTAAACTATGATTCTATAAATTAAACACTTATATACACCTATTCGTAATAAAAAATATAGACGCGATTTTTAAAATTTAAAAACACAAAATAACATAATTTTTTGTTTATTAAGAAACGTTAAATTAAATAAGTGTAGAATATTTCATTTATCCATTTAGATATCTCAATTCAATCTTAAATAAATTATTTGCTTAAAAACAAAAACAAAATGGCTTCCAGACGGAAAACGATGTGTTTTCAAACGTACCCTACGTTTATGAGCAATATATTCCCTTTATTTATGCGCTGGAACCCGAATGTTTGTGGTGACGGCAGCTTTTACGCCACACTGTCTATAGAAGATTATCATAAATTTGTTAATCCGTTTAAAAATCGTTAAATTTTAAAGATGTTTGATAATGCGGTTGAACGAAGACTTGTAGAGTAGTGGTTAATATTGAAGCAAAACCGAGAAAAGTTTAAATAACTTAATTAACATCATCATTGTCATCTGCAAGGATTAAACCTAGGATAGTTAGTTCCGGTCTCAAACTTGAAAGAGTCTAGGGCTCGTCACTCCAGCGCTTCCTTGGACGTGCCATACCCCTCTCCGTCCCTTATAGTTGCATATCTGTTTGGGGATGGGGCAGTCACCCATTCGGCAAAGATGTTTCCACCAATTAAGCCGATACTTGGCGATCCTGTCTAGTATACTCATAATATTCATTTTCTGCCGTACATCTGTGTTTCTTCTATGTTAATATAGAGTATACCCTGCCACGTGCCTGAAAAATCTGAAGTACGCTTGGATCTGCACATAGCCGCTTGGATACGACTGACCTAGCCTTCCGTTAAAGTTCAAACAAGTCAATTGGTTGTATTAACATAAAAATCTATTTCAAATAAATTAAAAATTATAAAACTAAAACGTTAAAGGTAATACGTTATAGGTTAGGTATAGGGAAGTAACGTATACAGGACGCATGTAAAATAACGGTAGAGTACCTACAGGAGTGAATGACTCCAATAGTGTGTGGTAGGAAGTCAGTGACAAGAGTATTTACCTATACGATTCTTTGCAATGTTGCTTTTGCCTTCACAAAAATGTGGGCAAGTAGATAGTACACAGGTGTTGTCTTATTGTTGTTGGAGCATGGGCATAAGACCAAAAGGAAAAAAAATTAGAAGAATTCTTTCCAACAGATGCAAGATGAGAGTTGCTGCAAATGCGAGGACGGAAGACCTTCAGTACTGACACAGTGATGTGAAGGGTCAAGATACTGGAGACCGCTGAGATTTTGGAGAGTAACGCCACAGGACGAGGAGGAGTATTAGTATTGAAATTAAATCCAGCTGGTTAGGACGTGTCTTAAAAAAGAATAGTACATTATTGAGACTAAAATCTAGAAGCTATAAGGCAGAAAAAATAGGGAAACACGGCGAAAAATGATTCTTGATCATTTAAAGAGAGAAAGCTCTTATGAAGAAACGAAGAGGGCTGCGTGGTATAAAGTGAAGGACAACTACGTTGAGACACAAAGTCTTGAACTGCCGCAAGACGAAAACTTAATCGCGTAAATTAAAATAAGCGAGAACTTTTTTAAAAAATACAAACTGAAGATAACAAACCTAAGTAAGAACAGTTTTAAGACGAGAGTGTTTACTAGCTACTACTTTATACAACATTTGTATTAACGAAGCCTTGGGTTGGTGGTGAAGGTTCTCAATTATCTCGTGAAATTGGCATTTGAATAAATAACGACTATCTCTACGTGATTCTACTCGCAGGTGATCAAAAGTTATTATAGCACTGGACGAATAGTGATCCAATTATATGATGTGAACACTCCATGAAGAAGAGAGATCGTGAGGGCTTAATACAAATTTTGGAATTGGCAAGATCCAATTCGAGTTGAAGGATCCAATTTCAGTGTAGGTTTGCACATTATAAAAAAGCATAATGGATAGACCCAGGACATAAAGGAAAGAAGAAACACTGAATAAAGTGAGGAACAACGTGTGATTGATGCAAAATGGGTCTCTGTTGTGTAGGGTGTAAGCAACGCCTACAACTGTATAAGACCCGCAATGACTGGGGGAATGGTAAAAACTACTAATACAAAAATTCATTAGTGACTTACGAAATTCAGCAAAGCTTGGAACAAGGTAAAAACATTCTATACAAAATAAATTTTAAGAGGGTTTACAAACAAATCCTATTTAATACTCTTTAAAAGGTAAAAAAAAAGCTAAGGCAACGGGATAAGGTAACAGCTGTTGTTTATTATTTAGAGGAAAAGCGGTCTCTCTCCCAACGCCCTCACAAGACAATGAGGTGCCAAGTAATTACATTACAGCAGTGTGTTTACGCTGGAGTCAAGCTTTATACTGTTACGCTGTGTTCCGTTTGCAAAGCAAGCTTAATGTGTTTGCATAAAATATCAGTTGATGCACTCTAAGTGTCGTTGAAAATTATAAGTGTAATTATGTTGTAGTACACACGGAAGAAAAATTAAATTATGACAAGAGAGGCAAAATTATTATTACATGAAATTATAGGAATTTTTTGGTCTTCTTTCTGCATAAACTCTTGTACGAGTATGTAATAGTTTTAAAGCTAAATTATCTTTAACTTTATTTACTTACGCAAGTATGCGTTTTGGGAAAACATGATACTTTAAAAACCTGAAAGTCATCTGCTGACTTATTAAATTATTTAATGGGTTAGAATGTGTTAAAATTATTGTAGGAAGGAAAAATTATTGATGTGTTAAAATTATTGATGGAAGGGCTACCCTCCGGTTATGTTAATACTGTGGGGAGTTAAACTAGAGCATATCCATTTGCTTGAAATTTGATAACAGAGTGTCACAAGAGACAACTGTCACTTAAGGGTTTAGAGAAGAATAGTGTCTTAAATCAACACTATAATATAAAAATGAAGTGGGAGTCACTGGCTCAACTAAAAGACTAATGAGCTTGAAGGTTGGACTCCATGTTTTCCTCATGACAAATTAGAAATACTTATATCATTTTGTAAATACATTTTATAAGTTCTCTACGTCCCAAAATTTTTAACACTTCCACTCCCAGACACCGGTGAGAGGAAAACCTCTCGCCACCAGACCTGTGAAGAGAAAATTTCCCCTCGGCCCAGATATGTTTTCTTATATATGTTATAACAGCTGATTTTATTGACAGTACAGTATTGCCAGCTTAATCCAAGGGCATATATTTCTTTCACTCTGGCCTAGAAGAATGTAAAACTTTATCTAATAGCACTGATATGTGCCCACATGTTGACAAAACCTTCAAAACACAGTCACGCAATGTGTCCATCTTTGGTACACGCGGGCTGTGCGAAAAATTTAATATGTTCAGAGATGGTACACACGGGCTCAAGTAAAAGTGTTGTGTGACAAAAAATGGTACACACGGTAGCAAGAGTGTTAATTAAACCAACGTAAAATATAACTTATGAAATAAATGTGAAAAACCGCTGATTTCAAAATATTGTATCTTGATCAACTGTTATTCAAATGAAAGTTAATAAATCTCGTGCCATTAGGAATCGTTTAACTTCTAAGTTTATATTGTTAATAAATATCGTAAACAAAGCGAAAAGAGACTTTCTCAAGACATTTTGGAAATCCAAGTTTTACTACCCCTTCGCACTTTAACTTCACGTGTTCTCCCGAGCATATTTTAAGCAACTTATAGTTTGTATTAAAGTGTGTTACTTTTTGTAAAACTCTGGAATAAAAACGTTTAGTTTTACCGTATAAGTGTAAAAAAAACTGCTGGGTTACCTGGTGAGCACAGACAACGGACAAACATTAATCTAATAATAAATACACTTTGTTTAAAACTGTAAACAAGTTCTTTAGACCAAAGAGCATACTAATTTTACTGAATATGTATGTGTATAAGTATCTCTACAATGGTATATGGCGCCCGTCGAACATTAAAGAATAATATCCACTACCGTTTGTAATACAGTAAATATTATAATTAGCCTGTCCATTTATACGGATTTTATATTGCGAATTCTTCCTTGCAAAGGTCGGCGTCTTACTCTATATTTTCAGATGGTTTCAGCCACAGTTCATAAACTTAGTAAGTTAGCTAAAGTTGATTTTATTTAATTTAAAAAAGTCATTACCGCAATCATCAAACTAACGTTGGAAAAGACGTTAAGTCTGGTAATAAAATCCATAATAATACAGTCAAGTCACTTCCAATAAATTTATAGACTTACAGCAGCTTTAAATCACCGCGCTCAGCACAAGAACAGATGGTTTTGTCGTCTACTAACGACTTCCTGTAATTTGTCCTCCGCTGCTCGTGTAGAGCATTACATAACCCTGCTCCCCCCACCAAAAACATCGCACAAAATGAATGTGAAGAGTACTGTAGAGCGTCATATACGGTGCTCTAACTGTCAGAAAATATTGTTACGTAATACGGAACGTTCTACAAGTATCTCGGCTGTGCCAGCAGAGCCCAGCTGTAATGTGGTTTGTGCGTACCTATTGCTGCTACTTTGAGATGAAAGACAATGAGGCGACACTTATCATGCGTCAACAATCGAGGCTATTCCAGACCGTACCGGTGAGCGCACTGTGTTCAAGGACACTGTTTCTAGTCGAGAGCGCCTGCTGTTTAACACGTCATCCAGAGTTAGCATTCAGTTAAATGTAGGCATTCAGCGACGGTCAGTTCAGTTTACCTCGGGCGATTACTCAGTGAGCTCAGTGGTGTTGAGCGATTTCTTTAGCGGGAGTCGAGTGTTTGTAGAAGTATTGTAGCGGAATGTTGTTATTAGTGCGGAATTCTTTACAGTTGACATTATTATTACATGTGGACAGTTTTTACTTTAATTGTTGTAAGATACTATCTTCTTGACTACAAATTGTTAATTGTGATAATTAAAGCAAGTTTTTAGTGACTTCATTGGTGTCTTGTGTTTTGTTTCTCACTGTACCACACGACGATCAGTGAGACCGTTGTAACAATAGTTTTACGAGTGTGAGCGTGTTGGTGCGCGCGTGTGTGTGAGGGGTGTTATCTTACTCTTCTTTAGGTGAACAACTCCTACCGTTACTGTTTCTTAACATATTAAATTCCTGTGATAAACGTTTTATTGTCCAACATATGTTTAGTTTTCTATTATTCACATTTTCATTCATTTCTGTTGACTCTTTTCTTCTTCCTCAGGTAATAGAAAAATATCCTGCCCCGATCCTAAAGGAAACAGATCTGCTTCACCATAGCTCCCTAGGTCTTCCTACATACTTTGTCATATAAGTTTGTAATTCCAAACTTTCTTAGGAAAGCTGCCGTTCATCATCCTGTTTGCTTTTCACAATAATGCCACCTTGGTCATTAAAAATGTTAAACTTTTCGCGTAGGTATTCGCTGTAAAATCTGTCACCACAACGTTTGTAACGTTTAAGAGACCGACTCATCTCCAGTGCTTGTATACTACTCGTGTTTCTTCACCGGAACCAAATTTTCAGAACTATACAATCATATATAAAATTTTACTCGAGTCTCTTTCCTTGTTTTTTTCAATAACGTTAAATGTACTTTTCTACGTATTGACTGACTATTTTCCAATACGATCAATGATCGATATTATTATCTATGTCATGATTGATGTCATAACCAAGATACTGGAAATATGACACCGCTTGTAGACTCTTATTATCTAATACAATTAGTGTTTTGAAAAGACATTTCCCCACGAAAGCCAAAAGTGACCAAAGTAAATTCTCAACAAAACAAAAAGTACACTTTTCTTAGAAAAAAAACTAGAAGCTGTGTTAATTACCAATGTACTGTATATTATCAGTTGCTCTCAGAGCGTAATTCAGTGCCTTCCAAATCTTTGTCGGAACTTGTATCAAAACTTGAGTCAGCGTTATTATTTATAAGACTGTCCACAACGACGTCAGTAATATGGGCAAGTTGCTATAATCTTCTTCCTTGATTATATTCTGGATATAATAACGCCCCTTATATACCGCTGTTTCATTTACCGCCTTCTCTATAAATTATTTTATATCAGGCAGCTTATAGATGTTGTATTGTGACAGACAACATATCCTTTCCTTTCAACTCGCTCCATATTAATTCAATAGGATTCAGAATACAGTGATAAGGAAGAAGTCTTAAAACGACGTGATCCGATTTAAGCGAAAAAATAAATCTCACATGGACTATACAGGCATTATAGGCTACACATAGGCGTAGTACAGTATTATGTGAACAATTTCAATAGCATGTTTTTCATTATTAAGAAACCTCTGCTGTAGTAACTTACGAATATTGTAATGTCTTTCATTTCTACAATTATTTACAAGCTATATGACAATATACCGTTAGCCAATCTGTGAACCGCATTAAGATCAACTAGTATCAATCCCATCATCATAAAACCTATACAAAATTTCTCTAAAAATTCAATATCGAGAATAAAAATAGGAAAGAATTTGTCAGTAGGGCTTACACCAGAAATGTTGTCTATCATCCATGCTTTTCAAAATTTATACGGAAAAATCAATAGAGACTTGGAAAAAAATTTCCAGGAACACAGGACTTCCACTTCAAGGTGATACAGTTTATTTATTACAGTTTGCTGATGACCAATTACTTTTGTCTCAAGATTTTGAAGACATAGAGTACATGACTAGAAAATAAATACAGGAATATCAGAAATATGAACAGTGTCAACGCTCCTGACTAATAACGTTTCAGATTTGCCACGTGGGTTTGCTTACGTCAGGATTAAACTAAGGACGAAAATAGTATAAACCAATTTAGTGAAAGTGTATATAAGTTTTTCTAAGAAAGCATATTGTGCCCGTAAAACATTAAAGAATAAAATTTGGTATGTAAGAATTAAAGATTGGAATTAATTATCCGACTATCCTCATTTTTATAATCCTTACAAATCAATCCGTACAGTTGGTGTGCTATTGTTTAGTTTATAATGTTTTCCGCGACACTCCATTAACTCGGTAAGTCAGCTGGTCATCATCATCATCATCTTCAAGGATTAACCAAGGATGGCTTATTTCGGTCTCAATTAGGCAAAGATTACAGCTGGTCTCTCCAGCCCTTCCTCGGACGTCCCACACCCTCCGTCCCCTCGGCTTATAGTTCTAGAGTTGTTTGGGGCTGTGGCATCCATCAATTCGGCAAAGATTTTCCCATCAATTCAGCCGATACTGGGCGATTCTGTCAAGTAGGCTATACGCAGTAATATTCAGTTCTTCCCGGATTTATTTGTGTTTATTCTATGATCATGTAGAGTAGGCTATACCCTGCCACGTATCTCAGAAACCTCATTTCAGCAGCCTGGATGCGACTGGCCTGGCTTTTCTTAGACTCCAGTTCTCAGATCCATAAAGAAATGTGAGAAGAAGTCAGCTGGTGATAACATTATATAGTTTAACGTCTTCACAACAAATATCTAACTAAAGTTCTAAAATGCATCAAAACTAGCAATGAAATCCATAATAGGTTACGGGAAATATATTTATAGAATTGCAGCCGCTTAAAATCACTGCGCTCAGCACAAGAACAGATGGTCGCGTCGTCTGCAAACGACTTCCTGTAATTTCTCCTCTATTGCTGCTGCTGCTGCTGCTGTAGTGTATTATACTGGAGTTGCCTACACATCGCGTGAAATAAATGTGAAAAGTACGGTATAGAGCAGCTGTAACGGTGCTTTTAACTGTCAGAGTATAGTCATGAAAGTGTGTGTGTGTGTGTGTGTGTGTGTGTGTGTGTGTGTGTGTGTGTGTGTGTGTGTGTGTGTGTGTGTGTGTGTGTGTGTGTGTGTGTGTGTGTGTGTGTGTGTGTGTGTGTGTGTGCACGCGCGCCAGCAGTGAACTGGAATTATAGAAAAAGGGTGAATGAGATGTGACCCAGATATAGAGATATATACGAGCATACACTCTCTGGCTAATTTATAAAGCCGGTACAAGAAAAACTGAGAATTACCATGGCTTCGTTACTTTTGTTTTGTTGTTGTTGTTGTTGTTCTTCTTCTTCTTCTTCTTCTTCTTCTTCTTCTTCTTCTTCTTCTTCTTCTTCTGCTTCTTCTTCTTCTTCTTCTTCTTCTTCTTCTTCTTCTTCTTCTTCTTACCATCTAATACTCGGTCTTTCTACGTCTACCTATCACGTGATAGGTAACAGAATACGTATAAATAAAAAAAAACAGATAGGTATGAATCGCGTGATAGGTAGTCGTGGGAAGACCGATAGGCCTGCTTTGTGGTGGCGTAACATCCGGGCCCGCACGGCTCGAAATGCGCCTTGCGGGGGGCCTGCGGACTATGAGGGACCTGCTCAATTATTTCCCTTAATTTTTTAAGAATGGGCATAGGTAATTGATCTCAAGCAATACCAAATTTTTGCGAAACGTATTTAAGATAAAAAAACAAATAGAATATTTTTTTTTTATTGTTATTTACCAGTACCAGTGATGATGTACCTTGAGAATATACATTATTCGATTAACTGCGAAATAGAGCGGTAACTTCAGTTAAGAATGCGCCGAGGCAACCGGCCAGGCCTACATCGTTATTCGTTATTCGTTATGAAACTACGAAAGGAAATTAATAAAGGGCCCAAAGTACTGGATCGCGTTATAATATTACTCTGACATTGACGACTTCAAATTTAGCCTTCGGAAATCGTTTGGCATTTATCAATCTTTTTTTTACGACCAATTTTTGCAAAAGGTAATCAGTAGAACTAACTTAAAAATTAGTGAAAGATATTTAGGTTTTTGTAGAAATAACCGGTGAAACAGGTCTAAGTTTAGAAGAAGACATTTGAAACAGACTTGAAAAGAGCGTTTCCTGTTTACGTTATATAATTTTAGTAGCTGCGACAGTTATAAGGAGGGGTTAGTATTCAAGAGGGAACAGTGACATGAATTTAGTAAGGGTAGTACGGGGTCCCGCAAAGTATCCCCTCGCGAGGCCAAAAAAAAATTTAAGTCACTTCTGGTTTGGAATCCTTTCTTCCTTCATTTTGGATGCATGTTTTTACATTTTTGTAGAGCCTGTACATTTCAGTCTGTAGTAGAACATACTGAATGTTTATTTTCTTCTGTCTGATGCGTGCGTTTCCAATTCTATGTCCATTAAAACAGCTGTTCACCGACCTACGAAATTACATTTCTTAGACTCCATCTATCCAAGAGCTCTTTCCCTACGTGCCTAACTCTCTGAGCCACACAACAGTGTGGGAACTGCCATCGCCTTATAAAATTTTAGTTGCGTGTATTTTAATCTCTTATTCCCAAGAGTTCGTATAACTGTATTACATATTCTTTGATGTTTATTCATATTGCTGCTAATGTCTCTATTTTCTTTGTAAGAAATGTAAGTACTGCAAATGTAAGTCTAGTTTTAAAATAGGAATTTTGAAAACAGAATTTTTTAACAATAATAACTAACAATCCAAATTTTAAAAATGTATCTTTACCAAAAACAATTAATTAAAAATGTAGTTTTCTTTTTATACTTTTTTTTTATTTTGGTCGCCTTAGAACACTCTTGCTCTCTAATAACTTATCGTTCTGTCGCTTTGCTTTCTCCTTCTTTCTTCATCTAGATATTATTTTTTTCTTCATTTCTTTCTACTTGTAACCCTTGTGCTTCTTTGCGATTAACACTACTTTACCCTTTGTGGCAATTCTTTAAAAGTAGTCTTATCTTGTATCTTGTACCCTGTATAGCCTCAATATAGTGGGAACAGAAACTAAATATGGATGAAATAAGAACCTAAAATTTTGTAAGTTAAATAGTACGGAATGACGAACATGTTTTAAGATTTAATTTTTTTTTCGTAACGGTAATAAAACACTAAATACGAATGATGGAAAAATATAATTCCACAAGCATGAAGAGCATTTTTCAAGAAAAAACAATTCTTCTGACATTCATAAACGTGTCCCTGGAGATCAAGAAGAAATTTGTAGAAAGTGTAGCGTAACATTTGGACCGTGTGGATCAAAAACCTGGAGTCTAAAGAAATTGGAGAAGAGCTACCTTGTCTTCTTCTGATAGTTCCATCCGTTTCGGATGTTGGATATCATACAGATTATTTTAACTTTCTGTACTGCTGTAAAAATAAGTCAGGTGTACTCATGCCAAACCAGATCCCTAAATTTCTTAGCTATGAGATTGTCAGTCACCCAAATCCTCTCTTTCCAAGTACTTTCCCTGTAGTATAGACTAAAGGGCCATTGCCCCTTCTCACCCCCTAGTCCCTCCCGGTATCGAGAATTGCTCTTGTCAAACCATGTTTTCGTAATATTTACTTATTCTTATGACTCCCGCAAAATAAGGTAAACCGGTTCTTCATTAAAAAACTCTATCTTTATATTCATTAGTGCATTTTTCTTTTTCTTGTTTACTTTTAATATCTCTAACTCTCGGTTAATAGAAGAAGCTCGTTGAAGGGCGGACCAAACAGAAAGTAGGTAGTGACGATGTTTGGTGAGGGGCGTAGCCTAGTTGGAACACGCTATATGAGGTTGGTTGATTCCGAGCGAATTCAAACAATTGGAGGGAGGTGTCTAGGTATATATAGCCTATGGGTTTGTAGAGGTAAAATATTGTCGTTTAAGACCTGAAGATGGTGGAGACACCGAAAGGCCTCGTCAAGAACGAAGTATTTAGTAGTGTGGCAATAAGTAGTGACAAAGTTGGTGTTAAGATGGCTGCTAATAAAACTAACAAAACTGGACTCGTAATAAAAAGATCTATCTGATAAAAACTAGTAACTGAGTATTCATGTTTTAAGTAAAAAGTTGTAAAGCCTACATAATTGGTCGTAAATTATTTTAAGATTTTTTTTAAACAGGAATTGATCTGATTCGACAACTTCTCGTACAGGAAAATCTATTATCAGTAAGAAGATCATGACAAGGGGTAACCAAGGAACCAATCATACTACGAGAAATGTATTTTTAAAATAAGAACTGTAAATGTACCATCAGTCTATCATCTCTCTCTCTCTCTCTCTCTCTCTCTCTCTCACTCTCTCTCTAACTCTCTCACTCCTTTCCTATGGCACCACACCCCTTGTTGGGCCCTGGCCTCCTTCAATTTTTCCCCCCATTCTCTTCTGTCGGTAGCCATCATCCTCCAGGAACGCACTTTCCGTATTTCTTTCGCATCCTATCCACCGCGTCCTCCCATGTTCTCCTCGGTCTTCCCATTGATCTTATTCCTTGGATTCTTGGTAGTTTTCGTGGTATTCTGATTTCCCCCATCCTGGCTACATGACCAGCTCAACTTAGACGCTGTAGTTTTATGTAGGCCTATTGTGTTAGCGGTGGTACTTTATACATTTGATACAATTCAAAGTTGTATCTTATTCTCAAGCCGTGTACGTCATTAACTGGTCCCACGATTCTTTGTAATATTTTTCTTTCAACGCTGTCGTGAGTGTTTGCTGCTTTGGAGTTCAGGATACACGTTTCGCAGCCGTAGGTTAGGATAGGTCTTATTATTGATTTGTATATCCTTAGTTTTGTGTTTCTGTGGATGTCTTTGGATCTGAAGATACGTGATGTGGCGAAATACGCTTTATTGGCTTGGACTATCCGGTTTCGGATTTCGTTGTCCACCTTTTCAATATTGTCGATTGTTCCGTAGTTTCTTTATCTTCTAGTCTGCACTAATATTTTTTTTATCTATGTTGATTGTGAGGCCTATATTACTAGCATTTTCTTTTAGCTCAAAGTACGTTTCCTCTGCTGCATTTTTTGTCCGACACATTATGTTGATGTCGTCTGCGTAGGCTGCTAATTGGACCGATTTGTTTATCAGTACGTTATTTCTTACTACTGAAAGTTTTCTGATCACATATTCTAGATCCACATTAAACAAGGTCGGGGCCAGCCCATTCCTTGTTTTAACCCTCGATTGATTTGTTAACCGAGTGTTTGCATATTTTAAGTGAAAAGTTGTATAGCCTATAAAATTGGTCATAAATTATTTCAGGTTCTTTAACACAAATTGGTCTATTCAAAAACTTCTCGTACAGGAAAATCTATTATCAGTAAGAAGACCACAACAAGGTTTGAACAAAGTACCAATCATATTACGAGAAATGTATTTTTGAAATAATAACTGTGAATGTACCATCAGTCTATCTTTGAACCTATAACGAGTTTATCTCAATAACGAGTAAACGGTGCTCTGGTAGATGTCTTTTGTTCTGCCAGTCGTGACGAACGCAAGTTAGAAAATTCCTGTTGAGTTACTGCGACAATTAGTTGTTATAATTGTGTACTGGGAAACCACTGCATTAAAGATCTGTTTAAAATATTCCTAGTATCAGCAGTCTAATGAAGACATACGTGTGGAGTGTTGCCCTATACGGGAGTGAATCTTGGACAATTGGAGAAAGTGACAAGAAAAGACTCCAAGCATTTGAGACCCAGTGCTATAGAAGAATATTCAAGATAAGCTGGAGGGAGAAGATAACGAATGAGGAAGTCTTTAGAAGAGCTCAGGAGGGGAAGAACTTTCTACGAAATTTAAAAGGCAGAAGAGCTAAGTGTATAGGGCATGTACTACGACACAATGGGTTGGTTAAGAGAATAATAGAAGGAACAATTGAAGGGAAGAATCACAGAGGACGACCCCGTTTATACTACATGAAACAGCTAATGGTCGATATGAAGTGCACATCATATTGTGAGTTGAAAAGGAAAGCAGAGAAGCGTGAAGAATGGCGAGCTGCTGCCAACCAGCCTATGGGCTGCTAACCTAAAAGAGAGACACAGAGAATTGTGTACTATCCGCGAAAGTGCAAGATATTCCGTTTAGGGTATATAGACACTTCAAGCCAACTGGATAGGTGTAAGCGTAGCACACCAGTTAAGCTTAACAGTATCTGTTCGCATTGTGTGATTTAAATCAACCCACGTATTTATCCAGATAGAATCAACTCGTCGTCTGAAGGATCTGAAGTCGACATTAAAGGGAAGTGAACTTATATTATTTATACACAGTTATAAAAACTTATTTATCGGAAAGACTCTGATACAAGTTATATCATCAAATATTTTACAATTTAAATATGACAAAAAGGATCACCTAAATATTAATTCATTTTTGGTTAAAATTACTTCCCGAACTGTTTGGCTGTAGTCCAAAATTTACTACAAAACCAGACGTTTTTGCAGAACCATCGACTGCTGTCTTCAGTAAAAATCGAGTGCGCTAACGTGAGGTGGTATACGTTAGTGACCACAGTACTATGGATAAGGCTTACAGCCTTAAGATGGCAGTCGATGGCACTGCCGAAACGTCTGCTTTTGCAGTAAATTACCTACGTAGAATAGTAGGCCTACATGTGTTGTAGTAGTAGTATGCGTGTAAGCCTAGTTAGCACATTAATTTATTTTATTGGACAAAAATTAAATTTTAGTTTGTATTACAAATGTCAACAGACAGATTATTTTATTTAACAGTAATAAAGGCACAGTAGATAGAGGCACATTCAGAAAAATTCTTAGCATCATTAATAATTCCAATGATTAATTCCAACAACCTCCATCTCTACAACTTATTATAATGTGACACTTATACATCGCAATATATGTAAGCGTTTATGTAGAAAGAATGCAAAAATTTACGTGACATTTTGTGTCATATTAACTTTATCTCATTTAAATAATTTAATATTTCCTCACTTTTTCTAAAATATAATTTTAATTTTGAATGACACTTAGAGTGCATCAGCTGATATTTTATGCAAACACATTAAGCTTGCTTTGCAAGCGGAACACACATCCTAACAGTATAAAGCTCGACTCTAGCGTAAACACACTCCTGTAATGTAATTACTCGTTTAGCACCTTATTGTCTTTTGAGGGCGTTGGGAGAGAGACCGTTTTTCCTCTAAACAGTAAACAACAGCTGTTACCTGTTTACATTGTCAAGGACGTTTTTGTACCTCTCAAAGAGTATTTACACAGGATTTGTTTTAAAGCCCACTTAAAATTCATTGTGCATTACAGTGTTTTTACCTTGTTCCAAGCGTCAGTGATGTTTGTAATTTACTAAATCAATTCCGTAATCAGTATCGTTTTCATATTATAAGTATACTTGATAGGATCACCCAGTATCGGCTGAATTGGTAACAAAATCTTTGCCGAATAGATGACTGCCGCATCCCCAGACAACTATAAGCCGAGGGGACGGAGAGGTGTGGGACGTCCGAGGAAGCGCTAGAGTGACCAGCTCTAATCTTTGCCTATTTGAGACGGGAACAAACCATCCTTGGTTTAATCCTTGCAGGTGATGGTGATGACTATCATTTTCATTTTTTTCTATCGAAAATAAAGCATGAGTTCTTCACGCACTTTAAGAGTGCATTATTTTTGTTTACATATAAGCAAAGAATAAATAATAAGTATGCTATTACCGTTTCAAAATTAAAGGTAAACTAATCTTTCAAAACATTATTAGTGAAAAAAGTGAAACCTAAAAATTTATTTATTGATTAATATTTATCAATAAAAATGAGGGCACATTTTTACGCGAGTTTTCACTAACGTTTAACCGTGCACAGAAAAATAGATACGTGGAGGTTTTCGTTACCTCCTCCTGTTCCTTCTTCTTCTTCTTCTTCTTCTTCTTCTTCTTCTTCTTCTTCTTCTTCTTCTTCTTCTTCTTCTTCTTCTTCTTCTTCTTCTTCTTCTTCTTCTTCTTCTTCTTCTTTGCCTTCACATCCTCCTTTTCCTCCTCTTCCAATAATTCTTCTTCGCTTTTATCTTATTAACTTCACGGATTTGGCACTTCGCGTGGTCAGTTTTAACAAAATTTCTCGATATCTTGCACTTGGTTTGCCACCATTCCTTCTTCTAAACGGTCCTATAGCAGGTAGCTATATGCTACTTTAGACAGGGTCTATCCTTCATTCTGTCCAGATGTTGTGTCTATTCTAGGCGATATTATCGTTCATGAACAATGTCCGTAGCTTTTTCTAATGTCCTTATTACGCAAACGAGCTTGCCTTTTACAGTCCTTCGCTTGTCAGAAAACTCATTTCTGAAAGCTAAATTTGGTTTATAATTTTCTTTGTAGGGACCCACGATTCTCACCCCTATATTAACACAGACACTGTTTCGTTTTATAAAATTTAACCCTTACTTTGTTGTACAAAATAATTATAAATTTCAACGACACTTAGAGTGCATCAGCTGATATTTTATGCAAACACATTAAGCTTGCTTTGCAGATGGAACACAGCCTAACTGTATAAACCTCGACTCCAACGTTAACACACTGGTGTAATGTAATTACTTGGTTGGCACCTCATTGTCTTGTGAGGGCGTTGGGAGAGAGACCGCTTTTCCTCCAAATACTAAACAACAGCTGTCAGCTGTTACCTTATCCCGTTGCCGTGGACTTTACTTACACATCTTGAAAACTATTATAACGATTTCTTTAAACCTACTTAAAAATCATTTTGCATACAGTGTTTTTATTTCGTTCCAAGCTACACTGAAATTCGTAATTCATTAACGAGTTTCCGTATTTAATAGTTCGTTATTTCTTTTTAATGTTTGAATGAAGCATGAACTCTTCATCCAACCTACAGCGGTGTATCATTTTGGGCAGGCTGTGGGCAATACGGGCAAAGAAAGAGATCCCGCAACACCATATTAGAGGCATACACATTCCTTATGTAGAAAAATTCCTAATTGATATATTAGGAATTATCCTATTGATAATCCCCATATAGCCTTCTTTATCAATTGTGAACTACAAAAAGGATGCCATTTGTCACATTTCCTTTTCAATTTATGTGTAGCCAATGGCATGTTGAAACCAAAATTAGTCTTTTCCAGTCGCTTTGTCGATGTATCATTAAACACTTAAAAAAGAAAACAAGGAAAGGGACGCTATTGAAATATTAAAATTTAATGGCAATACCTCAACTAATGTATAGTAGTGAGACTTGGATTAGAAAGACCAAAGATATATCTAGAATACAAGGAGAGGAAATAAGGTTCTTGAGAGCTGTAAAGTGTTGTACCAGGAGAGATCTTATCAGAAATGATCATATTAGAATGGAGCTAGGCATAGCTGAAAGCTTACATGAGAAAATCTCCCGGTACAAAACGAAGTGGCGGTTATACGTACAGACAATGGATCCAACGAGACTTTCAAGAAGAGACCTTGACTAATCATCCAAGGGGGAACAGAAGTGTGGGAAAACCCCGTAAGCGATGGTTGGATGCATTCCATTGAGACTGGAACAGGCTACTGGCCTAAGATATAAAGGACGACGACGACGACGACGACTACGACGATGTCATACACAACTTATTGAGAGATGAATCTTCCTGAATATTTTATGATTGGCAAGTTTTCCATTGACACGTTGTAGTTTGCGTACGATCAGGTTAGTGTCAAGCTAGGAAAGCGTGTTTCAGATGCTTGTACGCTCACTGAATCGGTACGCACATACCCAGAACGACTCATTTATAATTTTTTCTCAGGTAGCAAAGTTCCATCATTTACATTCAAAAGTTCTTTACTTTTAAATTTTCTGTAGTTTCATCAACAAAAATCTAATCGCTTTACCCACAATTTGCTAACCCCCCCCCCATATAGCCTAAACCCTTGCTGCATCTTTAAGTTTGATATATAGGCTATATATGAGAAATATTACACAACTACAATATCTAAATGCTTGCGCGATATGGCAGTTAATTTTGTCACTAATGCTGCCGCTTAAGTTTCACATTTATCTCTTTGACTTTCGTGTTTCGCACAGCGACGGGAGGATCGCGGGACCGTTGCAGATGCATCGTCGTCGTCGTCGTCGCCATTTCTGAACGACTTCCTGCAATTTCTCCGCCACCAGCAGTTAGCGCTCGGTCTAAGACGATTAAGCGCGCCTTCAGTGCAATGGAAATTGCTGGAAAACGATGAACAAATTGCGAGACCGGCTAGACGTGCACATAACGCTTGCTCATACAACCAGCCATAACGAAAGTTAGTCTTTTTATACTATAATTTTGTTACATCACACGTGGTAGAAAACGTTAAATTAGGTTAACGGAAGCAGACTACTGTTCAGAGGATCGAACAGAGGTTGGTTTTTCACAAATGTCAGTTCAAAATTATTAAATTGTACAGTAAAATATGGAAACTTTATTATTGTTCCCTAATACTTCCTCCACACTACCACAGTATTTGGGCTACCTGGTTTCGGCAGCGGGTGTTACCATGGATTCTAATAAAGTAGACACCGTAAGAGGCTGGCCAGCTCCGAAGGGTAAACACGAAGTTACCTGGAGTTTTGTTTATATTACATAGGTTTTGTGAGAGGCTTCGCTACTATTGCTAAGCCACTACATGAGCTAACGGAAAATAAACGAAACTACCAGTGGACACTTTCTACAAGAATGGTGTAATTTGTAATTAATCGGTAAACTTGGATGTCAGTCAGACGGTGAAGCTTTCCAGTCGCTGCTACGGCAGACACAGGAACAACAAATGTTAAACCGTCGTGACAATATTATGCAAATATAAATCTATAATACTACGTAAAACCGGGAATGCAGAACTATGTGTTGCTGTCTTTGTTAATCTTTGACATTTAGGTACCAAAACAATAACATTATATTTGGCAGTTATGCAATTATTGTAGTGGTATGCCATTCAATTAATTTTAAACATGCTAGTGCAGACAATGTTTGTGTTCGGAATTGTCAATAATCGGAATACCGTCCGTGAATAAAAGAATATTCAAATATTCGTTGGGGTGGTAGGTTATTATCGGTAGAGATAAAAGCCCCCCAGTTTGAAGGTAAACTCCCTCGGCTTCTGTAGGTAGAATGTAATAAATTCCCCTGGTGGTTGTTTCGCTTGACTCTATTTCCTTTACCTGAAGTACGTAGAAAAAAAGTGTTATTGTTGTCAATTTGGTTGAAGAATATCTTAGGAAAATGTCGTCTGTGTCCGGTTGTCTTGTCTTGTCGCAAATTTCAAATATTATTGGTAGTAAAACCAATTGGTGATAATCAAAATAATTTTAGTCTACAGTTTCAATTCTGGTTCCTTTTAGACCTGACTTGACTTTAGGAAATAAAAAAAAAACAAGTCACACGGGGCGAGATGAGGTGAATAGGGTGGGTATTCAAAGACAGTGATTCCGTGCTTGGCCAAAAATATCTTGACAGACACTGCGTTATGGGCCGGGGAATTTTCCTGGTAAAGAAGCCATGTCTGGTTTTTCCAACAGGACATCTAAAGGGTCTCATTTTACTATTTAGAATCAATTTGAATGGATTATATTTTATATGCGGACAACGTAGGTCTTATTCAAGAAAATGAGGATTATTTACAAAGAGATATGTTTCGGTTACAAGAAGTAGCAAGAGAGTACTCACTGACAATATCAGTAAGAAAGTTCAAAACCATGACCTTTAGAGGTAAATATCCAGTGAGGACTAAGATAGTTATAAACAACAGCAGTTTAGAACAAGTGAGCCATTTCAAATATCTCGGCTATGGAGTAAGCTATGAATCTGAATACGATATAAGAGAGAAGATAAATAAATTTAGTAATAGTTATGGTACGATTCATAGAAATCTTAAAAACAAAACAAGACACAGCACAAGGATTAAATTTTACAAAACAATTGCAATACCCACGTTGATTTATGCGAGCAAGGCGTGTGTCATGACAAAAAAGGAAAGCGGTAAGATTAAGAGTGCTGAAACGCTGTTTATTCTTAATACTTTAAATTATACATTACAAGGTAGAATAAGAAATAAAAATATCAGAACAGAACTCGAAGTAAAGGACATAAATGAAATTACTTCAATTAACAGAAGACAAAGGTGCGATCGAGGAATTTAGTTCCGTTGACACTAATTTAATTTAGTTTCGTTGAATTACTGCCGGAACGAGAAATTTCGTCATGGCAGAATAGATTTTCGTTGTATTTTATAGGGTCAATATTGGGTTGAATAAACGGGCCGGTGTCAATATTAGGTCGAAATAAAACCGTACTCTTAGGTTGTGGTTGGTCGCTGATAAATTGCGACATATTCGGCTTACGTTTCGGTACCAGCCGCCGGGAATCTGCTTCAGAGCCGCAAAGCGACAGAGAACACGCTTACGGCAGGTGTTAGTCCAACAATACCCGAGTACTTTTACCGGGTATAAGCAACAACTTATACTTACTTAAACCCGGTAAAGGTACTCGGGTATTGTTGGACTAACATCTGCCGTATGTGTGTTCTCTGTCGCTTTGCGGCTCTGAAGCAGATTCCCGGTGGCCGGGAGCCGATTATGTCGCAATTTGTCAACGACCAACCACAGCCTAACTGCCCGGTTTTATTTCAATCTAGATTTTTGTTGTATTGATTATCGGTTGTGTATTTAATTTTCTGTGTGAGTGCGCTCGCGTACATGTATGTGTGTATGCGTGCGCGCGATAAAGAGGAAAGGGAAGACAGGAGGAGAGAAAGCTACAAACACATACAGTATAAACACCGTTGTCACTTCCTATTGTTATTGAAACAATGAGACGTCGTCCCACGTTAAGTCGTTACAGCCGGAGCTGAAACAATGGACGGGGCTTGAATAATTGCAACAGCGTCGAGATAAGAAGCTAAAGCAGCGGCTCGTAGTATGAAGTCAAAGTCACGCTCGTGTGTGCCGGGCAAACGAATACGTTGCTGTACCTTTCGGATAATTTAATAAATGTTGAAACGTTCGTGCTCATTATAGTCAAACCTGCTTTACGGAAATTCGCCTTGAACGAAAATCTTTTTCGGTTCCATGGCTGTAGGGCTGGGAAACATACGATTATTAAAATTACGGTAACGGTCGTTGTTTTAAAACAGTACAGTAAAATAACTGGACAGAGTACACCTTTAAGCACGGTGTAGATTATAACTGGACAGTGTACACCTTTAAGCACGGTGTAGATTATAACTGGACAGTGTACACCTTTAAGCACGGTGTAGATTATAATTGGACAGTTTACACATGTAAGCACGGTGTAGATTATAACTGGACAGTGTACACTTTTAAGCACGGTGTAGATTATAACTGGACAGTGTACACCTTTAAGCACGGTGTAGATTATAACTGGACAGTGTACACCTTTAAGCACGGTGTAAATTATAACTGGGCAGTGTACACCTTTAAGCGCTATGTAGATTATAACTGGACAGTGTACAACTTTAAGCACAGTGTAGAATATAACTGGACAGTGTACACCTTTAAGCACGGTGTAGATTACAAATGGACAGTGCACTACCTTTTAGCAGAGAGTAGATTATAACTGAACAGTGTACAACCTTAAGCACGGTGTAGATTATAACTGGACAGTGCACACCTTTAAGCACGGTGTAGATTATAACTGGACAGTGTACACCTTTAAGCGCGGTATATATTATAACTGGACAGTGTACACCTTTAAGCACGGTGTAGATTATAACTGGACAGTGTACAACTTTAAGCACAGTGCAGATTATAACTGGACAGTGTACACTTTTAAGCACGGTGTAGATTACAACTGGACAGTGCACTACCTTTTAGCACAGTGTAGATTATAACTGAACAGTGTACAACCTTAAGCACGGTGTAGATTATAACGGGACAGTGTACACCTTTAAGCACGGTGTATATTATAACTGGACAGTGTACACCTTTAAGCATGGTGTAGATTATAACTGGACAGTGTACAACCTTTTAGCACAGTTTAGATTTAACTGGACAGTGTACACATTTAACCACGATGTAGATTATAACTGGACAGTGTACACCTTTAAGCACGGTGTAGATTTTCTTTTTACGTTTGTTTATGCATCTGTTAATATGTAACAATAAGCATAATTGTTTACAGAATTCATGGTATGTATAAAATTAGTCCAATCACAAGTTCTCTCGATGAGCATTTAAAAGTGACATGTTATAGACCAGTTGTTTTCAAAATTTTTTGCTTCCATTTCCTTAAAGAAATGGAAGTATGGTGATCGCGAAAAAAAATCGTGTTCGAGGTAAGGGTTAATTCGGATTGTACTACCCTCAAAACATGAAGAAAAGTCATTTTCTGAAATGTGTGTGTGTGATTTTTTCTGTGGCGAACGATAACTGCCGGAAATTAAAACAGCATCAAATAATTTGTTGCATATGTCCCTGAGTCGTAGATCACTCAAGGGGTATTGATTCTGGTGAAGATCGATTAAGGGTAATGGTACGAGCTCGTAGTTTACCAGCAACGTTTTATGTTTTAATAAGAGTAAAGTACTTAATTTTTATAAATAAGGTATCCTGAAAAGTAGGTCATTATAATCCACTGTAGAAAGATAGGTGAAACATCTATAAATGAAAAGGGTAGTTGAAGGGCAAGGGGGTAATTTTCTATAAATGAAGATGATAGTTGAAGAGGGAGGGAGATAATTTTTTTATATGTGTACTAAGTTACCCGGGCTGTTTGGCCATGGTCCAATGTTTTCTGCAAAACCATACGTTTCGGCAGTGCCATCGACTGCCATCGTCAGTGAAAATCGAGTGCGCTAACGTGAGGTGGTACGCGATAGTGACCACAGTACTGTGGTTGAGGCTGAAGAAATAAGTAGGAAGAAGTAGTTTGTACGGAAATAATTTTTGCCAAAAATGATTTTAAATATAAATCTTAGAACATGGAAGTCATGTATGGTTCTCCGTGCCGATATTTTGTTCACGGCACACTACACTTTGTAGTGAGTTCTTGCGGGCGGCACATTAAACACGAGGTAGCAACAATGAGAGACACGGCCCACCGACCTCGCTCAACAGAAAGAAGAGGAACACGCACAACTTGAGTCAGGTCGATGACTTCAAAACTGAAATCTGGTGAAGTACCACATCTCAAGTTTTGGATGTTAGCGAAGAAAGAGTAACCAGTTATAGGAATATAAGCAGTTACTCTCCTGTTACGTTTTCCTACCACGTACTTGTGCGAGCTGGAATTTTTTGGCAACAACGAACAAAGAAAACAAGAAATCCAAGAGAATTCTTTCAGTTGAACAGGAAGTGAGTGTGTTTGTGTCGTCAATCCCATTACGAATTGAACTTTTGTGTAAGATTATAAAAGAAGCAGGCTTGAACAATGTTCAAACTCGTGAGGCAGCAAGCAGTAGGCCCTGAGATTGACGCAAATTTTTTTGTGCACGAGTCATTTTATTATTATTATTTTTTAGTAAAATTACAATTTATTGACATGAGCATGTTTAGAACCTTTTGACAAATCATTTTTCACATTTAGAACATGTTTTGACATATCATTTTGTTTAGAACATTCCAGGCTACAATAATGATCAAAAAACCGAACATGTCCACAAAATTATTTTCTGGGTGTAAGGTCTTGTAATGGCTGAACATCTTTCTATAATCAAAGATTATTTGTCTGGCTTTTGAAGTTGAAAATCTATTAACTATGTCATTAAAAGTAATGCTTTGGAGAAAATCATTTTTAATGAAAAAAACTGCTACAGATTTCATTTTTTCTTAGCCCAAAGTAGACATTAAATAATGTTTCAACCGGGGGTAGGGCTGAACTTGTGAATTTAATGACAGTCTTTTACTGATAAATCTGTCCATTATGATACGTTCTTTAATCTGGCTTTCGAGTACGATAAATGTCCTCTAAGAATCGTATAGCTGAGAACAAAGAGAGATAGATTGCTCATTTGAATATGATGACGGATGTTAGGTTGCCTAAGTAAGTTTGGCAATGCAAGCCTATTAGACAGCGAAGCATACGAAGATCTACGAAACGTTGGCGCAGTGGATGTATTTCGTACGGGACCGGAACAGGCGATTAGAAGAATAAAAATCTCGCTCGCAAATCTGCACGGTTCTCGTTAACAATATAACTTTTTCCGTTTAACACACGTCGGTTTAATTTTGATATTGTAACGTGAACCGTACCAAAACCTCCTAGATCAGTCGAGAGCGTCTTCCACCCGCCCCCCTCCATTGAAAGTCGCTCAGCTGTGGCCTCAGTCAAGGCTGCTTTCAATTTTGTTCCAGATTCTTCAAGAGGCCACTTGAAATTCGAATTAGCGTCAGAATTAAGTGGCGTGCACACTGAGAATGGAGGATGTCTAGAAGGTGTGGGCTGCCTATAAAATGCCATAGCAGCCGGCTTTTCAGTTCAGTGGAGTTGAGCAATTTCTTTAACGCAGATCAAGTGTTTTTTGTAGAAGTATTGTGACGAAGTGCGGAATTGTTATAATCAGTGCGGAATTCTTTATACTTAATATTATTATTGCGAGTGGACAATTTTTACTTGAATTGTTGTAAGAGACTATCTTGTTGATTACAAATTATTAGTTGTTAAAATTAAAGCTATTTATTAGTGACTTCGTTGATGTTTTGTATTTTGTTTTCCACTGTACCATACGACGATTAATGAGACCATCGCATCAATATTCTACTATATTTATAATAGACAGATTCTATTCTACGTACTATACTTTAATAAAACACCGGTTACAGCAGGGCCAGATTTATCATTAAGTTGAGTAGGTTGTAGCCTAGGGCGCAAGTTTTTGGGGGCGCAAAAATTTCGAACAAAACAAAATGGAAAATACAGCTTTTTTAAGGAGTAAAAAAATGCAAAATTGTAATGTGGAAAAAGCTAGCAACTGGTTAAAAATGTGTCTTGTACGCTTGGAACCTATCGTTTCCTGCAGAGCGTGTTCATTTAAACACATTTTTGAAAGGAATTATAAAATAAAACAAAATAAAAGAAACTGAAACCTAAAAACCAATTCAAAAGGAAAAGAAGCATTCTGATTCGTGTAGACTCTTAAAGTTCTTAAAATCATGTAGTATGGAATCAATATTGAAATATCCATGCAAATGTTTTTGACCATGGCAGTTACAGATGGTAGGGGAGGAAGCCCCCCCCCCCCCGGTTGAAACATTATTTAGTGTCTACTTTGGGGCAAGAAAAAATGAAAACTGTAGCAGTTTTTTTCATTAAAAATGATTTTCTCCAAAGCATTACTTTTAATGAAATAGTTAATACATTTTCAACTGCAAAACCCAGACAAATAATCTTTGATTATAGAAAGATGTTCAGCTATTAAAGATCTTACACCCAGAAAATAATTTTTTGGACATTTTCGGTTTTTTGTTCATTATTGTAGCCTGGAATGTTCTAAACAAAATGATATGTCAAAAATGTTCTAAATGTCAAACATTATATGTCAAAAGGTTCTAAACATGTCCACGTCAACAAATTGTAATTTTACTAAAAAAAAAAAAAATAATAAAATGACTCGTGCACACAAAAATTTGCGTCAATTCTCTGGGCCTAGTGCTTGCTGCCTCACGACTTTGAACATTGTTCAAGCCTGCTTCTTTTATAATCGAGCTAAAGTGACCAAAAAATCTTATACACACAGACAGTCCCTTCCTGAAACAGTTTTAAATCAAATAAAACCAATTTTTAAAGATGTCTCTAATGAAACCATTTTGATTAAATAAATCTTTGAAAAAGATCCAAAATGCAAACGAATTATTCAATGCGGTACAGATTGCCAAAACTATTTTTGACTGCATCACAACACTAAAATTAGGAGTGTATGATGCAGTTATATGATTTAATAAAGATGGAGTGGGAAAACTGGATGTGCTAAGTGCTTTGGGATTAAAATATAGTGAAAAATGCAAAGTGCAATTACAACAAATTGGCAGATTCCGGATGCGAAAAGCTATTCAAAAATTCAGTGTAGACGAAAAAAGCATAGAATACCAATGAGACAAAAAAAGGAAGAAGAAAGAAAAGAAAAACACAAAGATTATGGAGCTGGACTGTTCTAAAGTGTAAGTTGCCTACTATTTGAGCAGGAATGCATTACAAATATCTTTTATAACTTAAATCAGTTTCCGGAAAATTGTGTTTTTATTTCACATAGTCCCTATGTACCTTTTTCTCTGGAACTATAAACGATAGAGACTTAAAATTTTTACTGTAGCTACATCTCATAGGTTACATGTATGATATGATAAAATGTCCTCTACAAAAATATTAAAAAATTTAAAACTCCTAAAAAAGACAAATTTTTTGACACTTTTTTATGAAATCAGAATTTTTTAAATGACCCCAAAGTATAACTCTGCATCCGTAGGCACAAAAAAGTCCTAAAAGTAGCTTATAAAAATTTCAGCTCCATATATTTTATAGTTTCTGACAAAAAGGTATATAGAAACGCTAAAAATAACATGCCCGAGATAGGGTGTAAGGTCCCCTTAATAATGGACACAAACGATATTCGAAAAAACTTTAGTTCTTAGCGTTTTGATTTGATTTGGTTTTTGTAAAGGTTAGGTAAAGTGTGGGACTTTCGTAATATTGTAGTTACTTCTTATAATCTGTCAATGTGCTCACGCTGTTGTCATAAATAAATTTACGTGATTAAAATGGAAACAAAATTATACAACCCACATGTTCTTAAATAAAAAGTATCCTATAATATATGAGTAAATCGTGCGTAATACTCGTTGTTTCAGGCCTCAGTTCTAAAATGTACTTTTGGAGTTTTAAAACCCCGGTAACCTTCGCACTTTAAGAATATTTTCCCAGAAGTGTTATAAGCATTAACTAATAGAATTAACACTGTTCCACACCACTATAGAAAAGTTATATCGATCAGCGCTTTCAACCTTCACAGATCATAATCAGATCGGAAATAACACTAATGGAACCAACAATTTTTTTATACGCCTTCTTGTCCTACAGCGCGTACACATTTTCGTAAACAAGCTTTAAGCCCTTCCTGGCTAATAGTAGCCCTAACCAGCAAGCTCAGTCACCCGTGTCGAAACTTTTACATTTATTTCTAGTGCATTGTGTCTGTGTTTGCCCGGCTTCTTTGTGTGTACATTCTTTTCTATACCTAACGTTTTACCTCTCTCATTCATACTTTTAAATGTTTCTTTTCGTCACAGTTTTGGAACGCGATATATTGTCAGAAACCTTCCCTCTCTCTTTCAATAATCGCAATAATTTTTCTATAGTGGTGTGCAACAATGCTAATTCTGTTTGTGATTATAACCACTAACACAACTTTATTAATTAAACATTAACTAACAGTTTCTGTTAAAGTACGTTAATTTTATGTAAAATAAATAAATAAAATCTTCTCATTTTCCCAATTTATATTAATACAACTACTCGCTTACCTGTGCAAAGATGACGGCTTAAACCATAATGACATTAGACTATAAAAGTCATGACATACATATTTCTGTAAGGGAAAGCGTGCAAAAAAGATAAAGGTAGGTTAATAGAGACGCTGCCTTTGTTTCTTAGCGCATGAATAATTGTTCTTTAAGGGCTGCAAATACGTATGTTATTTACCAGATGCTGAGTCATTGTCATTATTGAGAAAACTATTGTTACGCAACGGAACATTCTCGGACAGTGGACTGTGTCATTCTACGTGTTTCTCGACTACCCCAGCAGAGCCCAGCTGTAATGTGTGTGTGCGTACATATTGCTGCTACTTTGAGATGAAAGACAGTATTACGTGACCCTTATCATGCGTCAACAATCGAGAGTATTCCAGACCGTACCTGTAAGCGCACTGTCTTGAAAGCCAGATATTTTGCACTAAATATAGTGGATTCGAGAGCGCCCGCAAAATGCAATTGTTTAACACGTCATCCAAAAGTGACAGATTATTCTGGCATCTCAGCGTGGTATAAATATAAGCATCCAGCGACATTCACTTCAGTTCAGTTTACGTTGGCGATTTGTCAAATGATATCAAGTGGATGCTGTGTTCTTTATATTGAGTGCGGAATTCTTTATAGTTGACATTGTTATTGCGCGTAGACAAATTTAAGTTGAATTGTTGTACGAGTTGATTACCAATTATTATTTGTGATAAATTAAATCTGGTTATTAGTGGCTTAATTGGTGTCTGTATTTTGTTTCCACTCTACCATACGACGATCAAAGAGACCATCGTAACACTAATTTATACACTTTCAGATATTGTAATTCCGTTTACTTCTACAATATTATTAATAAGACATATATTCAAACACGCAACTGGCTTAGAAATAGACGTACGTTAATTGATTATGGAATTTGGGTGAATTTTTAAATATTTCTGGGGGGGGGGGAGATTGTTACTATACTTACGCTATTGAAACGATGTGTGCCTCTGATCATCCATCTTCTTGTCAATTTAAGAAGATATCATGTAGCTTTATCTTTCAAATCCACGTTCTTTCCATATTTCATAATTTCTTCGTCTTTATTACAGAACATTTAAAGGGTCTCATTTTACAATTTAGAATCAATTTGTATGGATTACCTTTTATATGCGGACAACATAGGTCTTATTCAAGAAAATGAGGATGATTTACAAAGAGCTATGTTTCAGTTACAAGAAGTGGCAAGAGAGTACTCACTGACAATATTAGTAAGAAAGTTCAAAACCATGACCTTTAGAGGTAAAGATCCAGTGAGGACTAAGATAGTTATAAACAACAGCAGTTTAGAACAAGTGAGCCGTTTCAAATATCTCGGATGTGGAGTAAGCTATGAATCTGAATACGATATAAGAGAGAAGATAAATAAATTTAGTAATAATTAAGAAACGATTCATAGAAATCTTAAAAATAAAACAAGACACAGCACAAGGATTAAATTTTACAAGACAATTGCAATACCCACGTTGATTTATGCGAGTGAGGCGTGGGTCATTAAAAAAAGGAAAGCGGTAAGATTCAGAGTGCTGAAATGCAGTTTCTTCTGAATACTTTAAATTATACATTACAAGGTAGATTAAGAAATAAAAATATCAGAGCAGAACTTAAAGTAAAGGACATAAATGAAATTATTTCAATTTACAGAAGACAAAGGTGCGATCGAGTCATTGGTGGAAGATACATGAGTCGTTCGTGATGAAATGGGTGGCGGAACAGGCTTATATAACCTAATCCTTGAATAGGAGAAGAAGAAGAAGTTTTGAATTGCTCACATTCATAATTTCGATTTTGGCCGTAGACCATCGTCAGGGTATTTACACTGTGCACTCGCGGTCACGATATTGCAAAACAATGACCATTTAAAGAAAAAACGAATTCGAAAACACCGACTAATGATTGTGAAACGTACGTTTGTGTCTAAAGTTTCTCGAGAACTGATATTGTTGCGGATTTTTTTATTAAATCGTAATATCGTGACCGCGAGTGCATAGTGTAAATATCCTTACGATGGTCTATGACCAAAATTGATAGAAATTGAGAATGTGGTTAATTCAAAACTTTATTGCAGATCATATATATGGTATTGTGACGACATCACAGAACAATCTACGTGTTTCTCGATTGATCCATTGCAATCCGGCTGAATGCTGTGGCGTACGTGACTCCAACATGTACTCGCGAGACTTTTCTGGAAGCCGCCAGCGGCGGGGACTGTGTCAAGGCTGCAATTAATTACATCGTATTGTAGAGATATCGCGTAGTTGTGGAATGTTCTGGCCTGTGAGCGTTGTATAAATACTAGGCGGCAGCGGCCTTAGTTTCAGTTTATTGTCGGGCGATTACAAGTGATTACTCTGTGCGTTCAAGTGGTTAATGTGGCGAGGTGTTGTGTTTTATAATCGGACGGTATAATTGTAATACAATTGTGTTTTATATTAGTTGACATTTTATTGCGTGTGAACAATTTTTATTTCATTTGTTGTAAGAGACTCTGTTGTTAATTACGAACTGTTTAATTGTGATAATTAAAACTCGTGATTAGTGACTTAATTAGTGTCTCGTATTATGTTTTCCACTGTACCATACGACGCTCAAGTAGACCGTCCTAACAATATTTTCAATATTTTTAAGCTATGAACAATGAATACGCTACAATAGAAGGTTGAGATTATAGGTACCATTAGTAAGCAATAATTGTGTGTGTGTGTGTGTGTGTGTGTGTGTGTGTGTGTGTGTGTGTGTGTGTGTGTGTGTGTGTGTGTGTGTGTGTGTGTGTGTGTGTGTGTGTGTGTGTGTGTGTGTGTGTGTGTGTGTGTGTGTGTGTGTGTGTGTGTGTGTGTGTGTGTTATAAATACATCACATTATCATTAAATACTAAAGGTATACGTCGATTCTCCCCACTCCTGTTGAGGTCCACACTACATAGTGACCGCAACTTATTCCTACTCTGTAATTTACACCAGCCACTCTGTAGTCTGTAATTTACTGACTTTTGACTAACCGCATGACTTTACCAATTGTTACACAGTTCATATTAATGCTTAGCTGACTAGTAATTATATATATATCAGGCTAACTGTATCCAGCTAAGTAATTATCACTTCTATTCACGCAGCTGTAATTATTGGTTCTTCTCTGTGATGGCGATTTTAACCTACTGCTTGTTAAATTGAGTGAATACACCGTGTACGCTATTTAGGAAAACGGACCTTTCTGTGTCTGGTCGGCCATGGTTTTACTTGACATTTTAGTCTGTTAGTTTTCTTGTTAGTCTGTCGGGATTCATTCTGTTTTTAGTTACTGTTTTTAATTCGATTATCTGTGTCCTGATTTATTCTGTGTAAATGCAGTAGAGTAAGATCCGTTGAACCGGGACTCACTTCTTCTGCCAGCAAATTATATAAAATACTTTAAAAGTCTATTTCGGCTCTAATAAGAATATTTGGTACTAGAAAATATTCTATTAACTTTAGGATGAGTTCTAACACAACCGGCAACACCTGTTATGTACCCACTCTTCGCCACTATACATATAGATATTTACTTTTTAGATAAGGTAAATATATATTTATAGAGAGATGTTTGTACAAGCACACATACAAACGGGTTTACAATAACGTCATGTTTGGTGTGTCCATATTGTCCAACAATTTATTGTCAACGTCTCGCTTGCAATGCAGACGTCACACGTCAAGCAGGACATCTGTCTGTATGCCGCACGCTTTTGTTTGGTTCACGAAGTTTCGGAACAAAGACTGCCGCGCGCCGTCATCCGTCATCAATTAATTTCAACCATTATGTGATGAACAAATTATTCAACATATCCCCCCCCCCCGTGACAAATAACGGAACGATGACACACGAACAAAACAGCTGATACGGTTTCTGGTGTTCTCTGTCACAGTGTTTGTTGTGTGCAGTGAGGACGGAGCGTATAAATGAGTGGAATTTACGCCTATTGTTAGGCAGTCGCCAAATGTGGGTTAACGCAATGTTTACACACAAAACACCTCTGCTCTGCAAACTCTCTCTGACATGTTCGTCGCACATACCCTGCGTTCTGTTACGAATTGAATTGTACTTTTGCTGTGGTTCGTCCAGTAACCAGACACGTGTAAAATACGTGTCTCGTTTTATTATCCTTTTTCTTTTTTTTTACATTTTGATGAAGACGAATAGGTGATAAGACAAAAATAATGATTAGTGATCGAATTCTGTACCAATTGAGCCACTTTAATTATTTAGAAAATGATATTGGCTATGATAGGAATTATTATATTGATGGTAATTTACGTAAGTTTTTCAGATGATCTGTGGAACAATCAACCGTAATTTTAGAAACAAGGCACGTCGAGATACAAAATTAAAATTTTACAAACTTGTAGTAGCCTTTGTACTCTCCTATGAGTGTGATTTATGGACAACAACCAAGAAACATGACAGTCAGATACAAGCCTCAAAAATGGCGTCCTTAAGAGGAGCTAAGAGGTGTCCTAAACTTGACCGTATAAATAATGAGGCCATAAGAAAAGAGTTACAAGTTTTAACCTGAATGAAAAACTAAAAGTTAACAAACAACAGTGGAGAAACACTTAGAATGTCAGATTTCAGACTGGCCGAACAAGTCTGGAAATACAAACCCATAAGACACAGGTGCCTAGAATCTAGCGCCGAGGATCATCATCATCATTATCAGTGAGTGTGTCAATTTTTACCCAGTATCATTCCTGATTCTATTTCTAATTTGACGCGCTCGCTTTGAGCATTCAAATATCGTGATTTCAGCATTATCCACATCCTCGAAGTTTATACAAAACTCGTCACCTGACCTGTGGATCTTATGTAAGGAGATGTTCTGAACGAGAAGTGTGCTGTTCGAATTGTCTACCAAAGTATTACAAGTTCTGTGCTCACGTCTGACGAGTTTCCCAATTCCAGCTATCGTTTTACGGCCAGATATTAGTGTGTTTTAGTCCACTGTCCTCTCGTTATATATTCAACCTATATCGTTTGCCATTCTTCTAACTTCTCCCTCCATTTCTGTCTGTCTGTCTATCTATCTCCTCTCTCTCTCTCTCTCTCTCTCTCTCTCTCTCTCTCTCTCTCTCTCTCTCTCTCTCTCTCTCTCTCTCTCTCTCTCTCTCTCTCTCTCTCTCTTTCTCTCTCTATTCATCATTTAGTTGTTCACGGTTCACGGTAACTCTAATAATACCGCGGTAACACGCGGTCACAAATAATTCTACGGAATGAAACCTGATTACTTGTAGTGTCTCCACAAAATATACTGTGAATAATAATATTTCGGCATTTATACGAAAATTCTGCAACAAAAAATTTCCATTTGTACTAGCGAAATAATTCCCATTATACCTGTAACACCAAACATAAAGATATATTAAAATTTAGAAAACATTACTCCTTAACATTTATTTGCGAAAGGGATTAAGTGTATAAATACACAAGGGATCAAGGGACAAGTACACAACTGAGCACAAAGCGAATCTTAGGACGGTGAACGTGGTTAAAGTGTTTTGCAATAGAATTAAGTTATTTTCTTAAAGAAGTGTGTTTTTATTCTATATACGAGTTTCTTAATTACCGTTTTAAAATTAGACAAAATAAATATAAAATATTGAATTCCGGTATTTTATTTTTTAAAATATTCTCGTCCCCGTTTTATCGTTTTAATATTTATCCTAAATTACAGTACGGTATTTCTTGTTGGGGAAGTACGTATTTCTCAACTGTTAGTCTAATATCAGTCGCCAGTCGCACAAAAGAAGAAATTTACATTTATGACTGGTGCAATGACCCATTCTTGCCACCATTTACGAGATCAAGCATTCTTCCGCTAAGATACACTTTTATTTATCGATTCTTAAGGAAGGTTTTTATCAGAGGTGTTCACTTAAAGGGTAATGCTAAAGTCTATTCGGCAAGATTGCAGTCTCATAATCGTGTAACAGCCCACGGCCAACAAAAATATAGCGTTTAAAAGCTTGTTTGCATTCTGTGCGCCTAACCTTTATTAGTAAATTTTTTAACTTTATTACTGATGTAAATAATTCATTTCCATTTTTGAAATATGTGTGAAATTGGTTGCTGTCTTAGGTACATATCGACGGTTTTCAGGTACACTTTATTAAAATGTTTCTATCAGTTATTTTGTGCTATGTTAGGATTATTATTTATTAACATACATTTCAAGTCCCAGCAATTTTGAATAGCTGGGCTACAGTGTGTCTTATAATGCAAGCTACGACGTCGTGAATAAGCTGCATAAATTCAACCTTATGTGCGTGACCATCAGGCGGACTCTTAAATCAGCAAGTAAAGAAGGACGCCTAAAATTCTACAAGGTGATGGCCCTTCGAACACTTCTTTATGGATCTGAGAATTGGACTTTAATGAAAGGACTGGCCAGTCGTATCCAAGCGGCTGAAATGAGATTTCTCAGGCACGTGACAGAGTACATTCTCCATTATCATAGAAGAAACACAGATATACGGCAGGAACTGAATATTATGCGTATACTCGACAGGATTGCCCAGCATCGGCTGAATTGGCCGAAAGGATGACTGCCGCATTCGCAAACAACTATGGAAGTATAAGCTGAGGGATCGGAGAGATGTGGAACGTCCCAGGAAGCGCTGGAGTGACCAGCTCTAGACTCTTTGACTGTTTGAGACTGGAACAAACCATCCTTGGTATAATCCTTCAATATGATGATGATGAAGATGATGTAATGTCCATGGTGATGACATAAATTTTGATAACAGTGCTGAAAACTTACTTTTAAATATAATTTGATTTTTTCAAGGTTTTATAGGAAAATGAAAAATAACTCTAGTGGGATACTTTAATTTACTATGTTCAGAATTTTTAATTTAGTTACATATCTTATTAGTGTATAAATTATTTTATTTTGTTTGAGTAGCTGACACATCTGATAAAGCTAAAAGGTATCCTCCACACAGCTCTGCTAATGAGGTAGACTATCTTTGTGTAGTACATGTATTGTATTTGAATTTAATTTATTTGAATGTAAAAACAGTCAATATTACCGTATTTTTTATACTGTATGTGATAATTGGAAATGATTGTCAACTTTTGTTGTATTGTTCTATGTACTACGGAAATGATAAATTTATTTTTATTCTATTCTAATATTAAATAAACAAAACGATTTCTTTGGAAAAAAAACGTACGATTAGTAATTATATTTTCCTTTATTTATTTTACTTGTATATTATATATACTGTATAATATTTTAATTAAAATACATTATTTAATTATATTGTTACGACGGTCTACTTGATCGCCGTATGGTACAGTGGAAAACAAAATACAAGACACGAATTAAGTCACTAATCACCAGCTTTAATTTTCACAGTTAAACAGTTCATAATTAACAACACAGTCTCTTACAACAAATCAAATAAAAATTGTTCACACGCAATAAAATGTCAACTAACATAAAACACAATTGTATTACAATTATGCCGCCCGATTATAAAACACAACACTTCACTAATAACCACTTGAACGCACACAGTATCGCCTGACAATAAACTCGAACCGCACTGTAATATATCGCAACTATAACTGGAACTGAACGTCGTTGAGTATTGGTATTTAAACCCCCACCCCTAAATACTAGATTATTCCATACTGCACATTAACAATAAACGAAAACATTAGAGCGTAATTCATTGCGGCCTTGACACAGTCTAACTAATGCGTCGAGAATCACGTACGCCACACAGATTCAGCTGGATTCATCTAGAACATTCGATAAACACGTAGATTGTTCTGTGATGTCGTAACAATATTTTAATTATTTAATATAAAATCTCGTGGCGTAGTGGCTAGCGTATGGCGCTGCTACGCTGTCGACGCGGGTTCTATTCCCGCCGGGGCAATATGATTTAGATACTGCCGTTGCCCCTCGCAAGGCGATGGCAAACCAGTGAGAGGTATCCTGCCTAGTATAAACCCTCCCAACTGTGCCGTTCGGATCCGGCGTTGAACTGTAGGTTCGATATACCTGTGAGAGACTCCGTAACACACGCACCACCGGTATATGCGGGTATAATATTGGGACTACGGGTATAATAATATGAAATCAAAATATTTCAATTATGTTTTGAAAAAATAAGATTAGGCTATTACATTTTATTCTAGAATTTAGATAGGAAACAACTTCTATTCATTTACAACTACCTAAGAAATAAATAAAACATTGTACACCAGAAGAAAAAGACGCCCCTAATTGGGTAGCTTGACGTTTTGGGGACCAATAGGTCGATTACAATGTCTTCAATAATTAAAAAAATTAATTCGTCATCTTTCGCCGCATAAATCTACTTATATATGAAAAGAGTGTTCTTGTCAAAGGAACGTGAACAAAAAGATAAAGGACAATTTGGTGTGGATTGTGTATGTAGTGGATACGTAGGGACTTAAGTTTCAAAAAAAGTAAATATTTGAAAATTGTGCAAGAAATGAGAAAGGTTAAGTAACATTGCATGACTACATAAATGGAATAATACTTCAGATTAGATTCAGTGTAACGACGACAGTAGGCCTACTATTATGAAACGCTCTGTAAGTGAGCTAAGATTATTTTATAAAAAGAATGTTTTTTATTATCAAAACGAATTTTATGAGTATAGTTTTCTTATTATAAGTTACAAAAGTCTATTTATACCTTGCATACAATCTACCAGATATACAACTTTAAGATCTCAAATACTAAGACAAAAACAGTGGCCTTTTTAAGGGGGAACCCTGTAAAAGCAAAAACTGTAATTGATAATAGTGTAAAATTCTTGGATTTCTTTGTCCATGACGTGTTCTTTACTTAACTAAATATAATTAATTCACTACCAACTCGGAACTCAAAGTTTTTTATAGGTAGATATGTAAAAGTTTTATCTCATAGCCTGAACCGGTTTACGCTTTCAAAAAGCTTCTTCAGAGGCTGCCGTTGGGAGCACTGTCCGTTTTGTTGTTGGCGACGGTATCGACTTTTGAAAGATTGATGTTATGTGTGTGGGGTGTGATATGTTCGAATAATGCGTGTGATTTGAATTGTGTCAGCTCGTTTAGGATGTCGTTTTTATGTGTTTTTGTGCGTTTGTATATTTAAAATTGTTCTAGAGTGTCTAGTTTTCGGCCTTTTGTGTGTACGTGTAGAATGTCCATGTTATTGTCGATATTTTTGTAGGTGTGGTTTGCTTCAATGATGGTTTGCAAAGGTGGATTGTAGTGGAGCGTAGTGCCTTTGTGTGTTCAATGTATCTTTGTTTGAAGCTACGTCCTGTCTGGCTTATGTAGAATTTGTTGCAATCTGAGGAATTTAGTTTGTAAACACCAGGTAGATCGAATTTGTTTTGTGCTTTGTGTGTGTGTTTTGATAGTGTGTGTTCTGTTTTGTTAGTAGTTTTGTATGCGATTCTTTATCCTGCTTTTGTGGAAAAAATAGCCCACAAATTGAAAAAGCAGACAAAAATAGACTACTGAAGACTAAAACGCAGAGAGAGAGATACAGCTAAAGTTCTATAAAGTCGTGGCTGTGCCGACTGTAATGTATGGATGGGAGACATAGACTCTCCTGCAAAAAGATATTTTAAAGATCATGCCTCGGAAATGAAATTTTAAGAGCCGTTAAGGGATGCAGTTTGAGAGGTCGTCTACGAAACGACGACATAAGGAAGAACCTAAATTTACAGTCAGTTCTGGATAGAATAAAGGAATACAGGCAGAATTGGAAGTCTTATGTGGAACGCTTGATAGACACGCGTATTCCTAAACAAGCGTTTGAATATAGGCCAGTGGGGACGAGAGATCGTGGAAGACGTTAAAAAAAAATGGCCACAGACTCTGTGAAGTCGGAATGGGCTATAGTCAAAGTCATGTAGTGATTAAAACAAGAAAAAAGTTTTGAAATTGTGTGATATCGGTATAGAATTTTAAAAGTTTCAGCCTGACGGATACCCAAAGATCTGACCGGACAACACAAGACCACATTTATTCACTGTTGCATTACTTTGTATTGGGCATCTTTGTCTTGAAGAACTGTATGAGTTTCCTTGTTTAAACCGTAGTTAACGTTGTAATTAGAAAATTTGTGTGTGGTGTTAATTTTTCTATTTCCACTGTACAACACTACGATCCGTGCAACCGTTGTAACAATAGTTTTAAATACACGCTTCGATTAATGTAGTCTAATCTAGATTATTAGATAGCAATTATATTTTAAAAGCATAGTACAACATTTTTATTGAAATATTTTGTTTAAATTTTAAAAATATTTTCTCTGTAACTATAATATTAATCTAAAATGTATGTTTATTGACTTCACCATTCATGCTCAAATAAATTAAAAATTGTCAGAGCTTCGATTCATCACAAACCCACAGCTTGGCATTAACGCAAATCTTCATTAACACAGTTGAATAAAACACGTTAAATTAATTTACGTACAAAAGTCAACTACGTTCATATTTGCATTTATATTAGTTATTAAACTCCATTAGTATTTGGCATTAGTATAAATTCGTAATTTGAAGAAATATTTTCATTGTAAATAATATTCACCTACTAGAGGTGAGTAAATAAATATTATTTTATTTTATTCTATTCTTTTATATTTTAATATTGAATAATAAAAATCGAACATTGAGAATTGTTATATTTAATAATGACATACGTGGACAACACAAAACCAGTAAGAGCCCGACTCTACAAGAATTAAATAACCAAAACAGCGCTCAAGCCAAAACAATCTCCGTTTCTTATCATGCTGTTGTTTGACAGTTCTGAGCTGATACGTTGTTTACTGTTTGGCTTGAAAAATCACCCTCCTACTACTAGTGAATAGCGCCCACCAACAATATGGAACGTCTGTAGTAAACAGGGAAAAGTGACTAGGGGATACTGCTGAGTCTTATAAATAAGAGTTCTACATTATGTTAGATAAAGTATGTGATCCTAGATACCATAGTTATTTATGGTATCTATGGTTTCATAAAGTTATGTTTCCATAGATACAATAAACATAACACTACTCCACAACATACAAAAACGTAAAAAAATGAATTTGTTAGAAATTATAGAAATTAAAAAAGCAATAAAAAGTAACAAAAATTTAACATATGAACAAACTAAATTCTGTGTATCCTCTTTATTAAAAGGTGTTATTTAGTTTAGTTAATTTTATATTTTGCATTCAGATTATATTTAATTTTTACAGACACTTGACCTTCCTTTAGCTCCTGCAACCCCCTCTCAATCTTCACACATGTTCCGATACACACCCTAAAGAGAGGGATGTACACCACCCTCACATCTTCTGTTTAGTGTTCACTCATCTCTTAGACAATAGCTGAAGAAGTCGAAACAGCTGTCAGAGTTAAATAAAAACTCTAAAACGTACCAAGTGTTTATATATTTTTAAAAACCTTTGTAAAGTATGGAATATTTGGTAACCTGATTGGAAGATTACATAATAAAATTGTAGTTTCCCAAACAGCGTTTGGACAGTGCAACTAATAGCCGGCATTACATACAAACGCTTTCTTGCGTGACTGGGTGCAGTAGAAGCTTTCGCGCGGGAAAGATTGGGTGTGTGAAGGAGTACAAGGGAAAAATACGTTGTACAAACAAGTTCTGAAGCATATGTGGGGAATTCAGCTGTGGGGCTTTACAAAGAAAACAGACTAAGAAAAGGTACAAACCTTTCAGAACAAAGTACTCAGAAGCATAGTGAATGCCCCTTAGTATATAAGAAACGACAACCTACATAGAGACCTCGGTGTAGAATATGTTTGCGAAAGAATAACAAAATATGCAGACAAACATGATCAGAGGATAACCTAATAATGCGACACGAGGTGGAAGAAGGTCCACACGTCCTGAGGCGACTCAAAAGACAGAAGCCACATGATCTGGTATCGCAATACCAAGAAAATGATATATATATAGATTCATAAAACTCTACATGAGAGAAAGACAGAGTAATCTTGGGGTTAGCCACTGAGCTTCACCCCATCACCCGTGAAGGAAACATGAAGGAGAAGCTGCTGGATGAGCTTGCTCAGCTGTAGCATTAAGCAAGGTGTTTTTAGTGGGTTAGAGTCCCACGCTACTAGGAACTACGCGGTTCCTAACGTCTTTAGAGATTTTCAGCTACCCTCGTAAAAAAATATTTCTTGTCTCTCTTTTGGTTTGTAGAAGAGTTAATTGTTTTTTTTATTGAATGATGTTCACGCAAAGTCTGTAACAAGGATAAGTGACTGTAAAAGAGTCTATAATCTTTAACCCACATCCCATCCGTCGTTTTCGTCTCTTTTCTGGACAGTCACATCAGCAAAGACTGTAGCCAATACAATAGGATATTTCTTCGTCGGAAAACTGTAGTACATTTTAAAACCCTGTAGTACAAAAGAAACTGTGCAGCCACTTGCAAACGTTCCGCGTGACTATTTTTCGGCAAGTAAAGCGTGCGCGTGCACATTCTTTCGCGTCCACCTATAAGGTGATGTGGTTCCTTGCGCGAAAGAGCGTGAGCCACTTTTTACAGTTTTACAATCGTGCCGGACTACTCAATTCGTTTTACCAAGAATTTTAGAATTTTAGAGTTTTAGAATTTTAGAATTTTGGAATTTTATAATTTAAAATCAGAAGATAAATAATTACTTTCGTGCGCTGAACCAGGCGGATGCGAGAGATGAGCAATGAGAATAATTTGGCTTGAACGCTTCCAGGATATCGGTCACGTGGGCGTTGAAGCATAGTCGCCTGTTAACCCGAACGCCTATAGGGTGTTCCAAACCGGATGGGACCGGGTAGATTAGAAGACCCTTATTGTCGTACTCGCACTCACAACAGTCTGGGCTCGGCCAGCCACGACCCGGGGGCTTCAGGTATAAGAAGGCCTATACGGTCAAATTCAATACTATAAAATTGTTAATTTGCCTTATGATCCAGACTAAACTATAATTTTTGTAATTTCCGCGAAATTGCGAGAAAAATGAGTCCAAACAACACATAATTGCAATAAAAATGAGTAGTTTAAGGATTTCTAAAGCAAACGCAGAATTGAAGTACTTAATAAAGATTTTATTATAAAGTAATAAATATGTTGTTGTTATCTTGATGATTATAAATATACACAAATACACTATTACACTTCACTACAATAGAGAGAAGTCGACTTGTGCCTGATTATCAAAGAAAATTAAATAACATTTGCAAAATCCATTTTTTGTAGAGCTAAAATGAATACAAAGTTAGACTTACTTGAACATCTAAAATATTTTACAACCACACCGTGTTTGGTGTTATATTCTTTAAAATTTTATGGAGATTACAAAATGCTGAGCTCGTTTTTTAGAAAATTCATATTAAAAAGTTACACTTACATAGTGGACGGCCCAGTAGATGATTCATACCCCAGACGTGAAGGCCAGCTGCGCGCGCGCGTGTGTGTGTCTGTTTATTGTTTATTGTATGGCTGTTATCTGTTTCAAGTGTCATGCGAGTTGACAAGCCTTATAATTACTTCACCGTCTCTTTCCAGGCGATGGGGCTCCCTTCTAGGGAGAGGACCTGCAATTGGGAAATTGACTTACACGTGAAACAGATCGCCTAGGATTTCCTCCTATAACTGCATAGGGAAACATGTAATTGTAAGACAAAAGACGGAAATCGGTGAGCCCGAGAGTGTGCATATGTGAGTAAACACACACACGCGCGCGCGCGCGCGCACACACACACACGCGCGCACATACACAGCTGTTATCTTTTAAGAGACATTACACTTTGTTGCAGGAGTAGTGTAGTGGTGTAGATTAAAGCCAGTAAATAAACATTGCAGCTGGTGTTGCTGCCGCTGGATTACAATCAATAAACGATAACACGGCGGCTGTACAGTACAGTATATTGACAAGAGGAACGGATTAACCTCTTATCTCGACACTGTTTGCTTACTGCATGCCTACCAGCGTTGCGTAACCCAACGTGTAAGCAGCAAATCTAACTGAGGCGACGTTACAGAAATATTTGACGGCACTCTGGCTTTGACAAAAACTTTTACACCTACTTAAAGTACGATAAACATAAAGATAATAGAATTTCAACCAATAAATACAGGACAATCAATCGATCAATTTTAGTTGACATGTTAAGAAGATACCCATACCTTACTCCAAATTTTACATCAATAGTATAATTTTATTATAAAGGCCTAAACACAGTAGTTAGGCCTATGTACGAACCTGTTATTATCATTATTGTTACGATTGTTATTATTATTGCATTCTTCTTCTTATTACTAAATTTCTAATACAAGAAGCAATAGAAGTATTAGTAGTACTAGTAGTAGTAGTAGGAGTAGTAGAACTACTAGTAGTAGGCCTACTAGTAGTAGTAGTAATAATAATATAGTAGTAGTAGTAGTAGTAGTAGTAGTAGTAGTAGTAGTAATACCTAACGACAAACTGTATCCACTCATCTTAGGACCTCATCACCTTGTCTGACCACTTTCAGTTTATCATTTTCCTCCGACAACAATTTTCAAATCTTTCGAGGCTATTTCTCTTAACTGTTTTTGCGGCCATGTTTCCAATTCCTACAGAGCAACGCTCCATTCCAAAAAAAAACCGAGGTCTGACTTAAAACGTGTAGAAAATAAATAAAACACGTAATCTGACAATAAACAGATCCTTTTTCATATAATATATTAATATGTTAAAATGTAAAATAATGTTTATAAAATTGAAGTAATGTGTACTAGTACAAATTAATTCAAATCATTTGATAGTACACTCTAAAAAACATTTATTGGGCCCTTTTTTAATATTAGTTATTCAACATTTATTTTAATTTAATCTTAGCTTAAAAAAATTGTGAAAGTCAAAAAATCGGTGATAGTGAAAATCAATAATGGTGTGAGCTAAAAAAACTGAAAAGTACAAAAGTATAGTGATACGTTGAGATTATAGATAACGTGCTTATGCGACACTAAGCAGGTGTTCTGATTACTTTACGGTTTCAATGTTTCCATATATGTATGATACAGATCTGTCGATTATTCTAGCTGCATCCTGATCATTAAAGCACACAGGTACAGTCCAAATTCACTGCTTCCGTTACAGAGAGTTCAGTCTAGATCAAACATATTAAAACTGGGTTTCGGAATGATGCTCTTACTGACTTCTGTTTAGTGTAAAGTAATTATTTTTTATTAATTAGTGCGACACTGTAATAAGGTGACATTTATTGTTACTTACATTAGCTTGTGTTGAAAAAACTTCTGCTTGAAGAATTTTATATTAATTTTTCTGTTTAAACTCTAGCTGAACTTAGCTAAACTACATCTGATGTTACGGTAGTTATTCGGTTTCCACAAGTATCGTGGCGTGGGCACATAACACCTGTTGCCGGTTGTGATAGTCCCAAAACTTAACCTAAAAATTAATTCCAATTTTTCTTGTACCAAGTCTTTTTTTTAGAGCATTTTCTATAATTCGCTGGGAGAAAAAGAGGGTCCCGGTTCAACGTGATCTGACTCTCATTATGCTTACACAGAATAAGACAGAACACAAATAATTGAATTAAAAATAATAAAGACAAACAGAGAAGCACACGACTAAACGAACAAAACACAAATAGGTACGTAGTATCTGCTGAAAACGAACATAGCTGCTAACTGAGCGTTTTCCCGGTTTATACAGCGGCAGCACATTGGGTGGACGAATGTGTCCCCCCTTTACAGTTTGTACAGTGACAACAACTACGAGGTCAATGATCGTAGGCAGTAAAACATGCCGATGTGTGAGGCGGCAACACAGGACAGTAGAGGGAAAATGCCGGTTCAAACGCACAAAGGAATGCCGCCTTCTTAAAAAAAACACTAAAAAAAACACTAAAAAACATGATCTCAGAGATGACGCCGCCACCGCTGGACCCGCAGCATCCCGATGGGCCACAGCATCCGCGAATAAATTTTTTTATTTTTTTAATTTGGTTTTTTTATTTTTTTAATTAAATTGATTTGGTGGGATGAGGTTCAATGGACCACCAGCATCCGTGAATATAATTTTTTTATTTTTTTAAGAAAGCTGATTTGCATATCAGTGGGTGGTGTTGGGTGGAGGTTGTTTTTTTTTCATATCAGTGGGTGGGGGGTGGTTCCAACTCGAAGCATTATAGTGTATACTAAAATATATGATCAGGTGTACCAACCTTTGCATGAGTTCAAATTTGTTGTGTGTTATAATGTATATTAAATCTATATGATCAGGTGTACCAACCTCTGTAGTATTATTATAGTGTATAGATATTTTATATGAGCAGGGTTGTCAACATTTTCTGCGGTGGGGGGAGGGAAATGTGCGTGTATAGAGCAGATCTGCCAACATTTCTTTCTCTTCTGTGGTGGGAAATTCAAACTATATATGATCATAATTGTTACTCTCTCTCTCTCTCTCTCACACGGTGTGTATGTCTCTCTCTCGTTGTCAAACGTTATGCTCACCGGCATTATAGTGTATATTAAAATATATGATTAGGTGTACCAACCTTTACATGAGTTCAAATTTGTCGCGTGTTATAATGTATATTAAATCTATATGATCAGATGTACCAACCTCTGTATTATTTCGTCCTCTCACTCCCTCTCTCTCACTCTCTCTCTCTCTCTCTCTCTCTCTCTCTCTCTTGTTGTCAAACGTTATGCTCAAACCGTTCTCCTCTCTCTCTGTGGTCAGTACCGAACGCATGTATATGAAATTAGAAAGTTTATTCGACAAATATTAACGTCCTCACACTCCTCTCTCTCTCTCTCTCTCTCTCTCTCTTCTCTCTCACTCTCTTGTTTCAACTGTGTCAACAAATAGTAACGTCCTCCTCTCTCTCTCTCCTCTCTCTCTCTCTCTCTCTCTCTCTCTCTCTCTCTCTCTCTCTCTCTCTCTCTCTCTCTCTCTCTCTCTCTCTCTCTCTCTCTCTCTCTCTCTCTCACTTTCACACGTTTCAACTATGCAAGGTTTCATACCCTTTCTCCTGTCTCCCTCTCGTACATTGAGTAGTCGGTGTGATGAATAAATAATTTTAGCACTATCTCTCTTTCGTTGTCAAAACGTCGTCTTCATTTTCAATGTATTAAATAATTAATAGTTTTATAATGCAGTCAGTGTGATTGATCCTTGTTAGAAATATATATATATTTGGCGTCAATGAACTACTTACCTGTTATGTTGTTACAGACAATACTTCTGTTTTTAAGGTTGCAGTTTACACACACATAGGTTCAGTAGTGTATAGCGAAATAAATTAAAATTATACACACACATGAAAACGGCGGCTGAAATTCATACAAATCTTCTGATGTAACAGTTCACAAAAAATAAATTAATTGTACACATGTTCAGAGGTGTAGAGTGAAATAAAATAAAGTCATAATTTGTTTAAATGATTAAATATATTTTAACATTCACAATATAAAATTCACAATTAAATAAATACATTAGAAATTGATATTTTTCGAAAGTTTATATATAATTGTGTGTCGTACTTGTAGAAGAAGCAACCTGCAACATAACAATACAACAACAACATTAAAATCATGTTAAATATCACACACACACAGATGCACACGCAACGCGCGCACATACAGACGCATACGCAACGTAATCACACACACACACACGACACACACACACCACACACATACGCACACGCATACGTAACGTAACCAAACACGCAACGCGCCCACACACAGACGCAAACGCAACGTACACACGTTTGGGTTACACCACACGCGCACGCACACACACATATGCACACGCACACACATACGCATACGCAACGTAATCACACCCATACATACAACGTACACACGTAATACATAAACTTACGCGTAATCACACCCATACATACAACGTACACACGTAATACATAAACTTACGTTTACTGCCGTCCGAACTGAAGTGTGAGGAGGCAATAACTATAGATATCATAGTAAGAATTTTGTTGTTGTTGTGTTTTTTTGTTGTTAACCAGTGGTGTAACGGGGAATTTTAGCAGGTGGAGGAGCAGAGTCGTCATCGTCGTCGGCATGTATCCGATAATGTCCGTACGCAAGGGTATCACGACCATTGTCTAATATATAACGCTTATCATCATACGGTGACAACGCTAGCTTATTTACACGCATCGTGTACAACGTATGATGATCGCTACGTAAACACAGCGCACTGACAGAAAACGGACAATGATCAGTGAGACACTTGCGATACATATCGTGTCGCAGACTCCTCTTAATCGCAACTCGAGGCACACCTTTACACACACGTTTTTGACTTGCATTGCTAGAATCTTCGTGGGCCACAAGGAACGAATAACATTTCGCTCTGAGACCTACGAATTCTCTAATAGGACGACCACACGTTTCATCCTTGAACAGTCCGACAACCTTTTTGTTCTTAAGGCTATAACAAGGATGAGACGTAGGGTAATCCGAGGTGTCAAAAACGTGCAAGTCCTTCTTCATATCTGCATACAAGTCTGATGTTTGAATATGATACATCAGACTGTCTGTATCAGTCATTAACAATTTAACGTTGCGGCCGTACTTGGCGACAGCATAACGATAATGAAAGTCGTACATTATTGTTTTGCTAACGTCAAGCACCGTGAAGCCAACATACACGGGACGAGAAAGAACAATGGATTTTTACGGAGTGAAAGCCCCACCAGATCGTTCGTATAACGAATCATACGTTTTAGCCTGGGTGTGGAAACTAGTTTTTGAAGCCGTCGTTCATTCGAGACTAGTTCAAAGTCTATATGTTTCCGTACGTTCTCCAGCGACTTACCGTATACGGCGTTGTTCATCAGTTTTGAAAAGGTCTTTTTCAAAGCTGTTGACGGCTGATTGCCTCTTGCGGGTGTTGAAATCGATAAACGGTTTCAACACAGCGCTTTGCTTAAAACACAACACCCTATGAGTCGCTTTCAGCTCTAAACCAAGACTTAAATACAATTTCAAATTTCGATAATGGAGAACGTAATTTTGTTTGTCCTCCAAAGTTGTTAACAACTTCTTCTACGGATGACCCTGATTCGTATATACGATGATCTGTATATACTCTCGTGTAAACGTTTGGAAAAGGGAGAAAGGATATCGTGTGTTATGCGCTGGCGCACAGGTGCAAGCGGGTAGTCGGAATGCAGTCGTGTAAGGTATTAGGATAGTGTAGGTCGACTTCGAGATGTACCCGATGTCAGCATCATCACTCACAGTACGTACGTCCAAGGACTCGATTTCGTTACGATCGAGCCATCGGAAGTCTGCGTAAGGGAGTGGTTGCGACATGGCTGCACCGTATAAATTGTTACAGTCTGTATACAGAATGAAGGAGGTCGGTTTCGATACATCGTACTGGTCTGGAATCAGAGGATTGTTAGCGACTGCATGACGGTTGGATATCATCGCGCAGCCTCCTCGGATCCCAGATTCGAGGAACAGATGTAGATTTATTTCTGTCAACAGTTCTAATTCGACCCCGGTCATTTTTAGCATCGCGTTCCAAGCGAGTCCGGGAAGCGAGTAAAAATGACAGGGGTCCAAGCAGTAATCGCGTAAGGCCATGTCTCGGAAACTTTCAAAGACATCGGCCAGCAGCATTACGTCTGTCAACAAATACAAATCATGGTAATCTCCAAACGTACGCAGATTGAATGCACTCCACACGTTTTGCGCGTGCTCGTAATCTGCGTCCGAAATAGATGATTCCATCAACCGGTTATCAAGTGTTCACGAGCGGGTAGACTTGTTTCGTTGAACCGATCAATAATGTCAACGTACTCGTATGGGTATACCCCCTTGCGTACGAGCAGATTGGTCTGTTCATCGAAACCCCGTCTAAGCATTTCCTCTCTGAGCAAAGGAAATTGGCTCCCGGACGCGGACAGATTGGTAACGAGTGTGTCCAGAGAGCGATTAAGAAATTGAAAGGAGTCTACGAAACGCAAGGGACCCAGGGAGAACGACACGTAACGCTCGCTGGATTGTTGCGATGCAGGATACGCGTTCGTCCTTATATTTCCCTAAACCCTGCATTAAATGGTGACAGTCGTAGCCACGAAGGTTGTGAAAGAAGACGGGATATGACGAGCATCTTGTAACTCAGATTACAACTATTATGGGCTGCTCCCAAGAATTTCCCCGTAAGATGGCAATGATTGCGTACCTTGTCATCGTCTGTCAAAGGGGCGCTCACACAAATGACAAACGGTGGCGTTAGTGAACACAACATTGTCATCATCGGACATAATTAATTGTACGTTATGTCGTACCACCTTCATCATATCCTCGGCGTCTTTCAACAACCACGAGAAGAACGTGTCTACAACGTTTTCACACCCGATAAACTTTAGCCTCTCTCCAAAGGCTGTGCGTATGATCGACGATAGCATAGGAGAAACCTGACGGGATATGCATCGCTTCGTATGATGTGGACGATACAGGAGGAGAAGTTAGTTTCTGACGGGCACCGCTGCTATCGACGGAGTAGAATTCACCTAACTCGTGCACTGTCGTCGGGACGTTGTTACCAGGTGAACACGATTGAAGCGGAGTGATGAGGGACTCGAAGTCGGCGTAGACGGTGAAGGGTACTTTAAGACAGTGGCGCGTAATTTTTAAAGGACATAAACTTCTCCTCCTCCGTGGGCATTTTGGTCTTCTGCTCGCCGTAAGGTGTGCAGTAGGGGAGATGATCGGACAGACCATGTTCTGTGGTGAAACGATGCAGGCAGTAGTCACAGTAAAATGATTTATGATCGTGTTTTGTTAGGGAAAATAACAATCTATTCATGTTACTGATAAGACAGTAATGTTTTCGGCTATTCGTATCGGTCAGAAGCAAAAGATTAACGTGATGCGACCTGTCCTTATTCGGGGTAATTCTCAGAGGGTAAACCTCATTTTTTGATTCATTTTTGATATTGTCTTCTATATCATAGCCGAAAACGTTTATAGAAATGTTAGGATTCTGTGCTTCAAATTTGGAAATGGACTTTAACGAAACAGGGTACTCGATACCGGACATATTTAATGTGTTTATGAATGGGATGTATTTTGAAGCACGGTCTCTATCTCTTACTTGAGGGTGTATGTGGGCTAGAACAGACCACAGAAAACACATTTCATCGTGGGGGTTCCTGATGTTGACTACTGCCCTGGTGTGTGAGAGTTTTCGCGGGGTTGGAAGGTAGGAGGACGCTGCTAGAGGCTGGTACCGTCCAACAACCAGTTCCAGCTTCAGTACAGCATCCACCGACCATCCGCTCCCGTCACGGGTTAAATTAGATATGCTATTGAAGATTTTATCGTAGGATTCATCGAGTAGACAATTTCAACTCGTCGCTGTCGTCCGCGAGCAACGTGCGACAACGTCCGTGGAAGACGGCGTCTTTCGTTACCTCTTTCTCCTCACCACTGTCACCATCTACCACGGTTTTGGTAAAACGTATCCTGCACGCAATATGCCACTTGATATTGCGTAAACGTGCCTGCTCTGTCTGAATATCCTCATGCAATAAAGGACGTGCCTCAGTCATTACGAATACTACGTCATGATCCGACTCGTTGACGTTCACTGGAATGTAGTCGAAGGTTGTGATGCACCCTCGGACACTACTGTTCCTCTCGATATAAAACCGAGTCACAACTGAAACAATAGAAACATGAGTATTAGTAACCAATAGGAATGATAAATAACGTGTACACACAAATTCATGTTTGTAGTAAATAAATAACACTCGTCGGGGGGTAATATGTCAGTTTATTACAAACCGTGAAGATGTCGGCTACTCCTGATTTTAGTATTGAAAGTGAAAGAATAAAATCGTTCAAGTATTGGGAAGTGACGTTTATCAGCCCCGACGAGTTAGCGTTTGCGGGGTTCTACTTCTACCCTAGAAATTTCGATGTTTGTGGACATAGTATGTCATTCGTAGACGATAGAGTTAAATGCTTTTGTTGTGGAATTGAATTAGTTGATTGGAAAGAAGGTGACAAACCTATGAAGGAACATGAAAAATTTTCATCTACATGTCAATTTCTAAACGATGTTAAGAGTGAGACTTTTCATGCATACACCAATAGACATAGTATGTATGACTCAAACGTTAATTCACATCAGCAAGTTTGCACGCTACATAATTACAAAAATAATTTCTTAACTGTGACAATTGGTATTGGACTTTTTACCTTGTTCAGTCTGCTCCTCCCCACGTTCCTGCTGAAGGTTAGCCATGATCTTCAAGTGAGAATGAATGAATACTGAAAAACAAAAGGTACCGTTATAACGCTGGTATTATGTTAGTGTATCGTAAACGTTTTATATATCAATTTGTACATAATACATGTACGCTTAGACCAACTATTTGCTAGATCGAGAAAATTAAGTTTATTTTCGCGCACACACACACAAACAGATTTAAATAATACTTTCATGCTTACAATATACAACCGATGTACACAAACTTATAAAGCATCAAACTATATATATCATTCGTTGGGTTGTAATTATTATTAAACAGTAAATATTCTTAGAATGAAAATATTTGCTATGATTTTAGTAACATATAACAGCGTCTTACATACCACTCGAATCTATATATACTGTTCTGTTTCAGATAATAATAATAATTTGATCACACACACACACACACACACACACACACACACACACACACACACATACACATACATGTATTAAATCAATAAATAATGCACTTGATAAATTATGCTCACCAAACTAGCGTATGTTGACTACACACACACACAGGAACTTGTGTATACTGAGACGTACAATAATTCAAGCAGTCTTTCAACTATTAAAAAAACTGCTGAGATAGATTTATCAACGCACGCAAGCAGTCAGTGTGAAACCGATAAAATTCAGTTATACCTAAAAATATATATCTTCAATTAGAAGTGTAATATAAAAGGTACAGTAAGAATATATTTCAGAAAATTGATCACCCACACACACACACACACACACACACATGTATTAAATTCAAATATATATCTTCAATTAGAACTGTAATATAAAAAATACGGTAAGAATATATTTCAGAAATTGTGATTTGAACATACACATACATGTATTAAATTCAGTAAATAATGTTTTAATGCAAATAATTTTTACTAGTAACATATAACAGCGTCTTACATACCACTCGAATCTATATATACTGTTCTGTTTCAGATAATAATAATAATAATTTGATCACGCACACACACATACATGTATTAAATCAATAAATAATGTCTTACCAAACTAACGTATGTTGAATACACACACAGGAACTTGTGTATACTGAGACGTACAATAATTCAAGCAGTTTTTCAACTATTAAAAAACTGTTGAGATAGATTTATCAACGCACGCAAGCAGTCAGTGTGAATCCGATAAAATTCAGTTATACCTAAAAATATATATATCTTCAATTAGAAGTGTATAAAAGGTACAGTAAGAATATATTTCAGAAAATTGTATTAAATTCAAATATATATCTTCAATTAAAAGTGCGTTAAGAATAAAAGTACGTTAAGAATATATTCAGAAAATTGTAATTTGATCATACGCATACGCTTACACACACATGTATTAAATTAAAATATATATATCTTCAATTAGAAGTGTAATATAAAAAATATGGTAAGAATATATTTCGTAAATTGTGGTTTGAACATACACATACATGTATTAAATAATGTTTTAATGCAAATAATTTTTACGTTTAATAATAATAATAATTTGATCACGCACACACACATACATGTATTAAATCAATAAATAATGTCTTACCAAACTAACGTATGTTGAATACACACACAGGAACTTGTGTATACTGAGACGTACAATAATTCAAGCAGTTTTTCAACTATTAAAAAAACTGTTGAGATAGATTTATCAACGCACGCAAGCAGTCAGTGTGAATCCGATAAAATTCAGTTATACCTAAAAATATATATATCTTCAATTAGAAGTGTATAAAAGGTACAGTAAGAATATATTTCAGAAAATTGTATTAAATTCAAATATATATCTTCAATTAAAAGTGCGTTAAGAATAAAAGTACGTTAAGAATATACTCAGAAAATTGTAATTTGATCATACGCATACGCTTACACACACATGTATTAAATTAAAATATATATATCTTCAATTAGAAGTGTAATATAAAAAATATGGTAAGAATATATTTCGTAAATTGTGGTTTGAACATACACATACATGTATTAAATAACGTTTTAATGCAAATAATTTTTACGTTTAAATAAAATCTGTACATACAATAAATTATACTCACCAAAACTATTGTATGTTGACTACACACAGGAACTTGCGTATACTGCGATTGCACAATAATACAGTCTTCCAACTATTAAAAATGTCAGTGCACACAAGCGAGTCAAATGAGAATTTATCGTTAAATTTGTTGAGTATATATTGGTCTCTGGTGGTAGGGGAAAGCCGATGTTTGTTTTGGACGTGAATACTTTCTAATCGATAATTACTTGTGATGGGTGCAACTAATGAGTGTCATGTGTCATATTAGAAAGTGAAAGGCGGATTTAGCGAATACACACACAATGGTTTATTTCGGTAGAACCATCTGAACATACATGCAATTAGTTGTATAGTAATCAGAATGTGTGTGAGAGAGACAATTTAATAGTTTGAATTTTATACCACAAGGTAAACTATATTTTTTTTTAAGTCTGGGGTTGTTTCCGAAAATTATTATTTAAAAACTGTTAATTGTTTTATTAAAATCTCACGTACGTGCCAAATTAATTGCCGACAGCGACTCTGCTCCCCCTCCTGCTAAAATTCCATCTGTTAAAAACAAAAAGAATTCTCACTGTGATATCGATAGTTATTCTCTCTCCACGCTTCAGTTCGGACGACAGTAAACGTAAGTTTGTGTATTATTATTGTAACGATCTTTGTGTTTATAAATATTAGTTTGTAATGTGTGGTTCCTTTTTTTTTTTTATAGTATAATGTAAAACGCTGCTGTAATAATTGACTTTCACTGCTTTTATGATGACAACGGCAATTATATAGTAAAGGAGTTGTCGGTTATGGACGTAACACGTTTTGCATGCAGACATTGGATTTTCGCCCCGCCTGCTACAGTCGTTACGAATTCGAAATACACTAGAACCAACTGCTGGTTAACGACAAACTATCATGGGCTAAGATGGGATGAAGGAGAGACACCGTACGACAATCTTGTTTCAGTGTTAACAACGTATACGAACATATATAAATATGTGTTTGTGAAGGGTCTTGAGAAAAAACGTTTTTTAGAATCGAAAATAATTCATTATCATATAATAAATCTTGATGACATTGGTTGCCCAAAAGACGTACCAAAAGACATTCCTGGGGCGTTATGTCTTACACATTGCAATTCTTCTTCTACACTATGTACAAACCATAATGTGCACGCACTTAGAGAGTGGATAATTAATGATTTTTCTGTTATACAAACATTTTTAATGTAAGTGTCTCATAGCATTGTTAATTTCATTAGGTAAACTTGTATATGGCTGCAGGCGATAACTATTTCTGATGACTTTCCTAATATATATTATGTAACAGCCATAATTCTACATGTATGTACATGCAAAGCTTCAGGGGATGAAAAACACCATCTGTTAAAAACAACAACAAAAAGTCTTGCTGCAGGCGATAACTATTTCTGACGACTTTCCTAATATATATTATGTAACAACCATAATTCTGCATGTATGTACATGCAAAAACACCACCTGTTAAAAACAACAACAACAAAAATTCTTGCTGCAGGCGATAACTATTTCTGACGACTTTCCTAATATATATTATGTAACAGTCATAATTCTGCATACAAAGCTTCAGGGGATGAAAAACATCACCTGTTAAAAACAACAACAAAAATTCTTACTGTGATATCTATAGTTATTGTCACTCCATACTTCAGTTTGGACGACCGTAAACGTAAGTTTATGTATTATTATTATTATTGTAACGGTATTAGTTCGTAATGTGTGGTTTCTTTTTTTTTTTCAAACGATAACTATTTCTAGTAGTCTGTGGGCTTGACTTTCCTAATATATATATATTTTGTAACAGCGCTAATTCTGCCTGTGTGTATGTACATGCAAAGCTTCGGGCGATGAACGTAAACTTTCCTGATGACCACATCACCATCATTACTTTCACTTCTAATAAATAATGTCGTTTATCACAAAATTCAATGCAGTTTCTGCTATTGAGTACAAACGGTGTGCAGAATTAACATTGAACAAGCAGTATCCGATTGTTAACATGGTGCATGTGGACACAAGATATGGGAAGTCTGTGCTTGTAACGTTGGAAGATGGTGAGCTACACTATCGTGTATATCTACCTAAGAGGTATGCTTGCGTCTTTACAGATGAAGAGCTCCGTCATATAAGCCCCAGCGACCTACATCTCGTGTTTCGAGGCATGAGGAATCAAACAGTACATATGGAAATCGTACCACGTTAAGGTAACAAACTACTTTTAATAAACAATTTTTTATCATTGTGTGTGTGTGTGCGTATGTTTGAATGTAGTGCAGATTCTAATTTACAAAGTTTTGATGAATGGATTTTTAATTTATTTCACTATACGCCTCTGAACCTATATGTATTACGTTGTGTTTGCGTCTGTGTGTGGACGCGTTGCGTATGTGTGCGTGTACGTCTGTGTGTGTGTGTGTGCGTGCACGTGTGGTGTAACCCAAACGTGTGTACGTTGCGTTTGCGTCTGTGTGTGGGCGCGTTGCGTGTTTGGTTACGTTACGTATGCGTGTGCGTATGTGTGTGTGTGTGTGTGTGTGTGTGTGTGTGTGTGTGTGTGTGTGTGTGTGTGTGTGTGTGTGTGTGTGTGTGTGTGTGTGTGTGTGATTACGTTGCGTATGCGTCTGTATGTGCGCGCGTTGCGTGTGCATCTGTGTGTGTGTGATATTTAACATGATTTTAATGTTGTTGTTGTATTGTTATGTTGCAGGTTGCTTCTTCTACAAGTACGACACACAATTATATATAAACTTTCGAAAAATATCAATTTCTAATGTATTTATTTAATTGTGAATTTTATATTGTGAATGTTAAAATATATTTAATCATTTAAACAAATTATGACTTTATTTTATTTCACTCTACACCTCTGAACATGTGTACAATTAATTTATTTTTTGTGAACTGTTACATCAGAAGATTTGTATGAATTTCAGCCGCCGTTTTCATGTGTGTGTATAATTTTAATTTATTTCGCTATACACTACTGAACCTATGTGTGTGTAAACTGCAACCTTAAAACAGAAGTATTGTCTGTAACAACATAACAGGTAAGTAGTTCATTGACGCCAAATATATATATATTTCTAACAAGGATCAATCACACTGACTGCATTATAAAACTATTAATTATTTAATACATTGAAAATGAAGACGACGTTTTGACAACGAAAGAGAGATAGTGCTAAAATTATTTATTCATCACACCGACTACTCAATGTACGAGAGGGAGACAGGAGAAAGGGTATGAAACCTTGCATAGTTGAAACGTGTGAAAGTGAGAGAGAGAGAGAGAGAGAGAGAGAGAGAGAGAGAGAGAGAGAGAGAGAGAGAGAGAGAGAGAGAGAGAGAGAGAGAGAGAGAGAGAGAGAGAGAGAGAGACGTTACTATTTGTTGACACAGTTGAAACAAGTGAGAGTGAGAGAGAGAGAGAGAGAGAGAGAGTGTGAGGACGTTAATATTTGTCGAATAAACTTTCTAATTTCATATACATGCGTTCGGTACTGACCACAGAGAGAGAGGAGAACGGTTTGAGCATAACGTTTGACAACAAGAGAGAGAGAGAGAGAGAGAGAGAGAGAGAGAGTGAGAGAGAGGGAGTGAGAGGACGAATAATACAGAGGTTGGTACATCTGATCATATAGATTTAATATACATTATAACACGCGACAAATTTGAACTCATGTAAAGGTTGGTACACCTAATCATATATTTTAATATACACTATAATGCCGGTGAGCATAACGTTTGACAACGAGAGAGAGACATACACACCGTGTGAGAGAGAGAGAGAGAGAGTAACAATTATGATCATATATAGTTTGAATTTCCCACCACAGAAGAGAAAGAAATGTTGGCAGATCTGCTCTATACACGCACATTTCCCTCCCCCCACCGCAGAAAATGTTGACAACCCTGCTCATATAAAATATCTATACACTATAATAATACTACAGAGGTTGGTACACCTGATCATATAGATTTAATATACATTATAACACACAACAAATTTGAACTCATGCAAAGGTTGGTACACCTGATCATATATTTTAGTATACACTATAATGCTTCGAGTTGGAACCACCCCCCACCCACTGATATGAAAAAAAAACAACCTCCCACCCAACACCACCCACTGATATGCAAATCAGCTTTCTTAAAAAAATAAAAAAATTATATTCACGGATGCTGGTGGTCCATTGAACCTCATCCCACCAAATCAATTTAATTAAAAAAATAAAAAAACCAAATTAAAAAAATAAAAAAATTTATTCGCGGATGCTGTGGTCCATCGGGATGCTGCGGGTCCAGCGGTGGCGGCGTCATCTCTGAGATCATGTTTTTTAGTGTTTTTTTAGTGTTTTTTAAGAAGGCGGCATTCCTTTGTGCGTTTGAACCGGCATTTTCCCTCTACTCAGGACGGTGCAAGTACCCAACAGTTTGAAAGCAATGCTACGGTTTTCTTCAAATTTCCCTACTAATATTGTTCGGTTTTCAAATGATTCAATAACTAAAGTATTTATTCTGTGATATAATTAATTATATCTTCTCTTACTTCCATAAATGTTAACAGCGGTTACAAGGACGCCACGCTACTGATATTAACACTGTACAACACTACTATCCGTGCTCCAATCCAAACTGTAGTTTGAAGTAAACAATACGATTCAAGTAGGTTAATCTATTATTAGGTATGATTAGTTAGACAATTATATGTGAAGCCAGTAGTACACAATTTTGATTGAAACGTCTTGTTTAAACATTTTAAAATATTTACTCTAAAACTATAATTATTCCAAACTACGGTACGTGTTTATTAGCTCCACCATCGGTGCTCAAACAAATAAAAAATTGTCACAATTCGATTGAGTACAAAGCCACAGCTGTGGTATTAATGCAAATCGCCATCAGCACAGCTAAATAAAACACGTTAAATTGATTTACATATAAATGTCAACTAAGTGGATATTGGCATTTATATTAGTTATTAAAATTCACTAGCGTATTTCGCATTAAGTTACAAATATTTCGTTTTACAGTGCAAATGTAATATTAGTGTTTTCAATCTACACACTGAATTGCAAAATTCATGTCAGTATATATTATGCTGACAAATACAGTGCGATTGCAGGAAACTAATTTCACAAGTGTATTCAATCAATTCCGTAATTTATATAGCTTTATACTGCTACAGTTTGTCTGAAATATAAATTCGTTGATCCACAGCTCTATTTTATTACGTTACTTTTTCTATTATAAGAGGGTCAGTTGAAACGTTCGCGGAGCGACAAATGTATCTTAGCGGTAAAACTAAAATTTGTCGTGTGCTGCAAGATTTGTATTTTATGTGAACTCCTGCTAATTTCCAAAATCTATCTATTAATTTATTCATTGTTTAGAAGCTGTTTAAAATTGACGTGTCATCCGTGTTTGAAAAACAGACAATATTAAACACCGTGGTGTGATTCTTTGTTAAAATTGTTTAACGCCAACGGAAATTCAGAACGACATTGTAAATGTGTCAGGAGATGTTGCGACTTCAACACCAACTGTTTGTAAGTGGGTACTTGAGTTTAAACGTGGTCGTACGAGCATTGAAGATAATCTCCCTGCACTGGACGCCCAAATAACAAGTCCAGATGCGGCAACAATCTCGAAACAACGCTTTTTCACAACAACAAGTTCCTTTAAGCACACGCTCATGTGAGATGCCTATGCTTTCAGAAACGTCACGCACTCCTCAATCTGTGGTCTTCCAACATCCTATAAATTTTTTCAATAATGCCATTTTTTGTTGCACTTTTTGGACGTCCACTTCTGGGATCGTCTTCAGTGCTTGTACGACCTCGTTTAAAAACGAGTGTGCCCCACTTACCGATGTTTAGAATCTCCTAACATATTTACAATTTCGTTTTGAGTTTACTTTGGCGCTAAAACGTTTTTAACACAGACTCTATCACAACACGATGTTCGATTTTGTGCATTTTAAAAACACGCGTGACAGGAAAATTTCAAACAGCTGGTAAAAAGTGAATAAATTGACAGATACATTTGAAAATTAACGGGAGTTCAAGCGAAATGTACGTCTTGCAGCACAGGAAAGATTTTAGTTCTACCATTGAGCTATAGATTTCGCCCCGCAGCTTTCCAAGTGACTCTCGTATAAGTTAAATTACGTATTTAAAAACGATGCTTAATTTACAAATATATTTAATTGTTATCAATTTTAAGATACTGTTACGATGGTCGAACGGATCGTCGTGTGACACCGTGGAAATAAAATAACCGGAAGAAGTCGCTAATTAAAAGTAAATACAGTTAAAAGTTAGCAAAACTGTCTTATACAATTTTTCAGCCTAAAAATTGTCCAACACACAATAATAAATGTCACCGTACAAGTACAGTTTTTCACTAAATAACACAATAATCACAAAGCCGCAAGTTACAGTAATAATCACTCCGAATCGAACTATAATATCGCTAGTCCAAAACTGACCAAATTGGCCGGCCGCTGGATGCTTTTTTTGTACCGCGATGAGATTCGAGAAAACTCTGTCACTTTAAAGACGATGCGTCGAGAAAAACTGCGTAATTACATCCGCTCAGTAAATCGCTAGAACCTGTGTCGATATCCTGCGTTGTACACATCCAGTACCGGTAGAAGAAACTGCAGTCGTCTGGAATTCGCATCTGGATCATTCTCAAACATTGCCGCATGTGAAGTACCACGTAATTTGTTAACTATTATCTACACACTACACGTTGCAATAAAACAGAAGAAACGCATTTTTTTCACCTCCTTCTTCAGCATTTTAGGGATTGTGTAGAATGCCGGTTCCGTCTTCAACATTTTTTATCGATTATTTGAAATGATGTGAATAAGAAAATAAAACAAGGATATATGATTATGACTTACTTATTTGTCTTGAGTCCTTAAATTCCTAGGTGAAACATAGGGCATCGACAAAATTTCTCCAGCGTGTTGTGTCCATTCTCAGGGCCTTCACCTCCCTCCTAGTCTTGTTGACACCAGCCAGCTCTCTTTCCATATTCCTCTTTCAGGTGTTCCTAGGCCTTCCACGTCTGCGCTACCTTGCCGATTCCAATTCAGTGCCTGTCTAGCGATATTTTCTGGTAGTCTTCTCAGGGTGTGACCAATCCACATCCATTTTCTTCTCTTTATCCGTAGTTGGATGGGACTCTGACTTGTGACGTCCCATAGATCTCTGTTCGAGATAGTCTTGGTCCACCAAATTCTCATTATGTACCTCAGGTAACGGTTTATGAAAGTCTCTAACTTTGTGGCGATGTCGTTTCTCACTTTCCAGGTCTCACATCCATACAGCAACACCGATTTAACATTTGAGGTGATCTCCCTACTAGTCTCAACTGTGCAAATTCTCCTTTTCTTTTAAAATATGGTTATAGAGGAGCTGAATTAGTGCTCTAGAATAGGAAACTAATCCATAAAAACATTGAAGATGATTCATTCTGTCATCTTACAAAGCATAGCCGTCTTTTTTAATAGTCGTACATATTTTTACAAGTGCCTATATTATATTTTTAATTATTTCGTGTATTGTGTATTGTGTAAAATAAACTGCCGTGCGAATATAAATTAGAAGAAATAAAATAAGAAATGAGGCGAAAAGCTTTGAGTCGCTGACGGCAACACGCCGAGTGGAAAGAGAAATATTAAATTGAGTTAATAAATGTACTGTTTTTGTTTCTTTTTGTTTTTTTTTTAACAAGAAAGTCAGTCTGTGAAGTTGAAAACGCGTATATTTTAAAGTAAATTAAATTTTACCTTAACAGATACCGTTATGAAGGGATGAAACTAACATTTACAAAGGGACGAACGACGTTCTCGGTTAACAAGAACTTTTAGTTTTGAATAAGAACTCGATTACACACACACACACACGCACACAAGTATACACTTCTTCAACGGACACAAAGATCAAGGCTAGCGGTAATGAGGTTTTAATGAGACGACTGGGAAGACGCGCCCCTCCGACGTGTTTCCCGTAATCAACTGCCGACTTACTGTACCCATGTCGCCGTTTGGGGTCACTTCGTGTTAAAAGTTTTGCTCGGGTAAATGAACTGAATGTGGAGTGTATAATTAATCCCTCTAAACTTTTGTATTCTACAATATATATTCGGTTTATTAAAGTAAATAATAATAATCATCTTCTTCATCTTTAACAAGGATTAAAACAAAAATGGTTTAGTGAAACTGTTGAATACGCCGAGCTACTACGCTGTGGTCGCATGTTTGAAGATCCAAACGTTTCGACCTCACCAGCGTAGGCCATCTTCGGTGGTAAAGAGTACCAACAGATGTTCGCCGTAAACACCTCACTGCAGAGGCAAACTATGTTTTCGCCCATAGAAGGGTCCCTTGTATATATATAAGGTTAACTGATATAATGATTAACTAAAACTTCCGGGCTGAAAGGCCGTGGTCGAGTGCTTGATCTACTGTAGCTAAACGTTTCGGCCACACCACCGGTGGCCATCTTCAGTAGCAAAAAATGTGTTCGAATAGATGACACGTCGAACACGTCTCCCAATGAACTGGGAACAAGCAACTAACTGAACAACTAACTTAACTCATATATATTTATAAAATTTGGAAAGATTAATATGGTGTGTATGTAATTTAATCTAGACGATTATTGGTTTACAATATAATAGTAAGTATTTAGTTTGTGATATCATTCTACATACTCGCCATATTATCTACTCAGTTTGTCATTTTGTTTAATACAACTTCAGAGTAAACAGAGAGTAATGACGTCATTTGTATTGAACTACTGTGTACTCAATAAATGGAATTGTTTGTATTTTGTTCAGGTTGATTGTATTTTAATCATGATTTTCATTGTAGCAGAATGTAAGCTGGAAAAGACAATATTATTGGCGCCGGCCGTAAAAGCCTAAAAACTCAAAAATGGTTTGTTCGGGTCCCAGGCAGATAGATTACAGCTAGTCACTCCAACGCTTCTTCGAACGTCCCAAACCTCTTCGTCCCTTAGTCTTATAATTCAATACTTGTTTAGGGATGCGGCAGCCGTCCATTCTGTCAAGACTTTCCAAAATTTTAACCGATATTCGACAGTGTTACTTATATAATATAAAACTCAAAGTCTGAGAATACAAATCCACACTGTATTACCAAATTGCCACCAAATTTTGGACAGGTGACCTCTGACACAGGCAAAAAACACAATTTAACTTGGAATTTGATATTTTGGTCCATTCGCACAATTTAGGCCTTTTAATTATGCCCATTTGTTGACGAGTATAAAGATGTCAACAACACCATGAAGATAAGAATTAATTAACATATAACAACAAGTAATAACAAGTAAATTAACAAATGCTATTTAGCGGCATCGGAACTGTACCCTTATCCGTTCCTACAGTACATTTTCGATGTTTTTAATATACGATTGTATCGATATATTACGATGTGGAAAAGAAGAAGTGCACTACTTGTTGTGTATATTTACAATAATCAGTTATCGCAGTATATCTGCACTTCTTCTGCGATCTTGAAGAGTATACCTAATAACGTCAAAATTATATGCAGTGCAATTTTACGGGAAATAATCAATATTAAATAGATATCAAAAATAAATACAGTATGTACAAATAATGTTAAAGAAATACCGTTAGAAGGTATCAGAGCGGTGTTTTTTAAAAAGAACGCACCCTCGTGCCTGGCGACAGCTAGATGGCAGAAAGTATGAAAAAATCACGTACGGGACTGAAGACAGTAAAATTGTATTATATTTAAAAAAAAAACAGCAAAAAATAGGTGAAATCTGTAAAAGTTAAGTGCTTATAACAATGGGTACCGTCATGTTAAAGCGAGAGCGTTAGAGTGAGAAACTTAGTAAAGCGTCTTTTTCCACTACGTCTAGACAACGCGCTGTTTGTTAGCAAATAAGAAAACGCGTCAGTTTTTTAGCGGTTAAACTCTCTTGTTACATTGGATAGAATTGAATATCGTGGCACTTAAGTCCAATGGGAATGTTTAGTGTAAATATTAGGTGAGGGTAGTTGTAGTTCATGTATAAAAAAACGTAGATTGGAAAAGTGAAGTCAGTCAGCGGAGCTATTACAACAATTAGACTCGTAACCTTTATTTTAAGTCAGCGGAGTTATTACAACAATTAGACTCGTAACCTTTATTTTAAGTCAGCGGAGTTTTACAACAGTTAGACTTGCAATCGTTATTGAATAATATAAGTAATTGTAATTTCTGAAGTTAAATCGTCGGAGAAGTTACAATCGTTAAAGTCGTAATTGTTAATTCAGTCACCGGAGAACAGTTATTAAACTGTTAAAGTGTTCAGTCTTTACAGAATCTACCGTAACTCGTCTGAGACATTATCAAAGTCGAATTGTGAATTAAAAGAGAATCGGAGAAATACCACAGTGAGACTCGTCAAGTTACTAAATAATCCGACGGTATCGGTCTGTACTATCCGTGTTGCAAGCACTTATCTTAAATAATATACATACCAAGGTTTTAAGAAGATATATTGATTAATACGACATATACGTAGTTTAATTAAGATAATTAGAAGTGAATGTATTAGTGTGAAGGTGATACCAGTGTATATATAAATTTCTGATAATCAAACGAGTGCAACCAACGAGGATCTCGACAGATTCGGAATTCGACAAAGAAGTAAAGCATATAGAACATTCAAATTGTATTGTATTCATATATTTAAAGTTTATTCCATTCATATGCAACTCAATCCGATCTAAAAGAATCCACTATAAGAAAAGAGAAAACGTTCTAAGAAAACTGACATTTTAATATTATGAATTATTATAAAAACTTATATCACTGTAATAAGTAAATGCAAGAGAATTATTAAAATAACAATTTATGATATCTATATTTGTGTTAATAAGTTATTTTTAATCCCCTGAGGTGAAAGTTCTAACCTTGCCGCTTCCCTGAGAAATCTCATTTTGGCTGCCCGAATACGACTGGCCTGGGGCTCCGTTAAAGACCAATTATCAGACCCATAGACAAGTGTGGAGAGCGCTATCACAGTGTTGACTTTTAGACGTGTTTCTTTACTCATTTATTTTGTAGTTGTCCTGATAGTCCTACACATATGGTTGAACTTATTGTTTGTAAGATACAGCACTTTACAGCCAATATATTCTAAACTGCCGATCCGTCTCAAATTCGACTCCGTAATTTTTTTCTACCGTTGAGGGTAAAAAGTCAGCCAGAGAGGAACTGTTTCATTATTGGTGATTGATAGCTGCATGATGAGAGAAACGTATTTGTTCTTTTCACTGGTGAATCATCTATTTGGACTGCCACCAACATAATTTTTGTTTTAAAATTGGAGGGGTGTCAAAAATAATTTTTAAAGCTGTACCGGGGTTTGAATTTTCCCGGCTCGGTGAAAGCGATCAGTGCCGCCAAAGAGCGTAGCACCTGACTCGATTATTAAGGCCGTGTCTGCGCCACGGCAAAGCAATCTAGAAGCCAAACGTATCAGCTGCTTGCTGTACGCTGTTAGGATGCAGGTTAAAAAAGGTTATTATCGTCGGCAAATCGGGACAGGTCGCTTATGCAGCATAGTGGGACCGAACATTCAGGCCTCACTATCATTCCGTCGCCAACCTACATGGAGAGTCTTTCAACGATCTGACGGCTCAGGGTTAAGTAAATCTTTCTACCATGAGTTCGTAAAACAGTTAAGGGCTTTCAGGGTCCCCGTACCAGCCAGGAGAAAGGGGAAGCTGGGATAGTAACATCGACACCGGTCACTATCCGCAGAGCAGTGCACCAGTATGCTCCCAGAAATCGTCAGGCCCAGAAATACTCCTCCAGCTGAACACCTAAGGACACATATCTGCCCGGAATGAAATTCGCTGGACATTCTACACACTCCAAGGACAGTCTCCAGTACTCATGGCACACTGGTCAGTATGGTACCTTTTGAACTCTTCAGCAAAAATAAAGGTGGGAGCGTTCTAATTATTAAACTTCAGTCAACAACAACTCAATAGACTGGCCCCCTGGTATTCAGGTTAAACATTTTGTTAATGCTCTTAAAGAAAATGTTACAAGAACTCCAACTGTTTCAAATAAAATTGTAACTAAATATTTTGTGATAACTTAAATTGATGTTCTTAAAGAAAATGGCACTAATAAAATATTGTTACTGGTTACAAGAGTGTTGATTGGAAATCCAGTCACTCTGGGCTCGAGCACACTTTCGCTTCTGGAATCTAGGATAGTCCTCAGAAACTAAATATAAAAAATCATCAGCATCATCATCTTCACGGATTAAATCAAGGATGGTTTGTTGTGGTCTCAAATAGGCAAAGAGTTTAGAGCTGGTCACTCAAGCCCTTCCTCGGACGTCCCACACCTCTCCGTCCCCTCAGCTTATACATCCACATAGTTGTTTGGGGATGGGGCAGTCGTCCATCCGTAAAGATGTTGCCACCAATTCAGCCGATACTGGGCGATCCTGTCGAGTATACTCATAATATTCAGTTCCTGCGGTATATCTGTGTTTCTTCCATGATCATGGAGAGTATAGTCTGCCACGTGCCTGAGAAATCTTATTTCAGCCGCTTGGATGCGACCGGCCTGGTCTTTCGTTAAAGTCAGATTCTCAGACCCATGAAGAAGCGTGGAAAGAGCCATCATCTTGAAGAATTTTAGGCGTGTTTCTTTAGTTGCTGACTTAAGGGTTCGCCTAGTGGTCCCGCACATAAGGTTGAACTTTTGCATCTTATTATTGTCGTAAAGGTGATCACGTAAAGGCGACAATAAGGTAAGTAAAGGCTATAAATATCTTAAGTTATGCAACTTATTCACAACGTCGCGTCGCTGCATGTATTAAAACACACACTGTAGCCCAGGTATTCAAAACTGCTAACTTGTTCCAGGACAGTACCCTCTATAACAGTTTTTGTCCGTACGGGATCAGTTCCACGAAAAGCCAATTATAAAAAATATTAGCAATGTATACCTAACTACGGTTAAAAACTTTCCGTAACACTATAAGCCATACAAGTATTACCCACAATATATAAGGAATAAGTAAAAACCTTTAGGAATGCGATGAATGGCCGTGGCGGTGGCGACAGGTGTTATTGGGTCGGAAATATCAGATAGCGGTTGGAAATTTCTGTATGGATTAGTATTGTTCGTTTCATGATGGAGCGAAAAGTAGGGGAGGGGGCTTCGTGGTCTTTAGCAGGTAAGCGGGGGATAAATATGGAAGAAGACAACTGTCCAACTAAACTGTCCAGCCGGTGTTAGACCTTTCAACAGGGTCTTTGAACATCCACTCACAGGTAAGAAAGATTCATTTTTTTTCGCATCGGCCATCTAAGGACCAAATGCCAATTTCAATTTTTTACTCTTTGTTCTTTTCTTTTTCTCAAATATTCTTTCATCTTCTCACTGTGTCTCTTCTTCCTGTCTTCAGTCCACTTTGAACCTGCGTTTTTCTCTCTCCTTCCCTGGATTCCCTCCATTTTTAACACTTTTGCCCGAAAAACTTCTCTTTCAATTGCTTCTTCTGCGTGTATATTATTTTTTTCTAAATCCTTGAGGACTTTTTTAATCCAACTTGATGTTGCCTTCTTCCCCCACAGATATTTGAAGATTTGCTTGTCAACCTATTGTCATCAATTCTATATAAATGTACAAAAATAATAGTCTTCTTTTTCTCATTGTTTCTGTTATATTTTCTATAATTAGATATATTTCACCATTACTTCTTAATTTCCAACCTTCTGGAGTTTTTCGTGGGCCTCATATTTTCCTAATCATTCGTCTTGCCAATATTTCTAGTTTGTCTAAATTATAATTCAATGCTAGACATTCACTTGCATATAGACATTCTGGCTTCACTACTGTACTGTAATGCTTTATTTTCGCATTTTTAGATATGCACTTTTTATTGTAAATATCTTTAGTTATACCAAATGTCCTTTCCATCTTATGAATCTTTTCTTCTATAGAAGATTTTTTCAAGCCATTCTCTTGAATTATCTGTCCTAGATTCTTAATTTTTCGAACCCTCCCTATTCGACCAATATCTGTTACCATGAATTTTGGCGCGTTTTTAATGTTTGTGAGAGATTTGTTTTTTTTTCTGCAGAAATTCTTAAGCCTGTTCTACTGGCTATGTCATCTAAAAAATTAACTTATGTTACCGCAGATGTCAGATGTTCAGAAAGTATAACTCGTCTGCGAATGCCAAACTGTTTATTTCAATGAAAGATTCATTTTATTTTATATTATTTTGTAGTTTAATCTTACATTGTTATTCGAAGGTTTTCACGGCCGGTGTCATTTGAGTTTAAACTAACTGCCGGGCTGTTTGCCCGTGGTCCAAGGTTTTTCGATTAAACCAGAGTTTTAGCAGCACCACTGGCTGCCATCTTCAGTGGATGAAACGAGTTAAATCTAACGCGGGCACAGCCTTAACCACAGTACTGTGGTCCTGACGTACGACACCCCGCGTTATGTTTGACTCGTTTCATCTACTGACGATGGCTGCCAGTGGTGCTGCTAAAACGTCTGGTTTAATCGAAAACCTTGGACTACGGCCAAACAGCCCGGCAGTTAGTTTAAATTCAGTCTTATATGTTGTGGCTAATGTTTGTGCGACTTACATAGTTATGAAAAGTGTTTCTTTATCCGTAGTTAGGTATATTTTATATTGCTAATATTGTGTATAATACTGAAACGAATGGAACCGCCGACAACAGCCGAGAGCGTCCGGTAGTAGTACAGGTGATGCCTCAGTCAAGCCGCGCTAAACTACGTTCCAGAGTTCTCTGGAAAACACTTGAATTACGCATTAAGTGGTGTGCACATTGAGGATGGAAAACTCCTAGAAGACGTACGGTACCTATAAAAAGCCATAGCAGCTGGCTTGTCAGTTTAGTTGTGTTGAGCGATTTCTTTAGCGGGGGATCGAGTGCTTGTAGAAGTACTGTAACAAAGTGTTGTTGTGTTATAATTAGTGCGGAATTCTTTATAGTTGGCATTATTATTGCGTGTGGACAAATTTTACTTGAATTGTGTAAGAGACTATCTTGTTGATTACAAATGAATTAATTGTGATAATTAAAGATGGTTATTAGTGACTTCATTGGTGTCTTATGTTTGCCTTCCACTGTACCTTACGAGGATTACGAGACCATCGAAAAATATTTTATTGTAAGTTGTTTTATGTTGTTTAGCTTCTGTAAACGATCCCAGATTCCTGGAATCGAAACGTCAAACGACAAAAAAAATATGATGGAAGCAGTCCGAACAGAGACTTTACCAACAAGAAATCACACATCGCTTAAAGGTTTTACAATTGTTTTTGACACCCATCACGACTTCTTCTTCTTCTTCTTCTTCTTCTTCTTCTTCTTCTTCTTCTTCTTCTTCTTCTTCTTCTTCTTCTTTTTCTTTTTCTTTTTCTTTTTCTTTTTCTTTTTCTTTTTCTTCTCCTTCTCCTTCTCCTTCTCCTTCTCCTTCTCCTTCTCCTTCTCCTTCTCCTTCTCCTTCTCCTCCTCCTCCTCCTCCTCATCCTCCTCCTCCTCCTCCTCCTCCTCCTCCTCCTCCTCCTCCTCTTCAAGGATTAGGTTATGTAAACCTGTTCCGGCAACCATCTCATCCTCGGACGACCCACGTCTCTTCTACCAATGGGTTTATAGTTCAGTGCCGCTTTCGGCAATCGATGCTCTGTCATCCTTTGCAGATGATCCCACCATTGCCTTCTGTAAATTGAAATAATTTCATTTGTGTCCTTCACTTCGAGCTCTGCTCTCAGACATCTTCATTCTTTATTCTATCTTGCAATGTACAATTTAAAGTATTTATTTTAAAGAAACTGCATTTCAGCACTCTGAACCTTGCCGCATTCCTTTTTTGCCATCACCCACACCCCAACTTATTTTCTCTTTGAATAATGTAATTACAGAGACATTTGTAGAAATGGTGACAGTAACGTTTACCGCCTCCTGTTTTTGTTCAAGACTTCCGCATCAAAAACGGAAGTACGCATCGAATCAAATTCCGCATACGCCCATTAACTTTCCAACTTAAATTCTTTCTAATATAGACAGAACGTTAGAGTGAGTGAAGGAGCAGACGGTGTGGGACGCACATTCCATTGTGAAAAGCAGTCAGATGTACGGTATACTGCAAACAAAGGTGAAATGAAGTGTAAATGAGGCGGCTGCTCCTTAAACTGAACGGGGGCCATAGTGCCATGGAATATTATAACTAATATTATTCTTATGTAACAAATGGCGGTGTATATTAATTGTAATTAATTTACTGAGTTGTGCCAGTCGGTGATAATTACTTCCGTTTGGTGCGCTCCCTCTTAATGACCGCTGTTATCATCACACTATCTGTATCTAATTAGCCGTGCTTACGCTGTAGTAATTCATCATCTTCTTTATTAATAGTTGCATTGTTATCAGCGTCTGTGTAACCTATTCAGCCCACGTTTTCCTAGTCACAATAAAATTATTACTGTATTAGATTTTTCAATAGGCCTGAATAATTATAGTAAACACAAAGCGTTACTGAAAACCAGACACTGGAGCAAGTAATTCATTTTACCTTCTTCACCTTTAAGTAAAGTCTGCGATTCTAAGTTTGGCAGTCATCAAGGCTGTACGTATTTTTTAAAATGGTATCTGCAACGTTCAATGTCGGTGCATTTATATCACTCTGGTAAGTTATTCGTCCACAAATATCGTCTTCTTTCTAGACATTTTGTTTTTCATAATTTTTCCTTGATACATTTTATGTAGCAAAACGTATTTTTCTGTTCTTAATATATTACCTACATACTGAAACCTTTGCCTTTCAATTTTTACTCTAATTTTCTACTTTCTTTTTAATTATTATTAGTGCTTTCTCTTAATGGAAGTGATATTCTACGCCCTTATCTTTCTTAGTATTTTCTCCATAGAAAAAAATTCTCCAGTATCCCATTTTTATGACTCGTAATGTTTATTTCATGCTTACAATTTATATAAAATACTGTAATATTTAATCAGACGACACAATGAATCGATCCCCTCGAGCAACAGAGCACATTAATTATGTCACCACTGCGATCGTTATTTGACAATCGCGTTTGTAAAACAGACCAACTGAACGTTGTTGGACAAGCCAATTCTCTGTAGGCCGCCATAAGCATACGGGTAGTCAACAAATGATACGAGTAAACTTTATCAGTTGTCAGTAAATAAACACACGTTATTAGCCTGGGGGACGTGTCACAATACAATGTTGGCTGCACTGGGATTAAATCAGCAGCATCACATACATTGCGGCTGTACGTTCTGTTTGTTGACGAACTCTCGACGTGTTCCAATAAAATCGCCATACATTTGCGTGTATAGCCTATAACTTCGGCATTTTTGGTCAGACTTTCTTTCCAAAAATTTGAGCATGCACTGTAAATTAATATCGTAATTTACTTATGAAATTGTATACATTACAAATGTATAAGTAAGTGCAATCATTTTGATGTCCTAAAATTTTCAAACCGAAACACTATTTGCAGCATGTGGATAAAATTATCTTAAATTGGATATCCCTCTAGTCTTTTTGCTATTTTAAAAACATTTTGTTACACTTTTTGAACTGTGGTCAACCAACATTTTGAAACTTTAAAACTAAACACTAAATCACGAAATTAATTGATGACTCGTTGGGCACTTGGTGAAACATATTAATACAAAGGTTTCTAATATATATATAAACACTTGGTACGTTTCACAGTTTTTATTTAACTCTGACAGCTGTATCGACTTCTTAAGTCATTTTCAAAGAGATGAGTGAACACCTAAACAGAGGATGTAAGGGTGGTGAACATCTGTTTAGGGCGTGTATCGGAACATGTGTGATGTGTGAAGATGGAGAGGGGGTTGCACGAACTAAGAGAAGGTCAAGTGTCTGTAAAAACTAAATGTAATCTGAATGCAAAATATAAAATTAACTAAACTAAATAACAGCTTTTAATAAAGGGGATACACAGAATTTAGTTTGTAGGCTACATCTGTTAAATTTTGTTATTAATTATTCCTTTTTTAATTTCTATAATTTCTAACAAATCCATTTTTTTACCTTCTTGTATGTTGTGGAGTAGTGTTATGAAAGGTAAAAAACGTATATGACTTGACTTACATCCTCTGTTTAGGCGTTCACTCATCTTTTTGACAATGGCTTAAGAAGTAGAAACACCTGTCAGAGTTAAATAAAAACTGTGAAACGTACCAAATGTTTATATATATATATATATATATATAAAACTTGTAAACACTATATTCAGATTGTGGTTAAAATTTTGTTTAATTTGGTACCTCACATGGATATATTGCAATTGTTTTACAATTTTGTCTCCTCACATTTTTGTCACGTGTACTCTTATATTGGGGGGGGGGGGATAAATCTATATTCCTATAGGATTCTGTAAGTTATGTGTATTGGAATAAAACAAATTGCCTGAAAATTCATTTTGGAAAAGACTAGTCGCTATTACACACTTTATGACGTTATAGACATTATTTGAATTCAATTTTTTTCAAATTTTGTAAAGTAGCTGTAAGTTTCGAAATAACAGATGGGTTATTATGTGTTGTATGTACAAAATGCCCATAAATGTATTCTCTGTCATATCAAGTGCACGTTTTGTGCGCGAGTGAGCGTGTTATTGTATTTTCCTGAATACTGTGACTCCCATAATAATTAACGTATCGAAATGAAACTTGGGCAGCGTATGCGTCACAAATAATGCTACTTTTTCTTATGTCATAAACTCAAAATATATAATTTTACCTTGTATTGTTTAACTGAATGCACTTTTCTATAGAAGCCTTATCTGCAGAAGATGCAGAAGAGTCATAAAACTTTTAGATAAAATCTATAAAAGATTTTGCAGACTCTGGCATATTTATACACGATTTCTTGCTATCGAGGTAGAAATCCATTACGTATTCTAAATTTTAATCAATAAGGAGCTTCAATTTTCATTTTCGATGTGTCCTGGTAGAGGAAATTTCCTACAGTTCTCGTCTACAACTCGTCCTAATAAGACGTACTCTCTGTGCGAGTTCTTCGCGACAGAACACGTTTATTATATAAGTGACGACCGTCCTAGATTTTAGCTCCGAGTTACCCTAAGCTAAATCAAGGTTTTTTAGAACGTAGAACAAAGTATTTGAAGATCTAATAGTGCTAACTCGCGCTAGTCAAGATTTTCCGCGTAGGGCAGTTGTGCTCAACCGGAGTACAACTATATGAACTCGTGAACACTTTTAGATAGCCGGAAGGTGTAAGCTAAATACACCGCATTTTAAATAATAACCGATAACCCACTTATCGAACCTGAGATTGTAAACATAAAAAACGTATCAATCAAATAAACGGAGTGCGTGTATGAATCGCGTGTGACTGCAGCAAGGAAACCAGAACTCGACGTTAACGCAGCGGTATTCCAAACGGACTCCAAGAAGGAATTCCACAATCAAGTAGCATAGACAATTGTTCAAATAAACATTCATTTGTATTCAAAGACAACATATAACTAATAAATAATTTATGTAAAGAATTTACAGACAAGATTTAAATTTGTTTAATTTAATAAATTTTTATCTCCAGATAAGAGACTCTGTTACACATTATTATTTTTAATTCACATCTATGCATCCTTAATTTGTTTCGTTGCAGTATGGATAAGCCTACTCATTGGTAAGTTTTACAAAACTTGGTTAATGCGTTTAAATGTTGTAGTGTGATACATATCAAATAGAGAGATATACGAAAAGACAAACAGACAAATGCCAAATCGTCGAGTTAAAACTGAGAACTCGCTTTGCTCATACAACAAAACCTGATTTAATAAAAAGCAATCAATACGATGTATTGACATTCGACCGACGGCGAGCGTTCATTTCTCTCTTTGTTGTGAAATTAAGTGGAAAAAATTTTAATAACTACTTTCAGTATATCACTTTATTTAATACAAAACCGTGTTCTACTTGACAGTCACTATTATTACAAAATGACATTGGTATTAAAATTCCTCATTATTATAAAATTTTTTTTCACGATTCCAGAAACTTATTTTATCGGCTTGTAAACTTTAAACTTCATACTTTTACTTTTAACTGACATAACTTTCGTAAAGTTTTTAGTTTCAATTTACACGATAAATACGATTATACGATGGCGTATACTTTTTTCTTCTTTGAGGAAAATATTCTTTTTGTCTTAAAGACTGCCGACTAGTAAAACTTTTAATGAATAAATCTGTTTTCAATGCAAATCTTGGAGTTTTCTCCCATTTAATAAAACTCTTATTCCGCTCGAGTTGTTATACAAATTAAGAAAATTTTATCAGTTAATAAGTTTGTTTTCCTAGATCAATTGGACAGTCATTATTATTGTAATTATTGAATTGCAGTTTACCTACTGTTTAATAGTTCTTTCTTGAATCGTTCAGAGTGGACCATAAGTCGTTTAACAAGAATGTACTGTTATCGAATTGACTCTCGGAACTTGGTAGAATGTTATATTAACACTTGGATTTAATAAATAAACTATTTATATAGTTCTACAGATAGTTTTCTCCTAAGAGTTGTTTCACCAGTTACGAAAAGCTTCAGAAGTTAGATTTAAATTGGTGAAACTACTGTCAGGGAAATAAAAAGTTTCTGAAGAACTGTACAAACTGTTTATTTATTAAGTCAATGTTAAAAAAGTGTTAAAAAAGTACTCTTTTACAACTTCTAGTAATGAGACGGTCTAGTAATGTTTACGTCATTCACTAGACTCAATTGCAAAATATTTTTATCAGCGTTTCAACATATTGTTACGACGGTTTCACTGATCGTCGTATGGTACAGTGGAAACAAAGTACAGACACCAATGGACTCGCTAATTACCAGCTTTAATTAGTCATAAATAACAATTTGAAAATCAACAAGGTTCTGTCATACAATAATTCCAATTGCATTTGTCCACACGCAATAATAATGTCAAATATTAAGAGTTCCGCACTAATTATAACACAGTAATCATTTTTCACAATCACTTGATCCGCACTCTAAATTTTCGCCAGGTGTAAGTCACTTATAACCGGCCCCTTTTGCTTATATAAATCTAGTAGACTTTCCAGAAGAATTTTCCATACTCCTGGCCGCGTGCCAACATAATTTGCGTAGTTACAAGTTCTCTTGAACAGTCTGGAAACTACTTGAGAACGCGGCCTTGATAGAGACACTGCATCTGCTCGACTAGCTGAGAAACGTGTTTAACCATTACGTAATTGTCGTTGTCGTAACAATATTTTGTTAACGTTACATATTTATTTTAATCATCAAAACCAGTATACAAGCAGTAGGATAAAAAAATAATAATTTACATGTATTAATGTTTAGTATTTATTACAATAACAAGAATAATAATGAATGGGGTGGAATAGTGATTACTGATCGTTATGTAGTAATATACACACAGTCACACGAAGATACTCAAGATGTGTGTGTAAGATGCTATTTCTGTCCTCTTTCGTGTAATAACTGATGCAGTATGGTGTGTAACACAAAACCAGATGCTACATCTAGAGTTCCGAATACCAACCGTACAAGAGTTAATCTAGGAACAAAGTAGGACACATCGTGCAAATTTAGAAACGCGTGCCAATCCTCTCATCCAACCACTAGTGAAAGAGCATCAAACCAGAAGAATGAAAACGAATTGACCAACAGACCCGGCATAGGCTAAAAGAGGTCTTCTTACCGGTGAAGTCTCGTCTAGCTAGAAGAGAAGCCCAATAATATCTGTGACTGCTAAGGTAAGTAAATAAAAATAAAAATCTGTCTCTTCTATCTACTGATTCTTATTATGGCAACACATTTTATCGAGACATCGTCACAAACGTTTGAGTATCACAATTATGTGAAACTGTATACAGTTAATAACTAAAACTCATTCTCATGAAACGTTTCGTCATTTAGGCCTACTAATTCACGGTCAACATCAGGGGTCTCCAAACTACGGCCCGCGAAGGGTCAGTGTCCGGCCCGCGGCAACCCGGCCGATGCAGCGTGCAGTTTTTAAATAGATCGTCAAAACACTTCAAATATTATAAAATTTTACTAAATAACTAAACAAGAAATAAGTTCAGTAAAATGTAATATTTTGTACAAGTTGAAAACATTTATGTGCTTGTTCGTCTGGCTGCCTTGAATGAATCATGGTTTTCACCCGCATCAACCTAAAGCGAAGATTCCTATCCCCCCCGTGCGCTCGGCAAGAGCTTTCAATGTTTGGATCGACCTATATCTGCGAACAAACGTTTTCAAAAATGAACTTTTTTTCAAAAATGTACTATAAAATCAAAGTACAGGGCTAAGTTGTCAGATGAACACTTGGAATCCATTCTAGTGATAGGAGCATCAAAATTTGACCCAAAGTGGGCAGACATTATATGTCAGAAGCAACTCCACACATCCCATACGTAAATAAGGAAGCCAAAAAGTAATACATGAATGTTATTTTTTCCTTACTTTTATTTACATTATTTTGAATAAATGAATTTGTTTTCATTTGATAAGTCTGCTTAATTTTTATTTAGGCCTAAATATCTATTTTATTGACTTGATTATTTCGTAAACTTAAAAATAATAAGTTTACAATATATATGATGCTGGCCCGCCTGACTTCAAAGATTTTTCAATTCGGCCCTCAAGTGAAAAAGTTTGGAGACCTCTGGTCTATACTAAACTAAATACTACACTTCTTTTAGTTATCAATCAATGTATAGCAACATTTTATGTCTTCTTCTTCTTCTTCTCCTTCTGCTTCTCTTTCTTCTTATTTTTCTTCTGCTTGTATCACGACATTACTTTACCGAAGGACTAGCGTCCCTCTGGATCACTATTCTGTCGTTCTGGATGCACATTAATGGCACCAATTGTTTTATAAGCCAGAAAACGTTGAGGTGGCGGCTGCTACTTAAAAAAGAGTTTGTACTCATCTGATGATAATAATCATGATACTAACAACGACAACGACAACGACGACGATGATGGTGGTGTTGATGACGACGACGACGATGATGATGATGATTATGATGATGATGATGATGATGATGATGATGATGATGATGATGATGATGATGATGATGATGATGATGATGATGATGAGGTTGCGTTATCAAATGTCCTGATTTTGAAATAAAATCACTTAAGCGAGTATTAAAATTGCAAATATTGTAAACGATTTCACACATATCCGCGTTACATGAGTGCGCACTCGAGTCGGACCGATCGGACACTGACTGTTAATAGCTATTGTGTAAACAGGTTTATTGCGGTATCGTAGAGCGGGTTTGATTTGAAATTTAAATGATTGTTTAGCACGAAGTCACTACTCTGTACGTCATTGTACGCTCTATATACCTCGAATTCTTTCAAGGCGTTTATGTAATAAAGGCGCTTACATCGATTAAAAATTCAATTCACTTTTCAACATTGACTGACACTAATATTTACATAAGTAGAATTGAATCCATTGGTATGTTTACTTAGGATATAACTGTGCGAAAAATCAATTTTAATTAAGTAATTGTATGAAATGTTTAATTCAGTAAAATCCTCTAAAGAAGTCATATTGAAAATTTCAATTAATATAGTTGAAAATAAAATGAAACTGTTATTTCAGACGTTTTCAGAATAGGAAGTGAACAGTATTTTTAATTAGATTCATAAATTCTTAATGTACTAACATCCAGCAGCTTTGTAAAATGAATATTTTCTTAAATTAATCTTAAACGGTCTGAGGCGAGCAACAATTACTCTGTTTATTCTGTTCAGCCTTATAATAGGAATTGCTTGATCAATTAATTTAGTTAGTTTAGAACTGACCCGTAATAAATTTTATTACTAGCTTAAAATAAATCCTAGTTCTGATTAAGCTCTCTGCAACTAAAAGCTAATAGTTTTGAGCATTAATTACTGAACAATTTTTGTCGTTTTAATATTAACTAAATTCAATATAAGTTATTCTGTAAATATTGCGTTTCGTTTTTTCTACGCATTAAACAAGGAACCAAAACTCTGGGTCCATATAAAGCCGAAACGTTGTTAATGGGTTGAGGATGTACTGAGAAAGCCGAAAGAAAGGGTCCCAAAGGAAGTGTATGAAGACCAACGAGGAGGAGAACGACCAGCCGGGAAACCGGGAATGCGGTGGAGGAATAGCGTAGCAATGGGTGCTAGGAAGATGATGAACGTTAGAGTTTTGGGGGAGAAAGAGAGGGAGAGAGAAAAGAGAGGTAGACAGATAGACAGACAGACAGAGTAGGAACAAAATACTTCTAAATTTCTGTAGCTTACTATCCCAATCATTATCGGTGATTATTGTTTTTATTTAACTAATAAAGTTGAGTTAGTGGTTATAATCACAAACAGAATTAACATTTGCACACCACTATAGAAAAATCATTCCGATTAGCGCTTTCAAGCTTCACTGCTCATCATCAGATCGGAAAAGAACAGGTGATGACGAGCTGTGAAGCTTGAAAGCCCTAATCGGAATGATTTTTCTATACTGTTGTGCAACAGTGATAATTCTATTGTTTTTATAGTTAATTATTATTTAATACTTTTATTGCGTTTTCCAGTATCAAAATTATATTCAGTTACCCGTTTTTCTTAAAAATTTCAAAATTTGTTCTCATAATTCTAGTTTTAAGAATTGTTTAAATGAAAAAAAATCTTGTAAAAAGATGATGGCGGTGGGGATCAATCACGTTATGTCGACACTCGCGTGTAATTTATTAAAACAAAAGAACAATATCGTTACGATTTTTATAAAAACCGTAACTCTAAAAATATATTTTTCACTTCTGAAAATATATTTAGTGTTACTTTTTATGTTATATGTTTTTTATGTTCGAATTGAATTATTCGCGTGAAATCTCATTTAAGAGAGGAAATTACTTGTTTTAACTGATTTCAGTAAACACCGACGGCGACGTTGAAGGAAGCGAGCGCGCCGGCCGAGCCACTTTCCAGTTAATCAATTCGCCCCTCCCCCCAACGTACTGAGCAGAATTTTGTATGATATATTCAGTAGTGTTATTACATTGTGCTGATCGTCGAGTGTGCATTATATCTAGTGGCCTACACTTTGCCTAACGTTAACCGACAGCAGACACAGGCACATTTGCATGTGTTGGTTGACAACCACTTTATGTTCATCATCATCGGCAAGGATTAAACGAAGGATGGTTTGTTCCGGTCTCTCAAACAGTCGAAGAGTCTAGAGCTGGTCACACCAGCGCTTCTTCGGACGTCATACACCTCTCCGTCCCTTCGGCTTATAGTTCCATAGTTTCTTGGCGATGGGGCAGTCATCCATTTGGCAATGATGTTCCCACCATTTCAGCCGATACTGGGCAGCCTTGTCGAGTATACTCATAATATTCAGTTCCTGCCGTACATCGAAATTTTTTTTGCGGTCTTGAGAAGTATATCCTGCCACGTACCTGAGAAATCTCATTTCAGCCGCTTGGATGCGACTGGCCTGGGCCTTCGTTAAAGTCCAATTCTCTGACCCACAAAGAAGGGTGGGAAAGGCCATCACTTTGTAGAATTTTAGACACGTTTCTTTACTTGCTGACCTAAGAGTTCGCCTGATGGTCCCGCACATAAGGTTCAACTTATGCAACTTATTCACGATCGTTGCTTGTATTATAAGACACACTGTATCCCAGGTATTCTAAAGTCCTGATTTGTTCCAGGACAGCACCATCTATAACAATTTTTACCCGAAAAGCCATCACCTTGGTCTTAAGTGTCGATATTTATAATCCAGAATCTTTACAGATTAGATTTAACAAAAGTTTACCCAGCTGCAACCTGTTTACCGAGTCCGACAGAATAATCTGATCGTCCGCCAACAACTGAACAAGTGCTGTCAATGTTGTAGAGTGGCCAATCATAAAATGCTCCGGAAGACACATCTGCCAGTTTTTTATGACATCATTAATATATAAATTAAAAAAATGTGATAATACCACGTTATGTTGATATCATTATTAATACCAAACATAGATGGAAACACTGTTAGGCGATGGTGTAGAGTCTATGCTGACAGACGTTCCGGCCTCACCATCTTAGTCGGTAACAACTGGCACCATGTCTCTTACCTTATCATTGGCAGACACCGCGCTAAGTGTTGCCCGTTACTGATGGTGGCTCCGACGACGAGGCCGGAACGTCTGTCAGCATAGACTCTACACCATCTCCTAACAGCACGACCAATAATGTTTCCAACTTTGTGGACGCCGGCCGTGAAAGCCTCAGGAACTTTATCCAACTTTGTGGACGCCGGCCGTGAAAGCCTCAGGAACTTTATCCAACTTTGTGGACGCCGGCCGTGAAAGCCTCGGGAACTTTATCCAACTTTGTGGACGCCGGCCGTGAAAGCCTCGGGAACTTTTTCCAACTTTGTGGACGCCGGCCGTGAAAGCCTGCGGAACTTTATCCAACTTTGTGGACGCCGGCCGTGAAAGCCTCAGGAACTTTATCCAACTTTGCGGACGCCGGCCGTGAAACCCTCAGGAACTTTATCCAACTTTGTGGACGCCGGCCATGAAAGCCTCAGGAACTTTATCCAACTTTGCGGACGCCGGCCGTGAAAGCCTCAGGAACTTTATCCAACTTTGTGGACGCCGGCCGTGAAAGCCTCAGGAACTTTATCCAACTTTGTGGACGCCGGCCGTGAAAGCCTCAGGAACTTTATCCAACTTTGTGGACGCCGGCCGTGAAAGCCTCGGGAACTTTATCCAACTTTGTGGACGCCGGCCGTGAAAGCCTCGGGAACTTTTTCCAACTTTGTGGACGCCGGCCGTGAAAGCCTCAGGAACTTTATCCAACTTTGTGGACGCCGGCCGTGAAAGCCTCAGGAACTTTATCCAACTTTGCGGACGCCGGCCGTGAAAGCCTCAGGAACTTTATCCAACTTTGTGGACGCCGGCCGTGAAAGCCTCAGGAACTTTATCCAACTTTGCGGACGCCGGCCGTGAAAGCGTCAGGAACTTTATCCAACTTTGTGGACGCCGGCCGTGAAAGCCTCGGGAACTTTATCCAACTTTGCGGACGCCGGCCGTGAAAGCCTCAGGAACTTTATCCAACTTTGTGGACGCCGGCCGTGAAAGCCTCAGGAACTTTATCCAACTTTGTCGACGCCGGCCGTGAAAAGCTCAGGAACTTTATCCAACTTTGTGGACGCCGGCCGTGAAAGCCTCAGGAACTTTATCCAACTTTGTGGACGCCGGCCGTGAAAGCCTCGCCTCAGGAACTTTATCCAACTTTGTCGACGCCGGCCGTGAAAGCCTCAGGAACTTTATCCAACTTTGTCGACGCCGGCCGTGAAAGCCTCAGGAACTTTATCCAACTTTGTGGACGCCGGCCGTGAAAGCGTCAGTAACTTTATCCAACTTTGTGGACGCCGGCCGTGAAAGCCTCAGGAACTTTATCCAACTTTGTGGACGCCGGCCGTGAATGCCTCAGGAACTTTATCCAACTTTGTGGACGCCGGCCGTGAATGCTTCAGGAACTTTATCCAACTTTATGGACGCCGGCCGTGAAAGCCTCAGGAACGTTATCCAACTTTGTGGACGCCGGCCGTGAATGCCTCAGGAACTTTATCTAACTTTGTGGACGCCGGCCGTGAAAGCCTCAGGAACTTTATCCAACTTTATGGACGCCGGCCGTGAAAGCCTCAGGAACTTTATCCAACTTTGTGGACGCCGGCCGTGAATGCCTCAGGAACTTTATCCAACTTTATGGACGCCGGCCGTGAAAGCCTCAGGAACGTTATCCAACTTTGTGGACGCCGGCCGTGAAATGCTCAGGAACTTTATCTAACTTTGTGGATGCCGGCCGTGAAAGCCTCAGGAACTTTATTCATACTGTTACGACAGTCTAACTGATCGTCGTATGGTACAGTGGAAAACAAACTACAAGACACCAATTTCGTCACTAATCACCAGCTTTAATTATCACAATTAAACAGTTTGTTATCAACAAAATAGTCGCTTACAATAAATCAAATAAAAATTGTTCACACGCAAAATAATGTCTTCTAACATAAAACACAATTGTATTACAATTGTCCCGCCCAATTATAAAACACATAACACTTCGCCAAAATATTACGAACCGCATTAATAACCACTTGAAACCACAGAGTAATCGCCCGGCAATAACACGCCACTCAAACTGAACTGAGCGTCGCTGAGTACTTGTATTTATACCAGCCGAAAATCAAGATTATTCCATAATGCGCGTCAAAAACGCTACGAGAAAACACCAGAACGCAATTGCTTGTGACCTTGAAACAATGGCCGCGGCTTCTGCACAGTCTAGCTAACGCGTTGAGAATCACGTACGCACACACATTACAGCCGGATTCCACTGGAACATGCGATAAACACGTAGATTGTTCAATTTACTCATGTTTAACGTACCGAGTCACTATATGGTTAATATAATTAAATTACCTTATTCGGTCCACCTTAGTGACACTAGCTGCTGTCGGTTAATGACGCGTTTCGGGATAAAATCCCATCTTCAGATACACAATTATCAAACTTTAAATGTATACCACAATTTGTGGTTTGTCATAATTTTAAAATATTTAAAATCTTTTAAATAAAATATATATAAACAAAAACGTAACAACAGAATCGTTCAGAGCGTCCGCATGCATGCACGCTGTATTACGAATTCCTCACGACCACACGAGTCTACGAGGACGTAGATTGTTCTATAATATCGTAACAATACCAAACGTATCGTTAATTCTATGAAGTGGTGTAGTAGTTTTCACTGGTAGAGCTGAAAATAAACGAAACCTGACAAGCCCCGTTATTTGTAGACCACATAAATACATAAATATTTGTTGTTATTTATATGATTAGTAATAAAAAACATTCAGACCCACAACGTTGTCTCCAATTTACACCTCGACACGTTGTCAGTGCTTATGACCAGCGGTGTGGTCTGTAAATGACTTTTGAAACGACGCGCGCAAAAGGTTATTAGCGACTCGCCTTCCAGTTAGCGATTAATGCCACACAACAAGTTTTTCAACTGAAACTAAAAGTGTTACCTTTTGTTAGTGCCAATGGAGCACGCCAAACTGCTTAATGATGATTACCTGAAACATAAGCAAAACAAATTTGTGAAACTTTATTTTCTTCCCGTAAACAACAAATAAATAAATGATATGTGGTTATTTTTATTTATTGTTTCTAATTACGTTTATAATCTTAAAATACCCGACATGGTATGGTATATGGTATATGGTAAAAGCTTTAGCTTTTCAGACAGGGTGCAACCTTTCTATTCTGACCGCATCCAAAATGTTTCGACTTAAAGATACATTATATGCGGTTTCCAATTTTCAATGTGTTAACTAATCACCTCAATATAGTCCGTCTTCCGACTTAGTAGTTATATTTAAGACGACATGTTTTAGAAACAAATTCCAATCACCATCGGATGTGTACAAGTTGCAATGAAATGATGCTAGTAAGTTCTACATTGGACAAACTGGTAAAAATACGTAATAGATTTAAAAAAAATCAATCGTAAAAGAATACGAGATCTATCACGTCCAATTTTGCGTTTCACTTGATAAATGAAAAGTATAATTACACCGGGTTTGCGGAAAATGTGAAGCTTGTGCTCTATTGAGGTAAAGGTCGGTGCATGAATGTTGTAGAAAAGTTTGGAATATACAAGGCACAAAACTTCATAAAGAACAACTTCTTAAACCAATGCAGGTATATATTTCTAATTTTCTTACAGCAACCTCTTGTGTTATAACTATATATGCCAAAAGATGAGAAAAAAGCCTTTATTTCCTTAAATGCGCGGCACTTTTTGAAACTTTCCCTGTGCACCAATCAGATTGGACCTCTAGCAAGATGAGATTACTTAGTTCTGTCCGCATTGCTGTTGGGTTGCCACAATTAGTACTCATAAACCTCAGCTTATCACGTTCAATGGGCCCATTCCGTCGCATTGTCCTCATTCTGCTGTCGGCGTGCCCGTTCTTTAACATGCCCAGCAACGTGGTAACAACGTAACTACACTGATGGGAAATGAAAAGTAAATTAATTATGGCTGATATGAGTTGGTTTTATGCCGACTGTCGTCCTTTATGCCGAAGAAGTCTTCAGTTAAATAAAAGAATTTCATAATAATGTTACAAACTAATACTGCTGTAATATTAAATGTGTTATAATATTACTACAATTTCAAACAGCTACAGTACTGAGTAATATGGTTGGAAAGGTAAAACACGGACTCAGAAATCTGGGCATGGGAGAAAAAAAAACTATCCTTTAATTAAAAACAAATATTGTTTTAGCATCAGTGAATCACGTTTGCTCATACTACTTACTGACAAGCTGTACAAACACGCAACGAGTTTGAAAACAAATTTTGCTTTCTATAACAAAAACGTCCAAGTAATAAAGCACATAGTTTCATTCTTTTGCTTACGAATGTTTATGTTCAGTGAGTGGCGGTTACAGGCGTAGCGACCGTTCCTGCGACAGTCTAATACATTTTTTTGTGGTGGAAGGGGGGAGATTTGCTGTTAAAGAGAAAATATATTTTTAAATCGATTTGAGTCACGAAACCAGAGCCGCAGTTTTGTTCGTGACGAACATTTAATATAAGTAACGCACAACGATGAAGAAAATAAAAGTGAAAAATGTACGGAAACTTTCTACTCAATTAAAAATTAAAATTTTTTGCAAATTTAATTCAGAGACCTGCTTTGCCTTCATAGACTATGAAAAAAAGGCATTCGATCGTATACACAGAGACAAACTTTGGTCTGTAATGGGAAAAAGAGGATATCCCAGACATTTAATTAAATCACTACAATCGCTTCACAGTAACACCACAATTGGAATTGTTACGAGTATTGGCAAATAACTCGCTTCGGAAATTTAACAGGACCTTACACTCAAAAAATAATTTTCTGCCAATTTTCGTTTGTTTTCATTATTATAACCTGAAATCTTCTGAACAAAATGATATATAACATGTCCATGTTAAAAAAATATATAACCTAGATACAAAAAAGAATAAAGTAACTTGTGCACAGAAAATTTGCGTCAACTCTCTGGGCCTACTGCCCACTGCCTCACGAGTTTAAACTTTCATCAAGCATTTTCATATATACTTGTATAGGTATACATTTGTTTTTACAAGAGAGAATTTATAGGCCTATCTCACCTTGGGAATACTGATTCAAGTTTTCACTAAGAATACACAAACTGACAGGCTTAATATTGAATTACTGATTCCATTTTGGTTAGACAAATCAATTACGAAACTCAAGCAATGAAATTTAGAGTGCACGTAACAGAACAACAAATAATGAAAAAAACATAACAGTAAGCTACAAGTGTTAACGAGAATTAAAAAAAATTACAAATAAAATAATAAAAACAACTGTAATAAAATAGATACAAATAAATAAATACTTACAAATAATAAGCAACAATAAAAGTAAATTAATTGCATTGGATACCGGAATAATCTTCAGATTTATTCACTAATGTACAAATAATATATAAGTCATGAACTAATCTTTGTCACACCTATTCACATTACAATTTGCTTCACTCAAATAACACATTATAGGTATATAGATATAATAGGTATTATAGTTATAGGTTATAACACAATATAACAAATATAATTCGCTTTTCCAACACTTACCAAGTTGGTAACTAGTAAAATATATAATTTGGTATTATAATCTGTATCATATACCTGCACAACACACGACAATAAATAAATGTAACATCAGTGTGACATTTTTTTATTCATTACAAACAGCTTCGTCTCGTTGGCATAGAGATATTCTGAACCTCGCTGTTTTGCTTTGTTTCGTACTTGTATGGCAATAGGCACATGCGCAGAAGCAAGTCTTCTTCTTCTTCTTCTTCTTCACTTCTTCAAGGATTAGGTTATATAAACCTTTTCCGGCACCCATCTCATCCTTGGACGACCCACGTCTCTTCTATAAAAGTAAGTATTCATCACCAATAACTGTGACTTTGCATCCGTTTATTCATTAGTTGGGTAGATGTATCCCCCATGTAACCGGAACAGGTGTTTCGACTTTTCAGTAATCGTTACAGATTGTACTAGTGTATTTCTTAGTTTGGTAGGGGGGTCACGCGAGATATTGGAACAGGTATTTCAACATTTAAGTCACTGTTATATTCGTTCCATAAATGTAATCGTTCCAAAATACCTGTTACAGGTATATCGGCCCACCTCTAGTTTAAACTGTAATTTAAGTTCTAAATAGAGATTTTATTTGTCGTCAGTTCTTCTGTTTCCCGAGTTCAAATACGATAGATGGCGTCTATCGTAACAGTATTTACGGCTACATTGAAGAAGCTTAAAATAACATAGTCTTACGTTTTTTTCTGGCTGAGTACGAAATTGAACCCCTGAATTCTCCTACGCAGTCTGTAACCCCTCTTTATTTTTTGTTTGTATTTTATAATTTTTTTTTAGAGAGGCTACTAGATATTTAGAACTAGGCAGAAGGCCTAGAAGAAGCATAAAATGCGCTGGGTCCAGTGAAACGGGACTTGCAATTAAAACTCTCTGTTAACCAACAATACTTTTATTCTTTCTGAAATCATCTTTGCATATATACATATTAATTGCAATTCCAAATTACCACCCCAATTCAAAATCTAGTTTTTCACAATTCAGAAAACTCTTTCAATATCACAGATTCCCAATAGTATTCCTGACATAATCACTCTTTTACATTATAAATATACATATAATAAAATATCACATAATATCAAAATATCAATAATCATATAAATTGTTTAAATCCCCTTTTTATAACGCTTGACATAAAGAATACATAATTAAACATATATATATATATATACATATTAACTGCAGTTTAAATTAACCATAATAATTCAACAAATTCTTTTAATATCACATATAATTTACCCAGATAACAATTATAATTCCAATCACATGATACCCATAAAAGCCTTGCGGCCCGCCTGTATATTATTTCCTCTTTTTTTTTTTTATATCGCCCTATCATATATGAAAATGTCAAATGGCTGTAACCCGCTAGTTTTCATTAACTGAGAACTGATACTATTTATTAAGATATACACAATATAAAATATTTTTTTTTAAATGCCTATTGCCAGCATATAGCTTACTCAAAATATCACCAATCATAATTTAAAAAAAGCTGTAACAATTCTATATTAATTTATCAAATATACATTTATAAATTTGAAAGACAATCTGAATGGCCCATAATAGCAAAATATAATTACACGTTAAAATGTTAGTACAATTTGTATAATTCTGCAAAATTGTAAAACGTCTTGATTTTTATAAGATATAGATAATTAAGAAAAAGACAATGGGCCATAAGAGTTCAATAATACTTAAAAGGTTTAATTATAATGAATTTACAATAATAAAGGAAAATATAATTGCAAATTAAATCTCAGCACACCCTGAATAATTTTACAAAAAAAATGGAAAATTGATAATTCTAAGAAAGTCTGGTTTGACCCATAATGGCCAGAAAATACAAGTTACAAAATATAAGTACCAGTGGACAGCCTGTATAAATTTGATAAAAATAGGAGAAGCTTTAATTTTTATTAAGATATAAAATTTTAAAGTGAATCCGGTTGGGACATGACGGCCCAAAAGAAAAATCCACCTATACCTTGAAATGTCAGTACCGCCTGTACAATTTTATAAAAGGTAAAATTTTAATTTTAGCAATATATATATATATATATATATATATATATATATATATATAATCTAAAGAGATGCTGAATTGACCCGGCCGCAGGCGTGTTCCAGAACATGCCTGACCTGACCTGTCCGCAACCTGCATGAGATGGCACCTGCAGGTGCCATCCTCCTGATTGGTGAAATTTATGAAAGTAACAACCCCTGAAGCAGAAAAAAAGAAAACCCCATGATAAAAATGAAAATGAAATACCCCGACGGTTCAGCAAATCTTACAAACGATACTCATCGATTTAATTAAAAACTTATCCCCCACGACCCTTACACCCATTATACAGCATAAAATGAATGTACGCTGGACCCCTCCCGCGGGCAGGTCTACAATTGTACTTGTATTAACTATATTATTAACTTATGTTACACCGAAACTGTCCCGCCGACACACACCCGATTAAACGGTCTACGGTATAAAGTTAATACCGTATGTTACATTCACGGCACATAGTGTTTCCTGCAGGGCAGCTTTGAATAAAAGAAAATGTTTGAACATCACCTCATTTGATCCAGGCGGTCACATAGTTACCGCTTGCAGTGTGGTCTCCCTCCGCCGCGGCAGAACAAAGGTTTCAGAGGTTCAGAGCATGATGAAGATGTATGTACATCATGCGTTGGTCACGTCTCCGACTACCACGGGAACCCGGTAGGTCTTAGGGCGTTTACGTGGCCATTAAAGAGGAGAAAAAACCACAATTAAAAAGCTCTGCCGACTGGAAGAGAGATAGACTGCTTGCAGATCTGTAGCGGGCGGCGGACTGAAACGACAAGCTCACAAATCCTTGCACAAATCCAAGCAGCCAAGCTAATTACGAGTTCCCCCAACAGGCGGCGCCAGCAAGCAGAGGGCCACACGATAACACCGATCGGCTCCGCGCACATTTTCGCGTCTGACATTAATTTACTTACAGCTAAATATCAAGTTTTTATTTTATACACACGCCAGGTCATCAAAAACCCGGCACAAGTCTAAACAAAAACCACGTGGTCAAAATAAAGTTCCCCCCTTTTTCCAAACAATGACGAAGACCCAGGAATGCCTCAGAGAACACCGCCTACGCCTAAATTAAATCCAGTTTTTACAAGCTATTAAAGATATGATTATTTAAACGAGCCAAGAAGTAAATTTGCACTGAATAGACTACACAGACAATGGAAAACAATACAACTAAAGAAGATGATGAATTACTACAGCGTAAGCACGGCTAATTAGATACAGATAGTGCAATGATGCCAGAGGTCATTAGGCGGGAGCGCACCAAACGGAAGTAATTATCACCGACTGGCACAACACAGTAAATTAATTACAATTAATATACACCGCAATTTGTTATGCTAGAATAATATTAGTTTTAATATTTCATCTCACAAAGTTCTCTTTGAGGTAGGCGCTTTTCATTTAACAACTAATTTAACCTTTGTTTCCACTAGGCGCATAAGTCTTGTCACAATGGGCTACCTCTCTCTAGCTCTAATAGGTTGCCTTTAAACATAAACAAAATTAAATTTTAGGTAATATTAAGTGTAATGCAAAACAATCATAAATATCCTGAACATGAACATGAACAAGGTGGTATGAAAACGTTCATGTTCATGCATTTCTTATTATTTTAAAAATTATGCCTTCATTCGTCGACACTTTTGCTGACCTCGGCAAAGTAGTCTCAGTCGAACGTAACACCATTAAGGCAGCCGTTTTGTACTCTTCAAAATATTTCAAGCGTGCACTTTTTGGTACAGCCTTCAGCTCCTTTAGCGATTTTCGTTTTCCGTCTTCAACGATCACGAAACGTAGTCCTATCGTGGAAATTATCGCTATTTTGGGGAGGAAAGATCGCGTTAGGACACATAGGGTGAATACGACAGTTGCCGTGTCGTAAGTTTCTTTTGCCTAGCCTGTAAAAATTCGTAACAAGCAATGACGTGCGTCCAGACGTATTATTGGGTTCCAATTTTCATAAAATATTCTTTTATAAATCCAGCCCGTTTTCTACAAATAACGTCATACAAATGGCGTAAAATGTCTGAATAGCACTCTTCGTTTACCACTGCTCCTAGCGATGAAAATTCGTGGAACACAATAACATAATGTTCATTTGACAACCACGGTCTTCAATTCGTTTACAGCAGTCTTTGAAGCTTGTAAACCGCTTTTTCACGCACAGCAGTCTTGCCAGAAGCCTTTTGAACACGTTTACCAGGACAGAGCAGTTTATCTCTTAGTTTAAAGAAAATTCAATCCATGTTCTTCAATCTTGCATTGTAGAATGACAGAAATCACTTAATTCACCCTAAGGATAACTCACTCAATTATCTGTGAAACCTAAACTAAGCCACAAATAGGGCTAAACTTTTAGACGAATGTCATTAACACAAGTACCAACATCACATAAAAACAAGTTTTTTTAGTTCGAATTTTTTAATCGCACACTTGTAGCGGTGGAAACTGCAAAATTGTACGAACTATTTGATCGAACCTCGTACACATACAAATTTATACAACCACGATAAATCAATCAAGCAATTAGAGGAATACAACTGTTTAGCAACAATTAAAAAAAAAAACATAATTGAGTTCTTAGGCTTCCACGGCCGACGTCAACGGTATTGAAACGGCTATATGCCAGGCTATTAGACCATGGCCTTACGCTTGAAGAGTTAAAAGTTTTAGCCTCACCAGCGGAAACCATGGTCTGCGTCTGTACTAAGTGTTTGTGGCGAACACCCGCTGGTACTCTTTACCACTGAACATGGCCTCCGCTGGTGGGGTCAAAACGTTTGACTAGTCAAACACGAGACCACGGCCTAATGTCGTGCCATGCAACCGTTTCGTTAAAAACAAACATAGATGGGGAAAAATAAGAACTATAATTGACTTGACGGGAAATCTAATAACAAAATAAAGAGAATATTCTGCGGACGAGACCTAAGATTTATAATATAAAATATTGGTATGGAGAACCATACATGACTTCCATATTCTAAGATTTATATTTAAAATCATTTTCAGCCAAACAGCCAGGCTGTGTCTTACCTGCCTTTTTATTGCTGTAGTAAATGAAAAATATTATATTACATTAAAATGAAAAAATTATAATTTTATTGCCTGGCAACAAAATTATTTTATTTTTACAATTACCATTGTTTCAAAAAGTTTAAATAAATTTTCAAGTACTTTACTCTTGTTAAAACGTAAAAGGTTGCAGGTAAACTACCCCTTCCCCTTAACCGATCTTCACCAAAATCGAAAGTCATTGAGACCTCTACAATTCAGGGACGTATGCAAAAAATTATTTGATTCTGTTTGAATTTGCGGCTGTTACCGTTCGTCATAGAAAATACGCTTGATAAAAAAACGTTGCCGGTAAACTACCCCTTCCCCTTAACCGATCTTCACCAAAAACAATAGGTCTTGAGTACTCTACAAATCAGGGCTGTATACAAATAATTTTTTGATTCTGTTTGAATTTGCGGCTGTTATCGTTTGCCATAGGAAATACCCTTGTTAAAACATAAAATGTTACTGGTAAACTACCCCTTTCCCTTAACCGATCTTCACCAAAAACCATAGGTCTTGAGAACTCTACAATTTAGGGCTGTATACGAAACATTATTTGATTCTGTTTGAATTTGCGGCAGTTATCGTTTGCCATAGAAAAAAAATCTACAGACACACACACACACACACACTTTTCGGAAAACGACTTTTTTTCATGTTTTGAGTGTAGTAGAATCAGAATCTGCAATAATCTCGAACACGATTTTTTTTGCCATCACCATACTTCCATTCCTTAAGGAATATGGAAGTAAAATCGGTATGGAGAACCATATATGACTTCCATGTTCTAAGATTTACATTTAAAATCATTTAAATATAAAATGGAAAATTTGTCAAATTAAAATAGTTTATTTCTATAGAAACTAGCCCTACTTCCATGTTGCCGCTTGGCGATTTGTGCCACATATTGACCGAAGCACGGCGGACTTATGATCAACGTCAGAAGTGATGTCATCACAACCGAGATACTTTAACGGGTCGTATTTACAGAGAGGGATGAACGTGACTGGATCCCCCCCCCGTGGGTCGAAAAAAGATGACGTAATTTGTTATTCTCTGAATTTGTAGGCTATTTTATTATTTTTTCAGCTTTGTACGATAATATAGTGGTAACTCTTTTGTTTGTGTTAAAAAATAATTACGGTCTACAAGCCAGTTGTTTCGCTTACGTTACTGAATGCGATTACATAGAAAACCAACCCTGTTTTAGAGACAAAAGGAACATAACTACAAGCAAGTGATATAAAATTCCTCGCGTAGAGGTGCGTATTTACGGGGGGGGGGATTACGGACGTGACCCCCCCCCAGAAGATCGAAAAAGTTGACGAATTTTGATAATCTCTAAATTTTAGGCTCTTCTATGACTTCTTCGGCGGTTTTTCAGCTAGTAACTCTTTCTTTAAATATACACGCAGGTTTATTAGGAAGCATTTGTTTATACATTTGGAACACGAAATGTAGGAAAATCAAAAGAAGTCAATAATACAGTAGCCTATATCTTCTATACAGTGTATCGAAAACAATTTTGTTTATTGTTTTATTACAGTTTATTATTACTGGGATTGATTTCGGAATGTTATCAAAAGTTTTCCCAACTACTTTAAAGATTGTAATATTGATTAGTCTTAACTGTTTGTTTTTTCTTTTGTATGAAGCCGATTCCACCGGGAACCCCCCTCCCCGAAAGCCAAATTCTAGACACGCTACTGCTAATAATTACAGTAAAAACGTATTCTTTATATAATGTAATTACTTGAATGTGTTTGGTAAAAACTTGCGCTGAATAGGGTTAAATGAAGGCTGGATAATACAAAACAACTAAAGAAGATGATGAATTAGAGCAGAGCGTAAGCACAGCTAATTAGAGACAGATAGTGTAGGAGGAGAGAGTGGGTGCGATTGTAATGATAACAGCGCACATTAAGCGGGAGCGCACCAAACGGAAGTAATTATGACCGACTGGCACAAAACAGTAAATTAATTACAATTAATATACACCGTCATTTTTTTATATGTGAATTTGGGGGGGGGGGATCCCACAGTTACTGCTGCATCCCGCATCTCAGTTTCCATAGCAACTTATTCTGTGTATCTTCATTCTTCAGATTCTTTTCTTCCATACTCCTTTCGATCCCTTTTATCCATTTTAATCTAGGTCTACCTCTTTTTCTTCTGTTGCTAGGTCTATATTTGAACACACTCACAGGTATTCTTTCTTCACTCATTCTCATTAGGTGTCCATACCAGGAAAGCTATTTACGTTTTATATCTTCTACTACAGTTTATTTTTTATTTGTTGTTTCCCTTATTACGTCATTCCTTACACGTTCCAGACGAGAAACTCTGGAAGCTCGTCTAAGATAGTCCATTTCTACAGCTTCAATCTTCCTGCGGTTCTTTTCGTTGATTGTTCAACATTCTGACCCATAGCTGGTAATTGGTTCAACAATGGCTTTATAAATATTGTAATAAAATAAATATTTGTGTAAGTGTGTTGTTGATATAGATATTATGGAGTATGTTAGACTCCGATGTAAACAAGCTCCGCTGTTTGGGCTAGTCAATTTGTAATAAAATAAGTAAATTGTAATATAATATGTTTAATTGGTGTGGCTCTCGACGTCTTACTGGCCTGAAACACTTCCTTAAGTTTCCCAGCTGGTCCAGTCCCAATGGTAGCAAGACTGGTCGAGTAGCGTAAAGTTGATGAAGGAATATATATGTTCGGCTTCGCCGAAAGTTTCAAAACAAAATTTATTGTTTTGAAGGAAATTTTAAAAAAAAATTATGTTTATAAAAAAAAATAATTAAAAAAAATTATTTTAATTTTATTAATTAATTAATTAGGATCAATTAATTAATATAGGGCTGTGAAGTTTTAAACAGTGTAATGCTCTTCTGAAAATTTTTATTAAAGTTTTAGTATATTTTAAATAAGCTATCACCACTCATAAGACTGTCTGTAAACCAATCGATATTTGTTTACCTTTCTATTTTTTAGGTTATCTTCACTTACGGGTGGTAAAGTCCTTGTAGATTATCAATTAGAATTATATTATTGGTAATTAGTATTATTGAAGAAATAAAGAACTATTAAGTATTGAAAAGTATTAATGTTTTATTAAGTAACAGCAATATTGACTCTTATCGATTAGTATCGATTCTCAGGATATCGAAAAAAGTTACAAGTATATGTTATAAAAATTATATAGGGTTCTTTAAACAGCCAGTTATTACCAAAGTCAGAGAAATCGGGCTAATATTTAAAAAGTATAACGTTACAATCAAATTAATAGTTATTAATAAACACAGACATTGAATAATAAATTGTAAATATAATAATTGTTTTCACCAAACAGCTGTTCTGAACCAAGAAGAGGCACTGGGATGGTCAAAGCAAATGGCCGCCGTCAAGTTGATCGAAATGTGACTCGTCCCTGCTGCGTTCCAAATAATGTATTTTGACGCAATATTTCTGTTCTCGTGTCCGCAAATCTCTTGTTATATGTTGTGTAGTGACTGGTGTAGTGATTATGGGTTGTATTTAGTGTATCTGTATAATTATTAGTTCAAACACTTTCTCCGATTCCGTCACTAATTTGGTTTAATGTATTATACAGTTTTCTAGTGTTTTATGGTGTTTTTCGGAGTAGATTTATATTGTTCTGTGTTATGGAGTGTTACTTGATCGTTTCTGTTATAATATGATAATTTCAGAAGTATTTTACAAGTCACTCGCGATTTCACAATAACTCACTATACACTCGCTTTGTATGACGATTATAGGTTAGGTTATCCACGTTTTCACACGTATGTCATGTTAACCGTTCAACTACCAATAATTAACTAACTGTTTCCTTCAGTTTCAATTAAACTCTTAGCCCATATAATATTATCCTTAACATTGTTTTCAAATATTTTTCACATCCTGTGTACATTTTACTATTTCACTATATGAATGCCTAAACTTTGGTTATTTGTCAATTTTATTCACTAGATTTGATTTAAATTAATCTTTCAGTTCATTCTGGTTATTTTCAGATTAAATAATGCCATTTTATAGTGTTTTCTGTCCAAAAAATAGTAATTTTACTTTCAGTTTGGGTATACTCTGAAGAGTCCAAAACATCAAAATTTACTTCCTGTCATTATATAAATTCAGCCATTTTATCAGTTATATTTAATATTAATAATCCTATATTGTATTAAAAGGTTCCTATTCCCTTATTTTCTGGTAATTAATTGAATTAGTTGTATTCTGAAACATTATTCTGAAATATATGACTCCCATGTCTAAATTTCTGAGTTTAGTCATTTTATTTTTATTTATAATTCTGAATATAATTTATTAAAATCTCTCTAAATGGTATGTGCAATTATATGGCATGATCTCAAGTTTATTTTGTCTAAACCCCTTTTGTTTATTTGCTTTTAAATGAGTAATTTCTCTGTTTTGATGAAGTTTGGTTTCCATTCTTTTGGCCTATGTTTTTTTTTTAACAATTTTTCTTACAAAATAATTTACAAACAATATATGATGTGTGATACCCTCTCTGACTTTTTACAAATAGTATTATAAATTAAACATGTTTTCAAATTACACAAAAACAATTAGTATTGGTTACAATACAAACAATAGTTAACACAAAATAAAGAACATTTTTTTTTAAATAAATGGTTGTCTTCAAGTCAGACATTTTGCAACACAATCCTTATTTCTAAACATGGAAATATGGCTTACAAAAAAGGTTTTTTTACTAACTAACATCTTAATTACTCTCTACTATTTACAAGTGGTAACTATTTTTATAGTCCTGATGTTAGTTGTTTCAGACCCAAACAAATGGCCTTATATCTAATACATTTTTAAACATTCTTGTACTATATACATAAAAACCTTATATTTATATTCTTATTTCTAAACATTATTATAAGTAGGATTCTACAGTTTTTATACAGTCTTTTATACCTTGTCTTTGGGGAATTGTACCCTGTCATTAACAAATAAATAGTATGAACCGTTCACAAAGCACTATGAAATCTGTTTTTCTTTTTTCATGTAAAACAAAAATGTTATTTTAAACAGATTCATGTCTTATGAACAACATATTGTCACCGTACACATTTTAAGTCATTGAAAAATGCATATTTCATTGCATCCAATGTTTGTGATTGCCAAGAATGAAACACAAGGTTCATTTTTTATAATACCCAAAACTATCACTGGTTCACTTTCACTTATATATTATGTTAATGCTAAATGGTCGTATAGTCTTATTAACATAATAAATTGGTTAGCGTTTTTTCAATGGAGATTTGTTCCATGGGTACTATATTATTGTTTCATCTTAGTTCACAGGAAACTTTTACTTTATACACTCCTCTCTCTTAAATTTGTATACATGTGGTTTTTATTTCGTTATACTTTTATTTTTAGATATTTATTTTGGGGATATAGGGATTTGGGTGTCTTTTATAAGAGCATGACATCTTCTTCAGGATGCTGCCCTCTTCTTCTTTCTTCAGTCTTCTTTTCTCCTGCCTTCTGGGCCTGGTATCTTCTCCATCTACTTCTTGATGCCATCAGGTTTCTTGGGATCTTCTCCATCTTCTTCTTTAATTCAGAAATACACAACCTGTATTGGTTGATCTTGGCTTATTTTAGGGTTTCTATTCTATTTATTCTCCCTCGTTGTGGGTTTGGTCATATTGTGTACTGCTTTGTTATTTACTATTTTACCTTCCTGGGTTATACCTTGAAAACCTTTGGTTATGAGACTGGTTTTGGATGACTCATCACTAGTAACTCCTTTTATTTTAACTTGTATTTTCTTTATAATAATGATTTCTTTCCACAGTTGCTATGAATTAATCTTTTTATATTCAACTTAGTGCTTTCTTCCAAATTTAAATATTATAACTTCATTATTCTAATGATCAATTGCCATTCAATATTATGCATACATCTGTCACGCTACAGATTGCTCTCCTCCAGAAGTAATTATTTCAGACATGTTTATGGATGAAATAATTTCTTATTATAATTTCATCATTTCTTATAATTCATTTTCTTCTCCATTTTTATATCGACTTTTTTATATTAGAGTTTTATTAATTTTATATATATGGTTACTTGTCTTACTACTGATCCTTTTTGGATAGTTAGTGTCTTCTGAGATATATTATAATTGTAATACATTTTCTTTCTATATCAACTTCGTGTTGTATCCTTGGGATATTAATTCCCTAACATTCCCTATCACGTGGGCTGGGGCAGATCAGAGGGGCACTGTACGCTACTTCTCTGCTGGCCATACACCACTTCTATAAATTGAGTACAGGGGCATATCCATCCCTGCTCAAAAAACATAATGCTGCTGGAATTATCTTCAGTCAGTCATCGAATAAATAAATAAAAAGTAGTCTCATTTTCGACTAATAAAAATATCTTTGGATTCTCCACTTCGTAGTCTCTCAGATTATCTCACATTTTCTATCTTATTAAATCTTCATAATCATTATTATACTCATTACATATATATTTTTTCAAAACTCTTAACTTGTCTGATATATTTAATTTAATTATGGTTGAAAATCTTTCTTTTAATAATTTTGGCTACTGTTTACAGTGTAACTCTCTTTCTTCTCCATCTGAATTCTCTTTATACTTTCTTCTGGTTATTCATAGTATTAGCATGGTCTTTATAAATAGTCTTTCGTATTCATTATTTGAATGGTCTTAATATATTATATTTAATTTTTTTTTTTTTTTTTTTTTTTTTTTTTTTTTACATTGTATCTTTACATTAGATATACAGGTTGTTATTGATCATTTTATTTAAACATTTTGGTTCTTTCCTTTCTCTTAGAAAGTTATTAATCCGCCTTCGCATTCATTAGCATTAATTCATTTATATTATATTTCATGTGGTATTTCTTCTCTTTGCATTTCATATAGGTCTTATTATTATCATTTGTTCAAAATCATCTTCTCCATCTGTTTGGTATGAGTTGTTCTTCTTCGCTCTTAATTAACTGTTTTCATTATCGTTTCATAGGTAATTAGTCTCTTTGCTTCCAAATTTTTTTTCTTCTCTGGCATATTACACTCTTTTTTGTTATTCTTCTCTACTCCTTCAAATGCTATTGTGAATGTCTAGCATTTATTCTGGATTAACGTTAATTCTCTTTTCTGAATTAACCACTTTATTTTCTTCTCAATTCCATCATAATTGACACATAATTATTTTTTGGAACTTGGTTAGTTTTAATATAAAATTCAAACTATTCTTTTTATTTAAAAGAAAAATATTTCTCATAAATCCTTGTAATATGTTGATCTTATCTTGTCTCAAAGTTCTGACGTTCTATCAACATTCAAATTCTGTTTAATTCATTTATTCCCAGAATTGTTTCATTCAGAATTGTTTATAGTACTGTTATCTTACTATTATTTCTGAATGTTTTGGTATTTCTCCAAATTCAAATTCTTCTTAATTATTTACCATAAAGTTTTCTCACAAACTTAGTTATAGTAAGTTGGTCTTACTTCATTTTTAAAATATTTTGTAAAATTAAGTTCAAAATTCTCTCTCTTTCTCTTTCTTCCATAAAGTTTTGTTCTAAATTATCAGGTTGTAGTAAGATGTTCTTACTAAATTTTAAATTTTTATAATTATATTTCAATTCAAAAGTCTTTCTTTTTCTTTCTTCCATAAAGTTTGTTCCAAAATTATTAGGTTGTAGGTTGTTCTTACTTATTTTTGAATTTTTTCAAATTATTAAATTAAAATTTCTTCTTCTTTTAATTCTCCAGAATGTTCATCTCAAAATATTAGGTTGTAAGATGTACTTACATTATTTTTGAATTTCTAAAATATATAAAAAATTCTTTTTCTTTCTCTTTCTTCCAAAATGTTCTTCTCAAAATATTAGGTTGTAAGATGTACTTACATTATTTCCGAATTTTTTAAAATATTAAATTGAAAAAATTCTTCTTCTTCTAATTCTCCAAAATGTTCTTCTCAAAATATTAGGTTGTAAGATGTACTTACATTATTTCTGAATTTTTAAAATAAAAATTCTAAATTCCTTCTTCTTATAATTCTCCAAAATGTTCTTCTCAAAATATTAGGTTGTAAGATGTACTTACAAAATTTTTTGAATTTTTTTAAATTAAAAATTCAAAATTCTATAACTCACAACTCATTCTTCATAATATTTCTTCATAGAAGCTTGATTGTAACTCCTTTGATTTTTCCTGAAACGATTTCCCTCAACTCATATGTATTATTATGCTTATCATTTACCACAACATATGGGCATATATTGTACTCTACACTGGCCCATATTATTTATACTTTAATAAGTTGATCTCCACTTTTTCTTTTCTTATAAATTTTCTTTTCTTTTATATATACCCAGGAAGATGGACGATTTTCTGTATGTCACTGCATTGCTCATATTTTTATTGGTCATGTTCATTTTCTTACATTGTCTTCACTCATAAAACCCAGTTTTGTTTCTATGTTTATTCTTCGTATCATTTCCTTTCAATGATATTTATTTCGTCTCCTTCAACGTTGTTTTTCGCCTTAGTCGGTTATCATGATCCGTCCCTTTTCTTGATGTCGTGTGGTATTTGTGTCAACCAGGGTCCATCATCTCAGTTGCTCTTATAAAATTTACCCTAGGGCGCGACACTCGGTTATTATTACTGTTATTGTTTTTATTACTAAATTTATCATGATAATAATTTCGGTTAGGTTGGTAAGGTTTGTCACCATTATTGTTGGGATATGGATTTCTCTGACTGTATGGAATATTATTATTATGTTGGTATAAATTGTTTCTATTGTATGGATAGGGGTTGTTATCCCTAACGCCGTTAAAATTACCGATAAATTGGTTATTATGCGGCGGGTTGTTAGGGCCGTCGTAATTACTGGGCTGGTTTCCTCTATCATCATTTTGTATACACCAATACTTCTCTGGTCCATGTTTTGTGTTACCTGACAAATATATGTGAGGATCTTCATCTGGGTTATCACTTATTATTTGTTTATCTGAAACACCATAAGCTGGTTTACCATCACATATCCACTCTGAAGGAATATGTTTTAGTCTAACCGTACCCTGGAACTGTCCTAGATGGCACGCTAATGGAATACATTCTGGTGATTCACCTGTGCCGTCATTACAGTCTGGTACGATATCACATTTCCATCTTTCTGAAATCCACTGTCCAGTTCTGCGCTGATATTGATCTTGTCCACATGTCGTATTCTGTTTACCTCCGGTCCTTTCCCATTGGTACACTACTGTCTTGTGGTAAATTATCTCTGAAATTACTTCGATTCTCCTTCTATAATTCATAGAATTCATGATGTCTTTGTCATAGGTAATTGGGATATTATTGCCATCAATTAACCCATGTTTCATCATCTCCAACTCTTCCTTCGTTTTTATTACATTTCTTGGATACATTCTCCTTTTCCTTGGTTTAATATCTTCCTGGTTTCGGTTAGTTTCCATTTCAGGTACTACCATTACTTGTTCCTGTGTTTTATCATTTGGTACTTCCTCTGGTTCTGGTTGGCTATCATTTTTTATTTCTTTGGTCCTCTCCTTTCTTAACTCTTCTCTTTTCAATCTGTCCTCTCTCATTTTCTTAGTCTCGTCATCTAGCATTTTATTTTGATCATCCAGTTTCTTCATTGTCGACTTGTGGCACTCATCCAGTTTCTTACTTAATTCTTCTTTCAAGGATTGGTTGTTCTCCTTTATAATCTTACTCAAATCTTCTTTTGTAGAATCCATTTGCTTCATCATTGATTCGTGGCACTCATCCATTTTCTGACTCAATTGTATAAGCATTTCCATTATCTTATCCGCTTCTTCTTGTGTAAGTTCTGCCATTTTGATTGTCGTTGTCCCCTTTTCTCTGGCTTTGTAGCTGTTGCCTAGCTCCAACTAGTGATTGTGCAGAATGTATTGGCCTTCCAATCGCTAATTAAAGCCCCACGTTGGGCGCCAATTTGTAATAAAATAAATATTTGTGTAAGTGTGTTGTTGATATAGATATTATGGAGTATGTTAGACTCCGATGTAAACAAGCTCCGCTGTTTGGGCTAGTCAATTTGTAATAAAATAAGTAAATTGTAATATAATATGTTTAATTGGTGTGGCTCTCGACGTCTTACTGGCCTGAAACACTTCCTTAAGTTTCCCAGCTGGTCCAGTCCCAATGGTAGCAAGACTGGTCGAGTAGCGTAAAGTTGATGAAGGAATATATATGTTCGGCTTCGCCGAAAGTTTCAAAACAAAATTTATTGTTTTGAAGGAAATTTTAAAAAAAAATTATGTTTATAAAAAAAAATAATTAAAAAAAATTATTTTAATTTTATTAATTAATTAATTAGGATCAATTAATTAATATAGGGCTGTGAAGTTTTAAACAGTGTAATGCTCTTCTGAAAATTTTTATTAAAGTTTTAGTATATTTTAAATAAGCTATCACCACTCATAAGACTGTCTGTAAACCAATCGATATTTGTTTACCTTTCTATATTTTAGGTTATCTTCACTTACGGGTGGTAAAGTCCTTGTAGATTATCAATTAGAATTATATTATTGGTAATTAGTATTATTGAAGAAATAAAGAACTATTAAGTATTGAAAAGTATTAATGTTTTATTAAGTAACAGCAATATTGACTCTTATCGATTAGTATCGATTCTCAGGATATCGAAAAAAGCTACAAGTATATGTTATAAAAATTATATAGGGTTCTTTAAACAGCCAGTTATTACCAAAGTCAGAGAAATCGGGCTAATATTTAAAAAGTATAACGTTACAATCAAATTAATAGTTATTAATAAACACAGACATTGAATAATAAATTGTAAATATAATAATTGTTTTCACCAAACAGCTGTTCTGAACCAAGAAGAGGCACTGGGATGGTCAAAGCAAATGGCCGCCGTCAAGTTGATCGAAATGTGACTCGTCCCTGCTGCGTTCCAAATAATGTATTTTGACGCAATATTTCTGTTCTCGTGTCCGCAAATCTCTTGTTATATGTTGTGTAGTGACTGGTGTAGTGATTATGGGTTGTATTTAGTGTATCTGTATAATTATTAGTTCAAACACTTTCTCCGATTCCGTCACTAATTTGGTTTAATGTATTATACAGTTTTCTAGTGTTTTATGGTGTTTTTCGGAGTAGATTTATATTGTTCTGTGTTATGGAGTGTTACTTGATCGTTTCTGTTATAATATGATAGTTTCAGAAGTATTTTACAAGTCACTCGCGATTTCACAATAACTCACTATACACTCGCTTTGTATGACGATTATAGGTTAGGTTATCCACGTTTTCACACGTATGTCATGTTAACCGTTCAACTACCAATAATTAACTAACTGTTTCCTTCAGTTTCAATTAAACTCTTAGCCCATATAATATTATCCTTAACATTGTTCAAATATTTTTCACATCCTGTGTACATTTTACTATTTCACTATATGAATGCCTAAACTTTGGTTATTTGTCAATTTTATTCACTAGATTTGATTTAAATTAATCTTTCAGTTCATTCTGGTTATTTTCAGATTAAATAATGCCATTTTATAGTGTTTTCTGTCCAAAAAATAGTAATTTTACTTTCAGTTTGGGTATACTCTGAAGAGTCCAAAACATCAAAATTTACTTCCTGTCATTATATAAATTCAGCCATTTTATCAGTTATATTTAATATTAATAATCCTATATTGTATTAAAAGGTTCCTATTCCCTTATTTTCTGGTAATTAATTGAATTAGTTGTATTCTGAAACATTATTCTGAAATATATGACTCCCATGTCTAAATTTCTGAGTTTAGTCATTTTATTTTTATTTATAATTCTGAATATAATTTATTAAAATCTCTCTAAATGGTATGTGCAATTATATGGCATGATCTCAAGTTTATTTTGTCTAAACCCCTTTTGTTTATTTGCTTTTAAATGAGTAATTTCTCTGTTTTGATGAAGTTTGGTTTCCATTCTTTTGGCCTATGATTTTTTTTTAACAATTTTTCTTACAAAATAATTTACAAACAATATATGATGTGTGATACCCTCTCTGACTTTTTACAAATAGTATTATAAATTAAACATGTTTTCAAATTACACAAAAACAATTAGTATTGGTTACAATACAAACAATAGTTAACACAAAATAAAGAACTTTTTTTTTTAAATAAATGGTTGTCTTCAAGTCAGACATTTTGCAACACAATCCTTATTTCTAAACATGGAAATATGGCTTACAAAAAAGGTTTTTTTACTAACTAACATCTTAATTACTCTCTACTATTTACAAGTGGTAACTATTTTTATAGTCCTGATGTTAGTTGTTTCAGACCCAAACAAATGGCCTTATATCTAATACATTTTTAAACATTCTTGTACTATATACATAAAAACCTTATATTTATATTCTTATTTCTAAACATTATTATAAGTAGGATTCTACAGTTTTTATACAGTCTTTTATACCTTGTCTTTGGGGAATTGTACCCTGTCATTAACAAATAAATAGTATGAACCGTTCACAAAGCACTATGAAATCTGTTTTTCTTTTTTCATGTAAAACAAAAATGTTATTTTAAACAGATTCATGTCTTATGAACAACATATTGTCACCGTACACATTTTAAGTCATTGAAAAATGCATATTTCATTGCATCCAATGTTTGTGATTGCCAAGAGTGAAACACAAGGTTCATTTTTTATAATACCCAAAACTATCACTGGTTCACTTTCACTTATATATTATGTTAATGCTAAATGGTCGTATAGTCTTATTAACATAATAAATTGGTTAGCGTTTTTTCAATGGAGATTTGTTCCATGGGTACTATATTATTGTTTCATCTTAGTTCACAGGAAACTTTTACTTTATACACTCCTCTCTCTTAAATTTGTATACATGTGGTTTTTATTTCGTTATACTTTTATTTTTAGATATTTATTTTGGGGATATAGGGATTTGGGTGTCTTTTATAAGAGCATGACATCTTCTTCAGGATGCTGCCCTCTTCTTCTTTCTTCAGTCTTCTTTTCTCCTGCCTTCTGGGCCTGGTATCTTCTCCATCTACTTCTTGATGCCATCAGGTTTCTTGGGATCTTCTCCATCTTCTTCTTTAATTCAGAAATACACAACCTGTATTGGTTGATCTTGGCTTATTTTAGGGTTTCTATTCTATTTATTCTCCCTCGTTGTGGGTTTGGTCATATTGTGTACTGCTTTGTTATTTACTATTTTACCTTCCTGGGTTATACCTTGAAAACCTTTGGTTATGAGACTGGTTTTGGATGACTCATCACTAGTAACTCCTTTTATTTTAACTTGTATTTTCTTTATAATAATGATTTCTTTCCACAGTTGCTATGAATTAATCTTTTTATATTCAACTTAGTGCTTTCTTCCAAATTTAAATATTATAACTTCATTATTCTAATGATCAATTGCCATTCAATATTATGCATACATCTGTCACGCTACAATATTGATCTTTGTCGGTAACCCGATTTTGATGGAGGATAAAAGTGAGTTTAATTGGCGTATGGTGCTTTTTCCTAAAATTTGTCGATGTCTTATATCTCCATCACATATTCCATTATCGCTAATTATACTTCCTAAATATTTATGCTTTTCACATTTCTTGATGGAAGTATTTTCTGTTAACTGAAGATCTGATGTTCGACTTCCTGTGGCTAAGTACTCTGTTTTTTGAAGTATACTTCAATTATATACGAGAGTAATACTAGTTATATTAGTTCATCTTACTATTACCCCCCCCCCCCCGAACTTTCTTTGAGGCAGCCGCCTTACGCTTCCTTTGACCTTTGTACGCACTATGGTCTGACCTATCCGCTCACAATAGACTGTTCGTCTCAGAGCGTTTACACTTTACTCACTGTAACGTTCTGACTTAATTAGAAAACGGTTTCACGGATCGTTGTATGTTACAGTGGAAACAAAGTACAGACACCAATGAAGTTGCTAATTACCACCTTTAATTAGTCACAAACAACAGGGTGTAATCAAAAACGTACTCTCATAAAATAATTCAAATTAAATTTGTCCCCACACACACAATAATAATGCCAATTATTAAGAGTTCCACACTAATTATAACACAGTAATCACATTTTGGAACCACTTGATCCGCACTGTTCAATCTCCCCAGGGGTGACTAAATCTAAGCAAGCCACTGTTGCTTATTAAGGACTTGCAGATGTTCCAGAATAATTTTCCATTTTTTGTGGCGTGCCAGCATTATTTGCATAGTTAACAAGCACTCGAACATTCTGGAAGTTACTTGTCTGCGCAGCCTTGACACAGGACTCCACCCCCCCCCCGGATACCCGAGAAACGTGTAGAACTTCGAAAGTGAAAAAGGAAAGTACATCACGATCAAGAATGTCTGAACATGTATGGGAAGCGCAGTACAAGGTCTTATGGGAAGAAGTGAAAGTTATTTGTAAGGAAAAGAAACGGTTCGAACGTAGATTTAAGGAAGCTGCTTTCATAATGACCAATAGTAATTGCATTAATCAAGTAAGCAGTTAAATTACGAATATCTGGATTCGTTCATCAGAAAAATAGTTTAGGCGTATGTGTTGGGTAGGTTAGGCTTTGGGGTGGGTTAGCTTGTGTGTTGCTGTCTTTTTGGAAGTTAGTCGGTGGTGTGGGAAGGAGTGTCTTCCGGTTGTCTATATAAACGGTGTGCCGCCTGTCGCAGTCGCAGTTGACCTTGAAGCGAGCCGGTTCATGTGAGCTTGGTGCGTGTATTCAGTGTGTGTGTGTGTGTGTGTGTGTGTGTGTGTGTGTGTGTGTGTGTGTGTGTGTGTGTGTGTGTGTGTGTGTGTGTGTGTGTGTGTGTGTGTGTGTGTGTGTGTGTGTGTGTGTGTGTGTGTGTCTATATATTCCATAGTTGGTAAGTTTTTTATTTGTTATGTTTACTTTTTATTTTACTTTAGTTTCTTTACTCTGTCGGTTGAGAAGCAGAGTATTTTTAATTTTTTATTTGTGATGATTCGGTGTTTGTTTTTCCTGAAGACGGCTACAAATTTTCTGTGTATCCGAAACGTAGCGTTATATAAAAAAAGAATTTCGACGAAACCGAAACATCGAAGCATGATAATGTTTTTAATATTTACCATATAATACAAATATTTACTATATAACAAATATATTTACTATATAACAAACATTATCATGTAAAAACGACAGAGACCGAAAATTTCTAGACTGTGGGGAATCGAAAGCGTGGATGCGTTACATTTTTCGATGACGTTACATTTTTGTGGAATGACCCCCAGCCTAAAAATATTATCATGTTAAAAGGCAGTGATGGAAGAAGTCCGTCTCTCTAGTAGGCTCAATGTCGATAACCCATCACTGACGTCTTTTAAATAAACACTAGCATGCTTTTTATGTTCGCACTATGAAACACTCTACAAGACTGCTGTGCAAAAGGAAGTGCCGCACTGTATACCTCGGCACAGTGCTTTCGCTACTGTTTGCCACGTAGCGAAGTGTTTGTTTACCCGGCATTCCAAAACCACTGTTTAACATCTATCGTCAGGTTTCTGGCGCCCTTACTGCGTATGCGTGGAGTTTACCGTTTTACATGGCATACGTATACTAGACAAGTTAGTAGCTCTGCCTTCTGGATCGAGCATTATTATTTTTACTACCATGTTCCATAAGAAAATGGAAGTATGCTGATGGCAAAAAAAACCGTGTTAGAGATAAGGGATGATTCTGATTGTACTACCCTCAAAACATTAAGAAAAGTCATTTTCTGAAACGTTTCTGTGTATGTGTGTGTGCCTGTGTGTAGAATTGTTCCTAAGGCGAACGATAACTGCCGCAAATTCAAACAGAAGCAAATAATGTTTTGCATATGTGCCTGAGTTATAGAGAACTCAAGGTGTATTGATTTTGTTGAAGATCGGTTGACGGGAAGTGGTAGTTTACCAGCAACGTTTTATGTTTTAACGTGCGTAAAGTACTTACATTTGATAAATAAAGTATCCTGAAAAAAAGGTCATAATAAACCACTGAAGAAAGGTAGATGAAATATCTATAAATAAAAAGGGTAGTTAAAAGGGGAGGGGGTAATTTTCTATAAATGAAAATGATAGTTGAAGGGGTAGGGGTAATTTTCGTATGTGTACTACGTTGTCGGCAACAAAGAAGTGGTTTGTTGTTAAAATTCCTTCCCGGGCTGTGTGACCGTGGTTCAATGTTTTCTGCAAAACCAGACGTTTTGGCAGTGCCGTCGACTGCCATCATCAGTGAAAATCGAGTGCGCTAACGTGAAGCGGTATACGTTAGTGACCACAGTACTGTGGTTAAAGCTAAAGAAACAAGTAGAAAGTAGTAGTTTCTATGGAAATATTTCATTTCGAAAATTATTTAAAATATAAACGTTCGAACATGGAAGTCATGTATGGTTCTCCGTACCGATATTTTTCAATGCTATAAATACGTACGTTATTTACCAAAAGTCGAGAAATTTACATTATTCGAAAAACTATAACTTAATTTTATTAATTTACAAATATTGTACTCTTTTATTTCTACAGTTATTTATAGGTCTGTTTTTTCCAGAGATGGAAGAAGTCTCAAGATGGCTTTGTGTTATATCTACCATGCCAACATTGCCAGAACCCAATAGGAAGCAGAAAATTACGCATAGACTCATTTCGCAATAGTTAATTAATAAAAAAAAAACCAACAAGTTAACTAAATTGCGTGTCAGGAAGTTTATGTTGAATTTTAAACGACACTGTTTTAAAATGAATTTCTATTTGCGTCTGTAAATACAAAAGGGCACAGTATTATGCGTTTTAGCTCAGTGGAAAATTTTACATGAAGGTTCAACTTCCCTTCCCGTAGCACAGGTTCGCCTACGCCTCCTTACGGCGGTAAACCACTAACAGATACCAAAGGGTGCGTAATTTGTTCTGCGCAGTTGTTTTTTTTACTCTATACATTTAACGTGCAATAAAAAGTTCCACTACGTTAGTTCAACGTCAGCGTTTGTTTACAAGAATTAGTCTATAATGTGCGTTAATATACACATTGAGGTCTCTTTTTCGTTCTTCAGGGATTAGGCGAATCGCCTGTTCTGGTCTCAAAGGACATACATTCACTTCACCTACTCTTTCTAAGTCTTCTTAGACTTATTTGTCCAATAGTCTTATGAGCAATCCATCTGCCTGTATTTTTTGCAATGCGATCTTAAAATATTTATAAATTAATAAATTACCTTAGATCCGTCGTGTGATTTTGTTTTATATTTAGAATTACGCGTTTCGGAACATATGTTCCATCATCAGATTTCTTCACTCAGTTGAGATTGTCAAGTGTTAAAATCACATACTCAATTGTTAAAAACCGACGTAAGTATGGGTGCCCACCCTCTGAAGTCTGACCGGATACTGAAGTTGTCTACGTATGTTTTTGCAAGTTCAAGGCTGTATCATACAGCGGGTTTGATTTAAAGTTCAGATGGTCATTCAATATGAAATCCCCACTGTGTGTGTTATTGTATGCTTTGTAAATTTCGAACTTCTTTAAAGCGTTCATGTACTGTGTGGCCTTTATTACAAATATATAAAGGTTTTATATTTGATGTCAAGTCCGTGTAAGTATGATTGTTTGATTAAATGTCACGCATAGTTGGATTTTATGTTATTAAGTGAAGTCCGTTTTTTTTTAAAACAAATATGTACATAATGTGTATGCCAAATTAAAATATTTTCTTATCATCTTCTTCTTCTACACTTCAGGGATTAAACAATGTATAAGGCATAAATATGAAATGCCTTTTCCGACCTCACGTTATCAGATCTATTTGTTTCTTGGTCTTCGTTCATTCCTTGTTTTAGAACCCTTGTAATTGTTTACAATTACTAGTATTCATTTTATCTTCATCCATGCGACTTAAATGCTGTCTCGGTTTTCTCCTATTCACTTTTTTCATTTAAATTACGCATATTTAATTCTACCCGTATATATTCATTTCTTATATGATCCCTTCTTGTGTCTCCTTTCACCATTTACAAAAACCTCAACACTTCAGATTGTATGTTGTTTTTATCTCATTGTTTAATAATTCATTATTTACTACCATATAATAACATAGAATAGCATTGCTAAACGACATATTGTGGGACCAACTAATATCCAAATAAAATAAACATCGTATATAGAATACAATCGTGAAACCAGTTACGTCATACGGATGTGAAATATGGCCAATAATACAAAGAACAGAAAAGTTGTTGGAAGCTACTGAAATGGATTATTGGCGAAGAGCGGCAGGAGGTCAAAACTGGAAAAAGTAAGAAACGTCAGCATCCGGGACATAATGGGGTACAGTAGGCCTACTCTGTTGTCGGCGACATAAAAACAAAACAGCTAAGATGGTTTGGGCATGTACAAAGAATGCCGGATAATCGAGTCCCCAAGCAAGTTTTGAGATGGACACCATTCGGTCGTAGGCGAAGAGGAAGACCTAGGTTGAGTTGGAGAGAAGGGAACAACCGGCCAATGTGAGACCAGGAAACGAAAATGCCCGAACAAGAAAGACGACTAAGTTACGCGGAATGGATGACGGCGCTATTTAAAAAATTCAGCAAGGATATGTATAAGAAGAACGCCACCGATCACGAAAGAGCGCAAATGAGTCGCGCGAATGCAATGGGAACACCAAACGACAAAATGACTTTGAGAGACATTTATGATGAGATGTGGGAGTTAGATGCCAGGTGTAATAAAGAAAAGACTATTGGGACAGCCCACGAAAAAGACGATAACAAGGTGGAAAGGACGACTAAAGAAGATTGGGAAAGATGGGACGATAATGAAGAACAAATGAAAAACGAAAGAACAGGAGTATACGCCCAGGTGACAGAACAATATACTCAGGAAGACTATGAACAATGGAAACGAGTAATGAGACAACCTGAAAACCCAATACAAACAGAAAACACAGAATTAAGGGAATGGATAAGGGTGATGTTTGAACTATCCAGAGAAGATATGTGTAACTGGAGAAAAGAACATAATCAAACAGAAGAATTTATAGGAATGCCAAATCATAAAAACTTAGAACAATCAAATAAGCAACAAGAAGTAGAAATAGTCAAAGTGAAGCAACAGAAGAAAATATCAAAACAACAGGCGAGCGATAAAGAGGATGCCCAAGGGGACCAACCAGATAAAGAGGAAGCCAGAGGAGGATTAATTTGGGAAAAATTAATGGAATTAATGAGTAGCATGAAGAAGGATAATAAGGAATTAATGAGTAGTATGAAGGAGGATAATAAACAAACTAATGAGAGTTTAAGACAAATCAAAGAAGATTCCAGGAAACAGGAGGAAGAATTAAATAAAAAATTTGAAGAAAACTCTGAAAAAGTAGACAGTATTAAGGAAAGTACTAGTGAACTTTTAAGGCAAACCATAAATGAAAATAATGAACAATTGAAGGCCGATTTTAGACAAATCAATGAAAAAATAGACAGTATAAATGAAAATTCAGAAAAGCTAGAAAATAAAATAGACAGTATTTTAGAAAATAACAAACGAATGTTAGAAAAGCTAGAAACTAAAATAGACAGTATAAACGAAAACTCAAAGAAACAAAACGAAATTTTGAATGAGAACTTAATCAAACCAATGAACGAGAAGTTTGACAAGAATAAAGAGGAAACTAATGAGAATAAAAAAGACAAAAGTATATTGTTATCTGAAAGGAAACCTATCAGAAACAATGAAATTAAAACAAAGAAAATGAGACAAACACGTCAAAGGAAATTAATAAATTAAAGTAAAAACCAATTCCTGTAAACTAAACCGATGAATAATCAATGAACTAGATTTCAAAAATCTAACCAAATGGTCGAGGAATTCTTATTTCACTCTTCAAGATAATTCCATTGGATTTAGTATTGAACCCGATTTCACATCTAACCAGGAGACTCATTGATGGAATAAAAAAGTCTGAATTAATGGAATTATAGAAAAATATACTCAAGGACTTTTGTTTCTGAAGAAATAAACATCACTTTCAAGAAAGAATTTATAATACGACACCAATTCCACCGGGACCGACAACCACAAGGATCGTGACGGAGAACGAAGATTAGAAGAGTTCCCGTTGCCTTCCAGGACATCATCCTTTTAATTTTATTAATAATCGGAACAACTTTTCTGGATTAACGTAACCTCAACTGTAAATCTTCAACCGTTTGCAAACGAGCAATGCTGCCTTGAGAATCGTCCAGTACGGTAACACCAGCTTATACATAATTTTAATATAGTAAGAACTAATAACATTTTGTAATACTAAGTAACCTTAATTTTGCATTACCTGGCCTTACTAATCGTTCAAAGAATCAAACGTACCCTGAGATAAGAGATAATTAACGTTATATTTAATTTGTATAAAATAAAAAGGTAATAGTCAACTAACTAATCGATCCATAATTATACAATCGATTTAACTATATTGTAACCATGAAGAGCACTGTTAGGAGTTGAATTGAAAGGTAATACAAATAAAGAATCCTTCTTGTATATGATGATGTTTTATATTGTCGTAGAATAGGCATTGTATGTTGTGTGTGTAGTAATTTACAGGTAAAAAGGGTGATTAAAATCTGGCGAGCAAGCTAACCTAGAGGCACAAGTCAATTACGAATAACAGCGCTTATAGTCGACAGCTGGTAGAACGTGAGATTACCGAACTAGCGTGTTTCCTGCACCATTTTTGAATTGATTTACACAATACAGACTGACTAGGGTTGAAGAGAATTCTCAATTTATTCATTAAATACACGAAATATAGAAGTAACATTGAGTAAACATTGAGTAATTAGGTAAAACCGTGTTATGGTCTACATAAAAGTTGTAATAACAAAATAATAAATATTTTCATTAATAACAGATTGATTAAACCCCAGTACACACATTATAAATTGTTTTATTTCAAATTTGCGCATACCAACGTGGAGTTTGATTAAACCCCGAAACCTAAAATAAATCTTATTTATCTCGATTAATTTATCTATTACAATATATATATATATTGTAATAATACGATAAATATTAAATATAAAAATAAATAAAAGGTTGATGTATGTAGATTGTGCTCTCCTGTAAGTCCCACTGGTTGTGCTAGCTGATTTTGTAATAAAACGATATTGCAAAATATAGCTTAATTTATAATATGTGTAGTACGTAGCTAATATCTTCTTGTCTTCTAAGCTCCCACTGTTGACCTTCGCTTTTGTAATACAACCCTACTATAATTGTAATTGTATAGTGTTCTGGTATAATATTATCCAGGATAATTTTATGGTGTGTATGTTCAGTAGTGACGTTCCGCTCTGGGAATCGTCGATTTGGTAAAGTTCCTGGTCTTTGTTATTGGTAATTGGGATGTTATTACCATCAATTAAATAAAGTGTATTTTGCTGTGTAGCAAATTGAAATAAAATATAAATTTAAAATTTATATTTATAAAAAAAAAATAATTTCGGAACAAATATTTTCGAGGTATTTATGTGCTTAATAATAGGAATAAATTGAGGTTGTGGATCGTAATTATAATTATAATAGTAAGGTGTTTAATTTGGTAATAAATTTCTGTTCGGTAAATTTGTTAAAAAGATAATCCAATTAACTTCAAGTTAGGCGAAAACGGCTCTCTTCTTCTTACTCTTGAAATGTTGTAGTTTCGCATATACTGCCTTTAAAGATTATCTATTTTTCTTGGTTAATTAATGATTATGTCCTTTTATAAGAGAAATCAACTCCAATTTACCAAAAAACAGACAAATACGTTTATTAAATACAATAATAAGGTTGGTCGATTAATTAATCGAAGTTACAAGCCATATCGAGTTCTTGCTCAGGTCGGTCGATATTAGAAGTTTTACAATTGTATTATTTAAACAGGTTCTTTGAACGGTTATTTATATAAAAAGCCAGAGAAGGTCAGGGACATGAAAGTATAACACTTACAATTCAAAAAAAAAAGGTCTTAAATTTAAACAATATACTGGTAATTATTAATAATAAAAGTTTATATATAATTTTGTTCAAACCAGAAAGCACCTAGTCGTCTCTAATGGAGGTGACGAAATGGGATCAGAATGGCCGCCTGACGCATGCGCGTTGAAAGCTTCTAATGTAAACAACGTACTTGTTGAGATAATATGTCCCTTCTTTGGTTAAATGTTCTTCACTACGGTATATGATCTTCTGGGGTATAGTTTATTGTCACTGTTGTTAGATGGAAACGTTCACTTGGTGTAAAAATGTTGTTAAATAAGTATATCAACTGGTGTTTATGTGTCAGTTAACCTCGAATTTTCACTTGGTGTTTGATGCGATTTCAGTGTTATTTCAATGTAATTGGTTATATGTGATTTCGTTTATAGGTGTTATGTAGTTCGTGGGTCAACTTCACCACTTCACTTTCATTAAAATAGTTAAAAATTTAATTTACATAAAATGATTCAGACTCCGTTGTAGCATAACGTCCATTAAAGGTTGGTTCAAACAAATATTCACGAGAAGTGCTCTCTTCGAGGTATAATAATGAACTGTCTGTATTTTCTTCATCTCATGAAAATCTTAGCCTATATAATATAGTTCAGACATTGTTAAAAATTGCCATAACTTCCGACACGTTTTAAAATAGTACACTATGTTCATAAAGTAAATTCGTTATTACTTAACTGTTTGCAATATAAAATACATATTCGTTTTCACTATTCTATTCTACTTATTTTGATAGTAATTAAGTTAGTATTACAAAGTTTTATCTGAAAATTATTTCTTATAATTTTCTGGGAGGTAGGCCTAAAATTATACTTCCCTGTCTTCTATGTAAATAATAGCCATTTTAACTAATATAATTATTATTCTATGAAATCTGAAATTTGTATAATTATCAATTCTCACTTATTTTATGGCAATTTAGTATACTAATGATGGTTTTTTAATATAATTCAGTTGTATATGACTCCCCTTCTGATAAAGTTAGTGAACCTATTTCAGTTTCAAATGGTATTTCATTATACAAATAAATAATTTTACTCATAGAATGACCATATCTTTAGAAAGCCTTATTTACATAGTATTTAATATGTTGGGTGTATCTTGCCTAAATATTGTCAGTTTGACTGGTTTATAAGATTAGGTTTATTAATTATTCTGCATTTTAACTTTATTATATTGCCTAGATTTGAATTGTGGCTATTTGCAGAATGTTTTACTAATGTAATTATTTTATTTCCTTCTCTGACTTCTGACTCTGATATATTTGATTAAAAATTAGTTCTCTGATCTGGCATAACAGTAATTATAGATTATACAATTAAAATATAACACCCAGATATATAAAACTGGTGTTCTTAATAACATTGTTTTGGTATATCACCTAATAACATAATAAAAAGTATTTCTACAACATTGGAATGTTATCTAATTTTAGATAATGCATTCCTAAATTAACATGAACAATAAAATAACAATTATAATACTAATATTTCTTATGACTAACCCTTATTTATCTAAATGTTATATGTAATAGGAACCTAACATCCTGGTTCCATATATAATTGTTAACACCTTCTATAAACTTCTTCATAAACAGTTTGTTCTGTAGTTCCCCATTTATAAAATTTATACCCCCTCTTAAAGTATACCCCTAGCTATCTAAGTTATATTCCATTCTATGGAATATTCATATCGCTTTAGTAGCTTTTATTTAGTAATATTACTACTTCATTATCAAAGTAGGCACTGTTCACAAAACTTAAAGTTTGTTACTATGTACTGCAACTCATGTACCCTTTTAAAGTTTATTATTTATAATTTGATCACTTGCACCTTTCCATGGTAAATTATTACTATATTTACTAGTCTTTTTCTAGTTTTTAATATGAAATATTCAACCATGGGGGAACTGTGAAGATTTGTTTATGCACATTACACAATAACTTTTTGAATGCACTAATATTTACTACAGCTAACACTTTTAGTTTTTTGTCAGTTTTACAGTGATATGGTTTTTTATTGTGTTATACTTTCTTTTTTGGGCATTCATTGATTTTGGGGTTTTTTGGGGGTTCTTTCCCTAAGGGGTTTTTGTTTTATATGGGTCGTCTTAATTATTCTTCTTTCTTCTTGAGTTTGGTTCTTCTTTATTCTTCCTTCTTCTGTAGATTAGTTTTGATTATTCTTCTTTCTTCTTTGAGTTTTAATTGTTCTTCCTTCTTCTTTAGCTTTGATTGTTCTTCTTTCTTCTGTCTTCAGTAGATTTGGTTTTAATTATTCTTCTTTCTTCTGTCTTCAGTATCTTTGATTGTTCTTCTTTCTTCATTCTTCAGTAGTAGTAGTTTTAACTAGTTCTTCTTTCTTCATTAGATTTAGTTTGTTCTTCTTTCTTCTTTGAGTTTTAATTGTTCTTCCTTCTTCTTTAGCTTTGATTGTTCTTCCTTCTTCAGTAATAGTAGTTTTAATTATTCTTCTTTCTTCTGTCTTCTGTATCTTTGATTGTTCTTCTTTCTTCATTCTTCAGTAGTAGTAGTTTTAACTAGTTCTTCTTTCTTCATTAGATTTAGTTTGTTCTTCTTTCTTCTTTGAGTTTTAATTGTTCTTCCTTCTTCTTTAGCTTTGATTGTCCTTCCTTCTTCAGTAATAGTAGTTTTAATTATTCTTCTTTCTTCTGTCTTCTGTATCTTTGATTGTTCTTCTTTCTTCATTCTTCAGTAGTAGTAGTTTTAACTAGTTCTTCTTTCTTCATTAGATTTAGTTTGTTCTTCTTTCTTCTTTGAGTTTTGATTGTTCTTCCTTCTTCAATAATAGTAGTTTTAATTAGTTCTTCTTTCTTCAGTAATAGTAGTTTTAATTATTCTTCTTTCTTCTGTCTTCTGTATCTTTGATTGTTCTTCTTTCTTCATTCTTCAGTAGTAGTAGTTTTAACTAGTTCTTCTTTCTTCATTAGATTTAGTTTGTTCTTCTTTCTTCTTTGAGTTTTGATTGTTCTTCCTTCTTCAATAATAGTAGTTTTAATTAGTTCTTCTTTCTTCAGTAATAGTAGTTTTAATTATTCTTCTTTCTTCTGTCTTCTGTATCTTTGATTGTTCTTCTTTCTTCAGTAATAGTAGTTTTAATTATTCTTCTTTCTTCTTTAGCTTTGATTGTTCTTCCTTCTTCAGTAATAGTAGTTTTAATTATTCTTCTTTCTTCTGTCTTCTGTATCTTTGATTGTTCTTCTTTCTTCATTCTTCAGTAGTAGTAGTTTTAACTAGTTCTTCTTTCTTCATTAGATTTAGTTTGTTCTTCTTTCTTCTTTGAGTTTTGATTGTTCTTCCTTCTTCAATAATAGTAGTTTTAATTAGTTCTTCTTTCTTCTGTCTTCTGTAGTGGTAGTTTTGACTATTCTTCCTTCTTCTGTAGTTTTTCGCCGTGTATGGCTTCGTTTCTTCTGGTCTGGTTTCTTTGACGGGGTATATTAATTGCCTGCTTCTATCTTACCTGGGTAATTTTGTTATTATCATTTTTAGTCTTCTGGGTTTTAAATTTGTATTATATTATATTGTTTGCAGAAATTTTCTTTATTCAACCTTTCTTGTGAATATATTATTAAACAGTGCATTTTAATTAATTCTCATCTGGATATTCCATATCTTAGAGCTTTATTAATGATCATTGAGTAATGTATTTGTGTGGATTATCTGTCATGCTACAGATTGCTCTCTTCCAGAAGTGATTAGTTCAGATCATACTTAGTTTGTCTGAAATAATTGCTTATGACATTATATTATAAATTATATTTCTTTTACTTCCTTCACATTTCTAAAAATTTTTTCTCCTATATTTTTGAGCTTATCTATATTTCATTATTAACTGGATTCTTACTGATAGTAATAGTCATCTGAGGTTCGTTATTTTTTATTTTTCCATTTTCTTCTTAACCCGTTTCTTTATCCTTGGGATATTTATTCCCTAAAATTCCCTAACACGTTAGCTGGGGCAGTGTCCAGAGGGGCTCTGTAGGCATCTCACTCTGCTGGCCATACTACGTCATTTATTGATTACAGAGGTAAATCATCTCTGACCAATACATAATAATACTGCTGGACTTATCTCAGACAGTCATTAATAAAATTATATAAGAATAGTCCACCTTATGACTATAAAAAAAAAAAAAATTAAATATCTTTGGATATTTCACTTCGTATACGAACAGATCTATTTATATATCTATCTTAGTGAATCTCTATCTCAGTTATTTTTCTCAATGGTTAGCTCTGCTGGCATTTTATTTCTCCTTGTGATTGGAAGCTGGTATAATATAATCATCACTTATTATTCAGTGTAAAGTTTTTAATTCTCTGTCATTTTTTGACTGTTATCACAATCTCCTTCTGGTCATTGGTAGCATATATTTTGTATTATATTTTTGTTCCTTTATTAATTCTTGTGAATCGTTCCACTAGTATTATGTTTTTTCAATTACTCTTTTAATTGTCTTTCTTATAACTGACATTTATATATGATCATCTTTTTCTTATGGACTTATTTATATATGGTTTTTTCTTTCTTTTTTAAAATTTTATTCTGCTCTTGCTTTTTATCCAAATGCACTCTTTATTATTAATGTCATATGTTTAATATCTCTGTTTATTTGACATAAAATTCTCATTAATTTCACTTCACAATAAGTTTATTCATTTAAATGGTATCAGTGGTTTGTATTGCCATTTCTTTATTCTGGAAAGTTTTTCAGAATTGGTCCCATATATAATTGTTTGTAATGTGTTATCCAAATTCTTTTTCTCCTTGTTCATTTCTAAAAGTTGTTTTTAAAATAAGGTAGTAAATTGTTTTTACTTGGGTTTTTGAATTTTGATGATTTAATTCAAAATTCATTTTCTCTTTGATTCATAAATTGTTTCCTAAATGGTAGGCAGTAAGTAGTCATTACTTCATTTTTGAATTTAGTGGTTTAATTCAAAATTCATTTTCTCTTGTCCATAAATTGTTTTCTAAATAATAGGTAGTAAGTAGTCATTACTTCATTTTTGAATTTTTACTTTTTCTTACTTCTTCTATACCTTCCCTTACTCATAATATTTTTTCATGGAAGCCTGGTTATATACTCCCTTTATCCTGTCTGAATCGATCTCCTTTATTTCATAGGTATTGTTATTTTTCACATTGGATATTATATATGGTCCGGTGTATAATAGTAATAACTTTTTCGTTATTCCTTCCAGTGTGCTGGGAAGTTCACGATTTCTTAGTAAAATTTTTTCTCCCTTCTCATATATTATTACTTTGCCACTGGCCTTTTGATATTTATTCTGCCGTTTTAACTGGTCTTCTGCCACCTTGTTGAAGAATTTAGCTTTATCAAATCTGTACACATGGCTACTGGGGAATTCGAGGATATCTGTGATCTCTCGTGGGGGTGGTTTCTCGTACATAGCAGAATATGGGGTTATCCCTATAGCTGGATGGTAAGCTAAGTTGAGGAATTCCTCCGTGGCTTCTAAATAGTCTTGCCACCTTTTTTGTTGATGGTGACAATAAGTCCTGAGGATCCTCCCCACTTCTCGCAACACCCGCTCTGCCGGATTACTGCTCGGATGGTAGACCGAGGTTTTGTATGTACGAATGCCCATTGACAATAACGTATCCCTCCAAATTACCCCTTTAAACTGAGTTCCATGATCAGTAATGATCGAAGATGGTTTCCCCAGGTGTGGGATATATTGTTCAGTTAGTATCCCCAGAATTTTCCTGGTAGTCGCTCGGTTAGTAGGGTATAGCTTAATGTATTTGGTGAAGTGGTCCATTATGATGGTTAGGTACCGATACCGGTGTCGACCTCCACTACGGGGAAATGGTCCGCAGATATCGAGGAACACCTTCTCCAATTTCGCTTTGGAAGTGATTGGGATCATCACACCTTCCTTCTTCTCATTATTAGTTTTTACCAGCTGGCAGATCTTACAATTCTTTATATACATTCGGACCTTTCTATTGATGTTTTTTATATAGCAGCTCTCCTCCAGAGCTTTTATTACCTTGAGGGCGCCCATATGCCCGTAACGTATATGGTAATTCACTATCAATTCCTTTTCGATCTGTGTCGGGACCACTACCTTCCAGATCTCTTCCTTCAAAGATGTTTTAATGAACAGTATTTGTTTATTCATCTGGTAATATATAGTAACGGTTTCATCTCCCTCTTCTAGCCGAAGTCTGAGGTTTCTCAATTTTGGGTCCGCTTGTTGGTGGGTACTCATGTTGGTTAATATTGTTGTTAAATCGGCTCTGGTGCTAAGAAGATGATATATTTTCAGCACGCTTTCTTTCTCCCCTTCGAAAGTTTGTTCCTCCACATTGACCCGGGATAATACGTCCGCTACTATATTTTTCTTACCAGGGATGTACTCCCATTGTAGATGGTATTCTTGAAGGGCAAGTTTCCACCTCGTTAGTCTGCCATGGTTCAGTTTGCAGCTTTTTAAGAATGAAATAGATTTATGGTCAGTGCGGACAGTCACAGGGTATCCCAAAATGTAAGTGCGGAACTTACCGCAAGCGAATACCACACTCAGTAATTCTTTTTCCGTTACCGTGTAATTCCTTTCGCAGTGGTTCAAGGATCTGCTTGCGAAGCTAATTACTTGAGGTTGACCCTTCTCGTCCTCCTGATACAGTGTTGTTCCCAGGCTGATGTTGCTGGCATCGCAGTTCATGAAGAACGGTAACTTAAAGTTTGGGTGGCGAAGTATTATCGTATCCAGAAATTTGTCCTTAATTTGTTGGAAAATCCCCTCTTGTTCCTTACACCATACCCATTTGTTTTTAGATGATAATTGAGGTTGGAACCTCGCGGTCAACTCAGAATATTGTTCCTGGAACTTTCTATAATAATTGCAGAGTCCCAGGAATGACTGCAATTGCTTCCTGTTTTTGGGTGCCGGGAATTTCTGGATGGCTTCTACCTTTTCTGCCGACGGTGAGATTCCTTGATCGTTTAAGTTAAATCCAAGGAATTGCACTTCTCGGGCGATAAATTTGGATTTTTCCAACTTCAGTGTGACGTTACTGGCAGATAACTTCTCAAGCACATGCTCCACACGGTAACAGTGTTCCTCCCACGTTTCAGATGTTATAAGGAGGTCGTCAACGTACACTGTTGTAAACTGAAGGGCTTCTTGTCCCAATATCTGGTCCATGCAGGTCACAAAGATGGCAACTGAGTTTACCAATCCGAAGGGCAATCTTTTGAATTGGTAATTGCGCCCTTCGAATATGAAAGCCAGATATTGGCGACTCCGTGGGTGCAACTCTACCTGCCAGTATCCGCACACCGTATCCCAAGTGCTGAAGTATTGGGTACCATGGAAGCGTTTCAAGATCTCCTCAATCTCACCGGGCGAGGTTCTATCGTTAACGATTTTCTTGTTAATTTCCCGTGCATCCAAACAAAGCCGGACTTCGCCGTTTTTCTTGGGAATTGCGACAATAGGGCTGGTGTATGGGGATTGGCTATGTTCTATTATATCATTATTAATCATACGATTGATTTCCGCTCTTACTGCCTCTTTTCGAGAATGTGCAATAGGGTAGGACTTCCTATTAAATTCTACTGTATCCCGGAATTGAAGGGTACATTGATAGTTTCTAACCTTGCCTGGCTCATCGGAAAATACTGAGCGGTACTTCTCATAAATTTGTATCAATTGATTCGCTTGAGTATTGGGTAATTTTTCTCTATTAATTCCGCTTCGGAAATCTCTTATCTCCTGTATTTTCTGATACCATAAATCTTCGTCGGTAGTTTCATATACTATATTATTGGAAATAGTGTTAGTATTTGTATGATTTATACTACGTATTTGCTGGTGGATACTGCTGGGAAGTGTTATTTCACTACCGACTAAATCGGCTGTCCAGGTTATATCTCCGGTAAAGAGTGATACCTTCTCCATTCGTAAATCAATAATAGCCGAGTTCCTTCTCAGTACATCACATCCCACTAATATGTTGAAAGGTAATCCTGCTGCAATTAAGAAGATCATGTTCATAGCTATACCCTTACTAACGACATTCAACGATACTTGTTTTCTAATTGTCTTGTTTTGGCGACCAGTGGCACCGATTAATGCAATGTTATTTATAGGTAAGGTTGGCAATAACTTACCACAATTTCCTTGGATTCTCTCCAATTCTGTTGTATTAATTATGGATACATTCGCACCGGTATCAATCATTAGTTGTGCGAATGTTCCTTCGACTTCTGCATTAATGTATATTATTTCATTATTTATTATAGGGAGGCGGGCGTTGTCCTCCTCCAGTAATTCATTTCTAATATTTTTCAAGTAATTACATCGAATGATTGTAATTTTATTGGGATTATTTACTATCGGCAATTCATTTACATACCCAGGCGATAGAAGCAGCAAAAGGTCCTTATTGTTTATTACTGCCTCCTCCCGTTTAAATTCTCCTCATCTTGGTTATTGGAAGGACCAATAGAGGCATCAGTAGGGAAACCTTGAGTTGGTTCCAGCCTTTCCGTTCTCGGTTCGTAGGTTTGTTCTCTATTTGTACGCCGCTCCGGGTCATCCAGGCTAGTACTTCGCCTCGGCAGATTATAACTAGAGTGGTCCCGTTCTCGGCTGCGGTTTAGATCTTCGTACTCGCGTACTCTGCTCCACCGTTGCTGGTTATACCGGCGGTGGTTGTTTCCTTCCGCCCGTATAAAATTTACCCGGGGTCGGGAGAACCTATTGTTGTTGTTATTCTGATTAGGGTAACCCCTATTGTTATTGTCAAATCGCTCGGTGTGATTTGCAGGATTGTTGTTTCTTGGTCTATTCATATAATTATTCGGGTAATAATTACCTCGATTTCCGGAGAACCCGTTATTATTTCTGTTATTATTTGGGTTTATATTTCCATGGTTATTATTGTTGTTGTTACCATTCGTGGGATGTTGATTATGGTAGTTCGGGTTATATCTATTTCCTTGGTACCCACTGTTGACCGGTTGAGTATTATTGTTTGATGACGGATTATTTCGAACTTCCGGCCGCTCGTTCCTTCTTCGGCTCTGCCTGTAGTATTCTTCATTCTCATAGTTCTCCAATAGCTCCGTCATCGCCTGTATGGTCTTTATCTGACTACCTCTTCGAGCTCTTATGACCTCCTCGTCGTAATGATAAGAGAGCTTGTTCACCAGGCATTCCTCTGGTATGGCTGGTTCCAGGTGCTTGGCCAGGCACACCTTCCCAAGAAAGTACGCAGTCATGGTACTGCCAAACTGAGTTCTATATCGGCCATTGCAGATGTTGTCCCTTATCAAATTCTGGGTGGTCTCTGACCAATACTTAGACTTAAACAAACTTTTGAACTGTGGATAATCGGTTATTTCGCTCCTGTTCGCCATCCACCAATTATCTGTCATATCACGGAACGATTCGTCTAATAGTTCACGATTATTGGACCATCGATTACTTTTATGTTTGGCCATATATTCTTCGATACGGGCCAAGAACTCCATTGGCTTCCTTTTATACTGGCGAAAGTTAAGCCATTCTCTGTTCTCGTTTATTGGGATATTAGTAAAGCTGGTTGGTCGGCTCCGAATTGCTTCCATGTCCTCCTGGTTCTGTCTCACTTGACCAGTGATGTTAGTCATTGCTTCCTCCATTCCGTCGCATCTTTCGGTAATTCGAGTTCGTACCTTGCTGAGTTCTTCCTGGCTTTCCCTTCGGTTTTCTTCCGCCTTCTTGCGAGTAGACTCTTCAAGATTTGTGACCTTTGTGTTCACCACTTCCTTGAACTCTTGTACCTCCACTTCCGTCATTCGACATCTTCCATCAACTTCTCTTATCTGTTGATTTATAGTTATGGTTTCGTCTTCCAGCCTTTTGGTCATAGATTTCTTGTTTTCCATGAGTTCCTTGTTCATTTCTTTTCTTAATAGCTCCATTCGTTCGTCTAATTTGTCGAGATTCTCCTGGTTCACTTCCCGTAATTCTTCCCGTAACAGTTGGTTATCTTCTCTTAACTCTTCCCTTAATTGTTGATGATCACTTTCGATTTTCTTATTGGTTTCTTCCATCTTTTCTTCCAAATTCTTCTTATTTTCTTCCATTTTCTTTTCCACCTTTTTACTGGTTTCCTCAATTCTCTTATTGGTCCTTTCAATTTTACGGCCCAATTCTTCCTTTGTTTCTTGGTTGTCCTTCTTCAATTCTTCCCTTAAAGATTGGTTATCATTCTTCAAATCTTCTAATCTTTTATTATTTTCTTCTGTAGTAGAATCCATTTTCTTACTTAATTCTTCCTTGGTTGCTTGGTTGTCCTTCTTCAATTCTTCTTTTGTTGCTTGGTTGTCCTTCTTCAAGTTTTCTTCCATCTTCTTGCTACTGGATTTGATTTCTTCCATCATCACTCTGAACATCTCTTGGATTGTCGTGTTTTCCACTTGTGAAGGTCTTTCCAACTGTTCCTCCCGGATATGGACTTCCCCTGTTTGAGTGGGTACTTCAAGTTGTTTCTCTGGTGGTGCTGGTTGTTTATGTTCCACCCGTTCTAATATTTTCTCCACGTCCTCCACTGGGGTCGCCTCCTTATCCTCCATATCGAGTTCTTTCTCGGCCTCCGCCGCTCTCTTCTTTGATGTGGCACGACGCATCTTCTTCCCTGATTCCCTGGCTGACTAACCGCTGCCAAGCTGAATTAGGAATTGGGTAAGTAATTACAGTAATTTCAACCCCTAATTACAGCCCTTTAGTTGGACGCCAATTTTGTAATAATACGATAAATATTAAATATAAAAATAAATAAAAGGTTGATGTATGTAGATTGTGCTCTCCTGTAAGTCCCACTGGTTGTGCTAGCTGATTTTGTAATAAAACGATATTGCAAAATATAGCTTAATTTATAATATGTGTAGTACGTAGCTAATATCTTCTTGTCTTCTAAGCTCCCACTGTTGACCTTCGCTTTTGTAATACAACCCTACTATAATTGTAATTGTATAGTGTTCTGGTATAATATTATCCAGGATAATTTTATGGTGTGTATGTTCAGTAGTGACGTTCCGCTCTGGGAATCGTCGATTTGGTAAAGTTCCTGGTCTTTGTTATTGGTAATTGGGATGTTATTACCATCAATTAAATAAAGTGTATTTTGCTGTGTAGCAAATTGAAATAAAATATAAATTTAAAATTTATATTTATAAAAAAAAAATAATTTCGGAACAAATATTTTCGAGGTATTTATGTGCTTAATAATAGGAATAAATTGAGGTTGTGGATCGTAATTATAATTATAATAGTAAGGTGTTTAATTTGGTAATAAATTTCTGTTCGGTAAATTTGTTAAAAAGATAATCCAATTAACTTCAAGTTAGGCGAAAACGGCTCTCTTCTTCTTACTCTTGAAATGTTGTAGTTTCGCATATACTGCCTTTAAAGATTATCTATTTTTCTTGGTTAATTAATGATTATGTCCTTTTATAAGAGAAATCAACTCCAATTTACCAAAAAACAGACAAATACGTTTATTAAATACAATAATAAGGTTGGTCGATTAATTAATCGAAGTTACAAGCCATATCGAGTTCTTGCTCAGGTCGGTCGATATTAGAAGTTTTACAATTGTATTATTTAAACAGGTTCTTTGAACGGTTATTTATATAAAAAGCCAGAGAAGGTCAGGGACATGAAAGTATAACACTTACAATTCAAAAAAAAAAGGTCTTAAATTTAAACAATATACTGGTAATTATTAATAATAAAAGTTTATATATAATTTTGTTCAAACCAGAAAGCACCTAGTCGTCTCTAATGGAGGTGACGAAATGGGATCAGAATGGCCGCCTGACGCATGCGCGTTGAAAGCTTCTAATGTAAACAACGTACTTGTTGAGATAATATGTCCCTTCTTTGGTTAAATGTTCTTCACTACGGTATATGATCTTCTGGGGTATAGTTTATTGTCACTGTTGTTAGATGGAAACGTTCACTTGGTGTAAAAATGTTGTTAAATAAGTATATCAACTGGTGTTTATGTGTCAGTTAACCTCGAATTTTCACTTGGTGTTTGATGCGATTTCAGTGTTATTTCAATGTAATTGGTTATATGTGATTTCGTTTATAGGTGTTATGTAGTTCGTGGGTCAACTTCACCACTTCACTTTCATTAAAATAGTTAAAAATTTAATTTACATAAAATGATTCAGACTCCGTTGTAGCATAACGTCCATTAAAGGTTGGTTCAAACAAATATTCACGAGAAGTGCTCTCTTCGAGGTATAATAATGAACTGTCTGTATTTTCTTCATCTCATGAAAATCTTAGCCTATATAATATAGTTCAGACATTGTTAAAAATTGCCATAACTTCCGACACGTTTTAAAATAGTACACTATGTTCATAAAGTAAATTCGTTATTACTTAACTGTTTGCAATATAAAATACATATTCGTTTTCACTATTCTATTCTACTTATTTTGATAGTAATTAAGTTAGTATTACAAAGTTTTATCTGAAAATTATTTCTTATAATTTTCTGGGAGGTAGGCCTAAAATTATACTTCCCTGTCTTCTATGTAAATAATAGCCATTTTAACTAATATAATTATTATTCTATGAAATCTGAAATTTGTATAATTATCAATTCTCACTTATTTTATGGCAATTTAGTATACTAATGATGGTTTTTTAATATAATTCAGTTGTATATGACTCCCCTTCTGATAAAGTTAGTGAACCTATTTCAGTTTCAAATGGTATTTCATTATACAAATAAATAATTTTACTCATAGAATGACCATATCTTTAGAAAGCCTTATTTACATAGTATTTAATATGTTGGGTGTATCTTGCCTAAATATTGTCAGTTTGACTGGTTTATAAGATTAGGTTTATTAATTATTCTGCATTTTAACTTTATTATATTGCCTAGATTTGAATTGTGGCTATTTGCAGAATGTTTTACTAATGTAATTATTTTATTTCCTTCTCTGACTTCTGACTCTGATATATTTGATTAAAAATTAGTTCTCTGATCTGGCATAACAGTAATTATAGATTATACAATTAAAATATAACACCCAGATATATAAAACTGGTGTTCTTAATAACATTGTTTTGGTATATCACCTAATAACATAATAAAAAGTATTTCTACAACATTGGAATGTTATCTAATTTTAGATAATGCATTCCTAAATTAACATGAACAATAAAATAACAATTATAATACTAATATTTCTTATGACTAACCCTTATTTATCTAAATGTTATATGTAATAGGAACCTAACATCCTGGTTCCATATATAATTGTTAACACCTTCTATAAACTTCTTCATAAACAGTTTGTTCTGTAGTTCCCCATTTATAAAATTTATACCCCCTCTTAAAGTATACCCCTAGCTATCTAAGTTATATTCCATTCTATGGAATATTCATATCGCTTTAGTAGCTTTTATTTAGTAATATTACTACTTCATTATCAAAGTAGGCACTGTTCACAAAACTTAAAGTTTGTTACTATGTACTGCAACTCATGTACCCTTTTAAAGTTTATTATTTATAATTTGATCACTTGCACCTTTCCATGGTAAATTATTACTATATTTACTAGTCTTTTTCTAGTTTTTAATATGAAATATTCAACCATGGGGGAACTGTGAAGATTTGTTTATGCACATTACACAATAACTTTTTGAATGCACTAATATTTACTACAGCTAACACTTTTAGTTTTTTGTCAGTTTTACAGTGATATGGTTTTTTATTGTGTTATACTTTCTTTTTTGGGCATTCATTGATTTTGGGGTTTTTTGGGGGTTCTTTCCCTAAGGGGTTTTTGTTTTATATGGGTCGTCTTAATTATTCTTCTTTCTTCTTGAGTTTGGTTCTTCTTTATTCTTCCTTCTTCTGTAGATTAGTTTTGATTATTCTTCTTTCTTCTTTGAGTTTTAATTGTTCTTCCTTCTTCTTTAGCTTTGATTGTTCTTCTTTCTTCTGTCTTCAGTAGATTTGGTTTTAATTATTCTTCTTTCTTCTGTCTTCAGTATCTTTGATTGTTCTTCTTTCTTCATTCTTCAGTAGTAGTAGTTTTAACTAGTTCTTCTTTCTTCATTAGATTTAGTTTGTTCTTCTTTCTTCTTTGAGTTTTAATTGTTCTTCCTTCTTCTTTAGCTTTGATTGTTCTTCCTTCTTCAGTAATAGTAGTTTTAATTATTCTTCTTTCTTCTGTCTTCTGTATCTTTGATTGTTCTTCTTTCTTCATTCTTCAGTAGTAGTAGTTTTAACTAGTTCTTCTTTCTTCATTAGATTTAGTTTGTTCTTCTTTCTTCTTTGAGTTTTAATTGTTCTTCCTTCTTCTTTAGCTTTGATTGTCCTTCCTTCTTCAGTAATAGTAGTTTTAATTATTCTTCTTTCTTCTGTCTTCTGTATCTTTGATTGTTCTTCTTTCTTCATTCTTCAGTAGTAGTAGTTTTAACTAGTTCTTCTTTCTTCATTAGATTTAGTTTGTTCTTCTTTCTTCTTTGAGTTTTGATTGTTCTTCCTTCTTCAATAATAGTAGTTTTAATTAGTTCTTCTTTCTTCAGTAATAGTAGTTTTAATTATTCTTCTTTCTTCTGTCTTCTGTATCTTTGATTGTTCTTCTTTCTTCATTCTTCAGTAGTAGTAGTTTTAACTAGTTCTTCTTTCTTCATTAGATTTAGTTTGTTCTTCTTTCTTCTTTGAGTTTTGATTGTTCTTCCTTCTTCAATAATAGTAGTTTTAATTAGTTCTTCTTTCTTCAGTAATAGTAGTTTTAATTATTCTTCTTTCTTCTGTCTTCTGTATCTTTGATTGTTCTTCTTTCTTCAGTAATAGTAGTTTTAATTATTCTTCTTTCTTCTTTAGCTTTGATTGTTCTTCCTTCTTCAGTAATAGTAGTTTTAATTATTCTTCTTTCTTCTGTCTTCTGTATCTTTGATTGTTCTTCTTTCTTCATTCTTCAGTAGTAGTAGTTTTAACTAGTTCTTCTTTCTTCATTAGATTTAGTTTGTTCTTCTTTCTTCTTTGAGTTTTGATTGTTCTTCCTTCTTCAATAATAGTAGTTTTAATTAGTTCTTCTTTCTTCTGTCTTCTGTAGTGGTAGTTTTGACTATTCTTCCTTCTTCTGTAGTTTTTCGCCGTGTATGGCTTCGTTTCTTCTGGTCTGGTTTCTTTGACGGGGTATATTAATTGCCTGCTTCTATCTTACCTGGGTAATTTTGTTATTATCATTTTTAGTCTTCTGGGTTTTAAATTTGTATTATATTATATTGTTTGCAGAAATTTTCTTTATTCAACCTTTCTTGTGAATATATTATTAAACAGTGCATTTTAATTAATTCTCATCTGGATATTCCATATCTTAGAGCTTTATTAATGATCATTGAGTAATGTATTTGTGTGGATTATCTGTCATGCTACAATATATATGAACCGTTATATGTATATATATATATATATAAGAACATAGAAGTGTGAAGGGAGGACCAGTGTGAGGAATGCTACCTTTGAGCCCCTGATCCTGCTCTGGAAACCCACCTCGTTGGTTCTTCCGGCCCTAGTCCCGTTAGAAGAAACCTTTTTTTTTTTGCCCCTAGGACCGTCGGCCATTTGTCACCTTTAACCCTGGTCTGGCCCTTTACTGAGAAGCATAAAAGCAACCAAGAAAACAAGAATTACAGATTAAAGGTAAAGTATGAAAAATGAAATACTCCCTAGCCCTTGAAATCTAATAGCGTCTGCGTAGAAAATACTGACAGTTGGCGAAAAGACACTAGACAGCGCATATAGCGCAAGACGGTGACACGGATAGTCGTTTTTGAATAGTGAAAACACAAAATTTTCCACCTATTTAGAAATTCACTTACAGTTCTAAAGAAGACAAACAATAATAAACATTTGTATTCAAGTAATTCGTCAAGTTTGGAATTGTCCAACACACACTAAAAACTATTACACTACGCAACTGATTGTATGCAACTGATTTTAAGCCTACGATAATCTAGTTGCAGGGTAGTACGAAATAGGCTGCAACTACTCTGCAATCAGTTGGAGAGTAACCGTGTCGTCTATACTGCTATTATGAAGATGTGAAATATACCTGCTGTTTGATTCTTTGGGCTATCATAAGAAACTACTAATCTGATAAAAATAATTCTTCCACCACCGTGTCTTTTGAAGTTTGAGGATGGTCGGTCAGACATAAATTTGAACCGATAACTTTAATACTTTTCAAGAACAGATCATTAAAACGGACCCATGGCATGAAATTTATTTTGTTGATTCGCGTGTAGTGAAATTTTTGGCATGCGACAAACCTCGTACTGTAAACAATATACTGTACTTGTTAGACTGAAAATTAAAACAAATTGCAACTATTATTTTTGTTTTTGTTTCATTTCTCCTTTTTGTTTTCCAGACATAGGCGGTTTTGTAGAAAATTTTATATAGTGTTTACGTCCCATGTAATGAATTTCCTTCCTTCTCCGTAGAATGCGCGCGCAGGCGAATTCCGTGCAATCGGTTGCATAGTGTAATAGGCTAAAACCGAATCAATGACCCACATTGAGCTCGTGAAACTAAGGCTAGGAGGCCACCAGATGCGGAGTGAAGCGGAGCGGAGCGTAGTTGAGCGCAGTGGAGTTGAGCTGAGTCACTTAAGGGGCGACAATAGAAAGCGGAGTGTAGTTGAGTTACGTTTATAACCTCGGCGATGCCAGACGTGCTAAATTTCAAACTGCGGTGAATTTCATGATCTTTTTGATGATTTGACCGCTGATCAATTTAAAAATTATTTCAGAATGTCACGCGACCAGTTTAACGAACTTCTCGATATTATTCATAGTGATATAACAGCGTGTGATACTAATTATCGGAAGGCGATAGGACCAAAAGAGAAGTTAGCAATTTGTTTAAGGTAATTTTTATTTATACATTAATTACAACAATTGAAATTTACAGAAATCAGTTACTAAGTTCCAAAAATTGTTGAACAAGAATCATTGTCCTGTGGTTGTCAGTGGGAAGGTGGTGTGGTAGGAGAATCGGAGTCAGCTTCCAAACGCACCTCGGCCGAGGCAAAGCTAAGCGGAGTTGACACGAGCGACGTCGCTTCACTCCACTCCACTCAGCTCCGCTTTCGGTGGCCGCCCTTTCATTGAACAACATTGTTTCGATTTTACAAGCTCAGTCCACTCCGCTCAACTCCGCTTCTGGTGGCCGCCCGGATAGTTGCACGATCAGTGTGAGTGCCATGCAACTGTCTTGCAATCGACTGGAGACCGTGCAACCTATTGCAATAAGGGTGTTATTTCTCATTTAAACCAATGCCCCACAACGTTTTACTGCAATCAGTTGCCTAATGTAATAGAGACCTAATGTATCACAATGAACGTCACACTTACTTAACAAACTTCCGAACTATGAGATACACAATAGTTACTTCATATTAAACCGCAAGTCACAGTTACTACAACTTTGATAATGCACACTAAATATAAACAGAGTAACTCCGCTTCTGAAACCTGTATTTATACACAAGTATTAATACTATATGACAGTATTTCTAAACCTTTTTAGGTCTGGGCCCGCTTTGAAGGATGTTACACTTCATGGGGCCCATAATCGTGGGCGCCGGCTGAGTTACTTCTAGAAGTGTGCAGCCAGTTTATAATTGTATTTCTGCTAACATCGGGTACTTTGAACCTGTTTGTAACATTTAAACAAATTATACATATTAAATTGTAGAAAAAGTAAATGTGTAATGGATTCTTAAGTCACAGTAAAAATAATTTGGAACCCATCTTCGCGATCCATTAAACGCTCCCTGAGGACCCAGTAGTGGGTCGCGTCCTAGTTTTAGCAACCAACTAAACGCCTTGGTTGAGAAACGCTGTTACATGCTGTACAGTCAACAACAAAAAAACTATCTAAGTCGGGCGTTGTTTGAAAAATAAAACAATTTCAAAAACTATGCTGAAATTTTATAGAACACTACCAGTAACCACGCTTATGTACGGCAGACAAATCTGCGGTACAAAGAAACCACAAGAGAAAAAAATACAAGCTCAAGACGTAAAGCTTCTCAGAAGAGGCCGGTCAATAACCGGAGAGATATGATAAGAAACAAAATAATTAGGAAAAATTTTAGACATTTAACTTAAATTAAAACATAAACAAAATCAAAATTAAATGGAACGAACATTTGAAAATGATGTAAGAAAATAGACTGGCTTTAAAAGCAGCAATATATAAAGAAAAAGAAAGAAGAAACATGGTCAACCGACAATAATGTCGGAAGCATAACGCCCAACAACGTCTAAAAACTAAAGCGGAGATGATTATGATAGACAATACCACTAACGAATAAGAATAAGTAGAAACAGAAGAAGGAGAAGGAGGAGGAGAAGAAGAAGAAACTTGGCAATTATATTACCTTTATAATGGTATACTGTACGTTGAACTTGAAGAACGTGTTTAAATATTCCATAAAATGTGGTAACCTTTTGCGTTGCATGGCCTTTAGATCATCATCGAAACACTAAATTAAAGAAAGGTCACAGTTATTAGAAAACCTTAGGTCACTATAACAAGAACACCATCACACCGGACACTTTGCAGCCAACGAAATAAAATTTGCCAGTAAAACTGTAAACATTTGCTATTATCACGTTCTCGTCACCTACTCGTATTATCAGCTGCGTGCCGTACCATGACATAAAACCAGTTCAGTGCCATATAAATTAGCGTGATATTGGTTCCGTGTAGGTCACGTACGTTGTTACTGTCGGTTTGGCAGGTATACTACTTTGAATGGTTGCGAGTGGGCGCCAGTCTCATACTTGAAGTATGAACATGTCCCTATCTCTCTGTGACATAATTCATTTGTTATGGGCGCAAATTGTTGTCGTAATGCAAGTCAATACAATATTACAGTCGACAAAAAGCTTAAGGAATCTTGGTTTCACTGGAAAGCTGTATATCTATAAATTCCAAACTCACACACACACACACGTGCGCGCGCACAAAAATATATATATATTTGTGTTTAAGTGTTTGTGTTTTATTTTCAATGGGGTGAAGAACGAGTACGGGTAGGGAAGCCAAGCCTGTGTAGACTTCATCGAGTGTCGGACTTGTAGAATATTGTTTTAACCTGTGGAATAAAACCTATTCATATCAAAGAAGATCATCTTGAAGATGAGTAAACGTCTTTTGAAAACCTATGTGTGGAGTGTCGCGTTATAAAGGAGTGAATGTTGGATAACTGACGAAGAGATGTAAAGAAACTTCTAGCTTTTGAGGCACGGTGTTATAAAAGGATGCTTCGGATAAGTTGAGTGGAGAAGCTGAGGAATGAAGAGGTGTTTCGCACAGCTGGAGAAGACAGAGGTTTTTCTACAACAGTAACACAGAAGAAGATCTCAGTTGATTGAACATATATATTAACGCAGACAAACTAAACAAAAGAGTTATAAAAGGTCTTTCCTTTTATATCGTATAGGCGAAAAAATTTTAAACAAAGACCACGTTTGGAATTTATGACTCAGTTTATGCAGCACATGAATTTTATTGTGATTCACACCATACTTTGACCAGCTAATACTAAAACAATTGATGGCAAATATGTTGTCAAAAAAAAAAAAGAATTATAAACATTTAGCTTTTCCTGATTGCCCAAGATTTTCAGGAAAACCCCAAGAAGAGGACTGACGAAAGGAGGGAGAAACATCGATCAAGAATGAAGGAGATGTGGGAGAGGAGGAGAAGGGAGGAACCAGTAGAACCAAACGTAGCCAACAGTGGTTCATACCCACCAAAAAAAAAAAAAACACATTTTTTAGCTAATTTCAATGCCGTTTGATTTCGAAAACGAAAACAAAGTATCGAATAACGCAAATTGTGGCCACAAAGGTCGAACACGCTCCAGTCGAAACGCTGAATTTGGCAGCGTTTATTTATAACCACGTGACTCTCGCGCGTGCTGCGCGTCCGGTCGTTCAGTTCTACCGGAAGAGGACGCTGCGTTTGTGTGCGTCGCACTTATTTAAAACGATCGTGTCCCGGTGCATAACATCTGTGAAAGCGTATACTGTACGCCGGTCTGACGGAAGAAGAAGGAGGAGGAGAAGAAGAAGAAGAAGAAGAAGAAGAAGAACAACAACAACAACAACAACAACAACAACAACGTATACACAATTTGTACATGTACTTATGGTGTTTGACTCGTTATATAATAAAACGTGGCTGAAACGAGAAAATAATAATAATAACAACGAACCTAACGTAAGTGGGCGCGCCGACAACAATAACGAGTTATCAGAGTCCTTATCATCACCACAGCTGATAACGACAAGTGTTTCAGTCGATATCGTTCCTTAATGCGTCTGTGTTGCGAAAGGAAGGCTATGAGCAAACATAGCGTGCTTTTGTTCCATTATGGAGAATGTAGTCGGTACGTCTTACAGAGGATGGCCAAGGTTAAACCCAGCACACAATATGAATTTTCAGGCGAAGCAATGCGCGTTGTGACTAACCACATGCTAACAGCACGTATAGGTTTAATTTTTATTATTTTCTCCGCTGTCAGACTTCTGTGTGTTCACGTAGTTTTGTGACTTGAGTCTGCAGACTGACAGCGTGAAGCCACTCGGGCAACTTCGGCTACCTTCGTTCTCATCTATGCCCGCCTATATTCTGTTGTCAGATGTGAGTTAGGTAAACGTTTGGTTAAGGTTTGTGTATTTATTTTAGCACAATAATTTTATTCAGTTCACGGCTTCAAATACGTAAACTCAAGAGTAAATTTTTCGTGTATTCAAGTGTCTGTGTGTATTCGTGTCTATCCTACCTATACATGTCCTGTAAGCATTTCGATGTTCATTTTAAAGTTTTGTCATTTTATTTTTAGTGTAAAAGCTTTTATTAGGTACACACGCTGTAAGTGTTCGATGTGAAGTTTGTGTAACATTTCAAAGGAGTTTTGTCAATTAAAGGGGGGGGGAACCGTATATGTTAAAATGCCATTTTCTCAGCATCTATTTTGTGCTACAGACTTGAAATTTGTACAGGTTAATCAGCACACTTTCAGATTGTTATGGCACTAGAATAATAAACACCATTTCTTACATTTATTACCCTGAATTGTATATTTTGTTTCAGCGTTTATCACTCCAGAAACAAAAATAATTGATTAAATTGACTCCAGATAAATACGAAACCAACTGCGAAGTTAGTGCACAGGTAAAGAGGAGTCTTACCGCAACTGATTACAGCAATATTTATATCAAAACCAACATTGTGAGTACAAAAAACTGAACTTAAAAACCGGAAAAACAGTATAAAATAAGTTTTCTTAATAAACGTATATTTCATATACTAATGCGACGATGTAGTCAAAAGGTTCATATTGGGAAGCCAGTGAAATTGTGTTTGTTTCTGGAGGAAACAAAGGTTAAAACAAAAACTACAATTCAGGGTAATAAATGGAGTACAACGATATGGTTAAATTAATTCTATATCATGTTTTAATATTTAACTGTGACCAAAATCAATATTCATTTTAATATTCAATTCATTCGCTATGCACATAGGAAAACCCCGATTTGGATAAAAATACGTGGATTTCATTATACACGTAAGTGTGGAGTGTGGGTTAACGAGAGAGTAAGAGTAGACTAGATAATAGCGGCAGACGAACAGTAACGAAGTTGCCCGAGTGGCTTCACGCTGTCAGTCTGCAGACTTAAGTGTTTTGTGTATCTCATTCTTACGAACGAATATACAAATTTCCACTAACACACACACACACACACACACGTCTTGTGTGTAAGAATACGACAGCGAATCTACGTTGGTCTGTTCATGTCTTATAAGTGATATTCAATTATTGATTATTGTTATATAATACGTATGTTTTATAATAATGTAGTCAGTTGGCCCTATAGCTGAACATCACCTACTGATGGAACTGAAGGGGAGTGGTACGGCAGGTGATCTGCGAGGATGGACAGGACCCTATAGCCGAGGTGAAGGCAGCCTGTCTAGGGAAAGAACACCCCAAAATCAAATTACCCGGTCCTCCAAGATATGGGGGTTGGACGTAAAGCTGACTACCTTACCGTGTGAAAAAGCTATTGTTGTGAATGCTCAAGTTACAAAGAGCCGGACATTGTCAGGATAATCAAAATATACAGACTATGGTGGGCTGGACACATAGAAACAATGGTGGAAGGACAGCCTACGAAACAAATTTGCTACCATAAACCAATGGGTAGTAGAAAAAGGGAAAAACCCCGAAGTAGCTTCAAAGACCAGATAGAGGAAGACCTCGCAAAGCTTAACATAAGAAACCGGAAAGCCAGGGCATTCAATAGGGAAGAATGGAATCGACTCTTGGAGCAGGCCAAGACCCGTCAAGGGTTGTAGAGCCACGGCTGAAGATAACGTTTTATAATAATACTTCTAGAAGTATTATTATATAGTCTTCTTATTTTATTATCATTGAAATTTTACCTGACGGACGTTTCACAGAATTAATCTGTACCATGAGAGGTTTCTATATGAATTCGGAATAAACTGTTTTGTTTCGATTGCAATCAGACTAAACAAATCATCTCTTTTATTTCGATTTTCGAAATATTTTTACGTAGTTAATTGTTTTCATGTTTATATTGAAAATATTTAATGTTTATACTTTCTTTACTTTAATAAATTCATCATTTTAAACATATCATCTTGCTTTGTTTTATTTAAATTAACTGTGAGTGTATGCGCGCGTGCGTATGTGTGTTGCGAAACGATATTTATACAGCCTCTCTCCTTCTCTCCATCTCTCCATCCTTAAGCACCACCGATATTTTTTACATTGTTCATTTATTATCGCGCTTCGTGTTTTCCCTCGTTCCGAGGGGCAACATCTTCACGATCTTCCTTTTTCCCTATTTTCGGGTAGTGTCCACTTGTAATCCCAAAGTATTTCACCCCCAAAATATTCACTTTACTTTTGCAAATACTTTAATTTTCAAATAACAAATGAAAATAAATACAAAGTCTATTTATTTAAAAGAATATTGTTTAATTCTCATTAAATTATACAGGGGAATAATACGATAGACTTAACTTCCATCATCGGATGTGAAAATGAAAAATAATTAATTTTTAATTTTTATTTACTTATTACAACAATGGAAGAATGTTGTTAATCGCAGAATTAGATAAACCCCAACATGTAAATTGAATTAACACGATGTTGTTACCGGATGACCAGATAATTTTACATAAGACAGAGGATCACCTACAGATTGCTAAGCACAGCTTGAGCCTTATATTTTAGGATAATAACCTGATAATATCTGACAAAACATCAAAGGTCATGGCTCTCAAGGGAATATGGCCAGGAGTTCGAAAGTTTTCGACGGATAACCTGTAGGGGTCACATTTAACTTTCTTGCTAGGGTGAGATGTCAGTTATGAGACCAAGATTGACGTCACCATTAAACTTCATAAATACCAACTAATATCTAGCGCGATATGTAACAAGAAAGACAAAGTTGAAATATTATAAGGTAGTGGCAGCACCCGATGTGAGACATGGGCGTTGCGGAAACAAGAGATACTCGGCGTATACATGCCCCTGTAATAAAGTTCTTGAGACGAGTGAGAGGTTGTTCCTTCCTAATAAAATCGCTATTTAGAACAATTCATGACTTCCATGTTCTAAGATTTATACTTAAAATCATTTTCGAAATGAAATATTTCCATAGCAACTACTTCTTGCTTCAGCCTTAACCACAGTGCTGTGGTCACTAACGTATACCACCTCACGTTAGCGCACTCGATTTTCACTGATATGGCAGTCGATGGCACTGTGTAAACGTCTGGTTTTGCAGAAAACATTGGACCATGTCCAAACAGCGCGGGAAGGAATTTTAACAACAAACCACTTCTTTGTTCCCGATAACGTAGTACACACATAAAAAGTATCACCTCCCCTTCAACTATCATTTTCATTCATAAAAAATGGCCCCCACCCTCTTTAACTACCCTTTTTATTTATAGATATTTCATCTACCTTTCTACATTGGAATATTATGGCCTTTCTTTTCAGGATACTTTATTTATCAAAATTAAGTACCTTACTCATATTAAAATATAAAACGTTGCTGATAAACTACCCCTTCCCCTGATAAACCGATCATCACCAAAATCAATAAGTCTTGAGTCTTCTACAACTCAGGCACATATGCAAACAATTATTTGATTCTGTTTGAATTTACAGCAGTTGTCGTTCTTCATAGAAAAATTACTCTTGTTAAAACATAAAACGTTGCAGGTAAACTATTCCTTCCCCTTAACCGATCTTCACCAAAATCAATAGACCTTAAATCCTCTACAATTTAGATACATTTGCAAAAAAATTATTTGATTCTGTTTGAATTTGCGGCAGTTATCGTTCGTCATAGAAAAAATTCTACACATAGACACACAGACAGACACTTTTCGAAAAATGACTTTTTTTCATGTTTTGAAGGTAGTAAAATCAGAATCAGCCCTTATCTCGAACACGATTTTTTTAGCCATCAGTATCCTTCCATTTCCTTATGAATCATGCAAGTAAAAAGATGAAGAAGGAGAAGGTGAATAAGAAGACACAGGAGGAAACATTAAAAAAAGGAAGAAGGTGAAGAAAGACAAAAGAAGAAGAAGAAGAAGAAGAAGGAGGAGGAGGAGGATAAGGGGGTGGTTGAAAAACGTTGGAGGAGGAGAAGACGAAAGAAATAAAACGGAAGAAGAAGATACAAAATTGTTTTCTAATGTAAATGGTTACCTTGTATTTTCCTTTACTCATGGAAGTGTGTATATGTAGAATATACAATAGAATGTAGAACAGTACAAAACTGTGTGTGACACCGACCGTAATTTTGAGCTGTTTTGTAGGGAATATTGTCACAAGTATCACTATGTTAAGTAAACCCAAACTCACTGGGAAGCACTTATACACAAAGAATTTGATTACCTCTATGTAAATTAAATGAATTAAAATACGAAACAAATAAATGGAATTCCAAATTTTAAACACACTGTAACAGGTGAATAAAACTGCGGTAAATAATTGTCGACGCACTGTCAGTTTTCACAGTTTTACGCACTCGTAAAATAAACCCGTCAAATTACGACGAAACACTGTATAACTGTCTCGCGAGGTACAAGTCACCGCTGCTCAATAATTACTTCCCTATTGTTTGAAAAACGTCGACTTTTATTGAACGCCATAAAAGAGTAATAAGATATTGTTTCACAGTTAGATTTTATATCGGTTCCCACTTCAGTCAACACTAAAGCCATTATCGTTTCTGATAACTTATCTCGGCATACTTGGTAGCCATAACACGATACTGTTTGTCACTCGAAAGAAACTCGAGAGCTCGACCTGTATAACATATATACGCCCAGAATGTTTTTTACTGCGTTACGAAAAAACTTTTTTTATAAGATCTGTTTGTAAAGAAACAATAATAATACACGATGATATTAAATTAGCTTTTGACGCGAGATAATCCACTGCAGTGACGCCATTTTGTGGGCGGGGTAAACATCTTTTTCTTGGGATCGGAAAACATCCCTTAAAACGGTTGACCTGCCAAATCAAGGGTGAATCCATCCTCCAAATTAGGATGGAGAAGTCTACTCCACTAAAGATCAAATATGATATCCCTTGTTTCAGATATAATGGGGCAGTATCTAGTATTAAGAGACTGTCTTCAAAAAGAAACGAATTGTAGGCCCACCAACCTCTGGGTTGAGAAGAAGAAGAAGGAAAGAGAGAGAGAGAGAGAGAGAGAGAGAGAGAGAGAGAGAGAGAGAGAGAGAGAGAGAGAGAGAGAGAGAGAGAGAGAGACCAGAGGTAAGATGGCAAGAGGAAACATAAAAAATGTTAAGTAAATTTGTCGGTAAGAATATCATCTTATTAGAAAATTAAGCTAATTAGTTGTGTAACTAGAAACGTTTCAAACTGATGTACTCTATAACCATCTTGTAAGTACAATATTGGTGGTATGTCTTGTGTAAAAATTGTTAGTTTTCTGTAGTAAAATTTTTATCCCAATTTTTTGGTTGTCCTCTTGCGAAGAAGGACCACAGGCAGGCAGCCATCATATGTGTATTAGGGCCGCAGTTTACACAACTCGGTATACAATATTTAGCGTGTAGTAATGTATTCCGTGGGTTTTTTTTTAGGAAAAGATCCCTTCTGGTGTCCAGGAACCTGTCCTTGAAACCAGAGAAATTTTTGAAGAGTTTCATTTGGCGCATACGTACGGAAACCTGGAATTTGAGGAAAGTGCAGAAGAACTATCATGAAACTTTTGAAATGTAAGAGGGAAGCTACTCGTAAGACGGACTTTGTACATCATCGTTTCTTATTAATGTGCCGTTTTGGTTACATCAGGGGTCCACATCTTGTGGATCGGGTTTGACAACCGCGATGTAGATTCTCATTTTGCTTTAACTTGTCTCGGGTGAGATCTATTCCATTATTTTTTCCTATCTTGACTGACTCTTGTTCTTTTCTGATCCCGACGCTATTAGAGTAATCGAGGGCTAGGGCTTCTTCCTTTTTCAATTCTGGTTTCTTAATTTCGGGTAGCTGAGGATCTTAGATTGCTCACTGATGCCGATAGGTGAGCACTGAAAATACTAAAAAACGTTCAGTATCAGAATAACCGATACAAAGCCACCAACTCGTATCTCGGGAAGAGAAGGGTGAGGGTGAATCTCCTACGCCCAAAACAGGGGTGTTTCGGCTAAAGTATGGTAACCCTGACAGAAGAGTCTCTGGTCTCCTGGTAGGGGGTTGCGCAACAGGCCAGTAACCTGTTCGTTTAATACTTTGAAATACTTGTAGTATCCAATGAAGCTTCGGAGTAAGGTCTGGAAACTGTGGCAGTAGGGTCCTAGCAAAGAAGACAATGGTCGGATCATCTCCTAAGGATGACAGAGGGAGACGTATCTCGTCCAAGGACGAGATGACTGCCGGAACAGGTTTATACCACCTAATCTTTGAATAGGAGGAGGAGGAGGAGGAGGAGGAGGAGGAGGAGGAGGAGGAGGAGGAGGAGGAGAAGGAGAAGGAGAAGGAGAAGAAGAAGAAGAAGAAGAAGAAGAAGAAGAAGAAGAAGAAGAAGAAGAAGAACAACAACAACAACAACAACAACAAGAAAAAGAAGGCGTTTCGGCTGCACAACAAATCGGTAGCCGGCTTCTGGCAAAAACAAAACTAAAACATCAAAAATAAAAGATAAACAATATTGTGTTTCACAACCGACACAGAGTCAAAACACGCTGAAGTACTTACATAATATTTACGTAAGAAACAAAAGTAAATAAATAAAAATTACCAACCATGAAATACAAACGTCACCACACACACACTGACACACAACACAAGGAGCACAGACTCAGATGCACACGCACGCCTCAACGTCACTCACAAACTGCGACACGCGGCACTAAGTCCAACCCCCTTTATGTAGTCAGTCTGTTATTTTAAATGTTTTAGTTTTCTTGTTGCTTGAAGACGGCTACCGATTTGCTGTGCAGCCGAAACTTTGTTTTTTAATAGAAAAGCAGTGATGGAAAAAGTCCGTCTTACGAGCAGACCTAACGTCAATAACCCATCGCTGATATCTTTTAATAGAATTGAGATGTGGTGCTGGAGGACGGTCGTAAGAATACCATGGACGGGAAGGGTACCCAATGATGGGGTTCTGAGGAGAGCGGGTGGAAAAATTATGTTGACCGTCCACTTGTGGAAAGAATATGTAACACGCTCACCTGCTACGCCATTCAAATTGGTTCACCACTCTCATCAAAGGGCCGAAGAGCGTAGTGGGAGCTGAAGGACCAGGCAGGAAGACATGGTTTGTATTTTGTATATATACGAAAACTACAAAAAATGTAAACTTCCTACCAGAACCTACCACACACCCAGAACGAAATGCTGACTGCGCCCCTGATCGAGTAAACAGGTCTCTACATGATTATTACAACTTTAATCGGAGAAAGATTCAATGATAATAAAGACTACTATCAATCTCGAGTTGTCTACCACGAAATATTAAAATTCGTATTAAAGTGTGAAACCGAGTTCCTGCCTCCTACGCTCCAGTTAAACTATTCAGTTTAGCATCCGGTTGACATAAAAAACGGTGCTGACCCAGATGTGGTGGTGATTTGTATTCCGGAAAGTATAGAACATAACTCGCTTGTGATGACAATCATAAAAAAAGTTTTCACATTAATGTGTTTGCTTCATGTCTCTGCTTAACACTTCAACAAGCCCACATAAAAGAATGAAGTAATATTTGAAATGTTTCAGATAGGATATCCCGCCTTACTCTTAAACTATCTTGACGACATAAACAGGAATCACTATTATTTTTATTATTAGCATTAACACTAATAGGCTAGTAATAATAGAATGAGTTGAAATATATGATTATGAGTCTATACGGTACGGGTAAAAAAATATAGCGTAATACCAAATAATACTAATCAACATCATCATTATTATCATCTTCTACAGAGATTCAAACAAAAATGGTTTGTTTCGGTCCCAAACAGCTGGTCGCTGCAGGGTTTCTTTAAACAACCAACACCTCTCTGTCATTTTAGCTTATAATTCAGTAGTTCTTTGGGGATGGGTCAGTTATCTATTCAGTTAATATTCTAATAATTTTATTCATAATTAGCAGACTTATCGAGTACACTCATAATATTCAGTTTCTCTAATGTATCTGCATTTCTTGTACGATCTTTGAGAGAAACAATGCCACGTGCCTGAGAAATCTCAATTCGGCCGCTTAAATGAGACTGGTCTAGGATGAAAGGTTTCCTTCACTGAAGGAATTCTTGTATAAGCTGTTGCTGATCTACTTGTCAACAAGTACAGGGTTAGGGCATCTACTTGCCTCTGAGGTATGAAATTGCTCTAAAAGGCGGATGACTTTTTGTTGGTCAACGGAGTACGATGTGGGAGGCAAGGAGAAACTACCGTATTGAAGATGCTTATTGTTATCTCCAACAAGGAAAACTGGTCGGTTTAGTCCGGCTAGTTTACGGCAGACAATCGGCAGGACGTGGCACCGCACCATCTTCTTTCCCTACGATATGCCAGCAACATAGTAAATGGATATATTGCTTAATAAATTGTCTCAAGTAATGAATAATATTAATATTTATTATCGTCATCATCATGTTTAGCAAAGGTCAAATCAAAAATGGTTTGTTCCGATCACAAGCAGATATACTAGAGCTGGCCAATCTAATGATTCTCCGGAACCCCACACCTCTCCGTTCTTTGGGTGTATAATTCAATAGTTGTTTGGGGATACGGCAGTCATCAATCAGGTTAAGATACTCCAACCATTTTAGCCGATATTGGGTAAGCCTATCATGCACACTAATAATATTCAGTTTCGGTCGTACATTGGCACTTCTTTTGTGATGCTGAAGAATATATGCTGCCACTTGCGTGAGATATCCCACTTCGACCGCTTGGATACGACTAGTCTGTGATTTGGTTAAAGTCAAATTATCAGGCCTATCAGAAAATAAGATACACATAAACACATAAATGTTTGTAGTAAATTTAACTTAAATGTTCATCTAGCCTTTTGTCTAACATACATATATTTGCAATTTTCTAACAACATTTAATTCACGTTTAATGAAGAAATTTGTGTTAGTGGTTTAAATCACAATCAGAATGATCACAGTTGCACACCACTATGTAAAAATTATCCCAATTAGCGCTTTCAAGCTTCACAGCCCATCGTCAGATTGGAATAGACACAAAATAAGTGGAAACAACCCCTTCACCTCTCTCCACCACCATGCTCACACACAACAAGCTATAATATAAATGACCCTTCCCCACCCCCTAAACCCTGTCCCACCATCTGTAGAGTTACATATTTTTTCTAGCAAATTCCTTGTGTTTCAGTGTTGTGTGTGTGTGTGTGTGTGTGTGTGCATCCTTTTAAACTACCCACTTCCTCTCCACACACGTGGGTCAGTCAACACCCTTATTTTAATAATTGTAAAAAAGTTTGTTAATCCTTTGGAAGAATACGAAATTGTAAAAGTAGTGAATAACACAGTTGAAAGGAAGCTTAGAGAGGAGTTAGAAATATTGAAAGAGAGAGAAAAAGGGTTAGACAATTTAATTAATATTAAAATTAAATTTGATAATGAAGAAATATTTTATAACATGATTAAGAAGTAAATGATAGAGGACAGATAGATAATATTAAGAATTATTTTGCATAGTACTATTTGGATGTTTTAAAATAAGGGTGTTGACTGACCCACGTGTGTGGAGAGGAAGTGGGTAGTTTAAAAGGATGCACACACACACACACACACACAACACTGAAACACAAGGAATTTGCTAGAAAAAATATGTAACTCTACAGATGGTGGGACAGGGTTTAGGGGGTGGGGAAGGGTCATTTATATTATAGCTTGTTGTGTGTGAGCATGGTGGTGGAGAGAGGTGAAGGGGTTGTTTCCACTTATTTTGTGTCTATTCCAATCTGACGATGGGCTGTGAAGCTTGAAAGCGCTAATTGGGATAATTTTTACATAGTGGTGTGCAACTGTGATCATTCTGATTAACATTTAATTCGTTTTTCTCATCCAAACTTTATGGTCTTTCCAATCATTATCTGAAGGATAAGGATTATCCTTCAGATAATGATTGCGTTATCCTTCTGTAGGATTGCACTATTCATTACGCCTTTGTCCAAGTCTTTTGCGACCTCGTCTATCACGAGGAATTCATTCTAGTAATGTTTACAGGAGGCCATCTAACATTACCCATACGGCATACATGCCTGTACCATCTTAATCTTTTTGTATAAACTGTGTGATTTATATAGCTTATTATTTTATTTGTAGTATATTGATTCTTTATCCAATTTCTTCATTTTTCACCCTATCCAACACCTGCAGCACGTTCTGCAGTATTCCATTGTCGCGGCTTGTGATCCCTCCCTCAGATGTTCTGTAGTTTCTCACACTTCGCTTCCATATGTAATAATACTCTCTATATTGTTACGCGATTACAGAACGTTCTACATATGTCTCGGGTATCACAGCAGAACCAGCTGTAATGTTGTGTGCGTACGTGATTCTTAACAGGCGTTAACGAGACTGTTCCAGACTTCACCGGTCTGCGCGCACTGCGTTCAAGGCCGCAAGCAATTACGCTCTAGTGTAGTGTTGACGCGTATTATGGATTATTCTGGAATCTCAGCGGGGTGTAAATAAGCATTCACCGACGATTAGTTTGAGTCTAAGTGGCGATTTATTCAAGTGACGTTCGAGTTAACGTTTAGGCAATTTACACAGTGCGTTTCAAGTGGTGTATTAGTAAACAGTGATTATAGTGTGGTATTGTTTGTTGACCTTATTATTTCTGTAGACAGATCAACTTGAATTATTGTACGAGTATAATCTTGTTGAGATCAGAAGAAGAATGGAAGCGGAAAGAAGTGTAACTGACTACATCGAAGAAAAAAAGATTGGTGTGGTACGGTCATGTCCGGAGAGCCCAAAATAGGTGGATCAACAAAGTGACGGAATGGAGTCCATTAAGAAGGAGAAAAAGGGGAAGACCGAGAAGATCTTGGAGGGACGAAGTGGATGACTCTATGCAACGTATAGGACTTGAGGAACGACAATGGGAACATCGGGAGAATTGGAAAGCCAGGTTGAAGGAAGGGAGACGGCTCTAGCTGTAGCAACCCTATTATATATATATATATATATATATATATATATATATAATCTTGTTGAATAACTTGTTGATTACAAACTGTTAATTGTGATAATTAAAACTGGTTATTAGTGTAACTTCATTGGTGTCTTGTATTTCGTTTCCACTGTACCACACGACGGTCAGTGGGACTGTCGTAACAATGTGTAATATGTCTTATATATCTTGATTTTTGTTTCGGACTTTAGCCGATAGCTCAATTGACTGCAATGTAACTATCTCGTCACCTGATTCCCTTGTCCTCTACAATTTTTTATTTCTGTCAAACTTGTGTCGTCGTTTGTAACTGTGACACCAAAGTATTCATATGGATCAACTCCCTCTACAACTCCCCGTTCCAACAATATTATTTCCGATGAAAAAATATTCAGCTATAAGATTAACTTTAAAGCCAAAGCTTTCCTTTATGCTTGTGCCACTCCAAACGAAATTAAAAATACGAAAGTAAAGAGATTGAGAAGAAAACAAGGGAAAACACCGATTGGAAAATAAAAACGCATTGTTAAAGCAACAATCTTACACAACATCTGTGTATTGGCAACGAGTGTACTGACCTCAGAAACATTGTGTTCGTCTTATCAAGCGTACAACGGAGTAGACAAACTCAGGTCGAACAAAGGGAGGCGTAAAAGGGTGGTTTGAGTAGGGATGCGGCGTTTACTGAAACGCCGTTCTGTCTGACGCGGAGACACTTGACAAGGACAGGACGTTTCCTTTACGGGGAGGGGGAAACACTGAAGTGAATTCTGGAGGAAACGGTTTTGGAAATGTCTAGACAGTGTATAACAGAAACACTTGTGGCCAAGAAATACGTAAACAATGATATTATAACAACTGATTTCACAGTGGCTGATTCCACTGTCTCTGTAAGTCGATGGCTGATTCATATCGAACTGAGAAATTGAGAACCAAGTAAATTTGTGACGATTTAAATTATGACATTTACAGAATAAAAAAAATTTTTTAATTAATTAAGGTTGCGTACAATTAACCATTTAAATCTCACAATAATAATAATAAAAACATGTAGGTACTAAGTGTGAATGGAAGAAGTAATTAATAAGGGCAAAGTATCCATAAAGAAAAGGCATATTGTAAATAATTATTATGTTCGTATTTAACCCTTTGCTTGCTATCAAGCGCCTACCTGTTGATACCGGAATCGACATGTTTTCCGAGTCTACTGTAATTAACAATAATAGAGTAAACTAATGTTAATAATTAAAGTATCTGTAGGCACAGATAGTAACTAAAACAATTGATTTAAATGATGTATTTTTATCTAGCGATAGTCTGTATAAATAAAAAGTTTATTTAAAGAGAAAACAGGAACTATATATGCTCGCGGAATAAACACCCCACTCTCTCTCGTCATGTACGAGGGTAGCGGACGAAAAATCGCTCTCTTGCGATGACGACGCCCAGCTGTGCAGACGCACGAGCAAAATGCTCTGTTCAAAAGTTATACAATTTATTGTTAGTGTGGATTAATTAATTATTGTTTGTATTTTGCTAACCGTTACAAAAAGTGTAACATGTAACGTTAACAAAAAGAAAATTCCAAAAACTTTGTAACAAGAAGAAAAATGTAACTACAACGACGAGTGTTAATAAAGAAAAAACGATGATTGCAATCTTCACCGATGGACGAATCTTTTCAACCTCTGACCTGTGGTCATGGACCATCTAAATGAGAACTCTAGTATACCCTACCGATGATGCAGTTCGAGACATCTGAGAATCAACGATTATCTGTGTAGAAGACTCTACCTACACAATCCTACAGACGTATTAAGCCATGAACAACAGAGACCAGACCAAGACGAGGACGACGTTTTAGGACTCCCAAGACGGAACCACATGGAGGCGATTACTACATCCAAAAAATAGAGGTGACTCGATAGCACGTCTATCGAGGAATAATGATAATATTTTTGTAACACAATACTCTATTTAAGAGACTTACAGAGACGATTGATTTTATAAGAATATAAAAACTTAAATTTGAGAATTTAATTGTAACTATTCAATATCATTCAATTGTAACAATTTAGATATTAACGTAACGTAATGTTATTAATACCATTCTTCTAATGGAAGATATATGAAGCAAAAAGGTAAAAGTCTTGCAAGATAAAATTTTGAATTAAATATAATTAAAAGATTAGAGACTAAATACCAATGGTTACCCGGATCCGGGGGTATAGCTAGATAAATTTGTTGTGATCCCATATTCTAAATAAAGCATTTCACTTAATTTTACTAATTTAATTAATAACGTCATGGGATCTGTTCTTTGGTGTAACTGTTATATTTCAAATGTTTAATAAAGCCAGTCTTCTTGTTACACACATATACTGAGTATATAAATCAACAGTTTCACCTTCCCTGATTCCTTGTATGTCTTACTGTGTGTTGTTCTGATTTAAATTTCAGCTCGTCTCGAATAAGGCAGCCTGAAATAATTGGCAGAACCAATTATTTTGGGTTCCCTCCGTTATAACTCTAAAGAAGAGGTTATAAATTGACAATATTTTATTTAAGAACATTTTACAGTAGTATTGTTTAGTTCATGTTTTATTAAACGTTTAATTTAACAAAATACTTTTTTAAAAATTAATTTTAATGCCTCAATTTTCTCTGTACTTTAATATTTAATTTAAAATTAATTTGTTTCAAAAACAAATACCTTCAAATATTTACTAAAATCAAAATAGATAAATTGTTATTTTTTAACACTAATTAATAATTTTAACACTAAATTATTATTATAATAAAAAATTAATCGTATTTATTATTTATTAACTATTAATTTATTAAAATGTATTTATTAATTTTTAAAACATTAGAATAAGAATTAAATAATATTTATTAAATTAAATAGTGTTTATTAAAATAAATAAATTGTTATTAATTTTTTGTAAGAATTACCCAATATTGGCTAAAACATCTAAACGGAATTAATGATTCCCGCGTCCCTAAACAATTACTAAATTATAAGCCGAAAAGGGGGCAAGTTCTGGTGCGTCCAAAGTAGCGTTGGAGTGACCAGCTGTAGTCTAGCTGCTTGCGACCCAAACAAATCATTTTTGGTTTAATCCTTGTTAAAGGTGGTAGTGATTTATTAAAAAAAAAATACAATACCGATTGACTGTTGATAACACAAATAATAGAATTTACGACACAAAATATAAAATTTGCATTACGATTTATAATTATAAGGAATGTCATTTCAAGAGTCAGTAGATACACAATCTATAAAACATATTAATGCTGTCGGTATGAAAATATCACTTACAAATACGGACAATAACAAAAAGTAATATTTGATGGCGGGATTTGAAAATCAGGTGGCAAGACACATCTGTAACGGGGATACGGTGAGTGGCGTTTGGGGCAGGCGTCACAGCACCGAGCTCTACCATCTCCACGGACGGACTGATATTGTATGAGTTGTATTAAAATATACTCATATCGATTGGGCACCAACTTGAGTGATCACAAGTCCATTTCCACTGCTGCTTGACGTTTCTTCAATGTATCTCTCAGTATTTAAGAGTCATAGGTGCGACTATACTTTCTAAAGTGACAATTTAAATCATCTTTCTGATTTTGTGGGAAGTTTTTGAATACAGAATTCACCTGCCCTACGCCATTTTCTCTTGTTTTATTTTGCAGCTGGCATCTTTGTCACTTCTGTCATATTTTTAGAATATTACTCTAAGGTACCTAAAAAAGTACTATTTTTTGAAAAATGAATGAGTGACCCTTATTATTTTTTTGAATGAGTGACCCTTATCATGCGTCAACAATCGAGGCTATTCCAGACCGTACCGGTCAGCGCAGTGTGATCAAGGACACTGTTTCAAGTGGACTCGAGAAGGCCTGTTTGGATAACACGTCATCCAGAGTTACAGATTATTCTGGCCTCTCAGCGGGGTATAAATGTAGGCATTCAGCGACGGTCAGTTTCAGTTTACATCGAGCGTTTACTCAGTGCGTTTCAGTCGCTATTAGTGAAAAGTGATTATTGTGCGGGACTCTCTTAGTTGACATTATTATTGCGTGTGTACAAATTTAATTTAAAGTATTGTACGAGTATAATCTTATTGAATAACTGGTTGATTAAAAACCGGTAATTGTGATAATTAAAGCTGGCATTTAGTGACTTCATTGGTGTCTTGTATTTTGTTTTCCACTGTACCATACGACGATCAGTTAGACCATCGTAACAGTATTATGATGCATTTCGTGAAATCTTCTTGTAGTTCCCCGTTTTATAGATTTAACGATGGGAAATGGAAATTACTAAAAAAAATTAACATTCTTTTGGAAAAGGGAATTACTTAATTTCCAAATAGTAACAGGAAAAAATAGTAAGTTAACATATGTGATTCACCGATAAAATTTAAAGTAAGGCTAGATTTAAAAGCAAATAACTTGGTGAAAATTATAAAGGTCACTAGGTAAACAACATACCGTCCTTTCGCGTGTAGGCCTATAATGCGCCCTCGTATATAACGCGCACCTCCGGTTTATCGTAATATTTCGCAGAAAAAGTGTAATTCGAGCATAAGGCTCATCCGCATCTGTAATGAAAAACAGTTGAACAAATTTATTAAAACGTAAAAAATACATAGGCTATTGTTTGAGTATTATACTGTGCAGAAAAATCGTTTCAAAAAAAGTAGTAGGCCATTCCCATTTATTTGTGAACATTAAACAAAAATATTAAAGTCATATAAAATTTAATACATCTTCAAATTTACACGAGTCATTGTTTTTCTTTAGTTTGTTGTTTTTAGTTTTTCACTAGCACATAACATTTCCATTTATCAACATTCTTTATCTGTTTCTGAAGAAGGTAGTATTGAATTACTCTCATCTTCTGATTCTTTTGATGCACCTTTGTTTGTCGTATCCTGTTGATCTAACTGGCACAGATTTCAAACCTTCTTTTCATCATTTGGCTACTCGTGGTCACTGGCATATCACAAAAGACTAAACACTGGTATGCATTCTCAATTTGAGACGAAACGAAATTGTTCGCATTTCTCGTTTGTACAATAAATTTAAAAACTCGAAAATTATATTTTCGTTCTCTTGAACGAAGCCGTTCAAAAGCCGTGTACGCGAAGAAACCGTACAGACTTCCAAGAAGGGATACTGGGAACCGGTAAATTTCGTCTTAACTGTTAATAGACTCAGCCAGTTTAAAGCGACGTTTCCAACTATGCCTTGCACAATATGATCATACATGTATACATCTAATATTTAGCATGTAAAGAAAATATGAGGAACAAAGTGCGCATTATGCACACGAGAAAATACGGTATTTCACAAGATGTGTTTTAGTATTAGCGTTGATGACCTGACCTCATTTAACATAAAACGCCTTTTAACCTTGACCACAATAGTGGGGTGTGCAAAGCGAAACGACAACACAAGATTGATGAGCCGCACAGACAACGTGTCCGGAATACGTTGCGTTGGCTGTGCTCTGCCGCGATAAAACAATGTAACTTGTCACGTGCATGCATATGCTGCACAGATAAAAGCGTGACAAATCCTTCACAACTGATTGGAAGGAGGATAAACACAACTGTTTGTCGAGAATAAAACTGCTGACGCTTGAGTGTCGCAGACACAAATTTCTTATCAAAAAGTCTGTTCTCTAATTGTGATATAGGCCTACATAAATATGTCACGTGCCTTTTCTCGTACGCTGAAGTATGGTCTCTCTCTTACTCTCTCTGGGCTTGCCATACCTCCCTATCTACTTTCATTTGCAGTTTACAGTACGATGTGGAGTTTATGTCGTTCATATACCGCAAAAAGCCGCTATTCCGCTCCTCCATGGAAGAGAGGAAGAAGGAGAAGGAGGAGGAGAAGAAGAAGAAGAAGAAGAAGAAGAATAAGTACAAGAAGAAGAAGAAGAGGAGGAAGAGAATAAAAAAAAGAACAACAAACACATCACCAAGAAAATGTAAGCAGGAGAATTAATAAAAAATAATACAATATGTTTATCTACACATTTTACTGTTACCGCCCAACTGGACGTTCACCTCGTCTTAACATATGAAAACGGTTATGAAGTACTAAACTGTGGTGCACCTCTTATCAAAATTTACTATTTTTTTATCAATTTTTCATCTGAAAGCTTTCATGCCATCAGCAGTGGACTTGCACGTGCACACTTCTCCAAAACTAAATAAAGTTTAATAAACACATCAATGACTGTTTTCAAATCAAGTGCATAAAATGGTTAATAATCTTTGTAATAAACTTCATTATCTCGTGTATATTGTCCAGTTCTCACGCTTCATGAGCGGAGAGTATGCGGGTGACGTCAATTAGCTGTCTTTTGTGTAGACGCAGAGGTTATGTCGTTTTCCAATCGTTCCATAGCAATTTTGTTCAACCGCTTATCGAGTGGAAATTTCTCTGTCCTTGTCCTCAACCCGCAAGTTCGCGGGCCTCCACTTTTTCCGTTTCAAAGCCTTGTTGATCTTTACTTTCTTGTATACTCTTCTTCCCGTGATCTAGTTCATAAACTCTTGTCTTAGCCTTCCCTTCACGTTTTGCTTCTCCGTCACTCCCTCGAGCAAAACAATGAACCATTCTGAATGTGGAAGCAGATGACCAGGCTTTTCATTTCTAGTTTTTACTTCCATGTTCCATAAGGAAATACAAGTATGGTGAAGGAGAAAAAATCGTGTTCGAGATAAGGGGTCGTTTTGATTGTACTACCCTCAAAACGTGATGAAAAGTCATTTTTCGAAAAGTGTGTGTGTGTGTGTCTGTGTGTAGAATTTTTGTATGCCAAACGATAACTGCCGCAAATTCAAACAAAATTAAATAGTTTTTTGAATATTTGCCTGAATTGTAGAGGACTCAAGGCCTATTGATTTTGGTGAAGATCGGTTAAGGGGAAGGGATAGTTTACCTGCAACGTTTTATATTTTAACAAGAGTAATATTTTCTATGATGAATGATAACTGTCGTAAATCGAAACAGAATCAAATAATCGTTTGCATATTGCCTGAGATTTAGAGGTCTCAAGAATTGTTGATTTTCGTTAAGATCGGTTAAGGGGAACGGGTAGTTTATCTGCAACGTTTTATGTTTTAACAAGAGTAATTTTTGTTTTTTGACGAACGATAACTGCCGTATATTCAAATAGAATAAAATAATGTTTTGCATATGTTCCTGAGTTGTAAAGAATTCAAGGCATGTTGCTTTGGTGAAGATCGGTTACAGGGAAAGGGTAGTTTACCTGCAACATTTTACGTTTTAACAAGAGTAAAGTACTTAATTTTGAAAAATAAAGTATTCTGAAAAGGAGGTCATAATAATTCAATGTAGAAAGGTAGATGAAATATCTATAAATGAAAAGGGTAGTTGAAGGGGGAGGGCTAATTTTCTATAAATGAAAATGATTGTTGAAGGGGGAGGGGATAATTTTTTATACGTTACTACGTTGTCGCCAACAAAGAAGTAGTTTTTTGTTAAAATTCCTTCCCGGGCTGTTTGGCCGTGGTCCAATGTTTTCTGCAAGCCAGACGTTTCGGCAGTACCACTGACTGCCATCATCAGTGAAAATCGAGTGCGCTAACGTGAGGTGGTAAACGTTAGCGACCACCGTACTGTGGATAAGACTGACGGAAGAAGTAGTTTCTATGGAAATATTTCATCTCCAAAATGATTTTAAATATAAATCTTAGAACTTTGAAGTCCTGTATGGTTCTCCATACCGATATTTTTCTATCCCAAGCAGATAGACTAGCACTACTCACTGTAATACTTATTCGGAGGGTCTCATATCTCCCCATTTAGGTTCTTTCGGCTTATAATTCAATAGCTGTTTGACGATACGTCAGTTATACATTCTGATAAAAGAATTCATATCTGGGCTGTTTGGCCGTGGTCGATTGCTTTGTTCAGTCATTTTCTAAAAATTCAGGGGTAATTTTTATCGTGTACTACGTTATAGGTAAGAAAGGCGAAGTTAGCTGTTAAATTCCTTCCCGAGCTGTTTGGCCGCGGTCCAATGTTTTCTACAAAACCTTACGTTTCGGCAGTGCCACCGACTGCCATCATCAGTGAAAATCGAGTGCGCTGACGTGAGGTGGTATACGTTAGTGGCCACAGTTCTATGGTTAAGGCTGAAGCAAGAAGTAGAAAAAAGCAGTTTCTATGGAAATATTTCATTTCGAAAATGATTTTAAATATCAATCTTAGAACATGGAAGTCGTGTATGGTTCTCCATACCGATATTTGCAGTTACTATTAACAGCGTCTTTATTTCGCCTGCTCTTATTAACGTTGTCTGTACCTAAGGTTTTTTGCGGCCGGCGTCAACATTGGAAACAATCTGAGTAAGCTCCGGCCTATTAGGCCGAGGTCTACTCCTATTGTTACTAACGGAAGTTTCAGCCTCTCCTCTGGAGGCCATCTTTAGTGTGCAAAAGGATTCGCTAACTGACACGGTCATCGTCAGTGGTCACTTATTGAATCGTTGTGCACACTGAAGATGGCCCCCAGAAGAGAGGCTAAAACGTCTGTTAGTAACAACAGGAGTAGACCACGGCCCAATTAGTCAGTTTGTTTCCAACTTCCTCGTTTGTCAATCTGGCAGTCCAGGGTATCTTTAACAGTCTCTTCCGGCACCCCATTCCAAAAGCTTCATATGCTCCAACTAAAACTTTACGAATCGCTTCTTCATTTCAAGAAAGAGAGATATTTCTGTATGGTAAGAAGATTCTCTTTTTAAAAAATGCCTCATTGGCTTGAGCCATTCTACTTTTAACGTAAGCAGTAATTTTATTTTACTATCCGATGTTACTCGAGGTCCTTAGGTGTTTGAAGTAGTGAAAACTTTACTAAATTTGAAACTTTTACTAAGTCCTCTCCTTCAAGCTATATCTCCGTTTTTAGAAGAAAAAGCTTTAACCTCTTAGAAGATTCTGCTATGAGCAAATAGAAATGTAAAGGCTGGTCATCTGCTTCCACATTCACAATGGTTCACTGCTTTGCTCGGGTGAGCGAAACGTGAGGGGATGACCATACAAGAGTTTTTAGACGAGAGTCTTCTGTTCTCCGTCTCTCGTGCATTTCATGCTCAAAGTTTCATTGTTAATTGTTTTTAATCCATTTTTGCCTTCATAGAGTATTTATTGTATGATAAAGGTCTAGTTGCAGTCTATTTTAATTATTTCGCAGCCGAACAAATTTGCCTACGGAACGGATCGATTTGTAGCACACGCCGTTTTCCTTTATTCCCACTTTCCCTGATTTCTGAAATTACCGGCATTAAGTCCTCTCCTAGCTGTAATAGAGTCTCCCATAGCCACTGCACGGGCGTCGCGCAGGGATAGATCACTGTTGGCGCTGTGATCTTGCATGATGTTAATTTGAGTTTAACTCCCCAAGGCTGTTCGTCTCTCTCAGATGTTCGGATAGACTCTGAGATTTCCTGCGTTAAGTCTTGTCCTAGTTTAGTCGCTATTCCGGTTTCTTCCAGTAATAGAATCTCCCCTGCCCGCTATACAGGCGTCAGAGCAGGAATTGTGCAGTGGTGGTGTTCTGAACTTACATGATTTTAATTCGAGTTTAAATCATTTAAACACACACACACACACACACACACACACAACACTGAAACACAAGGAATTTGCTAGAAAAATATGTAACTGTCCAGATGGTGTGACAGGGTTTAGGGGGTGGGGAGGGGCCATTTATATTATAGCTTGTTGTGTGTGAGCAGGGTGGGGTGAGAGGGGTGAAGGGTTAGTTTTCACATAATTTCTGTCTATTCCGATCTGACGATGAGCTGTGAAGCTTGAAAGCGCTAATCGGGATAATTTTTATATAGTGGTGTGCAACAGTGATCATTCTGCTTGTGATTTCAACCACTAACGCAAATTTCTTCATTAAATCATTTAGGCTCTTCCGCTCTTTCCCACGTTGGGATAATCCTCTTTCATCTTCGAAACCGATGGCCAAGTGAAACACTTGTTTATACGAGGTTTGATGAAAAAGTTCGTGCAATTTTTGGATTTCGTGCGCTATAAATATCTGATTAAAATATTATTTCTTTGAGACGTCTGTACCAATCTCAATCACAATCGCCTAAACTTCTTACGGTATTATAGAAACAGTTTAGATTTGTTAACTAATTGAGTAAGTTACATTTTGGAGAAATGAGCGATTTTTTTTTTGACACTCTGCAAAACAAGATTGGAAAATATGGAGTAAATTATGTGTAAAGAATCAGGTGAAATTGTTCTATCATGGAGAAAGTGTTGCAGAAGGCTTTGTCAAGCCTGCTACGCCTGAAAAAGCAGTTAAAATCTTCAAAGATTGTCGCGAACAAATTGAACATCATGATAATCATAGGAAAAGTGTTTGTTTTGTTTTCCATTAGTTTTTATTTCCATGTTCCATAAGGAAATGGAAGTATGCTGATGGCGAAAAAAAATCGTGTTCAAGATAAGAGCTGATTCTGATTTTACTACCCTCAAAACACGAAGGAAAATCATTTTTCGAAAAGCGTCTGTGTCTCTAAATGTCTGTAAGTCTGTGTGTCTGTGTGTAGAATTTTTCTGTGGCAAACGATAACTGCCGTAAATTCAAACAGAATCAAATAATCTTTTGCACACATACCAGGATTGTAGAGGTCTCGAGACTTACTGATTTTGGTGAAGATCGGTTAAGGGAAAAGGGTAGTTTACCAGCAACCTATTATGTTTTAACAAGAGTAATTTTTTCTATGACGGACTGTAACTGCCATAAATTCAAATAGAATCATATAAATTTTTTCATATGTGCTTGAATTGTAGAGGACTCAAGGCCTATTGATTCTGGCGAAGATCGGTTAAAGGGGAAGGGGTAGTTTACCTGCAACGTTTTACGTTTAAACAAGAGTAAAGTACTTAATTTTGACCAATAAAGTATCCTGAAAAGAAGGTTATAATAAACTACTGTAGAAAAGTAGATGAAATATGTATAAGTGAAAAGGTAGTCGGTCTGCAAACGTAGTTGTTTTCTGCAAAACTTGACGTTTTGGAAGTGCCATCGACTGCCATCATCAGTGAAAATCGAGTGCGTTAACGTGAGGTGGTATACGTTAGTGACCACAGTACTGTGGGTAAGGCTGAAGCAAGAAGTAGTTCCTATAGAAATATTTCATTTCGAAAATGATTTTAAATATAAATCTTAGAACATGGAATTCATGTATGGCTCTTCATACCGATATTTATCATTAGCTACAACGATAAATAAGAAAACAACATTATTGTGGCATTTTACGCATTTATGTCACGTGTGAGTGAAGATATTCGTAGGAAACGACGAAGTGGAAGGCCAGTTTATGGAAATTGCACGCCGATAATGCACCAATCATTGCTTCTTCATGAATTTTAACACTGTACTGACATACCTCAACGCCGTATTCGCCATATTTGTCCCAATACGATCTTTCTTCTTTCGAATAATGAAAAGCATCACGAAAGGACAACGTTTCGCGACTCTTGGTGGCGTAAAAAGAAAATTTGTGAGCGAGCTGAAGGCTAAACAAAGAAACAAACAAAAGGTACCTTCGAAAACTGTTTTTAAGACTAAAACAAACGATATTAATTGATGCCTCGTTGGGCACTTGGTGAAACATATTAATACAAAGGGTTTTCAAAATATATAAACACTTGGTATGTTTCACAGATTTTATTTAAGTCTGACAGCTGTTTCGACTTCATAAGCCATTGTCAAAGAGATGAATGAAAACCTGAACAGAGGGTGTAAGTAAGGGTGGTGGTGGCCATCTGTTTAATGCGTGTACTGGAACATGTGTGAGATGTGATGATTGAGTGGGAGGAGGTTTGCAGGAGGTAAAGAAAGGTCAAGTGTCTGTAAAAACTAAATATGCAAAATATATTTTGTCTGAATGCAAAATATATTTTATATATATATATATATATATATATATATATATATATTTAAAATAAATAAAATAAGTGTTATAACCACTGATGCTATGTTGAAGGGAGCATTGTAAATGTAGACGAACCAATGCTTAATTTTTCATATAAACAAAAATTGCTTGAACTTTTTGAACAAACCTCAAATAATACAATATGTAGAATTGTTGTATAGAATCCTCAACTGCAATGATTTTTTGGCCAGATATATTGTGAGCATAAACACATACGTTTTAGCATTTTTTGAGCATTCTGTTTTACGTTTAAATCATTGCACATAAATTAATAACGAAACTGCAATTTCCTCAGTACGTCGTATCATCAGAAACGTACATTTTATATTTAGCCGTGTAATTATATTCAACGGTGAATGGATTCTAAAATATTATTATACCAATGGGTTTACAGTCAAGCGAAAGAAAATAGGCCAGCCGAGGTAAACAAGGAAAATGCCTAATCAAAATAATCGGATCGCAGTTGCTGGCAGTTTTGTGTAAATACAAACACCAATCCATTGATGTTTTCAGGTCAAACACGCAATTGGAAAAACAAAATTACCATATCAACGAAAGGACAACAATTTTTCAAAAGGTATTAAAATACGGTAAATTGTAGAATTAATTAGTGTTGAGAAAGATTTTGTATGAGTATGGGCGCGCGAAAGGGGAAGTTGTGTGTACATACTTTACTTGGTTTTCGAAATTTTACCTCCTATCTTACGGCTTATTCGACGGAGAAACATACATACTACATAAATACATACGTACATAACAACATACAAACATACATACATAAAAATACGTAAAATGAGCGCATGTGGAGAACCGCTTTGTTTTCAAGCTACGACTAGATAGAGTTTTTCGAATTTTTTAGCCTGAAAGGAGAAATAATATATCACATTGTAACGATAGGACTCTCGAAAAAAATGAGAGCGACCTTCTACACGATTCCCGGCTAGCCGAGCAGATGCATGTTTCTGTCAAGGCCGCACTCTAGTACCCTCTAGAATTTTTGAGTGCTTGTTGACGCATATTATGGAACACTAGTCTGGAAGATTGGCAAGCTATATATATGCGGGTGTGTGTGTGTGTGTGTGTGTGTGTGTGGTCGCTTAGAAGTTCCGTTATAAGTGACGATTTATTCAATTGCGGTTCGAAGTATTGTGGCGAAGTGTTATTGTGACATAATTAGTGTGGAATTCTAATAGTTGACATTATTATTGCGTGTGGACGAATTTAACTTGGACTATAGTACGAAACTGCCTTGTTCATTGCAACAAATTGATATTTGTGTCTCATTAAAGCTGGTAATTAGTGATTTCATTGGTGTTTATATTTTGTTTCCAACGTACAATACGACGAACCGTGAGGCCGTCATAACAATATAAATTAGCGTAATCATAAATAAAATTAATTTTTAATATTCACGTTATTCTTGCAATAGTTTTTACGAATTTATAATATGCTCAGACTTTTTACGCTTTGTTTAAAGCACACATATTTTTTGCAGTGGGGAAAATGTTGTGTATCTGTGAGTTTGGATTGACCTGGCAGCACTGTTTTTTCGTTTCATCTATTTCGTTACACATTAAATCAATTTACTGTGAGGTGTATGGAAATACGCCCAGAACCATGGTGCAGTATATGAAGTTGTCACTTCAAAACTAGTCAATTAATAACGTTGTGTTAGTTGTTATTATCAAAAACAAAGATAACACTGTTGGACACCTTATAAATAAAAAAAATTTCCGATTACCGCTTTCAAGCTTTACAGCTTATCATCAGATAACCCTATATGATATTTCCGATATATCCGATCTGATGATGAGCTGTGATGATTTAAAGTTCTAATCTGGAATTTTCTTATTTATAGTGTTGTATAACAGTGTTATCTCTGTTCAAAAATAGTCGTTGGTGCATTTTTGTGCCATTTCCGGTTAATCCGGAATTTCGTCAATATAAGACTGGGTCCGGTCCCGTCAAGTCCGGATTAGAGGGATTCTAATGCAATGTAAATGTGATGTAATGTAATATATTCAAAATTACTTTTAACAACCGGAGTGTTAGGACTTGGTCAGTTGCTGTGGATCGACAACTTGTCGGCAACGTTTCGATTCCCGCCTCGGGGATCTTCTTCAGGCCGCCAAAAAACGACAGAGCGGACGAAAACAGTAGCGGCAGATGTCCGCCGAACAATACCCGATACCTGTATTAGGCAGAAGCAACCTAGTTCACCTAAAAGGGAATCGAAACGTTGCCGACAAGATGTCGAGTCACAGCAACAGACCACGGCCTCTCCGCCAGGTTTTTAGAAATAATTTTTTGACACCGGTCGTGGAATCTTTAGACAAAAGCTGATGTAACGTAACTTACACTACTATAAGGTAATAAGGACATGGATAACAAATAAAGAAATAAATACATTTGTTATTAAAAGTTTAAGGCATACGTAAAAAAAGTCAGTCAGTAATTGTAGTCACATTTGCTTTTTTTAAGAAATGTAGAAGAAATTATTAGAATAAGAAATGGTATAGGGAATTTTAGCGTGTTGAGTTCGTAAAACCAGCAATGTCTGTGATTCAAAGGCGGGGTAAATTGGATCTGCCAGTTGGCAGGAGTGGAGCGTTTTCTCCTTGACGAGATGGGATTCCGTTCTGATTGCAACGATTTATTCGCTAAATTACGTTGTAAAGAAACCAATTTTTTTCGTATCAAAGTTGGATTTTCTTTGCGAAGCACTTCTCTTTCACAGAAAACCGACTCCGTCGACTCTCATACCGATTGTGGTGTGCTGCTTATAAAATTACACGAATTGAGTTATTTATGGAACAACCGGTTTTATATACAGAAGGCCACTTTACGGTATCGACTTTTTAGTTGAATAAACTCCAAAGTAATGAGAATAAAATAAGCGTGTTTAGTAATAAATATTAGTCGATGGCATCGACACAATTAATAAATGTTAATATATAGAACTGTGTGAACATAACTGAAAGTTAAAATTAACGTTTGTTTAAACGCCTCCTCAGTTGGTAATTGACAAAAAGTGAACGGTACAGATTATGCATCCAATGAGTTACACACATGAGTGCCTGCTCGAGTACATTGCGCGCGCACGTTTTCCTGGCTACTGCTCACCTGCCTAGATTATCAGTTGTAACATGAAAGATTGTCACGTTGCGATTTAAAAATGACACATAAGAATTACCTGTTAGACAACCTGCTTACTAAGCGACAAAATCCGAAATCGATGTGATAATTCATAGGCAGAAGAATATAGTAACAGGAGACCCAGACTGCAGTGACGAATATCCAGTTGAGAGGGGTAAAGTACGATATTTGATCAAAAAGTTCAAGCAGTTCTTTTTTATTTTATAAATTATGCCTTCATTCATCGACACTTATAGTGTGCCCTTTAAAGTAGTCTCAGCCGAATATAACACGATTAAGCCAGCCGTTTTACAGTCTTCAAAATATTTCAAGCATGCCCTTTCTCGTACAGCCTTCAGCTCGCTTAGTGATTTTTGTTTTACGTCTTCAGCGATCGTAAAACGCTGTCATTCCGTGAAAATTATCACTATTGGGAAGAGGAGAGATCGCGTTGGTACACATCTGGTAAATACGGCAGTTGCCGTGTCATCATTATGCCGTTTTCTTTTGCCTAGCCTGGGAAAATTCTTAATAACCAATGCCGTGCCTCCAGGCGCATTATCGAGCTGCAATTTTTATAAATTATTCTTCCGTAAATCTAGCCGTTTTCTAGTAATAGCTTCATACAAAGGGGGTAAAATGTTCGAATAGTACTCTTTATTTACCACTGCGCCTAGCGATGAAATTTCGTGGAACACAAAAACATAATCTTCATCTGACAACCATAATTTCGAACTCATTAACGGCAGTCTTTGAAGCTTGTAAACCGCTTGTTCACGCTCAGCAGTCTCGCAAGAAGGCTTCTGAACACGTTTACCAGGACAGAGCCGTTTATCTTACAGTTTGTACAAAATCTAATCCACTTTCTTCAATCTTGCGTTGTACAATGACAAATAATCGCCTACTCAATGAAAAATGGACGAAAAATGACAAATAAGGACGACTTACTCAATTAGCAGTGAAATGTAAACTATGCATCAAATAGGGCTACAATTTTAGAAGATTGTCACTAACGTGTGTACCAACATCAGACAAAAACAGTTTTTTATTCGGACACTTTTTGCGGTGGCAATACCAAAATTCCACAAACGTTTTGATCAAACCTCGCATGTATGCAGCACACGACTTCCAAGTGTCCGAGTAGCACAATTTCAGAGCATTAAAATAACTATTGAGTGACTTTAGCAGAGGCACCCTTCACGAGAAAATAAAAGATGTTAGCTTGTAAGAACACTTACAGGCACGCTGGGATTTCGCATAAAACTTTTGTATCAAATGCGGTTCCGTATTGTTCTAAAATATGGTCTATGGGGAAAAGGAACAAGGAACAATCAAAAGGGTTTAATACATGATGTTCATCACTGCCAACGCGGTCTCAGTCAGCTGCAACGAAACAAGGTTATTACTAGGTCAATTGCGCCCCGCACTTTCATTTACTGAACAAATCTACCATTTAGAAACGCCGCTATTGTAAAATTCGATGATATTTTAATACTGCAACTTTTTATTTGCGCGAGTATAAAGTATAAAGTATCTTTCTTCTAATATTTTTCTTACATTAGGTTTTAGGTTAGGTTAGGATAGGTTATGTTAGGTCAGGTTAGTTTAGGTTAGCCTAAGAATGAATAGAATTATAACAGTAATTTCTGTATTATTATTATAATAATAACAAGAAAATGCAATTTATTGCAAGTTGCTGGGTTCAAATTTCTACCTTGGTCGCAACTGACCGGGTTTTATTCGATTGTGTCGCAACTGACCACGATCCCTGCAACGCTTCTTCGGACGTCCCACACGTCTCCGTCCAATTCACGGACTTATAATTCAATACTCTTTTAAGAATGTGGCAGTTCTCCACTCGGTTAAGACTCTTCAATCATTTTAGCCGATATTGGGCAACTATATCGAGTACACTAATTATATTCAGTTCGTGCTGTATTAGAGAGTATATCCTGCTATGCGACTGAGAAATTTCATTTTGGTCGCTTGAATACGACCGGGTTGTTCGCTATACTCTTGTAAAGTTTACTGAAATTTCTGTGTCTATAATCCGTTCGCAAAGTACAAATCGGTTAATCGCTTTTCACGTTCCCGTGTAACTTTCGAACAAGCGTTAAAAAACAAAACGAGGAAATATCGATAGGAATTGCAACAACCGGTTTTGTTGCTGTTCACGGTCCATGGGTTCGTCGTCTATTTTAACCGGAAAGCGAATCCTTCTGTACGCACAAGAGGCAATGACAACCGTTCACTGCGACAAGACTCACGTTAGCCGGGTCATTGGAAAATCATAACAGCAAGTGACTGAAGTAATGTGTATTGCGTGCAGTCGCTAAATGTAGATTCTGCTCGACTATGAAACTGAAACAAAATTACGTAAAAAGTATAATGACTCCACTGTTGAACGAGAGAAGCAAGTCCTCAACTTAAAATTAACAACTGTCCGTCTTTCTATATATCTACGCTATTTGGGCTATGTTTTACGATACTTTTAATTCCGTCAAACAATATTCGTGAACCTTGACATGCGTGTCAACATTTGTACGTTATAAATACCAAAATATCTCTTGTTCTGAGACCGGTATTTCAAAAAGTAGGGAGGGGTCAAGAGACAAAAATGTAAGGGGGACAAAACTGTGAAAAAATCGCAAAACTCCGTGTAGGGTACCAAACTAAAGGGAATTGTCTCCTAACTGTGGATTTAGAGTGGGCTCTTAAATCTGAATATACGTTCACTTTTGAAAACTTTATACTTTGGGACATCAAGGACCAAAACGTGGATTGAAGGTTTGATAATATGACAAAACTCTATGTGAGATACAGAATTAAAGAAAATTAAAGGGGTTTTAAATTTTAATCAATATTAGCATACAGTATTAAGTTTTAAAATTTCAAAATTTTGAAGTACCAGGGTACAAAAGGGGATACAAAATTTTAAAAAATTTGTAAAATTCCAGCTAGATATTACACTAAAACAAATTTTAATACCTATCCAAATGTAGCGTTACTAAAATTTTGTAACCTTAGTGACACCACGAACCAAAATTGTAACCCCAAGTGTTAAGGAAATTGTAAAAGTAGGCTATAAGGCGGATCAAGTTATCAGGATTGTATTTAAAATACAAAGTCGATATTTTTGATAATTTGGCTTAATTAGTATCTCTCAATTCTGCTAATAAACATTTCACGCAACTAAAAACAATTTCTAAACACTACCTTAGGAAAATAGTTCTAAGGCTTTCACGGCCGGTGTCAGTTATATTAGAAGTGTTTACCGGGCTGTTTGGCCGTGGTCTAAGGTTTACAGACAAACCGAACGTTTCGACAACAACACTGGCTGCCATCTTCAGTGGAATTCAAGGAATTCGAGTCTACCTGAACGCGGGTTGTTATACATTAGCTCACAGTTTCAGGAAGACTCGAATTTCACTGATGATGGCAGCCAGTGGTGCTGTCAAAACGTTTGGTTTGTCTGTAAACCGTAGACCACGGCCAAACAGCCCGGTAAACACTTCTAGTACAACTACCTTAGGACTTAGGTTAACGTTCCGTTAACTCTGATATCCGGAATAGATTTAAAACATCTTTTAAAACGTTTACGCCATTTTTGGGCCCTGGAGACATAAAATTTAAAATTTTTGAAATTTAATACTATGTTCAGATTGTGCATAAAAATCCGTTTAATTTGATCCGAGGTCATATAAAATTTTCGCAATTTTGTAAATATTTTGATACGTTTTTTGGACCTAAGTATACACAAGTTTTGAAATTTATAAATTAAAAAATTATATTCAAATTGTAAAAGTTTCTTCAGTTTGATCGCGCACATTGATTTTTATGATTTTTCAAACTTTTTACATTTTTTCTCTGTGCCATACTATACTCTACATTTTGATGGATAATCTCAACGACAATACGGGTCTGTGGTGTAAAGATATGGACACGGTTGCCAAATTTAAAAAAAAATGAATTAATGCATTCAAAAGTCATGGGACGTAACACACACGGAAGACAGACAAATGCCAAGCCGTCTAGTTTAAACAGAGACCTTGATCCGTTTGTCCAACAATGACGTTCGTGATTCATTTCCTCCAAAGCGAATACAACAAAAACGTTCAACATAATTGAGATACACATTCTGCACGTTTCGATACAAACATTCCGCGCAATACGAACGTAGGAATCGTCGACCCGGACGGTGTTTCCGTAACCGTTGGATTTACTGTTTGCTTATCCGGACATTAAAGTCAATTTACCGATCGTTCTGCAACCTTGGTCGCCCCCAGTTAAGTTGTGCTTCAGTTCCGGTTGAAAAATGATATTCTATTTCCTACGTATACTATTTCATGAATGCTCTATATCAATTTAACACATGTCTCCTACCTAAATGCATAAATTTATATTTTAACATTGAAAATGTTTATAAGGACGTGTCGCACATTTGCGGCCGATCGCTGGTGCGTGATCGAAAATGGGAACCGGTGAGTTTCCATAGAAACTATTTGTTTGTTGTCAACAACGTAGTACACATATAAAACGTCGCTTATGAACGCGACTACATTTAACTTATAATCTGTACATTGATAAATGAAGAGTGAATTCATTGATTGGTGAATGAAGAATGAATTCATTGATTGGTGAATGAACATAAATATATATATTTTTTAGATTTACTGAAACATTTTCAATGCCCTTCTCTGTGCATTGGATTTTTGCAAAGCATGTAAATTTTTTATTCCAATTTTGAAGCGAGTTCTTAGTTTCAACTTCACCATTTTGGATTAAATGTGTGACTATGTAAGGTACTTTTTACACGGCAATTTTTGAACGCATCAACCAATTATTGCGTGTGTATCCGTAATCTCTACAGACCAAAGTGTTTTTAAGAGGGGGGGGGGCAAATTGTTCAAAATTCCAAGAATAAAGGCGTAAACCAAACAAATTAATGCTAATTTTAACCAATATATATGAATGTACTATTTATTTTTTAGCATTTCGAAATTTATAGGCGCCAGGGCATAAAAGTGCGGCAAAGTTTGATGATCATCATCTTCACAACACGGCGTAGGCAACGTGGTGCGTGATCCACCTTCTAAGATCCTCCAGCCATCTTTTCATGGGGTTTTCCCACACACACCTGTGTCCTTTAGGTTTGTATTTCCAGACTTGTTTGGCCACTTTGGAACTGACATTCTTCCTAAGTGTTCTTTCTACCGTTGCTTGTAAGCTTTTAATTTTGCATTCAAGTTAAAAACTTGTAAATCTTCTCTTATGGGCTCATTCCTTATACGGTCAAATTTAGAACAATTTTTAACTGCTCCTAAGAACACCATTATAACTTTGTAAAACCTTAAGTTAGTACTTCGACGTAACTTGTTTTTAAAAATACGGCTGAATGTCTCACAGATAATCTGGAAATTACATCTAACTTAACATCATAATTCCTGTTCTAGAATTTGATCACTAATCACTATTTTAGTTCTTCTTGATTCCTTATCTCAAAATAATCGAAATTGGTTCTTATTGATGAAATCGCAAAAATTCTGTGTGGGATATCAAATTAAGGGGAATTTTAATCAAAATCTGTTTTTGTGTCAAGTTTTAAAAATTGTAGTATTGTAAGATATAAAAAGGTAAAAAATTTGAAAATTCGGGCGTTGGAACCCAAGTCTGAATCTCGCGTTTAGTATGAAAACGTGTTAACTTTAAGAGTGCGTTATCCAAAACGCCAACCCAGAATTTTAAGAGAAGTGCTAAAGTCTATGGGGGTGATGGAACTTTTGAAAAATTTTAGTCATAATATAAACTCTGTATCTTTAATGAGTTGTCAGAATTAATATAGTTTAACATTCCTTATAGATTTTGCATCACCCTAAAAATTTTTAAGCTATATTTACAAAATAATTTACATATTTTTGTCAGTTAGGCCTATATACGTTTGTAAAAAGTATCAGATATACGGCTGTAGAAATCTATGGAAACATACATAAACACAATGAGAAATGTAAAGGTAGGACTAAATTATTTGACACTTACGCACTATGGTTATAATGTAAATGGAAAATCAGTATAGTATAGTATTCAAAACTTTGGTGTTCATTGTACGATTAGACAATTGTTATCTTACTAAATTGTATTGCTATACAATTATTTTACAGCTTTAGACAATTTTATAAACAATTATTTACTAAGTCTGGAATTATTTTACTGCTTACAAATTGTTACTTTACTAAACAAATAGTAAAGTATGGGAGTTTTCGCAATTTATTTGTTAACTGAAAAATAATGTAACATTGAAATTTATCTAATAATAAATGGATTTCATTCAAGATAGTCAAGCAGCTTACTCGCTGGTGACTCAGTTCCTTCGAAGCGAAATGCAACAAAAAGTTGAACAAATCTTGTAGTTGCACATTCGACACGTTTCGATATAAACATCTCGTACAATGCGGCGACTGCAGGAAGCTGCTTAACATTTTGCAAGCAATGACGACAAGGTGTTTCCGTAACCGACAGATTTATCGTTTGTTTGCAGATCCGGAAATTCATATCAATTCACCGTCCGTTTTCTGCAGCCTAGGTTTTTCCCCAGTTAAAATATGTTTAAATTCGAATGGAACAATGAAGTTCTATTTCATGGGAGTGCTGCGACATATATGTTCTACCTTAATAGAATGGAGACTAGCCAGTGTTGCAAGTTTTTTTGATCGTATGATAACTGTCACTTTTTATATTCCTCATTACGTTAACGTAATGACTGGTATTAACTTACCACGAGACAGATAATTGGATGCGCTGCTGTTTGCTGACAAGTTACTTGTACATTAAAATATTGTTACGACGGTCTACTTGATCGTCGTAGGTACAGAGAAAAACAAAATAAGTACAAGACACCAATTAAGTAACTATCACCAGCTTTAATTTTTACAGTTAAACAGTTCTTAATTAACAACAAAGTCTCTTACAACAAATCAAATAAAAATTGTTCACACGCAATAAAATGTCACTAATATTAAACACAATTGTATTACAATTATACCGCCCGATTATAAAACGCAACACTTCACTAATAACCACTTGAACGTACACAGTAATAACTCAAACCGCACTGAAAATATATCGCAGCTATCCTGAACTGAACGTCGTTGAGTACTGGTATTTATACCGCCCCAAATTACTATATCATTCCATAATGCGTGTTAGCGCCAGTATGAACTACGTAATTAAATGCGACCTTGACACAGTCCGCGCGGCTGGCGGCTTCAAGAAACGTCTCGCGAATGCGTCTAGAGTCACGTATGCCACACACATTAGAGCGAGATTCTTCTGGCACATTCGACGAACACGTAGATTGTTCTGTGTGTCGTAACAATATAGAATCTGATTTGAAAAATCTGTTTTTAAGCTTCATCAGATTTGCAAACAATGCAATAATGCAAAAATCTCTATTGTGAAAACAAAGGTAATGCCATTTCAAGGCATGAAATCAATAACAACAAAAACAATTATTAAGTATCGAATTCTAGAACAAATGAGCCATTTTAATTATTTGAGAAATGATATTGTATATAGGCCATAGTTATGTCAATTATGTTAAATTAGGCAATTCCCAGACAATCTGTGGGACAATCAACCGTATTGTTACAAACAAGGGACGTCGAGATACAAAATTAAAGTTTTACAAAGTTATGGCGGTCCCTGTACTGTCCTATGGGTGCGGAAATGGTGTCGTTAGAGGAGTTAAAAGATGTTCTAAGCTTGTCAGTATAGAGAATGACGCTATAAGAGAAGAGTTACAAGTTTTTAACTTAAATGAAAAATAAAAGATTATAAACAACAGTAAAAAGAGCACTTAGAAAGACTGTCACATTCCTGAATGGCCAAACAAATCTAGAAGTGCAAACCAATAGGACGCAGGTGTGTGGGTAGACCAAGAAAGACACGGCTGGAGGCCCTTTGTAGGCAGAACTGGCAACACCTTGCCAATGCAGTGTTATGAAGATGATGACGATGAAGATGTTAACACAATTATGAGCGTAGAACTCGGGTATCAGTTACGACAATATGTTTAGCGTTCACAATTTTTACAAAATTAACCGAATGTATCGAAAAAATAAACTTAAAAAAATGTAAATACGAAGATTGTTCGATAGAAACACGTTTAGAGTCTGTACAGCATTTTTTATTCAACGATTTTAAAACAAGTCTTCATTAACATTAAGGCATGAGTCCCACTGTTGCACTAATCTGTAGATTCCCTGTTGGTAAAATTTTTGCGGCTGTTTGCGGATCCATTTGCTAACAGCAAACTCTACATCAGCGTCCGATTTGAACCGCCGTCCTTTTAGTCATTTCTTTATTGGGCCAAAAACATGATAATCGCACTGGAGTAAGTCTGCAAGCTACTCTTTTCTGGAGAAAAGAGCAAATTGCAAATCTTTTTGACAGACGCGTCACTAGTACTTAAACAGACAATATAAACAAATGAATTCCGTTGCCATGGCGACGAAGCCACGGCTGCACAGATCAAACGTGCCTCTATTGAACAATCCTCGTAATTTAAATAATTTAAAATGTTAAATACATATAAAATTATATATGTTTAATGTTATTTTAGGCCTAACTAACTAAACTAACCAGCTTTTCCAACAAAGTATCAACTGAATTCATTTTTTAAATTGTAATAAATTTTCACTTATAAACTAAACGGAATACTTAAAATTATGTTTACACTGTTAACATTAATTGTTAATTTGCAGCAACCTGACAGGACACAAATATTCGTCGAGAATAAAAGCAAAGGTGACTTACAATGGGCAGACTTCTTGATTCATGAAACATGTACCAAGTTACAGAAAATCTAAAATGTTAACTAGTATTAATATTAAGTGAATAAGTGAGCCGTTTTATATATCTCCGACGTGGAGTAAGCGATGAGTCTGAATGTGATTTAAAAGGCAACGTAAGTAAATTTAGGAATATTTGTGGGGCGATTCATAGAAAACTTAGAAATAAAAGAAAACACAGCACAAGAATTAAATTTTACAAGACAATTAGAATATCCACATTGACGTATGCGTGGGTTACGAAGGAAAGGCTGCAGCAAGATTCAGAGTGCTGAAATGCAATCCTTTCTAAACACTCGTTCTAAGAGAAAAGAAGGAATGAAGAAATAAGAGCAGAACTAGAAGTAAAAGATATAAATGCAATTACTTCAACTTATAGAAGTCACTGGTGTGATCGTTTGTAATAGATGACGGAATATTGATTGCGGGGGCCGTCCGAGGATAAGATGGGTGCCGGAACAGGTTTATATAACATAGTCCTTGGAGTGAACAAGGGGAAGAAAATTATGGATTTAAATACATCAATAAGGTACCAATAATTTACCGGCTAAAGCCTAAAAATTATAATACCCCCGTTCAGATTTACACGCATATTTTCAATGAATTTCTATAATCGTAATTAACTTATAATATAATTCGAACAAGTCTGCTGGGTTTTAAAACCAGCAATACGCGATACGTATTTTTATAAACAATCTCGGAACATTTTACATTAATGTCGGAGCGATTTTTCACTTCAGACATTAGTTAGTTTCCTTTGTGTGTGATTGTTGGAGTGTAAAGCTGAGATATGAGGCGGACACTTTAATGCAAAAAATGTTTTTTATGTCTGGCATCTTAAACGAGTTATGCTGTACGGTATATCTGCCAGACGGAAATCACCACACAGCATCTGGGTCAGGACAGTATTTTAGGTCGACCGGATGCCGAAGGGTTAAAAGTTTAACTGGAACGTAGAAAACAGAAACTCGGGTTTAAACTTCAACAATACTTTTAAAACTCCGTCGTAACAAACACAAGATTGAGAGCGTTTCCGGTATGAGCTGAATTAATTCCTAAACAAATATTGCAAGTCTGTGGATATTTATTACGCTGTGCAAGGGTGCTACTGTCATCCTCCATCCTCTCCTGTACCTTCAAAAGGTGTATCTTCCATTCCCTCTACACACTGCTACGCCGGTCTCCTTAATCGTCGCATGGTACACTGGAAAACAAAATACAACACACCAATGAAGTCACTGAAAACCAGCTTTAATTATCGCAATTAACAGTTTGTAATCACAAGTTATTCAACAAGATTATACTCGTACAATAATTTAAGTTAATCTGCCCACACAAACAATAATATCAACTACAAACAATTTCGCACTATAATTACTTTTCACTAATACACCACTTGAGACGCACTGTGTAAATCGCCCGACATAAAGTGAAAACTAAGCGGCAGGTATGGGCTTTTTATAGTCTGCACGGTTCCATAATGTGCGTTCTTAACATGCAATCGAAAATTCTAGAAAATTCTATCGCGGCCTTGGCAGAAACACGCCACGTTGGGCTGGTTGGGAATCTTGTCGAACAACACTATCGAATGTACGAGAATGTTCCGTATTACGTAACACTGCCCCTCATGTTAAGTGTCACGTACGCACACAATCATTACAGCTGGGTTCTGCTGGGTTAGCCGAGCAGTATGTAAAACGTTCTGTACTAGCGTAACGTTACGCTTTATCCTTGTTAGGTACTTCAACAGGTCTTTCAACCACCACTCACAGGTAAGGAAGGTAAATTTTATTTTTATTTTACATTATTTTGTAGTCTAGTCTTGTATGTTCTGGCTAATGTTTGTAACACTTAGGCCTATATTGTTAAGAAACATTTTTTTTAACCGCAGTTAGGTATATATTGCTAATATTTTTAGAATATTTTATTATAAGTTGTTTTATATTGTTTAGCTTCTGAGGACGATCCAGATTCTAGGGATCGACACGTCAAGCGAAAAACACGTTACGATGGAAGCAGTCCAGATAGACGATTTACCCGTCAAAAATCACCCACCGCGTAGAGGTTTTAAAGAACGCTTGATCCATATCTGACCAGGTTTTTCTCTCTTTCTATTCATTACTTTCACTTTTTAGTACACTGATTCCTAATTGTTTGCATTTATTTATATTACAGCTAGTTACAAATTATCAAGTGTAGTTATGGTTGAAGTATGCAAAATAAACCTAAATCATCAAAAAGAAAAATAAAGGTAATTGACTGACACAAGTTACAATACGAATTACTGTGGTCAGTGATGTAACTAGGAGCCCCTTGGGGGGGGGCGGATAAAATTAGCTTCTCTGGGTGGGATAAGATTACTTCAGATTTGGACTCCCCATCCCAAATTTGTTTCAGGACAAATGAGAAATTCAGGAATTAAATTCTTTTTATAATAATAATAATAATAATGGCTCCCATGTGTACCACGGAAGTAGCTTATGAGTCATGCTGGCTATGTGAGCCGTAGAGCATACAAGGAAGACAGTGTGGCCAGCACTACGCTTCAGCCGCCCTGAGTCGACCTGGGGGCTGAAAAACGCACCTCGATTTTATGGTGCGGGCCCGCCAATCGAAACCGGGAACTCTAGATTAGTAGCCAGGTGCCATACCCACTGGTCTACTGAGCCGCCATTCTTTTTTTACAATTTTTTAAATACACATTATAAATTTTTAGTGTTTAAAAGTTTTTCATACCTTTGAAGTATGAGAGTTGAAAAAAGTATGGAAAAGGGCTGATATCAAGATATCATAGCATGGCTAATTGTTATTTAACTTGAAGGAACTAGAGCTCACGCCATTATGAATTACTTTTAATTCTAAATTTGTATGCTTAATAAATCTTGTAAAAATGAGACTTTCTGAAGACATTTTAAAAAACCGGGTTTCATTATCCCTTCTTAGTTTAATTTAAGGACGATGTTTCAAGTATGTAACAAGCGATGTAAGTTTTTAAGTGCAATATTGTGTACTATATTCAACTTACAGTTGCCTTGGTAACCCTACAACTTGATTGTCTTGCTTAACGTATAGGTTGGTTCCGCAAACAATTACCTGCAACAAGACAAAACCACAGAGTAAGAATGAATTCATCTTTTAAACTTACCAACACATAACTTAAATATACGAGATTTGGTCAGAAAGATCATAAAATTTGTATTTGTCTTAAAGAATCCATCCCTTCTCTTAACTGCACTGCTATTGTTCCTTAAAACGTTGTTACCATCTGATATACGACTAGGCAATCGTACCAACGTTTTTACTAGTCTCGACAACATTTCTGCAATGCTGCTTTCTAGAAGAAGTATATTATAAACACAAGTCTTTCTTGGTCTTGTTATAAAATTATCTTGTCGGGGTCTTAAATTAATTCACAGAAAACAGAATATTTTTGTTTAGGGAAAAAAGTGAATGACTCGTGATAGACTGCAGAATTACAGGACAGCACCATCAAATTACTGTTACTACATTACAGAACAATCTACGTGTTTATCGCATGTTCCAGAGGAATCCGGCTGCAACGTGTGTGCGTACGTGATTCTCAACGCGTTAGCTAGACTGTACCAGAAGTCGCGCGGGCGCAATGAATCACTGTGTCAAGGCGGAAATGAATTACGCTCTAATGTTTTCATTTATTGTTAATGATTAGTATGGATGTTTCTGGATTTTCGGCGGGGTATAAATACAAGTACTCAGCGACGTTCAGTTCACTTTGAGTCGCGATTTATTGGTGTGCGGTTAGCAATACTGTGGCAAAGTGTTATGTGTTTTATAATTGCGCGAGACAATTGTAATAAAACTGTGTTTTTATATTAGCTGACATTTTATTGCGTGTGAACAATTTTTATTTGATTTATTGTAAGATACTATCTTGTTGATTACAACTGTTTATTGTGATAATTAAAGCTGGTAATTAGTGACTTAATTGGTGTCTTGTATTTTGTTTTTATTTTGTAGGGAGCAAAATTAGAGAAAATTGAAGTTCCTACAAAAATATTAACTATAAACTCACTAAATGACGAATGGCTATCCAAAAGCTCTTTGCACTGGTCATCAAGAATTAAAGTGTATGTTAGAATTAGTGTATATATGGACAACTGTGCAACCAATTATAACATTGTACGTCAGACTGCTGACAGATGATAAAAAGGAATAAAGACATCCCAGATGTTTAAACTGTCGCTTGTTCAATTTCCTCATCCGCTACTTCAACCTATGCGGCCCTAATACGTAGCTCTATCATGGTCGCAGTCACTGTTAAAAGAATTTATATCTGTGCTATGGCCGTCAGTGTTTAAACCCACCGGAGACATTCTTCGGTAGAAAAATTTTATAAAGTGTTCGACAAAATTGTGAGGAGACGAACGTACCAAAAATCCAGGTAGTGGTGCCGAATTTAGATTGTTTTTACCTCGATTAGAGATACGTTCGGCTTTCCACCTTCTTTGTTTTTCGTGTTGTTTGAGACTTGTTCAGTAGGACAAGTCTTGTGCTAATCTGGGGTAAGTCCTCTTCAATCAAATGAAATTGATGCGGGGAGACGCACCCAGTGCAGCCCGGAAGCGAAGAAGATGGAGGCACAATGGAGGTAAAGTAGTGTGCGTGTGTGTGTGTGTGTGTGTGTAGTGCGTGGTCATATAGGTAAAGAAAGTGGCTGATGGAAATGCCATAGATTTGTATATGAGAGCGGCCAAGACAGGAACGAGTAACGCAGGTCACTAAAGCTGGTGGGAGGCGATATGCTGGCGTCAAGGTAGGCGGGGGACGCAGAGAAGAGGCCTAAACACTAGGTTAGTGGTTAGGGAAACTTAAATTTTTATGTGATCAGGAAGGATGGCAGGACGAGTATGTTTATAATTGGGAATTAAATGTTTTTATGTGTTTCTATTCCTCTGACGCTGGGGACGAGGAGTTCTGGGAGAAGGTCCATCGGCTATGGTAAAGGGACGGTTTATGAGAAAGGAAGGTCTGTGGGTATATTTGATGCAGGTATTGCGGGTAGTTCTGTTGATGGAGGTGACTATGGATTGTAGGGAAGAAGTGCAGAAGTGCTTTTCATCCTTTTGTCGAGCACTTTATAAACCTATTCCTGTTTTACGTACCGAGTCACTTTATGGTTATCAATATAATTAAATTACCTTTTTTTTGGTCCACCTTAGTGACACTAGCTTCTTTTTGTCTAATGACGCGTTTCGGGACGAAATCGCATCTTCAGATACACAAAACTAATTTAAAACGTGAATCTATACCACATTTTGTGGTTATGTTATAATTTAAAATGACTAAAATCTTTTAAATAAAATATATAAAACGTAACAACTGAATCGTTCGGATCTCGTAAGGAGTTGTAAGGAACTCGCGGTACAGCGCGCATGCATGCGAGTGCTCCGAACGATTCAGCTGTTACGTTTTATATATTTTATTTAAAAGATTTTAGTCATTTTAAATTATGACATAACCACAAAATGTGGTATACATTCACGTTTTAAATTAGTTTTGTGTATTTGAAGATGGGATTTCGTCTCGAAACACGTCATTAGACAAAAAGAAGCTAGTGTCACTAAGGTGGACCAAAATAAGGTAATTTAATTATATTGATAACTTTATAAACGTTTCTCTACTGAAGATGGCCTCCGGTGGGCGGTGGGCATTATTGTTTAGACAGTGACAGAACGAAACAATCGACCACGGCCAAACAGCCCGGACATACATTTTTTTCTCTATGCAGTCCGGTTCATTTTACTTATAGCCGTCTTCCTTGTCGTAGAATTAAAATATAATAATTTAAATTACACTAAACCTTTAAAATACTTCTTTATATTGAATTAAGTTTTACTTATGAAGAAGCAGTGGCAGTTGTGACTCAAATGAAATTCAATAACAGCAATTGAATGTTGAAACACTTATACGGCGTCGTTGATTGGTTAGTATTCAAATCATATTGAAAATATATTACATCTTACGATTCAATGGTGTTTAACATTAGTAATAATTTAAAATTGAAATATTAAGTAAATGCGATAATAAAAGCAAATAAAAGCAACAACAATTTAAGGTTTGCGTCTTGGAAATTACGCTGAAATGATAATGGAATCTTGTTAACAGATCTTATTGAAGACTTCAGCTTGTTCTTCAATCTGCGATTCAAACGGCAGATTGGAACAGCGTCGGCGGGCGTTTGCCTCAGAGATGGGATTCTCCGCCCGCGATTACGACGATTTATCCGCTAAATTGCGTTGTAAGGAAACCAATTCTTTTGTAAGAAGGTTGCGTTGCGTTTTCATTACGAAGCGTTTCTCTTTTACAGTAATCTGACTTTGATATTGAGGTAAGCGGCTTATAAACCTACACGATTGATTTATTCCTGAGACAACCACATCTTATGTACTTTGAGACGTTCGATATTTTAGTTTAATATTTTAATATAATCACATATGTGTGTTGCTTGTTCACAACTTGCTTGTAATTCAAGATACAGAATGTGGTTTACAAAAATCTGGTTTTAAACATTATCAGATATTCAAAGAGTACAATATAAAAATCTCCAGTACAAAAACAAAGGTAATGGCATTATGAGACAAGGAATCAATAAGAATAAAAATTACGATGAATGATCGAATTGTAGAACAGGCGAGCCATTTTAATTATTTGGGAAATAATACTGACTATGATAGGAATTGTGATATTGATGTTAAGTTATGTAAGTTCAGTGATCTTTGAGCGCCATGAAGCGTATTTTTAGATAAAAGGTACGTCAACATACAAAACGCATGTTTGTACGTTTGTACGTTCTGCAAAGTTTTGGCGGTGCCTGTACTGTGATGTGGGTGTGAATTATGGACGACAACCAGGAAACAAGAAAGTAAAATACAGGTCTCACAAATGGCATTCCTAAGAGGAGTTAAAAGGTGTTCTAAACTTAACCGTATAAAAAATGAGACCATAAAAAAGAATTCGAGTTTTTAACTTGAATGAAAGACTAAATGATTATAAACAACGATTATATACCCCTGTCGGTTGCTTATGGACAGGTAACGTCTATAAGTACAGGAAATAGTATTGCTCATGAATTAACTTTGGCAACGTGGAATGTAAGGAGCCTTAGTTATAAAGCCATAGAATTGTTTAAAGACACTAAAGCGTGACGCGGAGCACAGCTTCTTCAACTGTGATAAGTGGGTCGCGGATATCGGAATGATAGCTCCAGATAACATCACCGGAACCATGCTAAGAGTGAAGGATGTCTGTAACAGCGTAGCATATTACGCAGATGGCGTCCTTGGTGCAAAAAAGAGATACTTACACAGTCTGTAAATGAAAACAATAAGCGCACCGGAGGAAGGTCCCGGAAGTGAAATGTTAAATGGTCCTAGCTTAGCCCTCGTGAAGAGGTTTAGTGGGAAGTCCACTCGAGATGGAAGTGCCAGAATATGTGCTTAAATGGTTTCTCTCTCCTCCTTAAAACGAAATTAGTATTTTTACTGTTATCGTTTTAAAAGGTGTTCTAAACTTGACCGTATAAAGTATAAGGCCATATGAGAAGAGTTACAAGTTTTTAACTTAAATGAAAAATTACAAGATTACAAACAACGCTGGCAAGAACACTTGGACAAATGTCAGATTCCAGGCTGGCCAAATAAGTCTGGGAATACAGGGTAGGTCAGAGAAATAGGACGTTTTTGAAATAATAACAACATTGTTAGTTTTGCTTGAAAAGAAAATTTATTGGCAAAGAAACATTCGTGATTACGTAGCATTTAATGATATTCATTTGTGGAAAATCACATCTTGTAAATTATGTCCATTTTCGTTTATGGATTGTTGTAAGCGTGTACGGAAATTGGCCTCCACTCTTTCTAGCAGGCGTCTGTCAATTTGGACGATTTTTCGCGAATACTGTCCTTCAATTCATCTAATGTACGGGGGTTTTTCTTATAGACGCGTGACTTGAGGTACCCCCATAAAAAATAATCGCACATTGATAAATCTGGCGACCGAGGGGCCCATGAAACATCACCAAATCTGGAAACGAGGCGGTTGGGAAACAGAGGGGAAGAACACCTATTGACGCTCGGGATGTGTGAGACGTTGCCTCATCTTGCTGAAACCATACACACCGAATAGCAATCCGCCTTCTCCGTAACTCAGGCACAAAAAAGGTGTTTAGCATCTCAATGTAACGCTCAGCAGTAACAGTTACAATGATGCCATTTTGTACAAAAATTAAGGACCTATGATGCAATTCTTACCCAACGCGCACCAAACTGTAACTTTTGGGCTGTGCAGTGGAATTTGGTGGATTTCTCGGGGATTCTCAGCAGCCCAGTAGCGACAATTCTGTTTGTTGACTGCGCCATTGAGATGAAAATGAGCTTCATCACTCATCAACAACATAATGTTTTCATTTTCCTCAAAAAGTGTCCACATTGTTCGTGCAATCGTTATGGGTAATCTGTTTCGTTCATCTGCTGCACAACCATTAACTTGTACGGGTGAAAACGTAATTCTTCATGCAAAATACGCCTTACCGTGCGATTGCTGATTTGAAGTTCCGCAGCATGTCTCCGAGCAGAGCGGCGTGGACTTCGTAACATTGCTGTTCTAACACTTTCCGGAGTACTTACCGTACGTGGGGCTCCTGGTGGTGTGGTTTTCATTATTGAGCCTCCTCAACGAAGATTATTAACCCAACGTAAGATTGTGTTACGAGAGGAAACACAGTCAGTTAGGTGGATTTCAAATCTGCGGCGGAACTCACGCTGAACGTGATTCTCCACTACACGCAAAGCAGTCGTACGCGAAAACACGGTGTTCTAACGTCCACGGCTCCATGATGCCGACTGAAAGTGAAATGCTATGAACAAAGGAACGGAATGACCCCACCCGCATTCATCTCCCTCTGCTACAGGCCGAGTACTAGCCAAATGTACAAACCTAAAGGACACAGGTGTGCGGGTAGTTCTAGTCCCAGGACGAGATGGCTGGAAGATTTTTGAAGGCGGAACAGCCAGCACCTTGCCTATGCCGTGTTGTGAAGATGATGATGACTGTTATTGTTAGTACGTTGTTCCAAGATTGTTATCTATGGCATCGTTGTGTAGGGGATAAAAAGTGAATTTGACAAGTGAGGGAACGGCAACAAACTTGTGTACATTATTGGTGAAAATTATTAAAAAGTATTAAATTTGGATACGATATTCTCGCTTCTAAGGCGCCACGCGGCTACAAAAATAATTCGGCTTTGTGGCAGGCTAAAGTTAAACTTTTCCAAAGACTTTTTTTAATCAAAACATATTCGTGATAAACATGTTTCGAAATAACTTCAATGTACCGCTGAAATATGTAGGTCAGATGCGTCTTACAAGTCAATCTGTTTCGTTAAGTTCGCGACTTTGCATTATCGTCGAAGCGTGGAGCGTATGGAAACTCTAGAGAAGTTTGACGGGATTTAGTACAGCCTCGTACGGAAATGTTTTACTGCTGGGGCGGCTTTAGAATTTGTACTGCAGAACCACCTGTCGTATTGAAATTATTACGACCGTCTCTCGGATCGTCGTATCGTACAGTGGAAACAAAATACCGACGCCAATGAAGTCAATAATTACCAGCTTTCATTATTCACAAAAAACAATGTGAAATTAACAGGGCACTCTCATATAATAATTCAAGTTAAATTTGTCCACACGCAATAATAATGTCAATTATTAAGAGCTCCGCACTAATTACAAATCAGTAATCACTTTTCACAACCACTTGATCCGCACTAAATAAATCGCCCACAGTAACTGACTTTTAAGCCGGCCACTGTTGCTTATGTTGATTTCGCAGATGTTTCACAATAATTTTTCATTTTTGGCGGTGTGCTACAATAATTTGCGTAGTTACAAGTGCTTTCTAAAAATCTGGAAGGTACTTGCGTGCGGCGTTTACCGAGACGCTCCACCTGGTCGGCTAGCCGAGAAACTGGTGGTAGAACGCTCTAGACTCTCCGAGAGCGTTCCGTTATTGTCATACCAATTGTAATAGTTGTAATTGTTCACAGTGTTCAACCAAAATAACTCACGGATATCCCACCACTACTTTCAAAGCGCTAGTGGAGCAAGGCCACGTTGTTGAGACTACTTTAGTTACAACCACTGCTTGGAGTGGTGAACATCATGCCTTTGTTTTTAACAGTGATTTTAAAAATGGCAGCTCTGTAATAACAACACAGCTATTACGTAGTAGGCCATCACAGCCGGAGTCATTACTAAAAGAATATCTGGGCTGTTTGGGCCCGTGGTCGATTGCTGTGGGATACGTTCAGTTCTCTGAAAACAGTGGAGTGCCGAACGTACACCTGACCGAAGTAAAAGCTGTCTTAAACGTCATTGGGGTACGTTCGGTTCTCTAAAAAGGGTGGAGAGCCGACCGTACCCCTGACAGAGCTAAAAGCTGTCTTAAAGGTCATTGGGGTACGTTTGGATCTCTAAAAAGGGTGATAGAAGAAAAGAAACAGATCACGGTAAAATATTCCGTATATATATATTATTTTTTTAAAACAGCTATTATTTTTGCGTTTACTTAAGGCTGGGCCAAAATTTTGCGGTTCCTTGTATGAAGATCATAAGATACTACGGATATCAAAGTTAGAGTTACAGGTTCGGCTTTGAATAATAAACCACTCGGTAAGTGGTGCACTCTTCAAAACTCCAAAGACTGAATCAAACCTTTATGCTATCTCAACATTTTTTCGCGTGGTGGGACGGATCTAACGGCTGAATTTTGTTTACAGTGCCTTGTTATTTGTATACGTGTCTATATGTTTTCCCTTATATCGCAGACTAAATTTGTAATCTTCCAAACACGTTGCTGTTTTGGAATTGTGAGACTGGACTGTACAAAGCTTTTTACACGGGGACCTAAACTTTTATCCGTGCAAATGATAGTCGTACAGCAACTAAGTGAAAATAGGCTAAATGTTTCGTATTCCATTTTACACAGCTTTTCTTCGAACAGAAAATACTTTATTTAAGCTAATCTGCTGCTTATTGTACACACAAAAAATGTACAACTACGAAATCTGTAAATTAAGTAATGAGACTATTACAGTAAAACCTTTTATTTACAATCAAACTATATCTAGACTCTATCGCCTACAAAATAGTTTCCTTTCGAAGCCACTCAGCGGTTTATACGGGTTTTCTACTCTTCATAGCAGTGCTGGATCTCAGAAATTGGAATCTCCTTCAACTGGTCGGTTACATTTTGTGTAATGTTGGCTATAGCCTCAAAATGGTGTTCTTTGAGATGTTTCTTCAATTTAGGGAAGAGAAAGTAGTCACAGGGACACAAGTCAGGTGAATAAGGGGGCTGATGAACAACAGGAATATTTTTCTTTACCAAAAATTCTTTAACCAAGAGTGCTGTGTGACAAGGTACATTGTCATGATGCAGTATCCAGGTGTTCACGATGGCTAGTCTCACGCAAACAAAACTCTTTTCTGCAGCCTTTCAAGAATTTCTCGGTACACATGTTGATTGATAGTCTGTCCTGTAGGCAATTGTACAACGTTGCTTGTAATTTATGTCGCTCATAGTTATAACGCACAACAAAATCTCGCTTCACGAAAAGCTTGTTTACGTTTCACCTGGCAATAATAGACAATAAATATTAATGCCCAATATCAACCATCTGTTTACCTGACCATCTGTATTAATGGAAACCTTACAGAGTTGCCATATTAACTGCTACATGATTAGTCTCATTACTTAATTTACAGAGTTCATAGATGGCGCGACGCGGTGATATATCCAGCCATGTGACGCGTGGTCCTTAAAGGTCGGATGGCTTCGTAGTCCTTAATCTTGTGTCGACTGCAGGCTGTAGAAGTGGCATGATCAGCGGGTTGCGATGGTTACGTATTGTGTCTAGTGCCACGTTTATGAATTACTTTACGGACGTATGGAATATGCGAAGTCTGTAGGTTGGACACATACCACGGAGCATCTCCGATAGCTCGTAGTGACAATGACCGGCATCGCTGTATGATTTGGTATGTTAGATTAGGTGGCGCAGCCCCCAAAGCTACATTCCGTTAACTCCACATCTGTTCAAACACAGCTTTACAGCAAAAAAGTGCGTTGCTTATAGACAGATTTTTTTCGGCCAGTTAATTTTTTTAAACCTTAAATGTAGTTGTTTTCTTTTCTGTTTTCTATTTATGTGACTATTTCCGTTTATTAACAATATAAAAGTGATGAGATTAAATACACTTTATAACTAGAAAAAAAATATCAATAACAGTTTATGAGCACAGAAACTAAAGTAGGGTTACACTTGATTTCAGTTAGAACTATGTAATCCTTTATTGTCTTATTTTAATATAATACCGTATTTTCTACCAGTTGTATAAAACTTCACAATACAAACACTAAACAGATAAACAGAAACTTGAAGTAACAAAATGACTTAATAAACTAAAGTAAAATAAAAACAATCAACTCAGGAAACGCACAGAAAAAACAGCAACACAAATTATAACTTCTTAAAATAGAACACTGTTGTGGGACTTCTAGTGGGAAGATACTAGAAATGGCTGGTTTTGGAACAGAAGCTACAATTTGCATATTATTTTTCTACAGAAATGGGCTGATTATGGTGCAGATCAATAACTCACCATTTATATATTAACACTAAATTTACATATAAAAAATAAAACATTTTTTGATAATTTTTTGGAGATGGTCAGTTTTGGAGCTATACAACTCATTTGGTGTTTGGATTTTGGAATGACAGGCCCGTACTTATTTGAGGCGGGAATACAATACGCTATTGTCACTTCCGATCGTTATGTTAACATGATACGCAACGTTCTGCAACCGAAATTTATTCAACTCGGAGATCAAATTGTGTGGTTTCAACAAGATAGTGTACCACGGTTTACACAACTACACGATCCGTGGATGATCTGAGAAAAATATTTCTCGAGCACCTAATCTCAACAACGATGATGAGGCACCTTGCGGCCGGCACGTTCCCCCGACCTAGCAGCGTGTCATTTATCTTCTCTGAGAGACATCTGAAGGATTAATTTTGTTCATTGTGTTTAGTTCTTGTGAATACGTGTCTGTATATCTTCTTTTATATCGCAAACTAAATTCGTGATTATGGCAATTTTATTAAGCAGCCGTATCAAGAATAAATACTGTCACACGCACCACAACTTGAGATATGTGTTTGAGTACATTCCAAAATTTCAAGATAGTATGATGATACCATGCTCTTTACGGTTATCGTACACAGTACTCGAAAATAACACACTTTCTCATGCTTGGTTATTCACACAGCCATTTTTACCGTTTCTAGAAATTCATAATGATTTTGTAGAAGCAATCAGCGATATACCCATCTGCAAAATTGTCAGCCGTTGAGTGTGTAAAACACTTCTAACGTCTTCAATCCATAACCGTGCTGATAATCTAATTAGAGCCTGTTGTTTTTAACTGCGCAGAATCACTTTAGTTGTTTTGTTTATGCAGGGTGATTTTTTATTGTTTATTTAAATAAATAATAAAATTAAAATACAGGCCAATTTACTAGTCCATTTTGACGAATCCATCGCTTACCGAATGTATTATTTAAATGGTTAATCAAATCACGACAGTAGTGAGCAGATGCACCGCCAATCAATAACCGCATCTTTACTCTATCTGCAAGTGGAATATCTTCCAAGAGTTCCATCAGATTCGTTTGCAGAAATGTAAGTATTTGCCTTCCATTAAGCCTTGGTGGTAAGACAAAAGGTCTTAAGAGATTATCACCAAGAAAGTATTATAGATTTTTATTATAGATTAAATAAAAAAGTATGGTGGGCATGTTTTGTAGCAGTCTCGTGGGTTCTCGTCTGCCTAAAGTGTAGGTGTTTCGAAAGTTTACAATGCCATTTCTTGTAAATTGTAACACTTTTCTGTCGCATTTTGGTCTGTTTTGTTTTTAATTAAAGTCAAATTTCTCAAATGTGTACTTATTTTTAATAGACATTATACACGTTACGTTTCTCATAATTAAATTCTCTACAAAGTTAGTCAGAAATTTTTATTTGTTTATTAGCGAATTAACGAAGTCATTTTATCGCAAGTCTAAAAATGTTTGTTTTTCGACTCAAATGTTTTGTGTTTCAGACAGTTGTTCTTAGAAACTAATAGATATAGAGCTCTGGGACATCTTTTATTCAATTTTTCATATCAGAAACCATAAGAAACCACCAAATTTGCTCTTCACTTTATACCCGACGAGCCGTAACTTGCTAACAAACCGTTTTCGGACCTACGTTTATATGAATTTTTTTCTTATTTTTAACTATAGACTCAGGTCCCGAGAGATTGACCTGCAATTTTAAATCACCCGAGAGATTCCCGTGCAATTTATTGACCTACATATAAATTGTAAGTCGCATATAAATTGTAAGTCGCGACAGGAAATGTCTTCACTGATAACGTGTGTTTTTCCGTCTGTTATAAATTCAGTTATAACTCTACACGCATTTCCAAAAATACATGTTTAAATATAATACAAATAAATAAAAGTAATAAATAATTGAAATATTAACAACATTTTTTTATATTTAGATAGATGAAACAAGGGGGTTGGGCAAAATGGGGTTTCCCATATTGCCAGACTCCATGCTATCCCCGTTTTATCAAACCTTGCCGTGTTGAAAGTTTCTAAATGATATTCAGTTACCAAGTAGTTATATGTTGTTAAAACATAATCATTTTACTGAAAAATAAACGTAGTTTCTACTACTATATTTACATTTTCGTTTAAAGTAATATAGAAGAGACAGTTAGGTGGCAAAGTGAGTCAAAAATCGATAACGTCCGACAGAATTCACAATTCTAAAATACGAACTGAGTTTACTGACTCACGTGAGACGCTGAACACACTCCAACTAAATATACACGCTGTTTGGTCACAGTAGCAAGTAGTTTGCTATTCGTCCGGCAAATTTTGAGACTAGTTTCCTCAGAACATGAACACTTCCCGTTTTGTCACACCTCCCCGTTTTCTCCAACTTTACGAAGAACCTGGAGATAATATATTTGGGGGCTAATATAATTGTTTGTTTTGTTAATTGTTAGGTCAAGAAAATGTATACTATTGTTTTGTTCTATTTCAAGTGTAAATTTTAGTTTGTGGTGTATTGTGTTTATGTATTTGTGGAAATTTTCGACCTGTCTTGTATTGCCATTAAATAAAAGTAATACATCATCTACGTATCTGTGCCAATAGCAATTAACAAAACAAACAATACACACACATATAAAATATACAGGAAACCAACCACAACGGACATGGTTATACACAACACATCAAACCATCCAACGCAACACAAACATGCTCAAACATTCAACCATATGTACCATAGACTAAAAAAAATACCACTAAGTAAACAAGATTATAAAGAAGAACCCAACACAATCAAATATATAGCAATAAAATTTGGTTATAAGCCTAATTTAATAAGCAAACTACACAGACACATCATAAACAAAAACAACACAACAAAAAATACCAACAACACACAACCAAATAAATACATCACACTCACATACTACAACTCCAACACACACAAAACCGCCAACACATTCAGGAAACACAATTACAAAATAGCCTACAGAACAAACAATACCATAAAAAAACACATCAATGTTACAAACACGGACATAGACAAATACAACAAAACAGGGGTATACAAATTAAACTGCAGTGTTTGTAATAGTTTCTATATAGGCCAGACGAGAAGATCTTTTTCTTCAAGATATTCTGAACACCTAAAAGCTCTATCCAGCAACAACATACACTCCGCGTTCGCCACACACATACATACAAAAAACCACAGCTACACCAACATAAAAAATAATCTTGAGAGCCTACACTACTTGCCTAAAAGTCGAAAACTTAACACAGCAGAACAATATGAAATATACAGACACTACACAATACAACCAAACAACATACTTAACGACCAATTACACTTTAAATCACACGCACTCGTTGACACAATTATACACAAAACATACAATAATTCGGAATCCCGCGCCAACTCCCTTCCACCTCCACCCCCCCACACAACCTACCAACTAGAAAAAACCGTTACAAGTTCCGGACATTCTGTATCACACCTCGCTGAGGAACGCGAAATCACGCCGAAACGCGTACGAGAAAAAAACAAAGTAAGTTTCACAAGTGAAAGTTTAGCAATTAATATTCATTAAGTGCTGTGAATGAAGAGGATGAACATTCAAAATAACTATGTTAGTTTGTTTACTCTTAGTGAAAACTTAAATTGGTATTCCCAAAGGGAGATAGGCCTATATATTCTCTTGTTTCTTATTTTCTTTTAAACGGTAATAGTTTAATAAAGTCACAGTGTAAAGTAACACTGTTAATACTTTTAGTTCCAATTTATTTCTTATAACAAATTATATAGTATAGGTTATATAATATCTTCAAATAAATATACTGCAAGTAGGTTTATTAATATATTAATAGGTTTATCTAGGCGAAAATAAACCTACTTGCAGTGTAATTATTTGAAGATATTTCATAGGAGACCTGCAGGAAACTCAAAACGAGTTACTTACAAAGGATAATATAGGTTATGTATATATACTATATAATAACAGGTATTTGTACTTGTTATTTTTGGAACGGTATTTTCATACCTATTATTTTTAAATAACAGTTTAGCCCACCTCTAGTAACAAGTAAATATACGAATGATATTTAGCGGCATCGGAACTGTACCTTTATCCGTTCCTGCAGTTTTTAATATTTTCAATATGAGATTGTATCGATATATTTTGTAATTTTGTATACAGATACGTCTATATATTTTGTAATTGTCTTAAACGTTTATAAAATTTATGTTTATACGTATTTCTGATGATGCAGTGAATAAGTAATGAAACATATTAAATACTACTACTAAAATATGTCAACATGACCATGGAGACCAGAATTAATTACCATAGTAACAAGTAAATAAACAAAAGGTATTTCGCAGCATCGGAACTGTACATTTATCTATGCCTGCAGTACGTTTTCGACGTTTTATATAATATACGATTGTATCGATATATTACGATGTGGAAAAGAAGAAGCCTGCTAATTGTAAATTGTCCTATTACTTAATGCAAAGCGAAAATACTTTTCATTTTTGAGGTTAGGTGACAACGGTTTTCGGTTTTTAGTTTACTGCTGAAATAAATAAAAGCCATGGTTGAGGAAAACATAACGTTTAATGTGTTATGGAATGCTTCTAACACAGCAACACTTAAAATAAAGAATTTAGCGTTTTTGATTTAACAGGTACTTTATAAATATCTCCAAAGGATTTATAAACGGGTACTTTTCAATCTCCAAAGGCTGTTGCACCAACATAATAATTTAGTACAAGTTAAAATAGTACAAGTGTTGAAAACAGCTTTGGAGAGAATTTGACTAATGAGTACAAAATTGTTATACAAGCTGACGGAACGCCATATAGACATAGACAATAAAAATAATTATATTATAATACTTATTAAAAGTCAAGATTTTGCGTGCGAAGCCGCGTTAACAGCTAGATGTTATATATTTAATGTGACTTAATTAAACAAATGAATGTTATCTACTCGTTCGTGTCAGAATGGTAAGTAACCTCTCGCATTTTGCACACATTCGCAAAACAAATGTACAGTTGTCGCTGGGAGCATTATTGACGGGCGCGCGCGCGCGCGCGTGTGTGGTTATGCAAAAAGTGGTTCCATACTAGCATGACGAGCGGTTATGGCGTTAAGTGCTATGTTCTGAACTTGACGTTTATAAATAAAATATAATAAAGGTTTATAATAAAATCTCCACACTGCTGTCGGCCGGTGTAATGTAGGACGCCTGTGTAAATAATTTAATTATAAAGTGTGCGTAGAGTCGCTACGTGCTGTCGATGTTAATTAAATCGACTTCTGACGTTTGACGGTGGGCGGCGACAGTCTGGTCACTACCGGTATTGTATGACGGACAGTCAATTAACGATCAAAGCTTTATCGTCGACGGGCCACTTCTACTGTAACCGCTTATTATAGCAACAAATGTGTGTGTGTGTGTGTGTGTGTGTGTGTGTGTGTGTGTGTGTGTGTGTGTGTGTGTGTTCTGTCATTTAATACACTGCCAATAATAATCAGTGGGGGGCTGGTTATCATAGAAACGCTGTTTGACGTTTGACTAGCCTGACTACCTTGATGCTATACAGTCCAATACTAAATCGGTCTCTGCTGTCTTTTGGCTTTCAATTCTAAAGGATCGGAGGATGACTGCTTTGGTTTCCCATTTGTGTTTCACGCTCATTACAAAGTCAGAAATAGTTAGTAGCAGCCGTCATCAAGCAAAGACTCTCTTTAACGAAAAGCGAAATCTTATAAGAAATTCACTTCAGAAAAAATCCGGTGAAGAACTTTGCTTGGTGGAGTGTGCGGACACTTTATTATATGGTAGTGAGACGCGGGTACTTGAGGAAACAGGAATGAAAAGAGTAGTAGCGTTTGATAGTTTTTGGTTTCACCGACGAATTCTAAATATTCGTCGCCGACGAACGACGAAGCGACGAAGGATGACGTGTTGAGGAGCTAGGAGCCAAAACCGTGCCTGTGGAAAACGTTACATGACAGACGAGACAACTGGAGAGGTTCCAAAGGTTTGCTGGATAGACGAAGTCCCGAAGGAGAAAGTGTTGAAGAGCGAGGATGAGCCAAAACAGTGACTGAGGGAAACTTTACGGAATAGACAAGACGCTTGGAGAGGGCGACTCCAGATGCATGATCAAGATGCCTCCTGATCAAGATCATCGTCGAGGGCACGGTGGGTGGTAATAACGCCAATGGCGGACTGAGGCTTCTTCTTCTCTTTTATATTTTGCGTTGTTTGAGGATTGTCTAGAAGAGCAAGTCTGGGACGATTATGGAGACAAGACCCCTTCAGCCAGTTTGAATTTTGGTTTTTGGAAGAGCAACACCAGTGTAGCCCAGCCGTTGAGAAAGTGGAGGCCTCAAGTAGAAGTAAAGAGAGGACGTTTGTAACTGTGTGCGATTTTGCAGTGGGAGGATAACCAGTTAGGGTATGGGGGATGTTGTCATTGCGTTTGTGCCAAACTAGAATTATGGAACAGGCTGGCCGAGCAGCGCATGACGCTAATATCGAAAGGTAGGGTCAACGTAGCGTCAAGGGAACGACGGGGGACTCATTTGAGGAAGCATGGTTGTCGAAAAGTGGACTTGTGGTTAGAACCGGATTCGAGGAATTGTGTAAGTTGGTAGCTGAGGTGTTCATCTGTTGTTGTTTTTATGTGGTACGTGGGCAAGCGCCAGCAGACGGTTAATGAGGAATGAGGGCCTTTGCGTGTTTCTCGTGGGTTTGTTCACGGAGACTGCTGTGGACTGGATGGGGCATCGCGTACTGGCGTAGGAAGAAGAAGAAGAAGAAGAAGAAGAAGAAGAAGAAGAACAACAACAACAACAACAACAACAACAACAACAACAACAACAAGAAGAAGAAGAAGAAGAAGAAGAAGAAGAAGAAGAAGAAGAAGAAGAAGAAGAAGAAGAAGAAGAAGAAGAAGAAGAAGAAGAAGAAGAAGAAGAAGAAGAAGAAGATCCAAATGGGTAATGATATTCGAAAACAAAGGACAACGAAGAAGGTGTTAATAATATCATATTAATTTAGGGTTATAATAATAGTAGTTCACATCTAAATTTTCGTCGACATCTGATTTCCAAATTAAGTGTAACAGACTGATAACACTAGTAGTGCTAATTGAACGTGAGGTGACGCTTACACAACAACAGAAGCTATCGAGTTTTGAAGAAGAAAGTCCTAAAGAAGTCACTAGAGCGGTACACGTCACAAAGGGTAACACATGTCGAGTAAAATAAAGCAAAGAAGTTAGAAGAACAATAATAACACGTCACGACCCTCATAACAAGCACATTTTTATTTAGAAGATTACAGTAGATAGGTAACGTTTTAAGTACATAAAGTGAGTGAAATATCAAGAAAGTATATATGAACCGTCCCATACGGAACTAGCGCCTGGAAGAACATGAACAATAATTTTATATAATACAAAAATACGCAGGATCTCAATGGTATCCAAGTCACTTGTATAAATAGACACACTAACGTTTTCAACCCGCCTTCTAACTTCTTTTTATTTTGATAACGCGTTTCGTTGCATGTATTTCATCACCAGATCTTAGAATATCGCTCGTAGAATGTCGTCATCGGTTAAAATTGCTAAACGCCACCACGTCGGCAACGTTTCGACTCCCCGTCGGGAATCTTCCTCACGCCGCTAAGAACCGACAAAGGATAAAAACACAATAGCAACAATTGTTGCTTTTACCTGACACACGTATCGGGTAGTGTTCGACGTACACCTGCCGCTATTGTGTTTTTACTCTCTGTCGCTTATTAGCGGCCTGAAAAAGATTTCCGACCGGGAATCGAAACGTTGCGACGTGATGGCGTTTAATAGCAACCGACCACGGCATTAACAGCTCGGTTTTTAGACGTAATTTTGAATTTATTGACACCGACCGTGCGAGGTTCAGACAAAAGTTATCTGCATCGTACAGGCGTCAGTAGGTTGCACTTATTCACGTTTGGACGATCACTCAGTGAATAGGTCTGTCGACTGAGTGGCCGCCAAACGTGAATAGGTTCCCACTTATCGGCACGTACACAGTACAAATGGTTTGGAATTTTAGCCTATGGCGACCTACAACGAGGGACGTTTTTAAATCTGAATAATGAAGCACCTGCTTCAAAACGCGCCATCAGTATAAATAATATCGGTATGGAGAACCATACGTGACTTTCATGTTCTCAGATTTATATTTAAAATCATTTTTGAAATGATATATTTCCACAGAAACTACTTGTTTCTACTTCTTTCTTCAGCCTTAACCACAGTACTGTGGACACTAATGTATACCACCTCACGTTAACGCATTCGATTTTCACTGATGATGGCAATTGATGGCACTGCCAAAACGTCTGGTTTTGCAGAAAAGATTGGACTACGGCCAAACAGCCCGGGAAGGAATTTTAACAACAAACTATTTCTTTGTTGCCGATAACGTAAAACACATATAGAAAATTATACCTTCCCCTTCAACTATCATTTTAATTTTAGAAAATTACCCCCTCCCCTTTCAACTACTCTCTTCATTTATAGTTATTTCATCTACCTTTCTACAGTAGATTATTGTGACCTTCTTTCCCGGATACTTTTTTTTTTGTATCGGCCATCTAAGGACCACATGCCAATTTCAATTCTTTATTCTTTGTTGTTTTATTTTTCCCAACATTCTTTCATCTTTTCACTGTGTCTCTTCTTCCTGTCTGCGGTTCACTTTGAACCTGTGTTTTTCTCTCAGCTACCGTGGACTCTTCCATTTTTAACACTTTTGCCTGAAAAACGTCTTTTTCAATTGCTTTCAGGATACTTTATTTATTAAAATTAAGTACATTACTCTTATTAAAACATAAAACGTTGCAGATAAACTACTACTCGGGCACATATGCAAACAAATATTGATTCTGTTTGAATTTGCGTCAGTTATCGTTCGTCATAGAAAACATTCTACACACAGACACACACACATGACACTTTTCGGAAAATGCCTTTTCTTCATGTTTTGAGGGTAGTACAATCAGAATCAGTCCTTATCTCGGACACGAATTTTTTCGCGATCACCATACTTCCATTTCCTTACGGAACATGCAAGTAAAAAGTCACAAATCAGATTGGAAAATGGTAGTTTGTCTATATAAAAAGGGTCTTGAAGAACTAAGGAAACAAGGAAACTGCGAAATAAGAAGACACGACAGGAATAAATGAAAAGTGACTGTCAGGAAGCATGAAATGCATTCAGCGTTGTATGGCCATAGAACGTATGTAACTAAATGTGTTTCTCATAATGGCATAATAGAAACAAAGTAACAGGTTGACAGATAGACAGATATTCCGTTGTTAAGTAATTGTACAATGTACAACTGTACGTTTAGTATGGTACGTTACAAAGTGTGTTGCAATAAAGAAGAGGTTTTCAATAATGCAGACCGTTACACTCGCCGAGTTGACGTTCATTGCGGACTAAACAGATAGCGCTGTCAACCCGACGTTAACGTAAATTTCCTCATCTTGCAACTAGTCTAGGTCAACACTCTACTCTTCATCAAAAATTACTACGTATCACTCGTTATCATTATCAATGAAGAAGTTCACAGTGATATCTCAACAGTTTGCGATTTGTCGGTCTGTCTATTTGTTCGGGGCATGTTTCTCCATAACATACGAACGCAGCATCCAAACTTGGTATGTGTGTCCATACTTTTACCGTACATAACCCTATTGTGTTTAAAATATACCCCCCCCCCCCCCCAGCAACAAATAGGAGGGCAGAAGAAAAAAATGCTAGAGATCAAAATTTAAAAAAAACCAACTGGAGTGCTAAATTAAAAGAAAGTTTAACAAAAATATGAATTTAGTTTTAATTTTAGGAAATTAAAAAAATTTTGGACGTCGGAGTTCAAAAAGTAAATGAAAGTTTTGATAAAATAGCAAAACTTCATATGGCACATCAAATTAAAAAGAATTTCAAATTAAAAATTAAATGTTGAGTTACATATTGGAGATTTAAAAATTTTGTAATTCCTGGGGACAAAAAGTTGAGGAACTGTTTGATAAAATTGCAAGTTTCATGTAGGATATTAAATTGATATCAATTTAATGAGACTTTTAACCATAACCTGAATAAAGTGTTAAGTTACGAAGTTTACATCTTTTGGACATCAAGCCCGCAAAAATTTTGAAAAATATGTTCTAATCCATCTGGATGTCTGACTAAAGAGAAGTTTAACTGAAATCCGATTTTTGTGTGATTAAATATAAGTTTAGAAATTTTATTAATTTTTTCTGCAACTGTTACATTGCTAAACAAAAAAAGTTGATTAATCAAGATTTTTATATTTTTTGTCTGATAATTGAAACATTTTTTCATATTAAAATTTATCCAATAATAAGTGTACCTCGTTGAAAGTAGAGAACGTGTTCTGCGGCTCAGGGAACATACTAGATACTACTCACTTTTTTTGTTGAGGCACGTCTTAGAATTAGGTAAAATAACTTAATGATTGTACTTATTGCTGTGTCAATGTTGCAGCATTCTTTCTCTAGTAGCTTCCTTCCCACCTTTCGACGAGTTCTTCTTGGTACGGAAACGCTTGAAGCTGACTATTGAGTTTATAAATAAATTTTTCACTATTACTGTGCCTTGATTTATGTTCATTAACTGATCTTCTTCTTAGTCTCTTGGAACCAATTTAAGCTTGTGTTAGGTCCCCTGAACAAAAATGTCAAGATTTGTGAATACATTCTCAAATCTTGACTACTATTTACTCTATGTGAATACATTCTCTTCAGGTTCCATGTTTAATCCAGTTGATTCTGTTTCTGTGAGTAAGTTTATTTGCGTTATGGCTCATTCAATGTTCTTAGCTAAAACGGCAAGGTCGTCAGAAGAACAGCAGTTTAAATTAACTTTTCAATTTGTAACTCACTCAGACTTGTTTGTTGACTTCATTTTCTGTTTGTATTCTGTGAAATATATGAATATATTCAAAATATTATGACGTATACTGGTATCTATTCTATGAAGTATTGTACCACTTTTCTTTGCACCATGAAATGAAATTGCTAAAGTAACTGTTTTAGATTTAATACGCAAAACCAAAAATGACCATATTTATACAGGATGGTCTTAAATTATTGCAAGGAACAACTTTGGGAGGGATACGTATTATTATAATAAAAAAGTTCTGGTAACAATGTTTTCAGAAACGATTCATTTTTGAGTTACGGTTAGTGAAAACGCTTACTCTGGTTTACTGTAACGGTAAAATGACGGTATATTAAAATTCGTCAGACACCAATTCATAGTCAGAATTAATATTTTTATGTCTAAAATGACCACAAAAAATTAAGTAAAATAAATCCCATAGCCGTGTTTTTAGTAGTTTAAAAAAAGGTTCTGTAAAACTCAAAACATTGGGAGTCTCAAAGAATATTGTTTTTTCAGGGCCGGCAAGTAAATTTTCTCAAATCTGTAGGCCAACTTGTTTTCTACTGATATTATTCACGTCAATTTTCTCAGAATTAAATTCGATGTAAATTTTGTTGGAGTGGTTTCTTTGTTTATTGGCAACTAAACAAAGTTATTGCTTACTGACCCATACAAAAATACGCTTTTATAGGCCTACTTCAATTTTCATCGTGTTGGCCTACTTCAAACACTTATTTGAAAACTACTAAAGATACAGTTGTGAGGCCCGTCTTATTTAATTTTCGGGTCAATTTATACACAAAAAACAGTAATTCTAGCAATCTATTATCAAGAAATTTCAGCATAGCATTATTTTAGTACTATAGAATAAATCGGGGTAAAAATCTTTGCTAGGTGTGTGCCGAGATTCGAAATTCCCGACAAGTTAAGCGACCGCGCCAAGGCCACGGTTTTCGGAATAACAGCGGCTAACTGATTGAGATGGTCGAACTTGATCGCTGCGTCGCGGCAGCGAGCGACGATGATATAGAGTAAACCAGTCTGTAGTGACCTTGACCGTCAACGATATTTGCGTGGCCGGCTTAATAACAGCTGACTACTGTAAAATTAAATAGACATGAAGCAGCGCGCAGGTTATAGCGGGGTGAAGGCGGGGGCAGTGGAAGCCACGAGAGAGGAAAGTATCTACTAACGCAGTTGAAAATATTTGCCTACTCTCTGAATTGTGAATAAGACGCACGTATGAGATGAGTATTTTGATGTTGGAGGTGGATTTATTTTACATTGTGGTAGCGGGCATTGTCTATTACTGTTACACTGTTCTTATTCAAATGAAATGAAACTAAATAGTTCACTTTTGATGAATACAGATGTTTTCTGAAAAGTACTCACACAATAATCTCCACAGCGTCTTGGAGAAAACTGATTTGTTTCTCTGTTGACGCATGTGCATTACATAACCTGCGCCGTTAGAAGGAAAAATGTTGATTCATGTCTACTGAATCTTACTGTACGTTCATTCGCGACACGTTTTTCTGAACCCTCGTGGTTTCGCAGAGACCATTTTTCTTCCTCATTTCTTTCTCAACACTTCGAGTGCTCGGTTCGTGGTCTGGCGGCCTGGTTATGTGCGTAATATTCTCATCTACTATGCACGAGTAGTTTAAAGTATCTCAGGTAAGCAGCTTTAATTTATTCGCCGTTAATTCAATTTAATAATGGAGGTTACTCTTATTAATTAATAATGAGAATGTGTGTTGATTGGTGTGTCTGTGTGTGTTCCACACGTTAATTCATGTGTTTGCTAACCCTAAAAATCTTGCACTTAACTATCAAGAATTAATTTTAAAAATAGAAAAGCTAAATTTAAATTGAGGTTGCTAAACAAAAGTGTTAACTAATTTAAAATGAATATTTAATTTTTACAAGCTGGAAGAAAGTACAAGGGTGAATTCATAAGTTTACAAAGTGATGGGTTCAATAAAAGTGTCACAGTGTGGTGCATGCGTTCTGGCGCGAGAGAGAGAGTGAGCTAGTTGCATTTACTGACACCCAGTACAAATAAAATATCTTACAGGGTTCTCGAGCAGCCGAGAGATAGGGTGTGAACGTGATGATGAGTGTCAACCCGTCATCATAAGCAGAGATCAAGCAGTAAAGGCTCCTCCACGCCGCCAGCCACCCACAGGGTCAAGTACACCAACAAGACCGACCTAGAAGGAACATCTAGACATCATTACTGGCACCACTCTGACCATCTTAATCACAGGCTCAAACGCAAACCTCCAGTCTTCCAGAACGCAGGTGGGATCTTCCTATTATTAACTTTCGATATCCTCAACATTTCTCCAGTTTCCAAGCAGGAAGACATGTGTACATAAACTTGTAAATCTGTAAAACTTATAAATTTTGTGAGAACATGCCCGATGCATGTACAAGACTGATTCATTATTGACTGTGTAAAAGAGGATCCCATTCTTATATTGCCCGATTAAGTTACACTGTTGAAATAGTTTTCTATTTTGATGTTATTAATGCAAAGGAGATGAAACAAATTTAAATGAAATTTGCTTACATTATAACAAGTAATGATTGGTCAGAACAAGTCCTGTAAAAACTATATGTATCATGATCTATATTGTCAATTGGATGTAATCATCCACTATTCAGATTGTTTTAGTAAATTTGTTCCTGAGAGCATTGCTGATGCTAATCAGAGTAAGAGGATACACACAAATTGTGCTTCATAATTGTAACTATTAACTTTTATAATACCCCTTGTAAATTTATATTTTGATGTTACCGTGGGTTGTGTTAGAGGTTACCACTTGTGAAGCCATTTGATTCTTTTGTGGTCGGTAGTGATGTTAATTTTTGTTCACTCGAATTAAAATAATTGTGTGCATGTACGAGTACGTATATATATATATGTGTGTGTGTGTGTGTGTGTGTGTGTGTGTGTGTGTGTGTGTGTGTGTGTGTGTGTGTGTGTGAGTGTGTGTGTTTCCAGAAAGGTCAAAGATGAGAATTCCTGTATAGCTATATATGTGCGTATCAATAACAGTAATGATTTTTTTTTAATGATTAAGGAAATTAAGAAACGTTGAAAACAATAATTCAATTTGGTCAGAACTGTTATAAAACATGTAGGCCTAATGATAATGTTAAAGAAAAAAATATGAAAAGAGAAACACCAATAAAAGAAAGAAATTTGTTACTGTTAAAAGTGTGTTTTATTTGCGAGTCCTGTCACTATGGGCCTCGGCACAATTTTCTTCCATCTAGACCAAGCGTCTAGTTTTAAATATTTAATGTAACGACGAGTAGACGCCGTTACAGGTGAAACATGTAAATGAATTGTTTCTGGTCATTTGTTTGGAGAAACGTTTTTGCTTATACTGATGTCCCAGATCAGCTTCCGAAAAGTGCCGTCCATTGTAGTATCACTCTGTGAATAAATACAGATTGCTGGCCACATTTAATCGTTTTAAAGCCGTTTGTGTATATTTATGTTTCTTTTTTGCGGGGTGAAAGGGGCTAGTGAGATTCGAGTTAAGCCGTTTAAAAGTTTAGTAAATTATGACAAAAATGTGTTCAGTTTTTCATTGTTTCAAGTAAGATTTTAATACAAAATTATGAACTTAAATATACCTGTACATGTTGCCGTGTTTCTTTTACGAGATCACTATCTGCCAGACTCACACAAAGCAGACTACAAAGAGAAGTTGCACAAAGCGACGGACAATGATGCGTTGTGTGTTATGTTGACAAAACGTACGTGAATGAACTCCCGTGCTCTGTTTGTATTCAGAGTGTATAAAGAAAGACATGCACTAACAGTGACTGTTCATATAAACAACGTGAAACATTTTTGTTATTCATGTATTGTTAATCAAGTTATTGCAGTTTAAATTATAACGCACATTTACAGACTTGCTCATTGTTTATTTTTATGTAGATTGATAATTGTTGCCTTTTCAAACAGATTGATTGTGAATATTACCAGACGCGTGCATAATAAATTATATTGTTACGACGGTCTACTGATCGTCGTATGGTACAGTGGAAAACAAAATACAAGACACCAATTAAGTCACTAATCACCAGCTTTAATTACAACAGTTAAACAGTTTGTAATAAACTAGGTAGTCTCTTACGAAAAATCAAATAAAAATTGTTTACACGCAATAATAATGTCAACTAATAGAGTCTCTCAAAATTATAAAACACATAACACTTAGCCACAATACTTCGAACCGCACTGGAATAAGTCGCCACTAAAACTAAACTAAGCGTCGCTGAGTACTTGTATTTACACCCCGCAGAGATTCCAGAATAGTCCACACTACGCGACAAGAACGCTACTAGAAAACACTAGATCGTAATTGCTTGCCGCTTTGAACACAGCGCGTGCGGACCGGTGGGTCTGGAACAATCTCGTTAACGCGTGTTAAGAATCACGTACGCTCACAACATTACAGCTGGTTCCACTAGAATACCCGAGAAAAACGTATAATGTTCAGTAATGTGGTAACACTATCCTCTGTTTTCTGAACCTTATCCACATTATACTGCTGCCTTTCAAGAGGGCATTCAATTCTTAAAGTCTAAGGAAGAAAACTCAAAAACTTTATCCAGTGAGCCAGCTTCTCACTTGCTCGAAAATAATATACAGTGATAACAGACTAATCACTGAGCCTCGGAAAATATGGATAGATTGATGTGTCCTATGGGCACCTCGGAAGAATGGAAGGAGGCAAAGTGCCCACAGCAGTACAGAATGGGAGTCAGACAGACGAAGAAGGATGGAAAGCCCAAGGGAAAATGAATTGACTGTGTACGGAAGGATGTGGACAAGTATGGCCTCCAATTAGAGGATGCTGAAAATAGAACTAAGTTGAGAACTATGATGAAAGGAGAATGACTAGACGTATTGGGATGTTTATGTTCCTTGTATACGTTTAAGTGATTAATATGTAATGTGTGCGATTTGTCTCTGTATTGTATTCGTAGCAGCAGCATGTAGCAGTGAAGTAGCGGGGCGTCTTTGCACCCGGTGCATGATTGCAGCATCTGGGTCGAGTCCAATGGCTGCCTGTCGATAAACATAGTTCTGGTTCAGTCCACGGGTACCTAAAACTGGAAAGGACAGCCACCAACCTATTAACTGAGAAGGCGGCGGAGAAAGATTTCTTTAATTATTTAAAAAAGTTTTGCTGATCGTTGGGCACTGCCGCGTGAACGGGTTCAGGTGACAGATGTCACCCATCCCCAGTCCAGCGTGCTGTCGCCATGAGGCGTCGGTCGCTCCCTGCGAGGCAGAGAGCCTCCGTGCCTATTGTATTGGTAGAAGAAACCCTCAGTATTTAGGAAATTCTCTAAAAAAAAGGGCATAGAGTTTGGCCGGTACTTTAAGGAGCAGGTACGGGTTTGTCGTTATTTGGGATGTCCTATTTCATGGGATCTAGGCAGAGATGTCAAGAACAAGATGAGTAAATTTAGGTGCTTTTGTGGAACGATTTAGAGAACGTAAAAAAATATAGTTACACTAGAAAATAAAATTAAATTTTATACTGTTATAGTGGCACCTGGTCTGCTGTATGGTGCCGAGTTACGGTCTCTGCAAAGGCGGATGTAAATAAAATTAACGCAGTAGAAATAGCGTTTTTAGAATGGTCAAAGGATGCTCACGATTAAATATGTTTTACAATTAGGATCGAGCTAAATGTGTCCCTATTATTGGAAACAGCTTACTTTACTAGTAGACTCTTCTTCTTTAGTTAGCAATCCGCAGATCGGTTTGTAGCAGTTCTCCACACCGATCTTCTCTGTGCTTTCCGTTTCATCTCCTCATAGTAATTACAACTTACATTACCAATAATCTGTTTTCCTAGTAAACTAGTATTTACTTATTTTAATTTAATACGTAAACTTTACATCCGTATTTCATAAACTGTAACATTCGCCGTGTCTAACGTAAGATAACGTAAGTTGTGTTCTCAATCCGAGATGAGTAACGTTCTCTCGTGTCTTGGTGTCGTAAATCCAGTCCTCCGACCTACATGTCTACGGCAAAAGTGTCCGCTTAGAATTTATTGTTAAAGCGACCTACTTTTATGTTGTACTTTAAATAATTTCTGTAGTAAAAGAATTCAGTTATACAGTTCAATAGAACGTTGATGTAAACTGTGCATTAAATTGGAATATGATGATGATAACAGTGTCACGCGCGTACGATGTACCACGATGCATTCCAGTCTCTCTTTTTAAACATCTGTTTTGAGATCTCAGTAGCAGAGGCGGCTGGACTGGCATGCTAATTATTAGTTGTTTTACACGAATCTAATTAATAGCAAAAAGACCATCATCATCACCACTCCAAGGACTAGGCCTTAGACCTGTTCCGGAACCCATCTCCTCCTCAGTCTACCCACATCTCTTTTCTTAGTAGGGTAATAATGCAAGCCAGGCACAGGTAGACGGATATCAGGCATGCGATTCAAGTGTTCACACCATCCATCTCCTTCTGTGTTCTTCAATCGTCTAGTCCAATGACACAATGTTTAAATCGCGTCTAATATCCTCGTTCCTTCTCCTATCCAAGAGAGAAGAAACTTGCGTCCCTCTTAGAAATTTCATTTCGGCTGCCTGAATCTTCTGCACGCCCCTTTTACTAAGATTTCATGTCTAATTAATAGCAAAAAAATACCCAAATGTTTAAATTAATTTTTGTATTAAATTTCCCACGACTTACTCTTTTCATTTATCAATTGTATCTATCTTGTTGTGAGTCATCAAGCCTACTCAGCGGGCATCGCCTTATAGCAGCACTGTTCATGTGGGGTGGTCATGAGGTTGCGTGGCCTAACAAAGCTGAGGACTATGCCGACGGTAGGGAATGTCTTCCTAGACAGTTCTTAGCCGAGAAGGCAGACTAAGTACGTTCCACAACGGCCCATCTTGTAGGGAATGTCTTCCTAGACAGTTCTTAGCCGAGGAGGCAGACTAAGTACGTTCCACAACGGCCCATCTTGTGTACCCCAACATCCTTACCCTTCCTTTCTGTCACTTAATCACTTCTGTTCCTTTATATTGTAAGGGGTGGTTGAAGAACTTAGGAGGATGTCTACTAATGTCGATCATGAGTGAACACTGTAAATATTAAGAATTCTTCGGCAGCAGAATAACCGTTGCAATGCATACGAAATTTTTCTCTGATGGGAAGTGTAATGGCGGCCAGTCTCCGGCGCCCCGAGGCTAGGGAATAGCATAACTCCCTACTGAAGTGTCCCTGGTACTCCAGGTTAGGTGTTTTACAGCCAACCAGTAATCTTCTTAATTAAAACAAGATAAATATTTACAGAATTTATATGTGATAATCGGAAATTGGACGGAAAATTTGCATATACGAACGTAATGGGAAAAGGGTTGTTGGTTAGGCAGAGGAGAAGATGGCTTAGGAACAGGTCAACTAGGGCCCATCCTGTAAAGTTAAGAAGAAGAAGAAGAAGAAGAAGAAGAAGAAGAAGAAGAAGAAGAAGAAGAAGAAGAAGAAGAAGAAGAAGGAGGAGGAGGAGGAGGAGGAGGAGGAGGAGGAGGACGACGACGACGACGACGAGGAGGAGGAGGACGACGAGGACGAGGAGAAGGAGAAAGAGAAGAAGAAGGAGATGATGATGATTATGATGCAAATATTTTAGCAGTATTAGTCGTATCGTGAAGTGCTGAAGTAACTTAATTTTTCGTATCATCTTTAAATAGTTTTATAACGCTTCTACAATTTTGTAACGGACTATCATATAGGGTAACGTTATGTTTAGTACGGAGAATGATTTACGCTTATTTCTTTCTCTCTCTCTGTCCAACTGCTTACCCGTACTCTGCCGGATGACCATCCTAACTCTACGCCGAAGGCATCATACCAGTTCTGAAAATTCCTTTTCTCATCCATTTGTTTCTACATACCATCCCTGCAAACCACACAAGAAGGAAAAATCCCCGCTCTCCAGTCACTGGAAACGTCAGCGAGCGGATTGGAACCATCTCCTTGCAAGGATACTAACATTTCGCCTCTATGGCGTGTAAAAATAGAAAGTGTTCATACAGAACCTAACGGTTTCTAGCGGGAATTTTGTGGTGGCGGTACCTCTTTCTGTACCTAGAAACCGGGTGGGGGAGGATCCCTAAAGTAAAATTTCTTCTCGCCACCATCTCTGGACGCGAGTGAGGGAAGGCTCGCGGTTGAGTATTTCACAATAACCCCAGTATTAATTAAAGCAATAGCATCATATACATCAAAATTGAGTCTCTTTATGCCAACAACAAATGACTAAGTTAGGTTAAGTTAATTGGACACCTATGATTACGATAAACACAAGTACCAACCAACTTAACATAACTCAATACAGTTGTAATAAATAACCTCTACAAGATTAAAAACAAAAAAAATAATGTTTTGTTGAGACAAAAACGTCCTTAAAAAAAGTCGGTGTGTAGCGTTTTACAAAATATTTGATAAAGCACATTGAATAGCTCATCATCATCATCATCATCATCATCACCACTCCAAGGATTAGGCCTTAGACCTGTTCCGGAATCCATCTCCTCCTCGGCCTACCGGCATTTCTCTTATCAGTATGGTGATATCGCAAGTAGACGGAAGAGATAGACGGAATCAGGCATGCGATTCAAGTGTTCACACCATCTCCTTCTGTGGTCTTCAATCTTCTGGTGTAATGATACAATGTTTAAATCGCGTCTAATATCCTCGTTCCTTCTCCGATCCAAGAGAGAACAACCTTGCGTCCCTCTTAGAAATTTCATTTCGGCTGCCTGAATCCTCTGCGGGTCCGTTTTACCAAGAGTCCATGTCTCACTAGCATACAGGAATGTGGAAACAGCCACAGTTTTATAAAATTTCAATCGGATATCCTTCCGTGTTTTATTTTTCTAGTACCTTTGAATCGTTCCACAGATGCGTCTAAATTTTGTTAGCTTACTATCCCAGTCAATATCAGTTCCATATGAGATCTTACAACCCAGGTAATTAAAATGGCTAACCTGATCTAAAATATGATTATTCACTACTATCATAGTTCTTATAGGATATCTGCCCTGAAATGCCATCGTTTTAGGTTTTGTAGCAGAGATCTGTAGCACACAGTCTTGTACGACGCTACTGAACGTAAATATTACCCGCTGTATCTGGTCTTCTGTTTTCTGTGTCAATACCTTGTCATCTGCATAAGCAATGCATTCACATAAATATTTCGCTGAAGTGAGTTAACTTTAGGTGTCCATCGCCGAAATATGTCGTCCATGTAGATATTAAAAAGTGTCGGTGAAATAAGACACGTTTGTCTCACACCTTTATTTGTAGTAATATCTTCTGATAATTTACCATTCGAATCCCCGACAACCGCTGTCTTGTATTATAAGCTCCTAAGAAATTTAATTAATTGGAAAGGGAAACCCCTTCGCTGCATTATACTCCAGAGTAGCGAACGTTTCACATTATAAAAAGCTTTCGACACATCTATAAATTGAATACTTAAAACCTATTATTAATTATATATCAAAATATTTACAAATAACCTAAACAGAAATAAGACAAAAATGTTTAAAAAAATATGTTTTCAGATATCAAGTTTTCTTAATAAAACCAGTGTGGTTAGCTTTCCACATTTTAAGAGGATGGAGAGGTTTACGACGCATGAATCACGTAAGTTTTAAACACTGTACTTGGAAACTAGCCTGCGGCTGCGACAGGGGTTGGTTGGTCGAGTCTGGTTACACATACGCATTCCCAACATGTTTCGTGATTCACATAAATCTTACCACAGCATAGTTGCAAACAGTGGCGCACACACACACACACACACACACACACACACACACACACACACACACACACACACACACACACACACACACACACACACACACACACACACACAAGAGAACATTATTCTCCGCTAAGTGGGTTAACAGGAATGTGTACTCAACCAGATGTGTGTCACAGGGTAGGAGCACTTGGGTCACGTGATCATTAGATAGTGATAACGTACATGTGTCAGCTCAGTAAATATTGCACAACTAACCCTTTATCACTCAAATTATAAACGTTTAATATACTTTTCCCCAAAATTTTAGCTGTAAATTTTCACTCTTTCTTAATGTATGTTTTTATTTTAATTACATTCTTTTGAGTACAGCGATTCCATACGAAATCACTTTGACGACTTGAATTTCCTTATACAATGTCCGTCTGTTGACTCAAATTGAACGTATGCAATGATATACTATTTTCACCACTTCAGAAAATCAGATGTTTTCATTACTACACATTACTTAAATATGTATCTTTCTTTATTTTGCGGTTAAGCGCGTACTTTTGTAATAGTAACGCATTAAAATAATGTTAAGCAGCTCAACTTAAAAATTTGGATAGGGTCCGACAAAAAATTAATTGTAGAAACAAAATTTAGTTGGTTGAAAGATCTTAAATATCTTGGGAACACCCTGAACAATCAGGGTGAGTGACACTATTAAGGATAGAATTGAGATAGAAAACCATGCGCATTGTGACAATATAAAAATGTAAAAATGTTAGAATTGAGTCGATTAAAAGACAAGCCAAAATGAAGATTTAGATAAGCATAGTGTGCCACGTTGTGATATACGGCTGTGAAACATGGACCTTATCGGAGAGTGATGAGAACCAATTGAGAAAGTTTGAAAGCTAAAGCTTGAGAAGCATCTTTGGTGTGATTGAAGAAGGAGATACTTGGTGGATAAGGAAAAATGAAAAATTCAACGCACTTGTTGAAGCGGAGGATATAGTAAAGTTAATCAAAGCGCAAACAATAAGTTAGCTTGAGCCCATTATGAGAATGGAGAATATAAGACTGGTTGAGATTGTCAGGACGGGGAGATTATATTGAAGAAGGACTGGTCGACCTACGAAAAGATGGATGGACGACGTCCCTAGAGACCTTGCTACGATAGGTATAAGAGGCTGGAAACCATTGGTGAATGATAGACGGGAGTCGATGAGTATTGTAACGGAGACCAGGATCCACCAGGGGCTGTAGAGCAAGTGAAGAAGAAGAAGAAGAAGAAGAAGAAGAAGAAGAAGAAGAAGAAGAAGAAGAAGAAGAAGAAAGCTAATTACATGTAAACAGGACGTCTTGGTATAGTACGCCAGGAAAACGTAGAACCAATATAAAAGAGCTTTATAAGCAATACTGCATCTTGAATGTTGATTATGCAAGAACTGTTATCCCTCTCATGAGATTTTAGACGTATGTCACAGCTGCTAAAGACTCGTACTAAGATTCAACTGCTCCACATTCTTGTCACGTAATAAACTTGTACTGATTAGAAGCCCAAGACGATTGGCTATTTGACATGCAAGTGAGTTAGCAATCAACCGTGAAAACGGTCAGGGGACTTTCACACAACGATTTAAAATTCCATCCATACAAAATTCAAATTGTGCATCAACTGAAGACGGTAGATTACGGACAACGTTAGGACGGACTTTGCTGTGAATATGCAAGTGATATCGAATGAAAATGTGCAATTGTTAATGAGATATGAAGATTATTTTCATCTGGATGGGACCGTAGATAAGCACCACTTGCGTTATTGGGCACCTGAACAACCCCGTCTTATTCACCACCATCCTTTACACTCTCAACGAGTCTCAGTATGGTGTGCTGTTGGCTCTTTTGGAATTATTGGACCATATTTTTTTGAAAAAAAATGGCGTCACAGTCAATGTCAATTCGGCTCGTTACATTCACATGCTTCAAACGTTCTTCAGGCCACAACTCCGAAGACGACGAATTGCCTTGAAATATGTCTGGTTTCAGCAAGATGGAGGTACAGCACACACCGCAAACGATTCAATGAACTTTTTTCGACGCATGTTTTGTGGACGCCTCATTTCGGGATTGTCCCGTGGCCTTCAAGACCGTCTGACTAACAAACCCCGTGTGTGCATAGCATGTGCACGGGCTTCAAGGATGAGTTGAAGATTGCCATCATTCAAGAAATTGGTGCCATCCCTCAAGAGATGTTGGCCCGTGTGATGCAACATTTCCTGCGGAGTCTTGAAAAGTGCATTGAAGAAGATGGGCGTCACCTCGCCGACTTTATTTTTCACAATTAAGGTAGATATTAACATAACTTAAATATCATGTATTAAACTGTAATTTTTTGCCAATAAACCCACTTGAAGTCTAAAATTTACTGAGTATTGGTTATTTAAAAATTGTCCGATTCCCGTGTGCCACCCTGTATATTGTTACGACGTTCTACTGATCGTCGAATGGTACAGTGGAAAACGAAACACAAAACACCAATTATTTCACTAATCACCAGCTATAATTATCACAATTAAACGGTTTGTAATCAACAAGGTAATCTCTTACAAGAAATCAAATAAAAACTGTTCAGACGCAATAATAATGTGAACTAATATAGCCTTGCACAACTTATAAAACACATAACACTTCGCCACAATACTACGAACCGCACTCGAATAAATTGTCAGTAAAACTGAACTAAGCGTCACTGAGTACTTATATTTATACCCCGCTGAGATTCCAGAATAGTCCATACTACGCGTCAAGAACGCTACTAGAAAACAGTAGAGCGTAATTGCTTGCCGCTTTGAACACGGTGTGCGCGGACGGGTGAAATCTGGATCAGTTTCGGCTACAGACGCGTGACAAGTGTCATGTAATTGTCCTTCATCTCAGTGTAGCAGCAGTATGTACGCACACACACATTACAGCTGGAATAGCCGAGAAACACGTAGAATGTTCTGTAATGGCGTACACTTTTTCCGCATTACGTAACAATATGTACCTTTAGGTATCAAAATTTATACCGCAAAAAATCAATTTTGTAGCCGAAGGCCAAATCGCAATGAAAAGAAATACAGCCAGAATTCTGTGGGTTTAACATAATATGACTGTTATACGCTGTAACAGGAGTGACGGTGAAGGCACGGGTTTTATAACAAATCTTGTTGGTCGTGTGTTTGTAAAACAATTAAGCATACAGATGTTAATGTGTTCATTGCGGAGGTGACAAGCATTAACGTTGTGTATGTCATTACAGCAGTTTTGACATCTGGACAGTACTTATTTTAGTTTGCGTCATATATATATATATATATATATATATATATATAATCATATTTTTATTTACTATTATTAATGTAACAAGACATTGTTTGAACACAATTTTAATTTACAATTAAATTTATGCATCCTGATTGGTCAAAACCAATCACCCCATTAGTGTAGCAAAGTCTACAGGACAGAACAATTCAAATCAGTACTTACTCACATCTCATGCGTGGAGGTTGTTAGGTCAAAGTATGCCTATACAATACATTTGTGGCATCACCTTACTTCATGTTTTCATTTAATTTTTTTTTTACATTCAATTAACTTCAGTTCGCCGACAATAGTGCGCGTGAACATTTTATGTGTACAAATCGTACGTGTCAATTCAGTGTTTTATAATACATCTAGTGGCCTCGTTAGTGAAGAAACTGCAGCAACGTCCACAGCATCCCTTTGGGAAGGCCTTCCCTAACATCGCCTCTAACCCCTTTCATCTCATCATCCAGCATCACGACCTCAGGCAACATGCTGTGTGTACGTGAGTTCAGCATTTAAAAGAAACTCTACCGACACAAGGTATGTGTTATACTTTATTCAATCATTTAATGTAATGGACAATTTATTAACTGTATCTTTTTTAATCTACATAAAATTCCATTGTTCACATTAGAGGGACCGGCAATTGCCCCAGAAGTGTATCGCTGTGGGGTTAAGAACCCATTCATATTTATGACAACAGTAAAACTTAAGAATGGCAGCATTTATCTTACTTTACGCGTTATAAATAACTAAAGTGTAAAACACAAAATATTACACAACAACATCATTAGAAGAGTTGTTAGTTTGAAGTGGTGCAAGTAATTTACAACAAATGTTACACTTGTTTTGTAATGAACATAAAGTTATGTGGTTTATAAAGAGAAAGTATTAAAACACTCACAAACACTCTTTACGGCCAACTATTCGGTTTAATTGTCAAAGCTTTTAAATGACTAATATACACTCTGAGCAGCAGAACTCGCTCACTGTTTTGAAGCAAGTACATTTAGTATTGGATACATTGTGGAATTAGATAATTTCTTAATTATCAGAAAAAATACAAAGCAAAGGTTTTTTAAAAGGTTTTTTATAGAACTGTGCAATTTACACTTGAAACAGAAAATATGAAAAGTTAAATTTTTTGGATCTCACCATTACTAGGTCACAAAATAATCTTAGATATTTATATAATCACAAAATTTTCAGATATATAGAAAATCTACTTTTACAGATACCGTTATACATAAACAATCACTAACGTCATGGCACATAAAATTAAGCAGTTTTCATGCAATGGTTAATCGTCTCCTTATAGTTCCTTTATCAAAAGAAAATTTCAATAAAGAAGTAAATATTATGCAGAAAATAACGGTTATGATGAAAGAATAATAGACAATTTAATAAAAAAAAAAAACAGAAAAAAATTATTTTAAAAGAATTTTATTCCATAGAGCCAGATCAGGGTAACAAAAAATTTCATTTAACTAATTACATTCCGTTTATAACTGATAATAGGTTAAAAAGCATGGTCTTAACATGGTATCAGTAAACAAACGTAATCTTTTTTCATTAATAGTCAACAATAAAGAAAAATCAAACACACTAGAGAAAATTGGAGTTTATGAAATACACTGTGCAGAATGAGATGCTATTTATATCGGACAATGTGGCCGTGCTCTGAAACATCGCATTTCTGAACATAAGAAGGCGATTTTAACCAATACAGCCAATACAGGTTTTGCAGATCGTTGCTTACAACACAATCACTTCATAGACACAAAATCATAACACTACTCCACAACATACAAAAAGGTAAAAAAATGGATTTGTTACAAATTCTAGAAATTAAAAAAGCAATACAAAATAACAAAAATTTAACAAATGATCAAACTGAATTCTGTGTATTCCCTGTATTAAAAGCTGTTATTAGTTTAGTTAATTTTATATTTTGCACTCAGATTATATTTAGTTTTTACAAACACTTGACCTTCCTTAGCTCCTGCAACCCCCTCCCCATCTTCCCATCTCACACATGTTTTCCGATACACGCCCTAAACAGATGTCAACCACCCTTAGCCTACATCCTCTGTTTAGTGTTCACTCAGCTCTTTGACAATGGCTTAAGTAAGTCGAAACAGCTGTCAGAGTTAAATAAAAAAACTTTGAAACGTACCAAGTGTTTATATATTTTTTTAAAAACCTTTGTATTAATATGTTTCACCAAGTTCCCAAAGATGCATCAGTTAATATAGTAAAAATACAAAGATCCCAATTATTCTACTATTTTTTAGTTTATTAAAGTATGACTTGTCGAATATCATCATTATCATCATCTTCAAGGATTAAACCAAGAATAGATTGGTTCCGGTCTCAAAAAGGGAAAGATTAGAGCTGGTCACTGTAACGGACAGAACTGCAACATTACCGATTTAAATATACCTTCCATCAGATTACGTGGCTCAACCTGCAGTACCACGTTTACCCCTATGAGTCACGCTTTACTGATCCTATGTTTCTACTTTTTTATAAGATGTACTACTAATGGTACTACTGCTGATTAAAGTCAAACAAAACGCTCAATTTTAATTATGTTTATTATTTTAAAGCATGAACATGAAGATTCTCAATCTTAGGGTATGCAGCACATATCTTTTGCAAACGTTGGTAAATGGTCAGAGTCAGAGACCCTGTGAAGTCGGAACGAGCTGTAGCCCAACCCATGTAGTGAAGAAGAAGAAGCATATAAATTAATAGAAAACACAAATATCATACTATTTCTGTTAGAAACAAAATAGTTGTAGTTCAAAATGTTGGGCCAAAAGGTATCGCCTGTGCACCACGAGGTTGCCAGAAGGACGCTAAATATTCATCATCATCTTCATGGATTAAACCAAAAATGGTTTGTTCTGGTCTCAAATAGGCAAAAATTAGAGCTGGTCACTCCAGCGCTTCCTCTGACGTCCCACGCCTCTCCGTCCCCTCGGCTTAGGGTACCATAGTTGTTTGGGGATGCGCCAATCATCTATTCGGCAAAGATGTTCTTATCAGTTCAGCCGATACTGGGCAATCCTGTCGAGTGTACTCATAATATTCAGTTCCTGCCGTATATCTGTGTTTCTTCTATGATCATGGAGAGTATACCCTGCCACGTCCTGAGAAATCTCATTTCAGCCGCTTGGATGCGACTGGCCTGGCCTTCCGTTAAAGTCCAATTCTCAGACCCGTAAAGAAGTGTGGGAAGAGACATCACCTTGTAGAATTTTAGGCGTGCCCCCTTACTTACTTATAAAGCAATGGTACGTTATTAAACGTTAACAAATCTAAAAAATAAGATTTGTCTTAAAATATTCCTTAATCTGACATCAGGATTTTTTCAATTTTTTATCTCGTTTTAGATCCCAGTAGTCAGAAACTCTAACTTCTGGAAATTTCTAAAACTCTACACTACATTCATATACTTGTAAAAATTCTCTTTAATTTGATGTCTTCTTTTTCTTTAACTTGCTTGTTAGGACTATATCCTGTTCTATAACAACGTTCCTACATGCTGTCACTCTACCTCTTCCTTGGCCGACCAATGCTCCTCTTGGTGTTTGGTTGGCTATCTCTTGTCTTTTTCACTAGCCTTCTGTCATCCATTCTTGATATATGTTAATTCGATATCCTTTTTCTTTCCACAATCAAAGAATTAATATCTGTTACATTACACGTTTCTCTTATACTATTGTTTGGCAACCTATCGTACCTTGTCTTTCCCAGTAGCCTCCGTAATATAGTCATTTCTATATTTTGTCGTTTTCTTTGAGTTGTCGCTGTATCAAGCTTGGTCTCTGATGGATAGGATATTACTGAATGTATTGTGCTTTCGTAAACCCTAGTTATTGCTCATTGTGTGAGGTGTTTATTATTCCACCGGTATTTAATTTACTGTCACACATGGAATCTGCAATTGGTTCAAGCTTTTGAAACGACGTTTTGCGCCCTGGGATTCCAAAATTTTTGTTATTTCCAATACGTTAACACTACATTCAACTTTTTGTTAAGATTTCTTTTAATTTTATACGCCACACGAAATTTTGTGATTTTATCAAGATTTTCACACATTGTTTGGTTTCCGGCGTGCCAAATATTTTTTTTAATTAAGAAAGTGATCTTCTTTTTCTGCTTTTGATAGTTTTTATCCTTTTTGGATGTTGGATACCATACAGGCTGTTTTAACTTTCTGAACTGCTGTATGGAATAAGTCAGTTCCATTCATACCAAACTAGGTCCTTACATTTCTCAGCCATGATATTCTCGGTCGCCCAACTCCTCTCTTTCCAAGTACTTTTCCCTGTAGTGTGGAATGCAATAAGTAAAATCTCTGTTCATTTCTCATGAGATGTCTCAGATGCTGAAGCTTTCTTATCCTTACTGTGTTAATAACTTACCTATATTTCTTCTTCTTTCTAAGAACATTAACATTAGTTATATGTGCTGTCTATGAAATGCTCAGTATTCTACGGTAGAGCCACATTTGAAAAGATTCCAATTTCTTAGTTGTGGCTTCAGTCAATGTCCACGATTCTAAAAATGATCACTAAACACTTTTTTAGTTAAACACTCGATCAGTTTGTTTATTTAATTTGATACCCCTCATGGCCATGTTGCAATTTTTTTAAAATGTTAACCACTCACATTGTAACTCCGTCTAGCCCTATTTTTGGGCGGATCAACGTAAAAAACAATAGAGTTCTGTCAGTTACATGTACGAATATGTGTGCCAAGGTTTGCAAAAAACGGCTAACGCATTCCACAGGTACTGTGAGACACTGCAAAATACAGGCAGACAGACAAATGCCAAAGGATCGAGTTAAAACTGAGAACTCGCTTCGCGTGTTAATTACTTTTGAAATATACATAGAGACATATAAACATAATTCTTACTATTTTTTCGCATATGTTTATTGGACATTTTTCGTTCATTTTAATGAATAGAATCATTTCCGAAAGTCCGTTCTGGCCTTTTGGAATCAATCTGTATACTTTATAATGACTGCTAGATTTCACGATTAATAAAAAAAGCTACAATTAATATTAATAAAAAATAAATAAGCAACTGCAACAGTTATTAAGAAAAAAAAAGGGAAGCTCTGAGGGTAATGTCCGGTATAAAATATAAAAACATAAGTTTTTAAAAAAAGATATAAACACTTGGTCTACTTCCCCCAATCTTTTGATATATCTTTTAATACTCTTGTGGATGGCTACTGAAACTCCTCTCTTAGCTCTAGCATCTTTCTTTACACCACTATATAAATGAATGTATTCTCCGATGCTTTCATTACCTTTTCCTTTCTATTTGGTTTCTGTGAGAACGCAGAAATCGATTTTCATCTTTTGTAGTTCTTGGAAGACCTATCCTTGTTTCGTTCTCAAGTCTTGTACATTCCTTGTCGCAATTTTCATAGTCATTTTCCTTTTTACTTAAACAAGGGTGCAGCTTGTCACCTACCCTGTTTAAAATATATATCCAAGAAGCCATCAGTAACTGGAGAAGAAAAACATTAGGAATGGGAATTGAAATGGATGAGCAGTACGTAACAAATCTCTTATTTGGCGACGGTCAGGTAATTAAAGCGTGTGACGAGGACAACACAGACTGTATGTTTAGAGAATTGAAAGTGGGGTACGAGAAATGGGGCTAAACATAAACACTACTAAAACAGAATATCTGAAAATAGGAGACATGCAAGAAGAAGACCCAGATCTGCAAATCCATAGAATCGGAAAGTGTAGCGAATTCAAATATTTGGGAAGCATTATTTCAGAAGATAGAACAACAAAAAATGACATCAAAAATAAGATACTACAGGGGAAAAGGCTATTCGTTTGTTAAACTCATTATTTTGGTCGAACAAAATGCAACTTCAAACTAAACTGACAATCTACACAAGTATTGTGGAGCCCATTTTAACTTATGGCTGCAAATACTGGCAACTTTCAGATAAAGAGAAAAAGATAATAGAAACTATGCAAATGGACTTCTTAAGAAGAGCGTGTAATATTTATAGACTGCAACATGTTATAAACAAAGATATAAGAAGGAAAACAGGGCGCGTTTTTACAACAGCGAAAAGAATAGAATCCAGACAGTTGCTATGGTATGGTCACGTAATGAGGATGGAGGAGAAGCGATGGCCAAACAAAGCATTGACTTACATATCACAAAACAGGAGAAGGAAAGGAGGACTGACAACACAATGGAGAACAGGAATTAGGAAAATCATGAGAGATTGATGACTGGAAGGATAGGGAGAAATGGCGAGCGAAATGCGTGATGCTGCATAGACTGTAGGACCCCGCTAAAAAAAAAGTAAATAAAAAAATATATAAACACTTGGTATATATCTCTTTGACAATAGCTTGAGAAGCTGAATGAAACGTACCAAGTGTTTATATACTTTTTTAAAATCTTTGTATTAATATGTTTCACCAAATTCCCAACGAGTCATTAATTAATATCGTAAAAACATAAGTTGTTTTGATATCTGTCAGCGTAACAAATGACTGTATAACTAACCTAACCTAACATTGCATGACGATAACAGTGGGTTCGTGACAAAACAGTAATTACTTTGGCGGGGGGGGGGCAGACAGTTAATTAGCTAAAGTATTAAGCATGTTTCGTAATGTGGATACTAAATAATTGCAACGTTCCACTCATAGGTTGTTTAATAAACGCTAATTAAACAGGCAGTGGTCGCGAGTATAAACTAACCCGATAACGGTGAGTAGCTGTCGCGGGTTTGTTGCAATGTAGTAATAACCGTGAATCACTACCCGCGAATCGCACAGACCAGATGCCGGTTAACTGACCTCCGACGCACTCTCTGGTCTGAACGTGCCGTTTGACGATTTTGTTTGATTTTTAAAAGTAGAAATCGTTTCTGCATCGTTAATTACGAGGAATTTATTCAACGCTCAATTACAACCTAATATTTTTACAACCTCAAACATTTTCAGCACTAAATATCTGGGATGGTTGGTTAGCGATGTAGTTAGGTGAAATGCTGAAATGCAGATTTGCCTTAGCTAAGAATGCGCTAGTAGAAAGTATTGTTACAACATATGCGTAGATCGCATTTTATTTGAAGACACGGCGATCTTAGTGAAGATTCATAACTATTTTCCGTGAGCATTAAGAGAGCCGATAGAAATTTATAAAAATTGTCTTCAGGCGTCGTCGTGCTTCAAGACAAAGCGCGACTATATAGCGTCGTGGCCACACACGTAACACTTCAGAAATTCAAATTCAGTATTTTCTATCAACCCCCCCCCCCCCGCGTATATCGAAACTTAGCACCGATTGACTGTCATCGTTTTATGCACCTGAAAAATTTTGGCTTCACATAAATGTATAAGTGATGACAAACTCAAAATTACTGTGGAGGGATGATTAATAAACTTCTTTGAAGAGAGTTTTAAGAAGTTTGTCCTACGCTACAAAAAGTGGTTATATACTGCTGGCAACTACGTGGTAAAAGGACATAGCCTTTTTAAGACCTTACTTTCCCAATGACCTTCGTAAAATATAATATTTGTTCATCTCGTTATTTGATTCAGCAGTCTCTGTAATTTCAACTTTGTCTTGCTGAGTTGCCAAACTGCTACCTGTCATGTTCCGGACGAGACCTTTCTGTGTATCGACCATTGTCAAGTTCTAAACCACTACCCATTTAGGACTCGTCATGGTTTAGGACTTGATAATGGTGGAGACACTGAAAGGCCTATCGTCCGGAGGATGACAGGTAGCAGTTTGGCAACTCAGCAAGACAAAGTTGGTATAACATTTCTGTTGTAGAAATGTGCAGATCTTAATGTGATTAAATATTTCTGATGCTTCAGCTTCTAAATTTTGTTGTCTATGAGCCACTGTGGAAAACGTTTGGTTCAAATGGTTCCTCCCTCCTTCTCCTCTCTCGTCCTCCTCTCCCACATCTCCTTCATTCTTGATCGATGTCTCTCCCTCCTTTCGTCAGTCCAGATGGAAGTAGCAGTTGGTTTTATTTTTGTTTTGCGTGGGTCAGTTGAAAAGTTCGCGACATCTATAGTTCAGTGGTAGTACTAAAATCTTTCATGTGCTGCAAGACGTGAATTTCGCGTGAACACCTGTTAACTTCTAGATACATCTGTCAATTTATTCACTTTTTACCAGCTGTTTGAAATTTTCGTGTCACGCGTGTTTTTGAAACGCACAAAATCAAACATCGCGTTGTGATGAATTCTCTGTTAAAAACGTTTTAACGCCAATGGAAAATCAAAACAAAATTGTGAATGTGTTAGGAGATGCTGCGGCTTTAGAAACAACGGTAAGTGGAGCACACTCGACTTTAAACGTGGTCGTGCAAGCACTGAAGGCGATCCCAACAGTATAGGCTACGTCCAAAAATGCAACGAAAAATGACATTATTGAAAAGATGCCATAAGGTGTTGGAAGACCGCAGATTGAAGAGTAGACGACGTTGCTAAAATCATAGGTATCTCATATTACCGTGTGCATCATACTTTAACTCAAGAACTTGGTGTGAAAAAGCGTTGTGCAAGATGGCTGCCGCATCTGGAGTTGTTGCATTTTTTGGGCGTCCAGTGCGGAGGGGGGATCACCTTCAATGCTCGTACGACCACGTTTAAACTCAAGTGCCTACTTATAAACCGTTGGTTTTGAAGCCGCACCATCTCCTGACACACTTACATTTCGTTCTGAATTTCCGTTGTAACTACATGATTTTTAACAAAGAATCACACCACGATATTTGATTTTGTCAGTTTTTCAAAACACTCATGACACATCAATTTTAATCAACCTCTGAACAATGAATAAATTGATAGATCTATTTGGAAATTAACAGGAGTTCACATAACATACTAATCTTGCAGCACACGGACAATTTTAGATTTACCGCTCCGCGATCTTTTCAACTGACACTCTTTGCGTCTAAATGTTTTTCAGAAAACCAACGTTAAGTTTAAGACAAAACGAAAAAAGTGTTATTAATTTGAATAGATGAATATAATTAGAAGTCTGTTCCTATATGTCTGTGTACATATAAAATGTCACTAAAACATTTTATAAGTTGAATAGAGTTACCATAATATGTCATAAAAACTAAGTTTTAAAACTAAAACTAAAAAAGAAACAATATTTAAGCATTGAATTACGATTTAGACAAACTATAAATATTGGAAAGATGAATTATTAAGAAAAATATTAGGCCCACGAAAAACTCCAGAAGGTTGGAAATTAAGAAGAAATATATCAAAGTGTAGAAAATATAACAGAGACAGTGAGAAAAAGAAGACTAGCATTTTTTGGACATTTATATAGAATAGACGACAATAGGGTAACAAAACAGATCTTCATTGGCTTCTGTGGGGGAGAAGCCAATATCACGTTGGATTAAAGAAGTCAAAAAGGATTTAGAAAATTTTATTGAAACGCAGAAAAAGCAATTGAACGAGAAGTTTTTTAGGCAAACGTGTTAAAAATGGAAGGAGTCCAGGATAAGAGAAATAAAACGGAGGTTCAAAGTGGACTGAAAACAGGAAGAAGAGACATAATGAAAAGATGAAAAAATATTGGGTCCTTAGATGGCCGATACAAAAAACAAAACAAAAAATTAAAAACCCTGCCTTCAAAATACTATAACTTGATTAATTGTAATATCTGTTGTATTCTTAATAAATCTTATAAAAATCAGTCTTTATAAAGATGTTGAGTCTTTATGAAGCACTTTAATTTAAGGATGTTGTCCCAAAAAGGTTTTAAACAACTTACAGTTATTCCTTGCACTTCCGAATTAAAGGCAAGAAACTGCTAGTTTACCTGTACAAAGACGACGGTTCTAACCACAGAGATGTTAGGCTACAAGAGTCGTGACAGGACAACCCTGTAAAGAGAAGTGAGCCTGGACGAAAAAGACAAAGGTAGGTTAATAGGTTCTGCCTTCGTTTTCTGGCGCGTGCGTGTCTGTCTTTTTGAGGTTGCAATGTGTACGTTATTTCCCACATATTGAGCAATTCTCATTATTATGAACACTTTCATTCTATTAATAAACAAATATTGTAATTTCTTTTATTTCAACAATTATTTACAAGCCTTAATTTTAACACACGCCACTGTCTTAGAAATAGGCCTACGTCAATTGATTATAGAACTTTGCTGAAATGTTTAATAATTCTGGAGGTGGGGGGGATTGATTCCCATGACCCCTCTTTTCGTTACGCCACTGCCACCGTGTCACCTCGTAATCGTCGCGTTTCCGTTACAGAATATAGGCTACACGTTTGTCGTTTCCTGTTGAAGCCATAAATTTCTGCGCAAGCGTGTGCTCCGTACTTAACCAACAGAAGAGGAAGTAGTGGAGCACAGCTGACTGTTAACAAATGCTCCTTGAATCCCGTCAGAGTTAACAAATGTTTCGCAATCAGAGCGTAACTGCGGCAGCAGGATACAGCACGGCTGCTGCATTCACGCTCATTTATATTGCTGCTGCTTTGTTTACCTATAATTATTCTACCTTTCAACTGAACGGAATCCACCGTCTTTCGAAAGAAAATTTTACTCTTCTTTTATAATAATTTCTCATTTTATTTCATATCAAGCACACACACACACACACACACACACACCAATTGAGTATCAGCCAAACAGGAAGTATGTGCGTGTAAAAACACGTTTTGGAGAGTAATGAAATTATACCCAATTACGGACACGCTTTTAAGTCATGTTGTCTTGTAAATTTTTTAAGAGCAGTCGAGATTTAACTGATTCCACAAAGGTAACGAGTCAAAATTTTTACGAGAGTAAATATTCTTTTCCCATATTAAGGTTCCGATACATCGTTTAGATTAGAAAAGACACGAGTCACAAGCACGTAAACTTGGCAGTGTTTGTGACTGTGAGTATAGAAAGGCCACAAGTCACTGACTCATGCCGTTTGTACAGTCAACAGGTGTACTTCAGCTGATCCATTCAGGAGTATGACAGATTGTATGTTTATAGATAAGTTTTATCATTTATGATTGAAATTAGTTCAAGATTTACCACGAAATCTGTTAAACCCGAAGACATTTGAAACTTTAGGTCTGGTGGCCTTCAAACAAACGTGTCTTTTGTTCTCACGTAAGCTTACGCGGCGGGTGTTCGTTATACTTTTAAAATTTTCTTCCGGTATGGACCGCGTCACAAATGTCTTGTATGACGACGGTATACCATCAACAAATGGAAGTGCTCTAACTACTCCTAAATGTCTATTGGAATATTTAAACATCATGTACGCTGAGTTGCAAAAATGTTTTCTCACTGCGTGGAACTTTATTCCCGAGACTTTAATTCAAAACACATGTTTATTATATTTTTAAAATCTTCTTCCGTTACGGACCGCGTCAAAAATGTTTTGTATGACAACGTTTCACTCATATTGCAGTGAGTATCTTCAGGTCTAAGTGGCGAAAACCCCGGCAAGAGAACTCAGTTATATAGTGTAGAAGTGGCGGTGGGTGGCCCGGTAAGTGGACCCTGCCCTGTAGACGTTACGCTGTGTGCATTGTTTGTGCGGTCAGTTTTACTTTTATGCTATGCAGAATAATTTACATATAAATTACACAATATTATATATACAAACACTATGTAACTTTTCGCAATCTGCAGTGAAAGCAATAAGGAAACAACCAAAAGTTAACATACGCAAAAAGGAATTATATTGAAATCCCTATGACACTAACTGTTGGGAAAATGTAATTTTGTGGTGGCGGTACCTATTTCTGTACCTAGAAACCGGGTGGGGAAGGATACCTAAAGTAAAATTTCTTCTCGCCACCATCCCTGGACGCGAGTGAGGGAAGGCTTGTGGTTGAGTATTTCACAATATCCCCAGTACTAATTAAACCAATAGCATCATATACATCAAAATTGAGTCTCTTTATGCCAAAAAAAAATGACTAAGTTAGGTTAAGTTAATTGGACACCTATGATCACGATAAACACAAGTATCAACCAACTTAACATAACTCAGTACAGTTGTAATAAATAATCTCTATCAGATTCAAAAAAAAAAAAGTTTTGTTGAGACAAAAACGTCCTTAAAAAAAGTCGGCGTGCAGCGTTTTACAAAATATTTGATAAAGCACATTGAATAGCTCATCATCATCATCATCACAACTCCAAGGATTAGGCCTTAGACCTGTTCCGGAATCCATCTCCTCCTCGGCCTACCGACATTTCTCTTATCAGTATGGTGATATCCCAAGTAGAGGGAACAGGTAGACGGAATCAGGCATGCGATTCAAGTGTTCACACCATCTCCTTCTGTGGTCTTCAATCTTCTGGTGTAATGATACAATGTTTAAATCGCGTCTAATATCCTCGTTCCTTCTCCGATCCAAGAGAGAACAACCTTGCGTCCCTCTTAGAAATTTCATTTCGGCTGCCTGAATCCTCTGCGCGTCCGTTTTACCAAGAGTCCATGTCTCACTAGCATACAGGAATGTGGAAACAGCCACAGTTTTATAAAATTTCAATCGGATATCCTTCCGTGTTTTATTTTTCTAGTACCTTTGAATCGTTCCACAGATGCGTCTAAATTTTGTTAGCTTACTATCCCAGTCAATATCAGTTCCATATGCGATCTTACAACCCAGGTAATTAAAATGGCTAACCTGATCTAAAATATGATTATTCACTACTATCATAGTTCTTATAGGATATCTGCCCTGAAATGCCATCGTTTTAGGTTTTGTAGCAGAGATCTGTAGCACACAGTCTTGTACGACGCTACTGAACGTAAATATTGCCCGCTGTATCTGGTCTTCTGTTTTCTGTGTCAGTACCTTGTCATCTGCATAAGCAATGCATTCACATAAATATGTCGCTGAAGTGAGTTAACTTTAGGTGTCCATCGCCGAAATATGTCGTCCATGTAGATATTAAAAAGTGTCGGTGAAATAAGACACGTTTGTCTCACACCTTTATTTGTAGTAATATCTTTTGATAATTTACCATTCGAATCCCCGACAACCGCTGTCTTGTAATATAAGCTCCTAAGAAATTTAATTAATTGGAAAGGGAAACCCCTTCGCTGCATTATACTCCAGAGTAGCGAACGTTTCACATTATAAAAATCTGTCGACACATCTATAAATTGAATACTTAAAACCTATTATTAATTATATATCAAAATATTTACAAATAACCTAAACACAAATAAGACAAAAATGTTAAAAAAAAAAAATATGTTTTTAGATATCAAGTTTTCTTAATAAGACCAGTGTGGTTAGCTTACCACATTTTAAGAGGATGGAGAGGTTTACGACGCATGAATCACGTAAGTTTTAAACAGTGTACTTGGAAACTAGCCTGCGGCTGCGACAGGGTCGAGTCTGGTTACACATACGCATTCCCAACATGTTTCGTGATTCACATAAATCTTACCACAGCATAGTTGCAAACAGTGGCACACACACACAAGAGAACATTATTCTCCGCTAAGTGGGTTAACAGGAATGTGTACTCGACGAGATGTGTGTCACAGGGTAGGAGCACTTGGGTCATGTGATCATTAGATAGTGATAACATACATGTGTCAGCTGAGTAAATATTGCGCAACTAACCCTTTATCACTCAAATTATAAATGTTTAATATACTTTTCCCCAAAATTTTAGCTGTAAATTTTCACTCTTTCTTAATGTATGTTTTTATTTTAATTACATTCTTTTGAGTACAGCGATTCCATACGAAATCACTTTGACGACTTGAATTTCCTTATACAATGTCCGTCTGTTGACTCAAATTGAACGTATGCAATGATATACTGTTTTCACCACTTCAGAAAATCAGATGTTTTCATTACTACACATTACTTAAATATGTATCTTTCTTTATTTTGCGGTTAAGCGCGTACTTTTGTAATAGTAATGCATTAAAATAATGTTAAGGAGCTCAACTTAAAAATTTGGATAGGGTCCGACAAAAAATTAATTATTATATATATATATATATAAACTTTCACAATTGAACTTACATTCATTTATCTTTCCCAAACGTTTCGAGGTGATGTTCCTCTTCCTCAGTGGGATTAAATACTGAATGTCATTTTAACAGTATAACGGTTATGGACTGGTGTTTGTGGTGGGGGTTGATGGTGGGAGGGAATTGGCGCTGAGGTTCAAATTGTGTGTTTGACATTCAGTATTTAATTCCACTGAGGAAGAGGAACATCACCTCGAAACGTTTGGGAAAGATAAATGAAAGTAAGTTCAATTGTGAAAGTTTATATATATATATATATAATAATATTTATAAAGTGAACGAAGAGGATGAATCAACAAGATAATTAAAAAATTAATTGTAGAAACAAAATTTTAATTGGTTGAAAGAGGGTGAGTGACACTATTCAGGATAGAATTGAGATAGAAAACCATGCGCATTGTGACAATATAAAAATGTAAAAATGTTAGAACTGAGTAGATTAAAAGACAAGCCAAAATGAAGACTTAGATAAGCATAGTGTGCCACGTTGTGATATACGGCTGTGAAACATGGACCTTATCGGAGAGTGATGACAACCAATTGAGAAAGTTTGAAAGCTAAAGCTTGAGAAGCATCTTTGGTGTGATTGAAGAAGGAGATACTTGGTGGATAAGGAAAAATGAAAAATTCAACGCACTTGTTGAAGCGGAGGATATAGTAAAGTTAATCAAAGCGCAAACAATAAGTTAGCTTGAGCCCATTATGAGAATGGAGAATATAAGACTGGTTGAGATTGTCAGGACGGGGAGATTATATTGAAGAAGGACTGGTCGACCTACGAAAAGATGGATGGACGACGTCCCTAGAGACCTTGCTACGATAGGTATAAGAGGCTGGAAACCACTGGTGAATGATAGACGGGAGTCGATGAGTATTGTTACGGAGTCCAGGATCCACCAGGGGCTGTAGAGCAAGTGAAAGAAGAAGAAGAAGAAGAAGAAGAAGAAGAAGAAGAAGAAGAAGAAGAAGAAGAAGAAGAAGAAGAAGATGAAGAAGAAGAAGAAGAAGAAGAAGAAGAAGAAGAAGAAGAAGCTAATTACATGTAAACAGGACGTCTTGGTATAGTACGCCAGGAAAACGTAGAACCAATATAAAAGAGCTTTATAAGCAACACTGCATCTTGAATGTTGATTATGCAAAAACTGTTATCCCTCTCATGAGATTTTAGACGTATGTCACAGCTGCTAAAGACTCGTACTAAGATTGAACTGCTCCACATTCTTGTCACGTAATAAACTTGTACTGATTAGAAGCCCAAGACGATTGGCTATTTGACATGTAAGTGAGTTAGCAATCAACCGTGAAAACGGTCAAGGGACTTTCACACAACGATTTAAAATTCCATCCATACAAAATTCAAATTGTGCATCAACTAAAGACGGTAGATTACGGACAACGTTAGGACTTTGCTGTGAATATGCAAGTGATATTGAATGAAAATGTGCAATTGTTAATCAGATATGAAGATTATTTTCATCTGGACGGGACCGTAGATAAGCACCACTTGCGTTATTGGGCACCTGAACAACCCCGTCTTATTCAGCACCATCCTTTACACTCTCAACGAGTCACAGTATGGTGTGCTGTTGGCTCTTTTGGAATTATTGGACCGTATTTTTTTGAGAAAAAATGGCGTCACAGTCAATGTCAATTCGGCTCGTTACATTCACATGCTTCAAACGTTCTTCAGGCCACAACTCCGAAGACGACGAATTGCCTTGAAATATGTCTGGTTTCAGCAAGATGGAGCTACAGCACACACCGCGAACGATTCAATGAACGTTTTTCGACGCATGTTTTGTGGACGCCTCATTTCGGGATTGTCCCGTGGCCTTCAAGACCTTCTGACTAACAAACCCCGTGTGTGCATAGCACTGGCTGGCTTCAAGGATGAGTTGAAGATTGCCATCATTCAAGAAATTGGTGCCATTCCTCAAGAGATGTTGGCCCGTGTGATGCAGAATTTCCTGCGGAGTCTTGAAAAGTGCATTGAAGAAGATGGGCGTCACCTCGCCGACTTTATTTTTCACAATTAAGGTAGATATTAACGTAACTTAAATGGCATGTATTAAACTGTAATTTTTTGTCAATAAACCCATTTGAAGTTTAAAATTTACTGAGTATTGGTTATTTAAAAATTGTCCGATTCCCGTGTGCCACCCTGTATGTTGTTACGACGTTCTACTGATCGTCGAATGGTACAGTGGAAAACGAAACACAAAACACCAATTATTTCACTAATCACCAGCTATAATTATCACAATTAAACAGTTTGTAATCAACAAGGTAATCTCTTACAAGAAATCAAATAAAAACTGTTCAGACGCAATAATAATGTGAACTAATATAGTCTTGCACAACTTATAAAACACATAACACTTCGCCACAATACTACGAACCGCACTCGAATAAATTGCCAGTAAAACTGAAGTAAGCGTCACTGAGTACTTGTATTTATACCCCGCTGAGATTCCAGAATAGTCCATACTACGCGTCAAGAACGCTACTAGAAAACAGTAGAGCGTAATTGCTTGCCGCTTTGAACACGGTGTGCGCGGACGGGTGAAATCTGGATCAGTTTCGGCTACAGACGCGTGACAAGTGTCATGTAATTGTCCTTCATCTCAATGTAGCAGCAGTATGTACGCACACACACACACTATAGCCGAATTCCACTGGAATAGCCGAGAAACACGTAGAATGTTCTGTAATGGCGTACACTTTTTCCGCATTACGTAACAATATGTACCTTTAGGTATCAAAATTTATACCGCAAAAAATCAATTTTGTAGCCGAAGGCCAAATCGCAATGAAAAGAAATACAGCCAGAATTGTGTGGGTTTAACATAATATGACTGTTATACGCTGTAACAGGAGTGACGGTGAAGGCACGGGTTTTATAACAAATCTTGTTGGTCGTGTGTTTGTAAAACAATTAAGCATACAGATGTTAATGTGTTCATTGCGGAGGTGACAAGCATTAACGTTGTGTATGTCATTACAGCAGTTTTGACATCTGGACAGTACTTATTTTAGTTTGCGTCACATATATATATATATATATATATATATATAATCATATTTTTATTTACTATTATTAATGTAACAAGACATTGTTTGAACACAATTTTAATTTACAATTAAATTCACCCCATTAGTGTAGCAAAGTCTACAGGACAGAACAATTCAAATCAGTACTTACTCACATCTCATGCGTGGAGGTTGTTAGGTCAAAGTATGCCTATACAATACATTTGTGGCATCACCTTACTTCATGTTTTCATTTAATTTTTTTTTTTTACATTCAATTAACTTCAGTTCGCCGACAATAGTGCGCGTGAACATTTTATGTGTACAAATCGTACGTGTCAATTCAGTGTTTTATAATACATCTAGTGGCCTCGTTAGTGAAGAAACTGCAGCAACGTCCACAGCATCCCTTTGGGAAGGCCTTCCCTAACATCGCCTCTAACCCCTTTCATCTCATCATCCAGCATCACGACCTCAGGCAACATGCTGTGTGTACGTGAGTTCAGCATTTAAAAGAAACTCTACCGACACAAGGTATGTGTTATACTTTATTCAATCATTTAATGTAATTGAAAATTTATTAACTGTATCTTTTGTAATCTACATAAAATTCCAGTGTTCACATTAGAGGGACCGGCAATTGCCCCAGAAGTGTATCGCTGTGGGGTTAAGAACCTATTCATATTTATGACAACAGTAAAACTTAAGAATGGCAGCATTTACCTTACTTTACGCGTTATAAATAACTAAAGTGTAAAACACAAAATATTACACAACAACATCATTAGAAGAGTTGTTAGTTTGAAGTGGTGCAAGTAATTTACAACAAATGTTACACTTGTTTTGTAATGAATATAAAGTTATGTGGTTTATAAAGAGAAAGTATTAAAACACTCACAAACACTCTTTACGGACAACTATTCGGTTTAATTGTCAAAGCTTTTAAATGACTAATATTTTAAATTTTAAAGGCCTACACTCTGAGCTGCAGAACTCGCTCACTGTTTTGAAGCAAGTACATTTAGTATTGGATACATTTTGGAATTACATAATTTTTAATTCTCAGAAAAAATACAAAGCAAAGGCTTTTTAAAAGGTTTTTTATAGAACTGTGCAACTTACACTTGAAACAGAAAATATGAAAAGTTTAAATTTTTTGGATCTCACCATTACTAGGTCACAAAATAATCTTAGTTTTCAGATATATAGAAAATCTACTTTTACAGATACCGTTATACATAAACAATCACTAACGTCATGGCATATAAAATTGAGCAGTTTTCATGCAATGGTTAATCGTCTCCTTATAGTTCCTTTATCAAAAGAAAATTTCAATAAAGAAGTAAATATTATAAAAGCCATAGCAGAAAATAACGGTTATGATGAAAGAATAATAGACATTTTAATTTAAAAAAAAACAGAAGAAAATTATTTTTAAAGAATTTTATTCCATAGAGCCAGATCAGGGTAACAAAAAATTTCATTTTACTAATTACATTCCGTTTATAACTGATAATAGGTTAAAAAGCATGGTCTTAACATGGTATCAGTAAACAAACGCAATCTTTTTTCATTAATAGTCAACAATAAAGAAAAATCAAACACACTAGAGAAAAATGGAGTTTATGAAATACACTGTGCAGAATGGGATGCTATTTATATCGGACAATGTGGCCGTGCTCTGAAACATCGGATTTCTGAACATAAGAAGGCGATTTTAACCAATACAGCCAATACAGGTTTTGCAGATCATTGCTTACAACACAATCACTTCATAGACACAAAATCATAACACTACTCCACAACATACAAAAAGGTAAAAAAATGGATTTGTTACAAATTCTAGAAATTAAAAAAGCAATACAAAATAACAAAAATTTAACAAATGATCAAACTGAATTCTGTGTATTCCCTGTATTAAAAGCTGTTATTAGTTTAGTTAATTTTATATTTTGCACTCAGATTATATTTAGTTTTTACAAACACTTGACCTTCCTTAGCTCCTGCAACCCCCTCCCCATCTTCCCATCTCACACATGTTTTCCGATACACGCCCTAAACAGATGTCAACCACCCTTAGCCTACATCCTCTGTTTAGTGTTCACTCAGCTCTTTGACAATGGCTTAAGTAAGTCGAAACAGCTGTCAGAGTTAAATAAAAAACTTTGAAACGTACCAAGTGTTTATATATTTTTTTAAAAACCTTTGTATTAATATGTTTCACCAAGTTCCCAACGATGCATCAGTTAATATAGTAAAAATACAAAGATCCCAATTATTCTACTATTTTTTAGTTTATTAAAGTATGACTTGTCGAATATCATCATTATCATCATCTTCAAGGATTAAACCAAGAATAGATTGGTTCCGGTCTCAAAAAGGGAAAGATTAGAGCTGGTCACTGTAACGGACAGAACTGCAACATTACCGATTTAAATATACCTTCCATCAGATTACGTGGCTCAACCTGCAGTACCACGTTTACCCCTATGAGTCACGCTTTACTGATCCTATGTTTCTACTTTTTTATAAGATGTACTACTAATGGTACTACTGCTGATTAAAGTCAAACAAAACGCTCAATTTTAATTATGTTTATTATTTTAAAGCATGAACATGAAGATTCTCAATCTTAGGGTATGCAGCACATATCTTTTGCAAACGTTGGTAAATGGTCAGAGACCCTGTGAAGTCGGAACGAGCTGTAGCCCAACCCATGTAGTGAAGAAGAAGAAGCATATAAATTAATAGTAAACACAAATATCATACTATTTCTGTTAGAAACAAAATAGTTGTAGTTCAAAATGTTGGGCCAAAAGGTATCGCCTGTGCACCACGAGGTTGCCAGAAGGACGCTAAATATTCATCATCATCTTCATGGATTAAACCAAAAATGGTTTGTTCTGGTCTCAAATAGGCAAAAATTAGAGCTGGTCACTCCAGCGCTTCCTCTGACGTCCCATGCCTCTCCGTCCCCTCGGCTTAGGGTACCATAGTTGTTTGGGGATGCGCCAATCATCTATTCGGCAAAGATGTTCTTATCAGTTTAGCCGATACTGGGCAATCCTGTCGAGTGTACTCATAATATTCAGTTCCTGCCGTATATCTGTGTTTCTTCTATGATCATGGAGAGTATACCCTGCCACGTGCCTGAGAAATCTCATTTCAGCCGCTTGGATGCGACTGGCCTGGCCTTTCGTTAAAGTCCAATTCTCAGACCCGTAAAGAAGTGTGGGAAGAGACATCACCTTGTAGAATTTTAGGCGTGCCCCCTTACTTACTTATAAAGCAATGGTACGTTATTAAACGTTAACAAATCTAAAAAATAAGATTTGTCTTAAAATATTCCTTAATCTGACATCAGGATTTTTTCAATTTTTTATCTCGTTTTAGATCCCAGTAGTCAGAAACTCTAACTTCTGGAAATTTCTAAAACTCTACACTACATTCATATACTTGTAAAAATTCTCTTTAATTTGATGTCTTCTTTTTCTTTAACTTGCTTGTTAGGACTCTATCCTGTTCTATAACAACGTTCCTACATGCTGTCACTCTACCTCTTCCTTGGCCGACCAATGCTCCTCTTGGTGTTTGGTTGGCTATCTCTTGTCTTTTTCACTAGCCTTCTGTCATCCATTCTTGATATATGTTAATTCGATATCCTTTTTCTTTCCACAATCAAAGAATTAATATCTGTTACATTACACGTTTCTCTTATACTATTGTTTGGCAACCTATCGTACCTTGTCTTTCCCAGTACCCTCCGTAATATAGTCATTTCTATAGTTTGTCGTTTTCTTTGAGTTGTCGCTGTATCAAGCTTGGTCTCTGATGGATAGGATATTACTGAATGTATTGTGCTTTCGTAAACCCTAGTTATTGCTCATTGTGTGAGGTGTTTATTATTCCACCGGTATTTAATTTACTGTCACACATGGAATCTGCAATTGGTTCAAGCTTTTGAAACGACGTTTTGCGCCCTGGGATTCCAAAATTTTTGTTATTTCCAATACGTTAACACTACATTCAACTTTTTGTTAAGATTTCTTTTAATTTTATACGCCACACGAAATTTTGTGATTTTATCAAGATTTTCACACATTGTTTGGTTTCCGGCGTGCCAAATTTTTTTTTAATTAAAAAAGTGATCTTCTTTTTCTGCTTTTGATAGTTTTTATCCTTTTTGGATGTTGGATACCATACAGACTGTTTTAACTTTCTGAACTGCTGTATGGAATAAGTCAGTTGCATTCATACCAAACCAGGTCCTTAAATGTCTCAGCCATGATATTCTCGGTCGCCCAACTCCTCTCTTTCCAAGTACTTTTCCCTGTAGTGTGGAATGCAATAAGTAAAATCTCTGTTCATTCCTCATGAGATGTCTCAGATACTGAAGCTTTCTTATCCTTACTGTGTTAATAACTTACCTATATTTCTTCTTCTTTCTAAGAACTTTAACATTAGTTATATGTGCTGTCTATGAAATGCTCAGTATTCTACGGTAGAGCCACATTTGAAAAGATTCAAATTTCTTAGTTGTGGCTTCAGTCAATGTCCACGATTCTAAAAATGATCACTAAATACTTTTTTAGTTAAACACTCGATCAGTTTGTTTATTTAATTTGATACCCCTCATGGCCATGTTGCAATTTTTTTTAAATGTTAACCACTCACATTGTAACTCCGTCTAGCCCTATTTTTGGGCGGATCAACGTAAAAAACAATAGAGTTCTGTCAGTTACATGTACGAATATGTGTGCCAAGGTTTGCAAAAATCGGCTAACGCATTCCACAGGTACTGTGAGACACTGCAAAATATAGGCAGACAGACAAATGCCAAAGTATCGAGTTAAAACTGAGAACTCGCTTCGCGTTTTAATTACTTTTGAAATATACATAGAGACATATAAACATAATTCTTACTATTTTTTCGCATATGTTTATTGGACATTTTTCGTTCATTTTAATGAGTAGAATCATTTCCGAAAGTCCGTTCTGGCCTTTTGGAAACACTCTGTATACTTTATAATGCCTGCTACATTTCACGATTAATAAAAAAAGCTACAGTTAATATTAATAAAAAATAAATAAGCAACTGCAACAGTTATTAAGAAAACAAAAAAAAAGGGAAGCTCTGAGGGTAATGTCCGGTATAAAATATAAAAACATAAGTTTTTAAAAAAAGATATAAACACTTAGTCTACTTCCCCCAATCTTTTGATATATATCTTTTAATACTCTTGTGGATGGCTACTGAAACTCCTCTCTTAGCTCTAGCATCTTTCTTTACACCACTATATAAATGAATGTATTCTCCGATGCTTTCATTACCTTTTCCTTTCTATTTGGTTTCTGTGAGAACGCAGAAATCGATTTCCATCTTTTGTAGTTCTTGGAAGACCTATCCTTGTTTCGTTCTCAAGTCCTGTACATTCCTTGTCGCAATTTTCATAGTCATTTTCCTTTTTCTTAAACAAGGGTGCAGCTTGTCACCTACCCTGTTTAAAATATATATCCAAGAAGCCAACAGTAACTGGAGAAGAAAAACATTAGGAATGGGAATTGAAATGGATGAGCAGTACGTAACAAATCTCTTATTTGGCGACGGTCAGGTAATTAAAGCGTGTGACGAGGAAAACACAGACTGTATGTTTAGAGAATTGAAAGTCGGGTACGAGAAATGGGGCTAAACATAAACACTACTAAAACAGAATATCTGAAAATAGGAGACATGCAAGAAGAAGACCCAGATCTGCAAATCCATAGAATCGGAAAGTGTAGCGAATTCAAATATTTGGGAAGCATTATTTCAGAAGATAGAACAACAAAAAATGACATCAAAAATAAGATACTACAGGGGAAAGGCAATTCGTTTGTTAAACTCATTACTTTGGTCGAACAAAATGAAACTTCAAACTAAAATGACAATCTACACAAGTATTGTGGAGCCCATTTTAACTTATGGCTGCAAATACTGGCAACTTTCAGATAAAGAGAAAAAGATAATAGAAACTGTGTAAATGGACTTCTTAAGAAGAGCGTGTAATATTTATAGCATGCAACATGTTATAAACAAAGATATAAGAAGGAAAACAGGGCGCGTTTTTACAACAGCGAAAAGAATAGAATCCAGACAGTTGCTATGGTATGGTCACGTAATGAGGATGGAGGAGAAGCGATGGCCAAACAAAGCATTGACTTACATATCACAAAACAGGAGAAGGAAAGGAGGACTGACAACACAATGGAGAACAGGAATTAGGAAAATCATGAGAGATTGATGACTGGAAGGATAGGGAGAAATGGCGATCGAAATGTGTGATGCTGCATAGACTGTAGGGCCTCGCTAAAAAAAAGTAAATAAAAAAATATATAAACACTTGGTATATATCTCTTTGACAATAGCTTGAGAAGCTGAATGAAACGTACCAAGTGTTTATATACTTTTTTAAAATCCTTTGTATTAATATGTTTCACCATATTCCCAACGAGTCATTAATTAATATCGTAAAAACATAAGTTGTTTTGATATCTGTCAGCGTAACAAATGACTGTATAACTAACCTAACCTAACATTGCATGACGATAACAGTGGGTTCGTGACAAAACAGTAATTATTTTGGCGTGGGGGGCAGACAGTTAATTAGCTAAAGTATTAAGAATGTTTCGTAATGTGGGTACTAAATAATTGCAACGTTCCACTGATAGGTTGTTTAATAAACGCTAATTAAACAGGCAGTGGTCGCGAGTATAAACTAACCCGATAACGGTGAGTAGCTGTCGCGGGTTTGTTGCAATGTAGTAATAACCGTGAATCACTACCCGCGAATCGCACAGACCAGATGCCGGTTAACTGACCTCCGACGCACTCTCTGGTTTGACGATTTTGTTTGATTTTTAAAGGTAGAAATCGTGTCTGCATCGTTATTAAATAATTACGAGGAATTTATTCAACGCTCAATTACAACCTAATATTTTTACAACCTCAAACATTTTCAGCACTAAATGTCTGGGATGGTTGGTTAGCGATGTAGTTAGGTGAAATGCTGAAATGCAGAATTGCCTTAGCTAAGAATGCGCTAGTAGAAAGTATTGTTACAACATATGCGTAGATCGCATTTTATTTGAAGACACGGCGATCTTAGTGAAGATTCATAACTATTTTCCGTGAGCATTAAGAGAGGCGATAGAAATTTATAAAAATTGTCTTCAGGCGTCGTCCTGCTTCACGACAAAGCGCGACCATATAGCGTCGTGGCCACACACGTAACACTTCAGAAATTCAAATTCAGTATTTTCTATCAACCCCCCCCCCCGTATATTGAAACTTAGCACCAATTGACTGTCATCGTTTTATGCACCTGAAAAATTTTGGCTTCACAGAAATGTATAAATGATGACAAACTCAGAATTACTGTGGAGGGATGATTAATAAACTTCTTTGAAGAGAGTTTTAAGAAGTTTGTCCTATGCTACAAAAAGTGCTTATATACTGCTGGGAACTACGTGGTAAAAGGACATAGGATTAGGTATAATATACGCTAGCCATAAAATATTTGTTTAGTTAAATGGTTGTTTTAGGAGCCTTTTTAAGACCTTACTTTCCCAATGACCTTCGTAAAATACAATATTTGTTCATCTCGGTATTTGATTTAGCAGTCTCTGTAACTTCAACTTTGTCTTGCTGAGTTGCCAAACTGCCATGTTCCGGACGAGACCTTTCTGTGTATCAACCATTGTCAAGTCCTAAACCACTACCCATTTAGGACTCATGGTTTAGGACTTGATAATGGTGGAGACATTGAAAGGCCTATCGTCCGGAGCATGACAGGTAGCAGATTGACAACTCAGCAAGACAAAGTTGGTATAACATTTCTGTTGTAGAAATGTGCAGATCTTAATGTGATTAAATATTTCTTATGTTTCAGCTTCTAAATTTTTTTTGTCTATGAGCCACTGTGGAAAACGTTTGGTTCAAATGGTTCCTCCCTTCTTCTCCTCTCCCACATCTCCTTCATTCTTGATCGATGTCTCTCCCTCCTTTCGTCAGTCCAGATGGGAAGTAGCAGTTGGTTTTATTTTTGTTTTGCGTGGGTCAGTTGAAAAGTTCGCAACATCTATAGTTCAGTAGTAGTACTAAAATCTTTCATTTGCTGCAAGACGTATATTTCGCGTGAACACATGTTAACTTCTAGATAGATCTGTCAATTTATTCTCTTTTTACCAGCTGTTTGAAATTTTCGTGTCACGCGTGTTTTTGAAACGCACAAAATCAAACATCGTGTTGTGATGAATTCTCTGTTAAAAACGTTTTAACGCCAATGGAAAATCAAAACGAAATTGTGAATGTGTTAGGAGATGCTGCGGCTTTAGAAACAACGGTAAGTGGGGCACACTCGACTTTAAACGTGGTCGTGCAAGCACTGAAGGCGATCCCAACAGTGTAGGCTACGTCCAAAAATGCAACGAAAAATGACATTATTGGAAAGATGCCATAAGGTGTTGGAAGACCGCAGATTGAGGAGTAGACGACGTTGCTAAAATCATAGGTATCTCGTATTACCGTGTGCATCATACTCAAGAACTTGGTGTGAAAAAGCGTTGTGCAAGATGGCTGCCGCATATGGAGTTGTTGCATTTTTTGGGCGTCCAGTGCGGAGGGGGGATCACCTTCAATGCTCGTACGACCACGTTTAAACTCAAGTGCCTACTTATGAACCGTTGGTTTTGAAGCCGCAGCATCTCCTGACACACTTACATTTCGTTCTGAATTTCCGTTGTAACTACACGATTTTTAACAAAGAATCACACCACGATATTTGATTTTGTCAGTTTTTCAAAACACTCATGACACATCAATTTTAATCAACTTCTGAACAATGAATAAATTGATAGATCTATTTGGTAATTAACAGGAGTTCACATAACATACTAATCTTGCAGCACACGGACAATTTTAGATTTACCGCTCCGCGATCTTTTCAACTGACACTCTTTGTGTCTAAATGTTTTTCAGAAAACCAACGTTAAGTTTAAGACAAAACGAAAAAAGTGTTATTAATTTGAATAGATGAATATAATTTATAAGTCTGTTCCTATATGTCTGTGTACATATAAAATGTCACTAAAACATTTTATAAGTTGAATAGAGTTACCATAATATGTCATAAAAACTAAGTTTTAAAACTAAAACTAAAAAAGAAACAATATTTAAGCATTGAATTACGATTTAGACAAACTATAAATATTGGAAAGATGAATTATTAAGAAAAATATTAGGCCCACGAAAAACTCCAGAAGGTTGGAAATTAAGAAGAAATATATCAAAGTGTAGAAAATATAACAGAGACAGTGAGAAAAAGAAGACTAGTATTTTTTGGACATTTATATAGAATAGACGACAATAGAGTAACAAAACAGATCTACATTGGCTTCTGTGGGGAAGAAGCCAATATCACGTTGGATTAAAGAAGTCAAAAAGGATTTAGAAAATTTTATTTAAACGCAGAAAAAGCAATTGAACGAGAAGTTTTTTAGGCAAAAGTGTTAAAAATGGAAGGAGTCCAGGATAAGAGAAATAAAACGGAGGTTCAAAGTGGACTGAAAACAGGAAGAAGAGACATAATGAAAAGATGAAAAAATATTGGGTCCTTAGATGGCCGATACAAAAAACAAAAAAAAAAATTAAAAACCCTGCCATCAAAATACTATAACTTGATCAATTGTAATATCTGTTGTATTCTTAATAAATCTTATAAAAATGAGTCTTTATAAAGATGTTGAGTCTTTATGAAGCACTTTAATTTAAGGATGTTGTCCCAAAAAGGTTTTAAACAACTTACAGTTATTCCTTGCACTTCCGAATTAAAGGCAAGAAACTGCTAGTTTACCTGTACAAAGACGACGGTTCTAACCACAGAGATGTTAGGCTACAAGAGTCGTGACAGGACAACCCTGTAAAGAGAAGTGAGCCTGGACGAAAAAGACAAAGGTAGGTTAATAGGTTCTGCCTTCGTTTTCTGGCGCGTGCGTGTCTGTCTTTTTGAGGTTGCAATGTGTACGTTATTTGCCAAATATTGAGCAATTCTCATTATTATGAACACTTTCATTCTATTAATAAACAAATATTGTAATTTCTTTTATTTCAACAATTATTTACAAGCCTTAATTTTAACAGAAGCCACTGTCTTAGAAATAGGCCTACCTCAATTGATTATAGAACTTTGCTGAAATGTTTAATAATTCTGGAGGGGGGGCGATTGATTCTCATGACCCCTCTTCTAGTTACGCCACTGCCACCGTGTCACCTCGTAATCGTCGCGTTTCCGTTACAGAATATAGGCTACACGTTTGTCGTTTCCTGTTGAAGCCATAAATTTCTGCGCAAGCGTGTGCTCCGTACTTAACCAACAGAAGAGGAAGTAGTGGAGCACAGCTGACTGTTAACAAATGCTCCTTGAATCCCGTCAGAGTTAACAAATGTTTCGCAATCAGAGCGTAACTGCGGCAGCAGGATACAGCACGGCTGCTGCATTCACGCTCATTTATATTGCTGCTGCTTTGTTTACCTATAATTATTCTACCTTTCAACTGAACGGAATCCACCGTCTTTCGAAAGAAAATTTTACTCTTCTTTTATAATAATTTCTCATTTTATTTCATATCAAGCACACACACACACACACACACACACACACACACACACACACACACACACACACACACACACACACACACACACACACACACACACACACACACACACACACACACACACACACACACACACACACACACACACACACACACACACACACACACACACACACACACACACACACACACACACACACACACACACACACACACACACACCAATTGAGTATCAGCCAAACAGGAAGTATGTGCGTGTAAAAACACGTTTTGGAGAGTAATGAAATTATACCCAATTACGGACACGCTTTTAAGTCATGTTGTCTTGTAAATTTTTTAAGAGCAGTCGAGATTTAACTGATTCCACAAAGGTAACGAGTCAAAATTTTTACGAGAGTAAATATTCTTTTCCCATATTAAGGTTCCGATACATCGTTTAGATTAGAAAAGACACGAGTCACAAGCACGTAAGCTTGGCAGTGTTTGTGACTGTGAGTATAGAAAGGCCACAAGTCACTGACTCATGCCGTTTGTACAGTCAACAGGTGTACTTCAGCTGATCCGTTCAGGAGTATGACAGATTGTATGTTTATAGATAAATTTTATCATTTATGATTGAAATTAGTTCAAGATTTACAACGAAATCTGTTAAACCCGAAGACATTTGAAACTTTAGGTCTGGTGGCCTTCAAACAAACGTGTCTTTTGTTCTCACGTAAGCTTACGCGGCGGGTGTTCGTTATACTTTTAAAATTTTCTTCCGGTATGGACCGCGTCACAAATGTCTTGTATGACAACGGTATAGCATCAACAAATGGAAGTGCTCTAACTACTCCTAAATTATAGAATATTTATAAATATTCAATAATTATAAATATTTTTAAATATTACAATATTTATAAATATTGGAATATTGAAACATCATGTACGCTAAGAGTTGAAAAAATGTTTTCTCACTGCGTGGAACTTTATTCCCGAGACTTTAATTCAAAACACATGTATATTATATTTTTAAAATCTTCTTCCGTTATGGACCGCGTCAAAAATGTTTTGTATGACAACGTTTCACTCATATTGCAGTGAGTATCTTCAGGTCTAAGTGGCAAAAACCCCGGCAAGCGAACTCAGTTATATAGTGTAGAAGCGGCGGTGGGTGGCCCGGTAAGTGGACCCTGCCCTGTAGACGTTACGCTTTGTGCATTGTTTGTGCGGTCAGTTTTACTTTTATGCTATGCAGAATAATTTACATATAAATTACACAATATTATATACAAACACTATGCAACTTTTCGCAATCTGCAGTGAAAGCAATAAGGAAACAACCAAAAGTTAACATACGCAAAAAGGAATTATATTGAAATCCCTACGGCACTAACTGGTGGGAACATGTAATATCCTCCAAGAAACAAGAAGCCGTCTTGTGTTGACAGTGTAAGAGAAAATTTCCCATACGTTTAACACTGCAGGTATATGAGATTCAGTGTGACAAATTTTACCGGAGAAAAACAAGGCAGAAACGACTTATTCTGGGCTAATCCCCAGAGACTTTGCGATGCATAAGCAGCAAAGTTACTTGACTTAGTAAGCCAAACCGTCTTGCAGTGAGTGAGGTTTAATGAAGGAACTTTCTGCTTGCTCTGACTAATAGTAGTAACTCAGTACTTCCATTTTGTTCAAGACTGCACAAATAATTCGTGATGCTCAGTCTAATTTCCTATTAAACGTTGTATCCACATGTTATAATTTATATACATTTAATATTTATAATAACTTTACCTCAAGACGTTTTTTCCCTTATTTGGTACATGTTTCGGGAATCTTATTGTTTCCATCCTCAGCCTTTCTGATTTTATATCTTGTGGAGTATTTGTGTTTTGGTCGGTTGTTATTATGGTTTCCTGTTAGCTTTGGGTATTTTAAATTGGTATTATTGTGTGTGACTGTGGTGCATATATATTAGTATTTTGTGTATTTTCGATGTTGAATGCTTTGAAAATTGTGTCACGTTTTGTGTTGATTTGTATTTGTTTCGGAATTAGTTTGTTTTGTGTTTGTAAATTTTCTCAAATGATCATTATGGTGCCTTTGTGTGGTATGTGTTTTATTAGTGTCATGTTGGTTATGTCTGGGAATTCATAGAATATTATATTAAATTTATATAATTTATATAAATGTTGGTTTCTAGACGTATTTCAGCTCTAAAAATTGTAAAACCTAATATTCTTTGAGATTACAAAATATTATATCTGTAGTATTATCCAATAGGGTGTATCCAATGGCCACTTAGGAACGATGAGGTTTTTGAATAGTTAACAATGGCTAGCGTCCGAGAAAATACGATTAATAACAGCAACGCAATTTCAAAATTTAGCTCAACTAAAAAATTAATTGATTTTCAACGTTACCTTAAAGGTAAATTCTTCAAACCTTCAGACAAAAATGCCACTTCGTACCTGAAACAAATTGGAAAAGAAAATCGTGAAATACCAACCGAAGTTTCTTTTCTAAATAATATAAATAAAAACATACATAGGCTGAATCACTGAGTTTTATTTTCTCTCACCTTTTTCAACATACTCTATAGATAAAGGTAAAGAAAGACTATTGTATAAACACATGTTTATAAACACTTTATTTGAAGTTGAGGCCAGCGAAAATTTATTCTTACTTTTTTACCTCAAAGGTAAGAATAATCGTATGCTTCGATAAAACAAGTTTATCGAAAATCGTAGGTAAGAACAAGTATGCTGCCTGATCTGCAGAATATTGCTCCAACATTGGATAAATTTTAATGTTACTTAATTTTTTAATGACTAGAAACATTACGAAAATACCGACTACCTTACTATCTTCATTTAGTAAAGTAACAATTGTAGAGTTATCTTCAGCAATCGTACAATAAGCTGAAAAATTCCAAACACATGGATTTGTGTTAAAATTCTACTTTTAGTCTGCCAACCGCAAATTTTTATTTTATTTTTTGTCCAGCGATCAAGCAGCTTTGAAACGTTTAAGACTGAAAGCTATATTCAGATTTTGTTAAAGTTCTGTTCAATTTGATATCCCACGTGGAACTTGGAAATTTTATCAACACTCTTTAAACTTTTGCCACACTTTTTACGCCCTGGTGTCCCAAAAATACTGTAATTTTAAAAATGAACACTAGATTACTATTTTCGTTAAATCTCCTTTAATCTGATACCCCACATGAAGTTTTGCAATTGTTTAAAAATGTTTCCCACTCACATTTCTGCTGACCGCCCTATTCCTTTTCTTTAATAAAAAATGTCGAAACAATAAAGTTAAGGTGGGTAGAAAATCAGTTGATGAGTTCAACAGTTATCGTGAGTCAGACAGACAAACGCCAAACGGTCAAGTTAAAACTGAGAACACGCATAGCTCGTTCAATTATTTGTGAAAATTTTTGTTATAAAAGCTGGAAAACAGTTTTAAGAACTAATCAAAAGTTAAGACTTGAGAACTGTATGTGAATAAATTTGTTGACTTACGACGTCTGCCCTTGTTAAATGAAATAAATTAATCGTTGTTTCTTCAAAATAAAGCTTAGTTTTGAAGGCAAAATATTAATTACCTTTTTTTAGCTATGTGTAGTGATTAGAGCAAGCAGGTAACAGTTTTTCTTTAACCATTAATTCAAGAACGTATCTGCGACTCACATTTATCGGGTATTTTCATTTATGTTCTCAGTACCTGTTTAAGGATATTCAGAGAACCAATAGGATTCTTCTATTGCATCTTTTCTTTTGGTTAAAAGTTGAAAATTAGTTGTGAGTGGGGAGGTAAATGAAACAAAGCACCTGCAAGTATATGTGTTTACAATAATTTTCCTTATTTTGACTCGTAGAAGAAATTATGAAAGTGAGAAAAACATGTAATTACCCTGTAAAATAAAAAAGTATATTTAACAAATTATTATACTAGTATACTACGTAATGGGCCATTAGCGAATTAAATGATAGACATTTTTTAACTTTTTAAGAAAAGGTATTACGGAAAATGTACGTCCCATTATGCAAAAGAGAAGTATGGCGGATACGTTATAATCAAGAATTATAATCGAGCTTTGGGTTTGTAAACATTATAAAATGTATTAGGTTATCAAGGTTGAGGTGGGCCGATTATTTTGATGAAGATGGCAAAGGATGAAATACCAAGGAAAGTATTGATGATGCAGCTAGATGGACGAAGAAAGAGAGACACGCCAAAGCTTGACATGGATTGATAATGTGAGCAGTGTTGCCAAACTGTTTGGACTGGGAAACTAAGGGACATCGCTTTAGATCGGGATCGTTTCTGGAGAAGGTCACGATCCAGCAGTGAGTTGTAGCACCAGGGATCACGGTAATGATGACGATATTCTACGGATTATATACTACACCGGCAGTTTCTCTCGTTTAAATTTTAATAGATGTTAATAACTGATACCAAAATTGTAATACTCTTAGTACGTACGATATCAGTAATTGTGTATTTATGAAAACAATCATTAAAAATGCAATTTATGTAAACATTTTTAATTTTAAAGTTTGAATTTTCCCTGTGTATTTATTTGGTTCTTTATTATTTTACTCACCGTGACTCTGAAAATATGTATAAAAGAAAATGTCTTCCAAGTTTAAATAAAAGTGTCACTGAGCGCCTACATTTTGAACGTTTGCACTACAAACAACACAAGTGTGTACAGATGTACGCTTTATTATCATGCAGGGGTTCTTGTTCGCTTTGTGCTGCTGCAGCTGTTCTTTGTAGTCTGGTTCCACTGTAAGATGGGCTGGCAGATAGTGACTCCGTAAATGGAACAATACGTCACACATCTTCTTGGGTTACAGAACGGTTATACAGGTCAGTGTACACTATGAGTTTCACCATCCATGATTGCCAGCAATCAAAATATCAGAAATATCGAAGTGTACCACTCATAGTTATAAAAAATTGGCCTTGTTCCATCGGTGGTAAAAGAAAATGGTTATCATTTTTTTATGGAAAACGAAATTCAAGTTGGAATTTAATCCATTCGTGAATTGTTGTTGGTACGAAATAGCGCCATATAAAAACGTAACGAATTCTCATTACAACACAACAAAGATAAACACCTAATAATTCTTTAGGCATTGAGTTTGATAAACTAAGCTCCAAACTTCAACCAAATCGCAGGCCATAACGAATTCAAGACTGTAAAAAGTTTGTTTCTGCTTGTAAATCAAGAGTTCAGATGTTTAATAAATATCGTTTCATTTTTTCATTGTTCATGTCAAGGAGAAAATAATTATACAAACTTAAGACACAAAGCACAAATAAATTTAAGTATTTTGTTTTAAAAAAAGACCACTAAAAAGTATAATTTTCATATCTTAAGTTACAAATGATATTTTTTTAATAATTTCCTTTTCTACTAGAATAAATATATTCTATATTTTATTCACAAGTTACATGACAGAATCTGAAAGATAAAAAAATAGACTGCGTAAGTATATGCTGCGCGACTTGAAAATTTACTCCTATGAAAATTAAAGTTACATACAGCATTATAATTTTCAACTTTTACAATGTGAAAATCTTACTCTCGTTTTTTCCACAAATTAAAAAAATGACCATGCAGAAATTTGTTAAAAATCTAAAATTAACAGATTTACAACAGGATTCACAGGATACAACAGGATTGTGACATTTTGTACAGGATAAATAGTACATATTGTTACAACGGTCTCACTGATCGTCGTATGGTACAGTGGAAAACAAAGTACAGACACCAATGAAGTCACTAATCACGAGCTTTAATTAATCACAAATAACAGTTTACAATCAACAAGTTATTCAACAAGATTATACTTGTACAATAATTCAAGTTGAGTTTGTACACACGCAGTAATAATGAAAAGTAATAGAGTTTCGCACAACAATCACTTTTCACTAATAACCACTTGAGACGCACTTGGTAACTCGCCCAACGTAAAACTGACTGACAAAGCCAGCTGCTGTTGTTTAAAAAGGATTAAACACACGTGCGACACAAGTGTTACATAATAATCCATAATATGCGTCACCAAACACTCGAAAACTCTAGAGCGTACTTTGGTGTAGCCTTGAAGAAACACGCATTCCTGGGATCGCCGAGAAATGCGTAGAACGACGCTTCCCATTGGTCGAGAACGTTCCGCAATTGTGTAACAATATCAAGAATTTAGTGAAATTTAAAACAAGACTTGTTGTTGTATTACCGTCGTTAGTACACGTAATCTTGCTATAGTCTGTAATTGTTGGAACTGGCATGCTTTGGCCATTCTGTGGCATTGTTTGTCACAGTACTGTGGTCGCTGACGAACACCGTGTTTCGCTGATGATGGCCTCCACAGATGGGGCCAAAACGTCTGAGAACAACACTTCTCAGAATGACTACAGTGGACAACGGCACAACAGCCCGGGTCTTAATTTTAACAATTATTAATTAATTAATTAACAATGTACTAATTAGTTTTTTATACTTTTTTACTTGTAGATGGGGATATGAAACCACAAGGTAACTTATATAGTGCAATAAAACCAAGTGGGAATAATTAAAAAATAAAGAATCTTCCGTTACAAACTTCTAATGTAATAGTGACGAAGACAGAATAAGATTCTACGGAATAATATTAATTATAAATTGGGAGGCCGAACCTGTGACCCATAAATATATCATTGCCAACACCTTAACGAAAGAAATTAGTGTTTTAGTAGAAAGGATTATTGTTGGGAAAAATATTGAAACTAGGCAGAACGTGTAGAATTTTAATGCTAGTTTTTATACAAATTGAAGGAGAATACGAGACAAAACGATACTGAAAGACTATGAAAATAAATAGAAGAAGGATATTTTAATCGATGGTGCAGAAAACTATAAGTCCAGACGCAAAGGATCAAGAAAGAAGATTGTAAAGAAAACTACCAGATGGGTGAGATCTATCCAGTAGTCAACCCAGATATTAGAAAACATCTTAACATTTAAAGTTCGAATCACAGCGATATACTATAGTAAAAAACAATAAAAACTTTAGAACAGTGAATCCTAATTGTACACCAATAATTATTAGTAGTAAGAGTTGCTTCATCAGTTGTTCATTTGCACTTTTGTATGATCCAAAGGACCCACTGATACACAACATACATCGACAACACCTAATTACCAAACATGAATTTTTAAATATTATGTTATATGATATGTTTACGACTTATGTACTATACTTTGACATGACTTATACATGAATCCTGAGATTGAGATTTTACATCCTCTACAACGGAACTGAGTTGCAAAAAGATTTAATAAAAAATAATTGAATACGAAAAAAGAAAGTAAGGAGTTTGAATATTTATTTTAGCATAAAGAGTCTACTTACAAATTTGGCACCAGCAACTTGGGGCAAACTACATACACCCAAAAGGTATAAACAGGGTGATAAGTTACATAATTGACACAAACGTGGGGCGCTTCACTACGTAACCACATATAATAATTACAAGACAGGAATTCCGTTAAGTTACAACGTGACTCTCGACGCATTCGCGAGACTTTTATGGAAGCCGACAGCCGCGCGGACTGTGTCAAGGCCGCAATTAATTACGTCGTACACACTGGCGCTAACACGGATTTGGGAATATTCTGGTCTGTGATCCTTGTATAAATACAAGGCGTCAGCGGCCTTAGTTTTTGAGTTATAGTCGCGATATATTACAGCGTGGTTCGAGTTTATTGTCCGGCGATTACAAGTGATTATCGGGCGGGATAATGCTAATACAATTGAGATTAATATTAGTGGACATTTTATTGCGTGTGAACAATTTTTATTTGATTTGTTGTAAGAGACTGTTGTTAATTACGAACTGTTTAACTGTGAAAATTAAAGCTGGTGATTTGTGACTTAATTGGTGTCTTGTATTTTGTTTCCACTGTACCTACGACGATCAAGTAGACCGTCGTAAGAATATTTTTGATTATTCTGATTGGAACACGCTTTAAAATATGTACGTAAAATGTTTAATGTCAACATTCTTGTTAGAGAGACTAAAGCGTCATAAAATGAAGAAATACAGAAAACAAACATTGCCAGCAGACATGCATTAGAGTTTGTGTAATTATAACTATAAATATACTCTATTGATGGTACATTTATACCTTACAAGGTCGCTGAGTATGACTCTGAGTGAATTAATATGGTTATTTTAAGTGATTATTTTCAAAGTAGAATGCGGTTTGCAGTTTAGCGCTGACACGTTGGAAAAAGGCCATGCTAAAGCTCATTGTAGTTTATATCCACAAATGATAACAGAATGGAATATCGTATTAAAATTTTAGTAGTGCCAATGTTTGGAAAAACATTTTTTGCGTCAAATTCATATCCTCATTTTTATAAACAGACTAGTAAATGCCAACAATAATAAATGTACAAAACCTACTTTTCATGTATAATTTGAATATTGTTTTTTGTAATTAAATGTGTTTTAAAATTAGGTTACGGGGTATGTTTGAGTGATCTAGTTTCATAACGTAGAGAATCATAACACAGTTTTATAATTGGTAAATTCGTCATTGTCTCGAGTACAGAGCCTCTTTTGTAAAGAAGTTTCACTTTCAACTTTGTAAACAAGATTAGGTATATAAGGTAAGCGTAAAGAGTGCTATAGCACCAGCTCCAGAGGGTTGCCGTGCGTAGCACATACCTGTGCGTGTGAAGAAAAGGACACATTGGTAATATTCTGTATTAATAGTAATTTAAAGAATAATAGTTTTAATGAAAGTAATAAATTGGAAAAGATACTGTTAACTAGTAAATTGAGATTAATTTAGAAATATCGGAGGGTAATTACATTGGAACTTTTGTTGGAGTAAATATACTTTATGTTTTTGGCATCTTTGAATTCTAATTCTTAACTCAGTAAACTACCTACACTTACTATCTGTTTTGCCACTCGAGCAGGTAGTATATTTTGCTGGTAATTTATCTTAGGATAATCCACCGGTATAACACTTTATGTGAATAGGACTGAGTAGTATACAGCTAAGCTTATACACTGGAGTAGTAGAGTGAACCTATATACAACTGGACACTAAACTATAAAGGAAGGACTATATTAAACAAATACAAAAAACTTAATGCTGTACTGCGTGATCGTTGTGTTCAACACTGGAAACAGAATAATTGACAACAGTTGAAGTCGCTTTCAGAACTTTACTAAGCAAAGACACTCGTACACAACAATCCGTGAAGCTTTTGATTGTCCAACGTAATAAACAATAAATGTTACCTCATTAGCAGTGTCACACTAAATAATACAAGTCACAAATTACAGACGTTTCGCACACAATAATTCAACTTCATATTTTCGTTTATATTAGAGTATAAAAGCACGAGTTTTGAATACTCAGTATAAAACGAAAATCTTCTCAGACTAATTTAATAATTTCAAATAATACTATCCACTTACAGCAACAAAATGGTAGCCTATATTTAATTTGTTAATATACTAAAAATTTAGAAACACGTTAATTGACAAAGAAAGATATACAGTTCATTCCGGTTAATGAGGCCACCGGTTATTAGGGCCAGCCGCTTTATTGGGCCAATATTCAAAATACAAAAACAAAACAGGTTTGAACATGGAAATTTTTGCTTCGCTTAATAGGTCCGCACCTCCGGTTATACGGTCCACCATGGCTCAGTTTTTTTTTTTAGTACGTAATTTACACGAGTAGACTAGTGAGGATGACGAACCACAACAATAGAGAATACTGTTAACAACAACCCAATGACACATGTTCGGTTTCGGACTTTCTGTGTTTGTCGTTGGCAATATACCTAACATAATCAACTACAGGGGATTATAATGACTGGCTTTTTAGTCTCTTTGTATCATTCCCTTCGGCCTGGTAGACTTTAATTTACCGGACGAAATAACGACGACGAAGATGAAACAGAAATTCAGCAGGTAACAACACACGATGGAGAAAAGGTCGATGGAGTTCTTGAATTTTATGCAAGAAGACATTGAAACAGCCCTTTACAAAAATTTGGAAATTTGTTTAAACTTTGTAGAGGTACAGTAATTAAAAAGAAAACGCTAACAGCCCACAAATAATTAATCCGTAAACCGGATTTTTTTTTAAAACCATAATCACAGGTATTACCGACTATGTTCTGAGAAATTGGCGTATTTTTGATATTTCGTTATGCCGTAATTGTAGTATTATTATATACTTATTATAGTAAATCTCATTATTCCGGTGTTTACTGTAGTTATGAGTTATGTTTCGTTGTTCCTTATTAAGGAATTTCGATTTTTAAGGGTTATTTGCCTCCTTTTAAACATTTCGGATAATAGAGCCAATAACTAGTTAACAATTCGGATAAAAATTTCGGGCCAACTTGATATGGTCCCGATGTGTCCCGATAAAGCGGAATCCTCTGTATTATCAAACAAACGGAAGTAGATAGTAGATGCAAAGTAAAAGCTCTCAACGAATTAGGAGATAAAATAAAACGTAATCTCATGATGAAACTACATCTAAAAACCCACATATATAAAAAAAAAGAGTTTAAAAAACAAAAATACAAAATAAGCCATATTTTACTTGCTATTGTAATTATTATTTAATAACATTTATAATAACAAATAACATTTATAATATTATAATAACAAATCCGTATGGGACATCATTAGTTAGCTCCGGATAAAATGTATATATCACTGTATATGCACCTCACGTACGTTTGGTAGATGCAACCTGTATCTTGAAAAGTATGAATATAAATTAGGAAATTTGAATTTTATATTTAAAAATCTGAAGATGCAAACTGTGTTTGAGAAACGAATATGAGACGAATACAGAGTAATCTTAGTGGCGTAACTACAAGAGTTATCAGGGGAGATCGACCCCTCCACCAAGAGCTGTTACGAACTTCATTCATATTCCTCGGTCACTTAATGTAGTTCCATTTTTAAACCAGTTGCATGTATTAAATATGGTTTATAAATAATTATAGAGATAAAAGAAATTATAATATTTTTAATTTAATAAACCGAAGTTAAAGTTTTTTAATAAGGTGAATCACTGAACATGTGGTAATATGTATGTTCGTATTTGCAATACACTTCACCTAGGCTTACTCATAACCTTTGAGACGCAAATAATTTACATAATGTATCTAAAAGATCATATGGAAAGAATCCTAAATTTCTCATTTTTGTCCTGAGAACAATAGGAAGTTCAAACTTAAAGTTAGTCTCATCTCTTCCCCCCCCCCTCAAAGAAGCTAGTTTATCCCTCCCAAGAGTAGTTTCCAGTTGCCCCACTAGTTTATATATATATATATATATATATATATATATAGGAATGTTAATTATCGACCGTATTATTATACTGTTAATGATTTCGAGGTTCGGTCATTAATTATGAAAACTCAGTTTTGCGACGTTTCGAGATTTATTCTTCTCATAATCATGCCTACAACATTAAAATATAGTCTTACTACAATTATATTATTTGTAAGTGTGTATAGGTGTGTGTAAAGTCATACATTACTATAACTATTTACTTACATTAACTGTGAGATGAGCTACAGCAACCACATTACACTAAACACTTATCACTGTTCCATACTTATACACATATAACACATTACATTTGTATAGTGTTAGCGTTATGTAGTTATCTGACAGACTGCCAGCGATATAAAATTTTAATAGTACCTAACTAGAAAGTTGTTCAGTATTCCTATACCTGTAAACTATTGTCCATTTTAAAAAGAGTGAATGAGATTAGAATAACACTTGCTAAGACTTTGTACGTCCGTTTTCTTGTTAACTGAAAGGTGTTTATTCTTCTCTATTGTTAGCATTTCTAAGAATTGCCGTTTAAAGTGATTACTTTCTACATGAATTACTTTAGCTTTGTGAAACTGAAACGAGTGACCGTGTGTACGGGCGTGTTGTGTTAGGGCCGTGGGATCAGGTCTGTTAGTATTTACTTTCTGGCAGCTATATTTATGTTGATAAATACGTCTTTTAAAATACTGTTCAGAACAACCGTAATATTTTTTTCCACAGTTTTCTTCACACGGTATTTCATATATTATGTTGGATCTTAGTTCTATTTCATCCCTGTCTTTAGTATGCGTAAAACATTTATTATTGATAGTGTTAACGTTTTTGAAAGCTATTTTTGTATTGTGATTAGCATTAGTGAGGATCTTGGAAAGTCTTTCTGATAATGATTTGACATATGGAAGGGAAAAATATTTTTTAGTTGTAGTAGTGTTATCTTGATTACTGGATGTTGTATTCTGTCCTACAGGTGTATTACCATTTATTTAGTTATTAGTCACGTCTAAGTTATTTATTTGGGTTTTAGTGTTATCTACCATATTATGATTATGTCTGTAACTTTCTCGCAATATTTTGCAAATTATCTTGTGGGGGTACCCATTTGTTAGCAATAAGTCTACTAGTCTATTATCAATTTCTTTTTTGTAGATGTCTGTTGTAAGTCTGTGTGCACGATTTATCAGATTTTTAGCAACATTAATTTTGTAGTGGTATGGACAATGACTCGTGTAATGAATGTATCGTCCTGAGGTTTGTGGTTTTTGCCACCATTTTGTGTCAAGTTTACCATTGGCTTGGTGGAGTAATAAAACATCTAAAAATGAGATTGTGTTGTCCGATTTTTCTAATTCTACAGTGAAAACTATACGTGGATGAAAGTCATTGAATGTATCTATTATTATATTCTGCATATTAATCGGTATTGCTGTAATAATATCATCAACAAATTTGTAAAGGAATGGTATATCAAATGGTACAGTGGGAAGTTTTTTATCAAGAATATACTCAAGATATATATCAGCCAAGATAGGGGCTATTGGTGAGCCCATTGGGCATCCAAATAACTGTAAATAAAACTCATTGTTGAATTGAAAATATCCCGTCTCTAGGCATAACTTAAGTGGTTCTAAGAATTGTTTTTTAGGAATATTTGTGTGAGGTCTGAGTTCATCAAACCTGTCAGAAATAAATTTGGTTACTATTGGTACTGATATATTGGTAAAAAGGGATGATACATCCAGTGAAATAAGTTGATACCCAGGGGGTAATTGAACATTGGATATCTTATCGTGGAAGTCAAATGAATCCTTCACGTTATACTTGTAGGTGGAGAGACGTGTTAGAATAGTGGCAAGATGTCTAGCTAATCCATATGTTGGGGAATTTAAAAACGAAACTATGGGTCTGACTGGGTTCCCATCCTTATGGTTTTTTACTAGAGAGTACAACTTAGGGGAAGTTGGTGCGTTATTCACAAGTTTTCTGCAAGTATGTTCATCTATGTATTTGTTTTTTTGTAAGAACCGTACGTACTTGTTTGTATCATTCATCAGGCTGTGTGTGGGGTTACGTGAAACTTTTTTGTACGTATTATGGTCATTTAATAATTGTTGAGTTTTTTTTATATATTCATCTTTATCAATTGCTACCGTTTGATTTGTTTTGTCAGTTTTAGTTATGTATATGTCTGGGTTGGAGCGTAGGAATTGTTTTTTTTTTTTAATATCAGTACATCCCTATGTTTTATACCATTTTTATTCTTATATTGATTTTGATAATTTGTAATCACATTAACACATTGACCTCTGACTACTTCCCTGTTTTCTTCAATTACACTGTGTTGGATGAAGTATTCTACATCACTAATTAAATTTTCTATCGGAATTTTGTTATTTATAAATGGGATGGAATATTTGGGTCCTAGTGATAAGAATTGTTTTATATCTACGGGGATGTCTTTTTTAGTCAAGTTCACAAACCATTTCTCATTACCTATGATATTACATGTTTCTTTGTGTAATTTATTGAATTTATTTATTTGACGGGTTTTAATTATTTCATGTGCACCATTACTGTGGGCGGTAAAATTGTTTTGCAGTAATCTTTACATTCCACTATGGTTCTTTCTGTTCCAATGATCTTATAATTAGAGCTCTTAATTTCTAAATTTAACAATGTTTTCTTAAATCTATTAATAGCATTCTCAAAGTCTTTGAGAAAACATGAAATTATTCGAGTCTCAAATAAATCTCGAAACGTCGCAAAACTGAGTTTTCATAATTAATGACCGAACCTCGAAATCATTAACAGTATATATATATATATATATATTTTTTGTTTTCAAACACTTTTTGTTACAGTCTATTCCATGATGTATATGATATATTTAAAATTTATATTTACTTTACCTCAAGATGTTATTTTTCCCTTATTTGGAACATGTTTCGGGACCCTTAGTGTTCCCATCATCAGCCTTCCTAATTTTGAATCTTATGGAGTACCTGTGTGCTGATTGGCTGTTGTTATGGTTTCCCGTTGGTTTCTGGTTTTTGAAATTGTTATTATTGTGTGTGATTATGGTGTATATATTAGTATTTTGTGTATTTTCGATGTTGAGTGCTTTAAAAATTGTATCGTGTTTTGTACTGATTTGTATTTGTTCAGGTATTAGTTTGTTTTGTGTTTGTATATTTGTAAATTTTCCCAAATGTTCATTATGGTGCCTTTGTGTGGTATGTGTTTTATTAATGTCATATTGGTTATGTCTGGGAATTCATATCCAGTGTTTATTGTATGTGTGGCCAAGTTATATTTATATATTCCTGGTTTTTTGTATGCATTTAGATGTTCAAAATAACGTTTTTTAGTTGTTTTTTGTCCTATGTAACATTTATTGCAATCTTGGCATTCAATTTTGTATATACCATTGGTTGTTGTATTATCTTTGATATATATGCAATAAACATTTGTTATATATATATTGCAACAATACATATATTTGCCCAGGGCGGTATATTTTGTAAATAATTAATTTAAAAAGAGTACGACGAACAGTTTTAAACAATTTTGTGCGGGAGAGTACAGGTTGTGGCCTGTCGAAAGTGACACCTGCTTCGGTAGTGTTAAAATACAGCGTTTGTGTGTACGTGTGTGTATACTAGTTCCGACCTGCATTGAACGACGAGAAGGGGAGAAACGTACGAATTGTTGTTTGTCATTAATGAGGTTTAAACCGGATTAAAATAAACTAATTAATACGTTTGAAACCTGTGAACAAAGACTTACCCCAATTATGAAGACACCATTACATTAAGGAAATTTTAACGAGTATGATGATATAAAATTATTGCAAAAATGTGCGATAATAAAGACGCTAACTAATTTAATGTTAATTACTAGTGTAATTAAATAATAATTGAGAAGTGTGGTATATGTGAGTGACCAGAAAAAAAATAAACGAATTTAATTTAACAAGAAAATTTAGAAAAGGAATACTAATCGTTTTGTATGTTAAAATTTGGGTGTGTCAGTAGAAATAAATAATAGATTGGAATTAAATGTTATATTATATTTTATTATGTTTATAGCAACAATTAATTTTATTCTTGAGTTTTAATATTATATTGTTTGTAAATGAGTTGCTATTATTATTTAATTTTGAGTCAAAGTCAGACACACTGAAATAAAAAGGATTTAGATAACTTGTTTAACATGTGTGTTTAGCTAGTAAGATTATATGGTTGTTTATTCTTTTTAATGTTATGAACAGCTTAGCAGGTTACATTATATATTATGTGAATCTTATGAAAGAGAATATTTGATTTATCTAATATTTGAATTTTTAATATTTGAATATTTTTCTATTAATATTAATAAATCATAGAATGATTATTTTGAAACGGTTTTAATTAATTATTTCATGTTAACAACATCTCACTCCCCTTTAAAAATTAGTTAATTATTGTGCAACTACATATACTTGACGCAAGGAAAAAAAATCCTGCGACCTGGCCGGTGTAATACACTTCATAGTTGCGTTGAGTACATAGTAATGTATTTGTGTAATAGTGTATAATACTTGTTGTAACGTTGCAATTGTATTTCCAGACTTGTTTGGCCATCGTGGAACCTGACATTTTTTCCAAGTGTTCTTTCCACCGTTGTTTCTAATCTTGTAATATTTCATTGAAGTTACAAACTTGTAACTTCTCTCTTATGGCCTCGTTTCTCAAACGGTCAAGTTTAGAAGACCTTTTAACTCCTCTTAATAGTGCCATTTCCGAGACCTGTATTTTACTATCTCGTAAAATAGTAAATACAGTTGTCTATAGTAAATAGTTTGTTTTTTATTGTTGTCTATAATGTACACGCATAGGACAGTACAGTGATTTCCATAAGTTTGCAAAACTTTAATTTTGTATCTCGACGCACATTGTTTCTAAAAATACGGTTGGTTGTTCCACAGATTGTCTGGAACTTACCTTAATGGCATCATTTCTATCATAGACAATATCATTTCCCAAATAATTAAAGTGGCTCACCTGTTCTAGATTTCGATCACTAATAATTATTTTTGTTCTTATTGGTTCCTTGCCTAAAAATAATGTTACCTTTGTTTTTACAGTGGAGATTTTTATATTGTATTGTTTCGAAATCTGATGATTTTTAAAAACAGATTTTTACAAATTTAATTATGTATTTTGAAGTAGGAGCAAGTCATCAGCAAACAATAGCAGTTTCAAATATTTGTCTCGTGTTAACTTAATACCAGGGTTCACTAGTTTTCCACTTTCTTCCTAGATTGTTAATATAAATGTTAAAAGAATAGGTGATTTGTAAAGATAATATATAATAAACATAAATATATGTGCGCGCGTGTGTATATGTGTAGCTAATACGTCCGTTGTTACGAAAAAATGTGCACACTGCTGCAAAATGATGCTGAAAGAGCGTGACGCTAATAACGGGTTCGTGACAAAGTAGCAATTAAAACCGGTCAGACAGTTAATTAATTAAAGTATTAAACGCGTTTTGCTACTACGCGGGTAATTTAATTCAGCTCTTCAGCTGGGACACACGAACATCAATCGTAATTAAACACGGAGGGTGTAATCTGCCCCCGATAATAATAATGATGGACGCGTTAGTTTGTTCGTATATCAATCGATGTGAATCACAGTACACACCAAACCGGTGGCCTTTATATTTGCAGTATATAAGGTTTACTACTGGAAAAAAACGATTTTCGAAAATTTACAAACATCATGATAGTATTTGGATACTATTTTGATAGTATTTTTATGGAGCGGTCGTGGCGTAGTGGCTAGCGTGTGGCTCTGCTACGCTGTCGGCGCGCGTTTGATTCCCGCCGGGGCCATCTGATTTAGATACGACCGTTCAGCCTCGCAAGGCGATGGCAAACCAGTTAGAGGTATCCTTGCCTAGTATAAGCCCTCCCCAACTATGCCGTTCGGATCCGGCGTTAAACTATAGGTCCCATATACCTGTGAGAGACTCCTCCATATAGGCCTACACGCACCACGGGTATATGTGAGGAGGGTACGGATGAGTCGAAAGACTGACGACTCTCCAATGATAGTATTTGATTATTATTATCCATAACCCTGTTGTTTTTCAATGATGTATGGTACATCACGTTATATTACAATCAATATAATATCGAGGCTCCTTCAATAATTAAAGAGACAAACAGCTGTAGCCAAAAACCTATTTATTTAATAAAGATGAAAATTTATTTATTTTCAACATAATCCCCAGCAACATTAATACCTTGTCTCATCTCTGAATACGCGTAAGCTTTTATATGTCTGCTGGAATGAAATCTTTAAGTTAATGTCAGAGCCCTTTAGGATATTTTCTTTTGCCTAGTCGTCATAACATTTCGTACCTATTAACATCTCCTTGAGTAAACCAGACAAGTAGAAATCACATAATGCCAAGTCTGGACTGTAGAGAAGATGAGGTATAGTCTCCTAAGCCAATTTATTGACAATTTCACAAGTTATCGAGCTGTGCGTGGGCGGCCGTTGGCATAAAGCAAAATGACGCCTTTGCGCAGAAATCCAGGACATTTCCACATTATTGCCGGCTTTACTTTATTAATGTTAGAGTAAAATTTACTGTTTATTGTCCATAGAACTTCTAAGAAATCACAAGAAAACCGGGCCTGGAGATAAAACCTGAACTGGATCTCCAGAAGGGTGCTCGTCAGTGATTGACGTTTCACTACTTTTAATCATTTTAAAACTGATTAACCCAATTATAAAAATTTCCGTATTGTAAATTTAAGCTGGTTTTTTACCTCCAGATAATAGAAAAACTGATCAGTTCACGTTGTTCAACTAATTCTGAAACTTCAAAAGGACTAAACCATATTTAAATGACAATTTCAGACTATAAACAAAACAATTCTAATCAAACAGCTGGTCAAAACTCATCTCATGGACGGTTTTGAAACAATCATATTAGGCCTACCAACCGTTTTTACTTTACAAATTTTGTGTTTTTAATTACTGAATGGCTCCCGTGATACATATTCATTAAACCAATACTTCGTACATAAACATTATACTAGTAACAATATATCGCATTAAATTTTAAAATTTTATAAACTTCACACTTTTCACCACTTTGCTTCTTCACACGCCATTACTTTCCTTTCCACAACGTTTAGCAAATATGTTTAGTCATGCATGCGTATGACTTTTCATTTTTTTTGCTCTTTTTACTTTCCAGATTCTTCCCACATGTGTTACCTCTTTCGTATTTTGTAGGTGGCCTCACCAACTCAATTGGCTTTTCTATGCAAAATTCAGAGTAGGTTGTATCTCCAATTCCCTTCTTAGGTCAGTACTTCTCACTCTGGCCTTTATTGTTTGGGACGCTAGCGGGTGAACTAATTGACGCATCCGCGGCGAAGCTCGCTTGACTCAGTAGAAACCCCTGCGGGTGGTCGGAAGGACCCCGGGGGGACTTACGGTTGGTGATCGTAGTAGTCCACAGAAGGCCACGATTGCGGCTGACCTATCGTAGGTGCAAGAACCCACCATTTTATGCATTGCTTTCGTGCGCAGAGTATTTCCCTTCCTTCGGTGGAATCGGCACTGATGGTTGGGAAACGAGATTAGCGTCTTGTGAATCGGATTCCCTGGACCTCTCACGCCATTCCGTGATATCCATTAACCGGACAGGCGAGACCTAGTAGCTTCGGACGTGCCCTCTTGTTCTCCCTTCCTCGGCGGACTGGCGTCCATGGTGTAGGTGGAGTCCAACGTTGGCGCAAGAGCGAGTAGGGGGTTACGGCAACCTACGTCCCCACTGACCTGGCGGGGAGGTGTTCCCCTGCCGTCGCCAGAAGATGGAGGAGAAGCTGTAACCTTCAGGGGAGATCTTGTAGATTTACTGATATTCCTAAAGAGCTTCATCTTCAGGTTAGCCGCACGACAATCGAAAACATGACATTCATGATGGCGTCATCCCGGTTCCTCAATCAAACGCTAAGTGATGGTGGTGGTGGTTCGGACATTTTAAAAAAGTTTTCATAGTTTCATCATTGTGTAGTCATATTGTTTGTTTCTTGACCTTCCCTTACTCTTTGTGTCCAATGCTGTATGATGGCCAGAAATCCGCTATGAATCCACGTACTTTGATGGATCAAATAAACGGAGAAGAGGTCCATTAATTTTCACTAATAAGAGGGTGGATACAGTTTTTGTCTTTAGACATGCTCTTAAAGATGTATTGTTTAGATTAATTTGCGAAAAACTGCAAATATTATCTTCGAGTGAGCCTTGTTGCAATGTTTGAAAATACGTTCCACTTACCCGAAAATATTAGGTAGAACGTATTAAAAAAAATAAACGAAAGCAGTTAAGCTTGTGCTGGTCTCTGATTTTGACAAATGTTTAGCTTTGTAGTGGGGCTAATAAGAAAGCTTTGACAAAGAATGATTTGGAAATGTATAGAAGCAAAATACTTATAAATTGCTTTGATCGCAACAATTGCGTTGAGTGTGTAGGAGTAAGGGGTATTGTTTCCATTTTAAATGAAAACTATTTGTAAATAAAACAAAAAAATCGTGAAACATCTGTAAAAGTTTGAGTATGAGGAATGCAGACTATGTTTCAACAGTGCAATTTATTTGTCCTTGTTTGTACGGCTAACAATTTATATTACAGTGTTCCAGATACTGTAACTGCGTTTCGCGTAACATTCTTTATTTACTACTTGTCGAGACACTTCTCCGTGGGCGTAAGTTAATAAAAACAATTTCTATTTGCGTAACAATTTCTGAGTGTATAATTTTTTTTATTTGTATCGGCCATCTAAGGACCACATGCCAATTTCAATTCTTTATTCCTTGTTCTTTTCTTTTTCTCCAATATTCTTTCATCTTTCCGCTATGTCTTTTCTCCTTGTCTTCAGTCCTCTTTGAACCTGCGTTTTTCTCTCTCTTACCCGGACTCCTTCCATTTTTAACACTTTTGCCCGAAAAACGTCTGTTTCAATTACTTCTTCTACGTTTATATTATTTTTTTCTAAATCCTTTTGGAGTTCTTTAATCCAAGTTGATGTTGACTTCTTCCCCCACAGATATTTGAAGATCTTTTTTGTTAAACTATTGTCGTCCATTCTAAATATAAATGTCAGAAAAATAATAGTCTTCTTTTTCTCATCGTTTCTGTTGTATTTTCTATACTTTGATATATTTCTTCATTACTTCTTATTTTCCAACCTTCTGAAGTTTTTCGTGGGACTAATATTTTCCTGATATTTAATCTTTCCAATATTTCTAGTTTGTCTAAATTATAATTCAATGCTAGACATTCACTTGCATATAGGCATTCTGGCTTCACTACTGTACTGTAATGCCTTATTTTCGCATTTTTTATATGCACTTTTTATTGTAAATATCTTTAGTTATACCATATGCTCTTTCAATTTTATGAATCTCTTCTTCTGTAGCAGATTTTTCTAAACCATTCTCTTGAATCATTTCTCCTAGATACTTAAATTTTCCTAGATACTCTCTATTCGACCAATATTTGTTAGCAAGAATTTTGGCGCATTTTTAATGTTCTTCAGAATTTTTTTTTCTGCAGAAATTCTTATGCCCGTTATAATGTTCTTATTTGATGGTATCTGGTGTTATATTCCGCGCACTTATACTTACTCCTGTCTTCTTCTCCGAAGACGTAGTCCTGTAAACACAACTTATGCTAATATGTGTGTGGGCGCCACTTGGAATTTAGTCCAAGAAATTCTTATTATATTAAATTGACTTTTCGTAGTTAAGAAAATATAAACAGGAGAAGTCAAGTTGCAAATAAAATACGTTTAATGATTTTTCTTTTATATAAATTGTCTGAAGGACTAACAGTAAAAATATGAAAAAATTGCAGAGTTACAGAAATTATTGAACAAATTGTATTAAGTATCGGCTATTAATTAATTTATTGCTCAGTTGAATCGCATGAATTTAATCTTTGAAAAAACTTTATACTCAGGACGTGACTCCTTGGAACTATCAAGACAAATCAGTGTGATGCTTTACAAAATTTGTGTGAATTGAAAGTGTTTGATATATGTAGTACAATTGTGTGACAAAAATACCATGTAAAAGAATTTAATTTTGGACAACTCACGTTCCGGTAGGTAGGTTCTTCCTTCACTGGACACTGTTTTTGGAACGACTCCAATCTTGCGTATCTTCATATTTTCGTTTCTTCAAGCACTTGTAATTATTTAAACGTCAAATTACTATTTGAAAACTCCACACAAAATTTAAAAAATCGTACTGCTTGTTCTTTGAAATAGTTGCCGGCGATGAACAGCTGACTGCGTTGCGTGACCTTGCTCTGGTGACGTCACAGCGCTAGTTCCACATCAACTCAATATAGGCTTGCGTTCAGTAATTTGTTTGGGATTTTGTCAAAGTCTGTTTATGTCGCTAATGGTATTAGCAATGGCCAAATTTATTCCAAATGGTATCCAAATGGTATTTGGATGGCCAAATTTGATTTTTTCTCTATTAAAAATCGGTCCTTGGCAGGGCCGCTGCATACGCATATCGCAGGGTCTTTGGCTACGTGCGTTCTATTAGAATTTGTGTGCTTTTTCTCTAATCAAAATGCACGTTAACGTTATAGCGATATACTCCTTTGCAGATTAAGTGTGTGTTTCGTCTGGTACGGGGAAATGCCTTGTTTGAGTTTTCGGATTGGATTCCTCTTCTTAAGTTCGCCTCGGATTAGAAGTTCTCTCTTCGAATTCGTGTGTGTAGTGTCTCTGGTGGTTTCAAAGCAGAAAGTGAATCTTGGGTCGATTTTTGTCTCGCTTATATACTCTTTGTAGGGTGCATTGTTTTAATTTTATTAATGACTTCCGGTGTTTTTTTTTAGTAAAATTTTCTCCTGGAACGTTCGAGAATATGCAAATAGAATATGATGGAACAAATTCGACTTCCGTAGAAGCATTAGAACAAAAACTTCTTTTACTTCATACTAAGGGATTTTCCTGAAATTATTCTGGTACTTGTCAAACAATTTTACAGAACTACTTACAATCTGTATGTCATTATTATTTTTAAATTCTCTGCTTTCAACTGATTAAAACGATACCATTCGTGATTGGTTTTTAATAAATTAAATCTATGAAATTAACACAAAATACACATCATTACCTTGTAGTATGTATACAAAATTACAGTTTTCTTAATTAATTGTATAATTAAGTTCCTCTGCTCTTACTATAACATTAACAAATAACATAATTACTTGTACATAACAAAATAAACAAGTATTAATGCACATAATATATAAATAACTTCATTTTTCTGTAGGCATAATATAAGGCCTATTTTTCTTGTCACTGCTATTTATTGTATTTTGTCTTTCCTGGTATTATTTCTGTAATTTTTAGGATAATCACTGAGAGTTTGTTACATTGTTTATCTTTGGGAATACCTGGTTTCCCTAGTACATTTTATTTTTATTGTATTCTCAATTAGCATCTCACTGTCTTTGTACAGATGAGCTATTTCATGTGTGTGACAAATTTCACTTTTATACTCAAAAATTCTTTATGAATTAAGCTTGTCTTTAATTGAGCAAGTATTTTTCCACTGTATATGATAGAATTATATCCTTTTTCTATCTTCTTTCTAGTATTAATCATTTAATCTGTCTAATATGACTAATTTTGTGACTGTTTTTGGCTCAACCTAGTTGAAAATTCCTTCTTCCCAACATGATTGGCGATATTTTGCATTCCTTTAATTTTTAATTTCAAATTCTCACTACTTTCTCCAGGATACAGTTGAAAAGAATTAAGTATAAACCATCACTCTGTCTTATACCTGAGTGTATATAGTTTATTATATTGTGTTTTAATCGAGGCTGAGAATTAAAAAAATAATTACATGACGACTATACTGAACTCTGTGGAGTAAAGACATAACGGTATATAAACCAACAATTTTTAAATAAGAGCATGTTTGAAAGCATTGTCGCATATGGACCAAGAAAATTAATTAAAATAAGATTAACGAAGATCAACGATAAAGATTATCAGAAGGGTTAGGTCGGACTATAACCATCGCTAGACGTTGCTACACAATGTTTCGATGACTAAATAATCTGTGGTCGTTTTCAGGTGTCGGTTAAACTAATACAAATACAAAATGAAGCCTACCCGGCATTCGTTAACTGAAAAGCGTGAACGTTAAAGAAAATAAACACAACTCTATATGAAAACTATATTGATAATGGCTCAAAATTTTCTTGTTATTTTATATTTTATTATTAATAATAAAAAACTTTTAAACAAGAATGTATTTTATTTTGTAAATACATACGTTTTCATAGTAATCCAACTATCATATCATCATCAGATATAAATTAATTAATTCAACTTTTTTTTTTAAATTGTTCAAAACAGCTGTTTTATAATTACGTAGACTAAATTTACTGTTTTTATATTTATATAAAATATCTTATATAATTAATTGAAAATATAATATAAACATTTATTATTTTATTAAATTGGTAAAATAATTTAAAGGGGGTATATAAAATTGAACGCCTTAACTGAAACAAATTTTATGTTGGCCAAACTAAAACACGTTTAAAAGAAAGGTGTATACAACACAGTATTTCTGCACAGTTATATATAAACCGGATACATACATAAATCTAATAGTTACACACACAATAAAAAACAAACACACATTTCCAAATTTAAATAATATCAGTTTGTTAAGACACATTTCCAAAGGTCCAAAAATAAATTTATGGAAAAATTTAGAAATACCTAAACATAAAACAAGTGATAAATTACAGAACAATTTCAGATTAATACAAAAAAATGATAATATTTTCAAAATTACTAATTTAATACAAAATAAATATTTATATTTTATTTTACATTAAATATATAACATATTTTATATACACATATAAATACACTAAATTTAGTCTACATATAAAACAACTGTTTTGAACAATTTATTAATTTATATCTGATGATGAGAGTTGGATTACTATCAAAACCTATGTAATTTACAAAATAAACTATATGCTTGTTAAACGTTTTTCATTATTTATAATACTTAAAGCTATAAGAAAGAACCGCTACTTGCCATGTGAGCCCGCTAAACAGAATCGGAAAGCACAAGCACACTGAAGCAAGTTCACCCAACAAACAAACAAAACTTAAGTTTGTCGACGTAAACGTCAAATACTTGTTTCTCTAACCAATCGATTTATATGTTAGGCAACGCGGGAGATAGTGATGACCTCATCGTAGTCACTCCTTCAGAGAGTAAAACCATCTTTTAAAGTAAACTGACTTAAGAAATAAGTCAAATAATTTCATAACACCTGCTTTCTCCCTCCAGCCCTTCCCATCACAAAGGAATCACCAGTATGGACGCTTACAAAGACTTTTTTTGACTGTATAGAAGTTTACCAGAATGCCATTTGTATAACATACACCTGAATACGACGAAGGTTTAAACCAAGGATAGTTTTTTCCGGTCTCAAATAGGCAAATAGCTGGTCACTCCAGCCCTTCCCCGGACGTCCCACACCTCTCCGTCCCCTCGGCCTATAGTTCCATAGTTGTATGGGCATGCGGCAGTCATCCATTCGGCAAAGATGTTCCCACCAATTCAGCTCATACTGGGCGATCCTGTCGAGTATACTCATAATATTCAGTTCCTGCCGTATATCTGTGTTTTTTCTATGATCGTGAAGAGTATACCCTGCCACGTGCCTGAGAAATCTCATTTTAGCCGCTTGAAATGGAAAATGTAAGGAAAAAATGGACTAGTTGGAAAAAGTCTCTTGTTTATGTAACTTCCGACAGTAGTCAGGCCTAACAAGGGAAGAACTATTGCGCTCTGCACAAGACCGAGAAAAATATGAAGACCAAATTTTAACGAGAGTTGTTAACGCCTGATTAGGCATGACACTAAGTGAAGAAGATAACTGAGATAGCTGAATAGCTGAAAGATAACTGAACATAAAAAATACTGAATACTTGGTAATTAGAGATGAAGAAACAACAAATTTAGAAGTAGACGAAAATAATAAATTAGACGAACAGACAAATTTAAGTACCTACGATCACACTGAGTAAACAAGGCACAACGGAAGAAGAAATAAAAAGTAGATTAGGGAAGACTAGAACAGGGATTAGACAATTACACGTGTTATATGGGACAAAATATTAGAAAAGCACCAAAAAATGATATATCAGACCATAGTCCAAAGCATTATGACGTATGCAGCAGAAGTATGGGTTATCAGCAAAAAGAGTGAAAGAAAGATTCTTGCAACAGAAATGGAATATTGGAGGAGGTGCTGTGGAATAACGAGAGCAGACCGAATGAAAACGAGGAGATCAGAAGAAGAATGGAAACGGAAAGAAATGTAATTGACTACATCGAAGAAAAAAGATTGGTGTGGTACGGTCATGTCCGGAGAGCCCAAAATAGGTGGATCAACAAAATGGTGGAATGGAGTCCATTAGGAAGGAGAAAAAGGGGAAGGCCGAGAAGATCTTGGAGGGACGAAGTGGATGAATCTATGCAACTTATAGGACTTGAGGAAGGACAATGGGAACATCGGGAGAATTGGAAAGCCAGGGTTGAAGGAAGGGAGACGGCACTAGCTGTAGCAACCCCATTATATATATAAAACTGAGATAGCGTTTGTCTGCTGAGTAAGATGATAACTCCCACAATCAGTCCCAATTACGTATAGTGGATAATAATGTTACGTAATGCGGAAAAAGTGTACGGCATGCTGTTACGATTTTAAAGAATAAAAAAGAAAATAAAAGAAATTTAAAATAATTTAAAATCTCACATTAAAACAAAACATAAACCCCTAAAGAAAATGATAATGTAACACCGCAATAATACCCAAAATAAATAGTTTAAAACCAAAAATAATTCGAGAATAAAATTGCGATAACACCCCTTAATAATTAACCCGGCTTTAACCTCCCGAAACCGGCATCAATACGCATAATTACCCGTGAATATGACTAATAATAGTATTAAATTGCAACTTGATAAAAAACATAACGATGTACTATAATAAAATAATAAGTAAGAGATACCATAATATAATTAAATATGTCAGAGAATAAACGAATAGATATTAATCGGAATGTGGAATTACTTTTATGCTGAATAGTAAATGACGCGAGATTACCACTCTTGCCCCTTAACTAAACACACTTGAAATGGAGCGCTCGAGGCGAAAACAGCATACAGCCGTGATGCGGTATAGTAATTATATTTTCAAAAGTTAATAAACTCGCCAGTTGAGACGTAGCGGCACTAAGTACACATTTAAACGCCATGTGAACCGCGAATATAACCTAAAGTGCAATTACAGTAGATATGTAGTAAACGAGTGAGTGTGGATGAGAATTGCGCGTCTATGACATCTCTAGAAATCTAAACAATAAAGTGTATGAAATTAGAAATGTGGTAAATTCATAATGTGAAACTCAATAACTAAATCAACATGTGACGTGATTACAAGTGAATAAAACTTTTGTGCAAAAGATCCAAAACAACAAGCGATTACTACAACTTATTAAGAAAGAGAGAACCAGGAGTCACGATGACTAAAATGACATCCGAACTTCAACAACAACAGAAACCTGATCTTCAGAAAAAGTACAAGACACCAGGACAACCGAGAGAGTCGCCGATTCGCCGAGGAGGATACCCACAGGTGACACGGAACTTTGGCTTCCGTGGTTCAGAACTTGAAGTAGAATATTGTATGATAAATACTAAATAGATAAAAATGAACGTAAAGTAAAACAAGAAAGACTGATTTAATTAAATTAAATGTAATTTCATGTTTAGCAATAACATGCGTTAATTTAAATAATTTTGGTTAAATAAAGTAATATTTAAGATGACACAAGAATAAATATTATAAATGTAGTATCATATGCTGAAACTAAGTACTCGGATCCGTGGGTATTAATAAAAGAAAAACTATGCTAACTCATTACTAAATTACTCTAATTCTCTTTGTACAAAAGGTACAAAGGTTTTAACTTTAATATACTCATTGCTAAATTGATGTAATAAAGAGTTGTCATGGTCCAAGAGAGAGAGTGAATAAATCTACCAAACCCCTGTCAATATCCCTCAATTCACGGGACCCTATTTAAAATTTGTGTACTTAATAGTTATTTATGATTTTGTAAAGATTATGGCAGCCTGTTTAATTGACCTGAGCCAATTAACCAGGTTCCCGAATTGTAACGTAAGTGTAACGTTATAATGCGGAAATCTTCTACGTGTTTCTAGGCTATTCCGGTGGAATCCGGCTGTAATGTTGTGTGGGAACGTGATTCTCAACGCGTTAGCTAGACTGTGCAGAATTCGCGCGGCCGCGCGCACTATGTCAAGACCGTAATGAATTACGCTCTAATGTTTTTCTTTATTGCTGATGCATAGTATCGATTATTCTGGAACAATTCTGCTATGCATTTAAACGACGACAGCAGCGCTTATGCAGTCAGTTTGAGTTGCGATATATAACAGTGTGGTTCGAAGTATTGTGGCAAAGTGTTATGTGTTTTATAATTGTGAGGGACAATTGTAGTACAATTGTGTTTCATACTCGCTGATATTATTATTTCTTGTAAACGATTTTTATTTGATTTGTTTGTTGACTATCTTGTTGATTACAAACTGTTTAATTGTGATAATTAAAGGTGGTGATTAGGGACTTAATTGGTCTCTTGTATTTTGTTTTCCACTGAACCTACGACGATCAAGTAGACCGTTGTAACAATAATAAATGGAACAATGTAGATTGATTTCTGTAAATTTCCGAATAGGGAGTGATTAGTCTTGTTAAATAAAACAGACTTATCGTATTTTACGTCATTACACGGTGAGATGTTGTGAAACGTCTGTTAGTAGTGATTTATGATTCCCGTGTGAACTGTGTCAGCACTAGAAAGAAATGTAATTTAATTTTTATCTCTGTAAAATAACGTTTCACTGGTCAGCACGCTTCAGTTACTGCACTAGCTTATCGTGTTAAAGAGTCATCTAATAACTGAGCCGTTGAGTTGCAAAATTGTTTTACGCTGATGAGGGAATTTCAGATAATAGTTAAAGCCAACTACAAGAAAATTTTTTGACACATCGAGGCCTCAGGTCGTAGGTGACATGTTCACGTAATTCCAATTTCTGATCCTAAGGATGAACATAACTCGTCCACGATTTTAACAGCGTTTGTATTGAACTAGACGGCTCTTGTACACGTGTAAGTTTGTTTGGTATTAAAAACAATATTTGTTTTCTCCTAAACACCTGTAAAGGGCAGCAGCTTTTGAAACAAACAGCATTACTTTTTTTGTTTACAAACACGTGCATTTCAAGTGAAAATATTTTGTGTTGTTCGCGCTGTGTTGCTAACGTGAGTATTTCGTTGCATTACATTTAATGGTATGTTATAGTGAATTCGTGTAAATTTCTTACTGACAATAAAATTTATGTAGCTTTGAATAACTGTGAATCAGATATTGATGGTGGCTGATCCAGATTTGAGTTATAATGGTGAAAACAAAGATGATTAAACAGTGACATTCAAACATGTGAAGTGAAAAACATTTAAAACGTTTGAAAACACCATATTTTGGATGCGTACATTGGATTACATTTGATATATTCTTAGACACATATTTTGTGTCATAAAAGAGGGCGAGTTGAGTTTATATAGACTTTGGAGAAAGTAAAACGTCTTTTTTTTTAAATTAAATTAACTTTATGTATAAAAGCTGTAAAAGCACAGGAGTAGGCAGACCTCCAAGGTGGTTAGGGCTCGATGTGGTAACAGTTTAAACTATAAGGCTGAAGGCTTCTAAAAGTTCTTACAAACGTTATGGTAAATGTTCGTGGGGCTTTTACTTCCGGCGTCAGCCTAATAATTTCCCGGATTGTTAGGCTGTGGTATAGTGTTTGTGTGGAGAGACGTTTCGCCCCCACCATCCGAGGAAATCTTCAGTGTCGGAAACAATTGGCACGGTGTCCGCGAGCCAATTCACTCCAGTGGTGGGGTAGGGAGTGTGTATTTTTGCCTAAGAAGGCCCAATTATACAATTTTTCTATACCAGCACGATCTAAGCTGGAAAACAGCATCAAGTGCAGCACGATTTAAGCTGGAAAACAGCATCAAGTGCTATCTGACTGGCTCGGGAGCACAGCATGCCAAATCCTATTATTTAACAGGAGGATTTCTCCCCTTCGACTCATGTTAAAGATCTTGGTTGCATGTTTGAAGATTACCTGTCGGTACCATTGCGACACCGTGCCAATTGTTTCCGACACTGAAGATGGCTTCCGCTGGTGAGGCCGAACCGTCTGTCCGTACAAACAACAGACCGCGGCCTGACAGTCCGGCAAATAACGTTTACGAAAGTTTAAACTGTTTAGAGTTTTTAACGCCAGTTTATTTCTTACTGACGCGAGTAATATTGTTTGGGGAAAAATACAATGCCTGGGATGTCGTTATTATTTGAACGATGCTTTCTACTGTCTGGCCACGACTGGATGATCGAGGCTGCTCTCCCCCACCACGCGGCCGCTTGTAAGCGAGGTAGGGTGAAATACGTGTACCAGCCGTTTGGTTTACCCCCACTCATCCCACCGTAGAACCCGGCCATGCTTCTCCCAACTTACACAATGCTCAATCATCGAATCGCGGCCAGACAGTAGATGAAACACGTTTTGATCCTAACGAATCGTTAATGCCACTTTTGCACACACGAATTGGCTTGGACAAATTGTGGTGCAGATGATGCAGTATTAAATGTTGGCGTCTACTTTTCAACTATTTTATTAGAGAATACAAGAATATTGTTACGACGGTCTCACTGATCGTCGTATGGTACTGTGGAAAACAATGTACAGACACCAATTAAGTCAATAATTACCAGCATTTATTAGTCACAAATAACAATTTGAAATCAAAAAGGTATTCTCATACAATAATTCAAGATAAATTTGTCTCTCACGCAATAACAATGTCAAGACTAATTATAGAATTCCCTACTAATTATAACACAATAATCACTGTCCACAATCACTTGATCCGCACTTTACAATGTCGCCAGCTGTAACTGACTGGTATCGATGTTTACATATTAACTGCAACGTACACTACTCATTTAAAAACTGTATTTTGTTTTTACTGTACCATACGGCGATTCATGAGACCGTCTTAACAATATACTGAATCACAGAAAAATTACTGAACGTTGGTACATATTTTGGTTATGCAGGAACAAAACAAATAGTTCCATGTTCAGATTACAATAGTCCATTTAAAAGTTAAACAATATGCTGTATCATTATTAATTTTTATGGTTATGCTATGGTTGTTGGAAACAAAGAATCAAAACCAATTAAACTTTGAATTTTTAGTTCAGTTTTTTAGCGTAACGAAAACAACATAAACGAGTCAAAAAAAGCTACGCTGTACGTTCCGTAAAAACCCAGTTGTATTTGTAAGCTAAACTTTACTAAACTCTAGTTTATTACATAACATGGTGTCTACAAAAGCTGTGTGTCGCAGGTGTGTGCATAGCTGTAGGTTTTTTACCAACAATAAGGCTGGCTACACAGTACACGGTCGCGGGCGTGTTGTGTTTGTTTTGTTTAGTCTGCTCTACGAGAGTGAATATTTAGTTTTCGGACGTTTTTGCTAAACCAACAGCAGCAGCGGGATTTACATGCCACAGATATTTCTATTTTGTTTTATTTATATTTCAAAATTTCGGGCATAGTTTTAGCGTTCAAGCGCGTGCTAGCAATATGAATTTAATGTATAAGACGTTGAAAATGTGTCATTTGTTATTTGAAACCAAAGTAAATATTATTATTAACTATCCTTAAATAATTTTTACTCTGACTGATAATTGTGTATTTCCTTATTTCCTGGCTTCAGGTAAAATGTCAAATCTATTGTGTACTTAAACAATGATAAATTAACTATGTAAAATAACATTGACGCGGAACACAATTATTTTCCATAAAAATCATAAAATTTTTAACTTACTGCCTAAACCAGGTTTTGCTCATTAGAGCTTTGTAAGTGGTTGCCGCTAGGAGCGCTGTCCGTCCTGCTTTTGGTGACTGCGCCGTCTTTCGAAAGATCGTTATTGTTTGTGTGTGTTGTGTAATATGTTAAAAGAATATGTGTGATTTAAATTGTGCCTGTTCGTTTAGGATGTTGTTTCTTACGAATCTTTCAAACGACGACGCCGTCACTAGAAGCAGGACGCACAGTGCTCCTAGTGGCAGCCACTGACGAAGCTCGTATTAAGGGAAAGCTAGTTAATACAGTAAGGTAAAAATTTAATCAATTTTTGAAAAAAAAAATTGTGTTTCGTGTCAGTATTACTTTTATATAGTTAGTTGATAACGTTGGATACATCATGGACAACAAAATCCAAGAACACTAATAAAATCAATGCAAGTGCACATCTCGACATTGAGGTGATAATTTACAGAAAACGTATGCTAGAAACCTATAAACACTATTATGGCGTCGAACACTAGTATATTGGATACATTACTTTACCTTATTACCCGAGTTAGCTTTAGCTCATTGCGAGTGTTATCAGAGACTGACGCTAAGAGGAATCTGATGACGGCGGCGTCGTTCGAAAGACGTTGCCGTATCTGTGTTGTGTAATGTGTTCAAATAGAATGTGTAATTTAAATTGTGTCCGTTCGTTTCAGATGTCGTTTCCATGCGATTTCGTATCTTTGAATGTAACCAGTTGTTTCAGTGTGTCTAGTTTCCGGCCTTCCTTTGGCACGTGTAGAACTTCCACATTGTTTTAGTTGTTATGTATTTCTGAGATTCTTGTATTCTACAACACACACACACGCGCGCGCGCGCGCGCGCGTGTCAGCAACAACGTTAAAATCGTACACGTACATAGGAAAGGTTGAAAACTAGACACAATTCGACATACACAAACACACGAAAATTCATGAAAACAACATCCTAAACCAGTCACACGCAAACTTTGAATGTGTGGGGGCGCATAGATAACTGGGGAACAGTTTGATGGGCGCACCCCTCCCCGCCCCTTCTATGGAAAATAGAAAGGTGCGGAGTTCAACAGCCGGACGTTACAAACATTAACTGTCGCTTTATAATACACTTGAGCTTATATTTAGCGACATGGAACACCGAATCAAAAAATGCTCTGCAGAATTTTTTATATAAATTTGTAAAAAATTTTCACATTAAGAGTAGGTCATCAACAATTTGTCTTCATGCGCACGCACGTTAAATCTAACAAAACATTAAAAAGAAATGGTTAAACAGGAAAACATTTTAATAAAAATAGATGAATGAACTTACCATGCAACACTATTTTCATAAAGCCCACAGAAATGTAAATCTTGAAAAAATCAAGTTACTCCTTTGGGGAGAAAAGTGTTTAAAGTCTCTGGCCGACAAGCTCGACAATCGTATTGGGGGAAGGCGTAGCGCGGTTCAGTAAACGGCTGGTAGTATTTTATAATACAATATTTCTAATCAAGTGCAATGCGGGTGCCTTTCTTCGTTCAAAAGAAAATAAAATTACAAATCGGGTTGCGGGCGCGTCACCCGTCGACGGGCACAGGGTTGTCGATTGCTGTTAAACGGACACACACAATTTAATTAAACCACACATAATATTTGAACATATTAAGCCACACGGCATACATACACACACAAAGAATGCTTTCTATCCAGTGTAAATAATATACTTCTACTCTTTGTATCTTATCTTACAAATTTTTAAGCCGTAAATGATGTGGAGCATGATCATGGCCGGCTTTAGTGAAAGGCCGGAATATTAAACGTGGCAACGTTGCGTCTGAGGCCTATAAGCATAGTGTAATAAAATAGCTAAAGTGAACATGTTATATTCTGATTTAATTTCATACCATTACTAAAATCATTAGTAGGCCTATTTATAGCTAAATCTAAATTATAGGTATGTGCGCACTTAGCAGTATACGTTTAAGTTGAAGAAATTGGCGAATTAGTGTTACACCTAATCAATTAATTTTGCTTGAATTATTGATTCGTATCATATTAATCAGTTAATTATTATATTTCTTAAATATTATAACAGTATTTTATATAATAAATTTTTAAATTAAAAAACATTATAAAACTGTTGTTAACCGGTAATTAAAAACGACGCGATTTGATTATTGAAATACACAAATTAACAGATCGCCCAGTCGGCCTCAGATATCAGCTGGTTCAAGTGCTGCCACGTTTAGTATTACGGCCTTCTACTAGAGCCGGCCATGGCATGATGTATTCATGGCGGTCTTGGTCAGTTGCGACGAGGGCAACATCTTTACGTGTTCTTACACGGTCAATTGCGCCCCGTACTTTCACTTATCTACCGAATCTGTCATTTAGAAACGTTCCTAATCTGAACGTCGATGAGATTTCACTTCTGCAACTTTTCATTTGGGCGAGTAACATCTTTCTTCAAAAATTTTCGTTAGGCTAGGTTAGGTTAGGGTAGGTCAGGTCAAGTCAGGTTAGGTTATGTTAGGTTAGATTAGGTTAGGAATCAATAGAATTATAATGGTAATTTCTGTATTATTATAATAACATGAAAATCCAATTGATCGTAACTGACTGGGTTCAAATTTCTACCTCGGTTGCAACTGACCGCGTTTTATATGATTGGGTCGCAATTGATCACGGTCCATTCATGGTGTGGTACTGTTACAAGATCCGGACATAATGAAACGAAGTAGAAGAAGAAGGAGAAGAAGAAGAAGAAGAAGAAGAAGAAGAAGAAGAAGAAGAAGAAGAAGAAGAAGAAGAAGAGAGCCATACAGACAAACAGAGAGATAGACAGACAGAGAGACAGAGACAGAGATAGAGAGATAGAGTGATAGGGAGAGAGAGGGTGAGAAAGAGAGAGAGAGTGAGAGAGATTTTCTGACTAATAATAGTTAACAATAATGTTTTGAAAGTTGTTTTGAGTTAATAGTGCTAATACTGACGCCGTGAACAAAAGGCAGCGTTCACGATTGTTGTAAACTCAGTAATCTTGTCTGTGTACAACCTACGCTACGGTAGGAAAGTGAAACTTTTTTGGCCGGCGCGGCGCTCTCTGCTCCCACCGTAAAACGTATTCAATCTTCGTCAGACGCTTCTCTCTACACTATAATTAAAGTTTAATCAGCACGCAACATCTTGATTCTCGAACAGTTTTTGTTGTTTATCAGCTCATGTGCGAAGAGATAACCTTGGAACAGAATTAATATTTAACACTTTTCTTTAAAACAAAAATCGGTATGGAGAAACATACATGTCTTCCATGTTCTAATTAATTATAAGATTATTTTTAATATATACACTTAGAACGAAACAAAATATATCAGCATGGTTTTGGTAAAAACGTTGAGAAAGGTAATCAAAATACGAAATGTACCTAGTTGATAATATTTTAAAAATAAAGAATTGCTTTGATTAAACTATTTTTCATTTAAACAACGTGAAAGAAAGCGAATACCACCCACTGTTTGATATCTGTGAATATATGAAAACGAAATATTATTTTGTTTATGTATCCGTGGTTATATAGCACGAAACGATAACGGTTTTTAATATTTTATTGAAATTTTCAAGTTTTCGGCCGAATAAATTTATAACAGCAATACAAAAATTGTTTTTAATATTTTATTGAAATTTTCAAGTTTTCGGCCGAATAAATTTATAACAGCAATACAAAAATTATGTTACTACCCTCCCCATACAAAAAACTATACCTCCTCTCCATTCAACTACCCTTTTCATTTACATATATTTTTTCTACCTTTCTATAGTGGATTAATATGACATTTTTCTCAAGTTACTTTATGTATAAAAATTAAGTACTTGACTCTTGTTAAAACGTAAAACGTTGCAGGTAAACTAACCCTCGCCCTTAACCGTCAACAAAATCAATAGACCCTGAGTCCTCTACAACTCAGGCACATGTGCAAAAAATTATTTGATTTTATCTGAATTTGCGGCAGTTATCGTTCGCTATTAAAAAAATTCTACACACAGACATCCATACACTTTTCGGAAACTGACTTTTCTTCATGTTTTGAGGGTAGTACAATCAGTATCATTCCTTATCTCGAACATGATTTTTTTCGCGATCACTATACTTCCATTTCCTTTCGGAACATGGAAGTAAAAATGTTCTAAATCATACACCACACACACATACACACACCGGCACACGCACACGCACACACACACGCACGCGTTACTGTTCGTTTTGAACGTGAAATACATTTATGTGACCCAATCATTTTATCTGATGTATTGTAATATTTTGCACTACACATAAGCACGGTAATTGCCAGTGACGTATCTATAACTTGGCCTTGGTTAGGGGAACCGTTAGAGTCCGCTTTATACAAAAGAATAATCAAGTTAAGACTAATCAACATTATTATGTTTAAAGTGGTTAAAAAACTTTTAATAAAATCTAGAAATCAATCCAATTAATGTAAACGGTAACATTTGCACATTTTGTTAGTTTTATTAGCAGCCATCTTAACACCAACTTTGTCACTACTTATTGCCACAGTGCCTCGACTACGTTCTTCTCTAGGCCTTTCGGTGTCTGCACCATCTTCAGGCCTTAAACGACAACAGCAGACTCACAAACCGATGTTGAACCTGGTTCACAAGAATAAGAATGACAACGGCTGCGTGCAAAAAGAAGGAAGTGACATTGATGGGGATCATAGAAGAAATAATACACGAAGATACAGAGTTCTACAAATTTATAGGACTGGCACAAAACACAAATGCTTTCATAAGAAAGTCAAGAATAAGAGGAATATCATCTAGACGGAGTAGCCAAAGAGATCGCAATGCTTCTTCAGACGGCAAAATTTGAAACGAGACGGTTGGAATCACAAAGAATTTGTTAAAACTCGTGACAGATTACGCGTTTATTTTCTGTACTACAGACCGGCAGAGATTGCTTTCACATCACACAGCGCACATTGCGATATTCGCGGAAAATTTATTTGTGAACTTCGCTGAAGTCAGAAGGAGATGGTATGAACACTTGAATCGCATGCCTGATATCCGTCTACCTGTGGCTGCTTTCGGTTATCACCCTACTGGCAAGAGAGATGTCGGTAGACCGGGGAGGAGATGGGTTCCGGAACAGGTCTAAGGCCTAGACTTGTCAGAAGGAGATGGTGTGAACACTTGAATCGCATGTCTGATATCCGTCTACCTGTGGCTGCCTTCGGTTATCACCCTACTGAGAAGAGAGATGTCGGTAGACCGAGGAGGAGATGGGTTCCGGAACAGGTCTAAGGTCTAGTCCTTGGAGTGATGATGATGAACTTTGTTGAAGAAATAATCCTGCCCAGCCACACCGTGTAGCGACTTTGCTCCTCGGAAATTGCTCCCCGGACAATTGCTTCCCGATAATTGGTTCCCGGACAGTTGCTCCCCGAAAATTGCTCCACGGACCACTACCCAACATGATAATTGCCTTCCAGAGAATTTCTCCCTCATTAGTGTTGTGAGATTTCGGATCCTCAGCGTACTGACTTCGTTTTGCCTATATTTCTCTCATTGAAATAGATTTCTCTTTAGCCAAAAAATACCACTCTGCGTAAGCATGGTAGTGGCTGACTTCACTTAATCCATTCGGTCTTCCAAATATTTTTTTTATGTTTGCTGATTAAAGCATTCTAGGTTCAATATATTTTGTCGTGAGACTCAAATCTAGTTCATTTAAAAATTGTTTTATACCTTATTTATATTTTGCATGTATCTTTTTGCACTACTTATAATTTATACAGGATTTAGACATTTGATTCATTCAGCAGCGTTGGTGTTATAAGCGATTCCGCTCAAGTACACTAGAACGTTCCTTTTCTGATACTGTTCAACTATTGTCTTGATCCTCTATGCTGTGTCCAAATACTTTTGCTTTTGTTTGGCAGATTCAACTCCAGCAACCATTCCTTTGTATGTCTTCTCCTTTGCCGACTGTTCTGTTTTAAGGGCTTTAGTAATTTTTAATATGGTTGAAGGTAGGAGGACATGAGCATAGCGATCCAGATATGTCATTCCTCAATTGAATCGTTTGTTTTCGGCAAATTTTTACAACCGTCATGGCAATTTGAAAGACAAATTGGGAACAATGGCTCTGTTTTTTTAAGTATTTGATTTACTCTGTATATCCAAGTATTCTTAAAGTAGTTGAGGTGAGAACAAAGAATCCGTTCTTTTTTTACGTCAAAAAAGTTACTCTCTTCAAGGGCCTAGTAACTGTTGACAACATCTGCTGGAGGTACGTAGGCTAGTCCAGCTAACTGCCGGACTTGAAGACTGAAGTCTGGAAATACAATTAGAGTTTCATAATAAAAAAGATCATTTAACATGGTGTTACTTGAAAAATTAATAAGACTATTTATTCTAATGACACTTGAATGGTCCGAAACCAATCCACTTCAGCCTTCACTGAGAAGCACGAGAGCAATTATCGAGGTGAGAAATTGTCGAGGAGAGCAATTGTCCTAGAAGGAATCGTCACGGGGAGGAATAGGAACGGGGGGAAATTGTCCAGGGAACAATTGTCCCGGAATTTTGATGATATGCCATGTGACTTCGAATCAGGTGATAATTGCTTCAAACTGCTACTGAAACTACGGGGTGTGTATTAAACTTTTTACACTTTACGGTTGACATAAATTTCCGTATATATTTTCTACATTTGAAATGCATAATTTTATTGTTCTTATATACATATTGCAACGAAACAAATATAAGGCATAGTAAATTACAACAAAATAATATCACAGTTTTTATCTGGAGTTAGGTATTTATTTAAAAACAAATTTAATATGGTCTATGATTAAAACATAAATTATTTATTCTTAAATTTTAATAGAGTCTGTGAAATGGTTTGAATGATTTTCTTTCTTATAGTCTATTTTACTTGTTCGACAAAATCTCTTGACGAACCGTTGAACTGCTCCACCGCCACACTCGTCGCCTGTTGGATCCGCTGCAATGATGACACGTAGAACTCTCGCGACACACGCACGCGCGCCGTTTCACCGATAGAGTTTATCTCATTTATCTCAGGGCTCGGTAATGGGTTTAGCTATTATTTATTCGATTTTTGTGTGTTTTACGTACACCTTCCGGTATCTTGACGTGTACTCGCTTTCACCCAGGTGCATTTCGGCAAATACACCTGATTCCTATGCGGAAAAATCTTGACTATAGCGAGATTGCACTATTTAATTCATAATTAAACTATTTTGAGTTCTAATACCCAATCGGCCTAGCAAACGGGCAACTCGTTGCTATGTACTCGTAAGCCTTATGTAGAACGTATACTGATACGACAAACTCGCACAGAGACAACGTCTGTTAAGGCCGAGCTGTTAGGTTGAACTGACGAAGCTTTTCCCGCGAGGGACCAAACTGAATGAAAATTGGAGCCTTCGATTGGTTAAAACGCATAGCACGTGATTGATGGGTTATATAGATAGACGTATGTCCTGGTCAATTTTGCTGAAGACTGCAAAAGCATGTATAGATTTTATCTAAATGTTTTATGACTTTCAGAAGATAAGGATTCTTTAAAAAAGTGAATCCTGTTAAAACATACATATTAAAATAATATATTTTGAGTCTTTGACATATGAAAAATGTAGCGCTAATTTAGAAGTATGAGCTGTCCAAGTCTCAATTCAATACGTTAATTTATACCAGAGTTATTAATGTAAATACGAATAACACGCGCACACGCGCACTCGGGCTCTATATTTGCACTTGACATGACAGAAAATAAATTTATGAACATTTTGACATACAACAGTTAATTACCCATTTCTTATTTCAAAACTTATAACTGTTTTAAAAATTTTAACAAAATCAATTTTCAACATGTCTATAACGTCATAAATTGTATAAAAGCATGTAGTCATAGCTACAAAGACCATTAGAAAGGCGTGCTTTCAAAATTGTGTCATGTTTTGTATTGATACACAACATCGAAAATACACAAAATACTAATACACACCACAATCACACACAATAATACGAATTTAAAGTAACAGAGGTCAACAGAAAACCACAATAACAATAACCAACACACAAGTACTTCGCTAGACTCAAAATCAGGAAGGCTGAAGATGGGAACGCAAAACTTCCCGAAACATGTTTCAAATAAGGAGAAAATATCTTGAGGTAAATTCATTATAAATATTAAATATATTATATACATCAAGAAACAGACTGTAGCAGAAAGTGTTTGAATACACACACACGCACGCGCGCGCGCAAGTGCTTTGTAACCTGATTGGCCACTTTGCACAGCCCACGAGTTTTGCAAGTTTGTTTCGTTGTACTTATTTGTTTCCCATATCCACTGTATCCATTTAGTCTGTAGGCAGCCTCGTCTGTTGCTTCCAACGGGATGTTTACTCGAAAAGTAGTAGTTGTATTTCCTTTTCCGTATCAACGTAAATCTCAATTGAATTCAGTTTGCCGTAGGAAACGTGTTAGTCTAAATTCTGTCTCCGATGTTGTGGTGTGTGTGGGCTAATGTGCTGTTGGCAGTTGCGCTCGTTAGCAAGACGCGGTCCTTCGGTTCACGTGTGCTCAGCTGTAAATGCAGTCTAATTTGAGAAACATACAGTTGGCGCTTTGTGCCGATATTAATTCCGCGTTTCCGAGTCAACTCTAATCTCTCTGCTAAACATTTACGTACAATTTTATGTAATTTTTGCTGATGTCAATTCTTCTCATTCTCCTTCTCCTCCTCATCCTTCTTCTTCTTCTTATTATTAATTTTATTATTATTAGTATTAACATAAATAACACTATTACACACCACTATAGAAAAAGTATTCCGATAGGCGCTTTCAAGCTTTACAGGTCATCATCAGTTGAAAATGATTTGTGATTATAATACTAACACAACTTAATTAATTAATTATTATTTTTGTTATTATTACCACTGTTACTACTACTAATAGTACTACTTCTACTGCTGCTGCTGCCGCCGCTACTACTACTACTACTACTACTACTACTACTAGTACTGCTGCTGCTGCTGCTGCTACTACTACTACTACTACTACTACTACTATTACTACTACTACTACTACTACCACTACTACTACTACTACTACTACTACTACTACTACGTACTACTAATGCTGCTGCTGCTACTGCTCCTGCTGCTGCTCCTGCTGCTGCTACTACTACTATTACTACTAATATTAGATCATTTGTTGTGGTATTGTCGTTTATTTTGGAGGAGTAAACTTATTAAGGAATGCAATTCATTAATCACTTATGGTAGATCAATTTCGAAGCCGAAACTAACATGATCCTTATAATTAGCGTTTCAAACCGGTTTTTTAAGAATTCATCACATCCCGGTTGAGTGTATACGCAGTCGGGGGCAATAATGGCAAAGAAAGTTATCCTACAACACTTGATTAGGCCCATCCCAAGTCTATATGTGGAAAACCAACTCTCTAAAGATGAAGATCAAGCACAGTTCGTAGTGTGGGTACAATCAGTTGTTAAGTATGAGAAGGATGGTCATTATCACCTTCTCTCTTTTTGTTTATGTACAGTAAACATTACAGTTTATATAGACGTCATACACAATCAGCACTTAAAACCTTCCGGAATATTTTATGATTGGTAACTCTGCAGCTGACACGATGACCAGGCTATCCTGTGGTGGTATGCAGATGGCCGTATACTAATTGAGTCGAATCTACAAGGATTTCGGATTCCACATCTACACATTTAAGACCAAGGTGGAGGGTTTTGTCTTGGAACAGGTTTTTAATATTGAATATCTCGCTTATAATTGTCTTGTATTACAAGTAACAACTTTGTGGAGAAGCTACTAAGTTTAACTATATGTGTAAGACCACCATAGAACTCTAAAATCAACGAGGAAAGAAACACGTCACGTGATGGTTCTCCCCGCCTTTCTCTATGGGACTGAAAATTGGACTTTAACCGAAATCCCAGGGCGGTCGTATACAAGCGGCCGAAGTGAGATTTCTCAGGCATGTAGCAGGGTATACTCTCCAGGACCGTTGAAGACTCACAAACGTACGTCCGAAACTGAAGATTACGAGTATACTCGATACGACTGCCCAACATCTTCCAAAATTGATGGATCGTCTTCACCGAATGGATGATTGCCGCATCCCTAAATAACCACAGTAGAAGCTCCATTAACCAAAACACTTTTAACCGAAATATCCTTTAACAGAAACGACCGACCAACAAAAAATTGTATATGTTCCCGATTTTTACTACAATGAAAATTTGTTTTCCGTATAAAACACGAAAACTAATGTAATAAACATGTGATAAATTGTGCGTCATGTCAACAAAGCGGAACCGGTTTAAGATAACGTTTGAAGAAAAATCGGAGGCATTTAAAAGAATTTAAAATGACGAGATTTTGCGAATTGTGACAGCCAAAATTTGGTGTCACGATGAAAAATAAGTTTCAAGAGCATGCTTCGAAGATGCCAAAGAAGGAAACAATGAAGGCGTGTCACAAAACAAGAAAGTAAATGAGGCTGTGCTTTTATGGTTTACGAAACAAAGGGACGACGAAGACACAGCTGACAAAATCTTCAATGCCTCAGAGTTAAGAGATTTTATTTTGGGTTAGGGCATTAAATTAGGCTATATGAAGTACGCGATTTTGTGATGAGTTTTATTCATATTTTCAGATAGTATTACGGTTCGTCGAACGATCTGAAGAATCAAAACCCTCTGACTTTTTGCTAATGAAGAGATGGCAAGATATTGCTGCAAGAAAGCGACGTGAAAAGAAAAATCAAAGGAAAATATAAGATTTTTTCAAAACAATCGTAAAAATTAGTGTTAAAAAATGACTTTATGTAAATAGTTTGATTTTTATTAAAATATTTTGATAATATTGTATATGATATCTTAATTGTTATCCGACATTTTGGTTAACCGAAACCGCCTTCGCCCCTTTGTTTCGGTTAACAGAGATTCTACTGTATTCAATTACAAGCCGAAAGGATAGAGAGTGGTGGGACGTCCAAAGAAGCGTCGGCGTGACCAGCCTTAGTCTATCTGCATGGGACCGAATCAAACCATTTTTGGTTTAAACCTTGCTGAAGAAGAAGAAGAAGAAGAAGAAGAAGAAGAAGAAGAAGAAGGAGAAGGAGAAGGAGAAGGAGAAGGAGAAGGAGAAGGAGAAGGAGAAGGAGAAGGAGAAGAAGAAGAAGAAGAAGAAGAAGAAGAAGAAGAAGAAGAAGAAGAAGAAGAAGAAGAAGAAGAAGAAGAAGAAGAAGAAGAAGAAGAAGAAGAAGAACAAGAAGAAGAAGAAGATAATGATGAGGATGGTGATGATGAAGGTGATGACGACGACGGCAATGCTGATGATAAAATCCCGGCTTGTCAAAATCGGCCTCACATTAGGAAGTTTTTACTTCACATGAAAAACAAGATATCCCGGGAAACCCGGGCTGATGGTAATCCTATTTCATTATAGTAAAAACCGTTTGCAGACACATCAAATAACAGGTATTAAAAAGAACTGCAATGAAATGGTCGACAATAAAGCAACTACAGAATGATTAATGATTTAGAGCTCCACAGTTCTCAACTAACAAAGCGTTGCGTTAATCCATATATTTTAGTAATATATGTGTTTCTTTAGGTGACAAGCTGTCACTTGTCACTCGTTGCTGACAGATATGAAATTTATAAGTTTTTTTTTTTTCTAGAGACAAAGTAAGTATAGACAGATTGTTTGTACTCTCACATTGAATCAGGCAACATGTAGTACAACAAACAACGTTGAACCGCTGCGTTACGTAAGCAGTACCTACTTGGTGTGATACCATGAAATACCAAATGATGTAGTGCCGTAACTAGAAGCTGCCCCGTAGGGATGGGTGTAAGAGTAGCTTAAAGGTTGGACTCCTTGTTTTCCTCAGGACAAACGAGAAATTCATGATTCTTACAATACAATTGTAATATACAATTCTTACTATTTTATAAGTGTTATCACATCCTCTTTTTAATTTATATATTGACGATGGCATACAAAACTGTCAGATATGTTGTGTTCCAGAACATTTTATGATTGGTCACTCTACAATTGACACTTTGTTGTTTGCGGACGATCAGAGTATTCTATCGGGCTCTGAAAACAGATTGCAGATGGGGATACATTTGTTAAATCGAATCTGCAAAGACTCTGGATTACAGATATCCACACTTAAGACCAAGGTGATGGCTTTTCGTGGAACTGATCCCGTACGGGCAAAAATTGTTATAGATGGTACTGTCCTGGAACAAGTTAGCAATTTTGAATACCTGGGCTACAGTGTGTCTTATTATGCAAGCAACGACGTTATGAATAAATTGCATAAGTTCAACCTTATGTGCGGGACCATTAGCCGAAATCTTAAGTAAACAAGTAAAAAAACACGCCTAAAATTCTACAAGGTGATGCCTATTCACACACTTCTTTATAGGTCTCAGAATTGGACTTTGACGAAAGGCCAGGCCAGTCGCATCCAAGCGGCTGAAATGAGATTTTTCAGGCACGTGGCAGGGTATACTCTCCATGATCATAAAAGAAACACAGACATATACGACAGGAACTGAATATTATGAGTATACTCTACAGGATCGCTCAGTATCGGCATAATTGGTGGGAACATCTTTGCCGAATAAATGACTGCCGCATTCCCAAACAACTATGGAACTACAAGCCGAGGGGATGGAGAAGTGTGGGACGTCAGAGGAAGCGCTGGAGTGACCAGTTCTAATCTTTGGCTATTTGAGACCGGAAGAAACCATCCTTGGTTTAATCGGTGGAGATGATGATGATGATGATGGTGATGACATTTTATAAGTTCCCTGCGTTTTAAGGTTATTCAGTAAACTAAAGAGAAGTTTACGGAATGGAAAAACGCTGATTTTAAATATTCTACCTTGATCAATTTTTATTCAGATCGACGGTAATAAACCTCTTGTAAATAAGAATTACTTCATTTCTAAATTGTCATTCTTAATAAATCTTATGTAAATAGGTCTTTTTGACGATACTTAAAAAATCTACATTTTTAATACCCTTTTCAATTTAATTTAAGGATGATGTCTCAAGAATGTTTTAAGCAACTCATAGCTCGCGTTAAGGAACGTTATTTTTTTTTTTGAAAACCGGGTGGATTACAGCCGTGTTTTTAAGCAATTTTGGAATTACAAGCCGAAGGGCGGAGAGGTGTGGGGCGTCCGTAGAAGCGTTGGAGTGACCCGGTGTAGTCTATCTCTTTGAGACTGGAACAAACCAATTTTCGTTTTATCCTTGTTGCAGACGATGATGACATCTCGATGGTTGCCTATCTAATATTTGCCTATTTCAGACAGGAACAAACCATCCTTGATTTAATCCTTGGAGATGATGATGATGATGATGATGATGATGATGATGATGATGATGATGATGATGATGATGATGATGATGACTTTATAAACTTTTCTCTACTGAAGAAGGCGTCCACGTCGAAACGTTTAGACAATGACAGATCAAAGCAATCGACCACTGCCAAACAGTGCGGATATAAATTCTTTTATCGTTAACTGACCTGTATATTGACGGACGGACGTATTTAGAATATTGTACGGTACATCGTCGGACGTACTTGTGCAGTGCGCCAGTTTGTAACAGGTGGTAATTAGGTTAACTGCGACACGACACTGACGAGTCTGTAACTGTCACTGACGCGTTTAAGCGCCACACGTCACTCACTGTCCACTTTGTGCCACGGGAGTTGTGTCATTCACCCTACGCTATGATACGATGTACTGCATACTAGTTGCACTTTATGCCCGACATTTTGACTAAAATACGATATGACCATTATTCGAAATATCGAGTTGTTACTTGATGTTAAACTTAAGTAGTGTTACGGCATCACAGAACAATCTACGTGTTTCTCGAACGATCCATTGGAAGCCGGCTGAATGTTGTGGCGTACGTGATTTGATCATGCGCTTGCGAGACTTTTATAGACGCCGCCAGCCTCGCTGACTGTGTCAAGGCCGCAATTAATTACGTCGTAGTGTAGAGATAACGCGTAGTTGTGAAATGTTCTGGTCTGTGAGCGCGGTATAAATACCAGGCGTCAGCGCCCTTAGTTCAGTTATTATCGGGCGATATTAGTCTGTGCGTTCAAGTGGTTATTAGTGCGGTTCGTAATATTGTGGGGAAGTGTTATGTGTTTTTATAATTGCGCGGGACAATTGTAGTACAATTGTGTTTTATATTAGTTGACAATTTTTTATTGCGTGTGAACAATTTTTATTTGATTTGCTGTAAGAGACTGTCTTGTTAATTACGAACTGTTTAATTGTGATAATTAAAGCTGGTGATTAGTGACTTAACTGGTGTCTTGTATTTTGTTTTCCACCGTACCATACGACGATAACTAGACCGTCGCAAAAGTATGATAATTTGTGTCTTAAGCTTACGCGACCGCTGTCAGTATTTCCAAAATTATTATTAAATCTAGAGATGCTGTATGGAGCAGAACTATGGGAAATTATTAAAAGAAATAAAACCATAATAAGACCTATGGAGATGGATTACTGGCGGAGGTGCTGTAGACTAACAAGACTAGATAGGGTGAGAAATGTAGAGATAAGAGCGGTTACAATCGACCTTGACATTATAGAATCAATAGAAGCAAGAAGACTGAATTGGTTCGCGCACCAAAAAATAATGTCGGATGACAGATGGCCAAGGAAGGTATGGGAATGGACTTATAGAGGAAAAAAAGGAAGATCTAAACATTTATGGAAAATGAACGTCGAAGATGCAATGAATGCAAGAGGACTTACAGAACAGGACTGTTTAGACCGGCGCCAATGGAAGCTAGGATGCGAGAGGCAGCGCTAGGATGCGAGAGGCGGCGCCAGGATGCGAGAGGCAGCGCCAGGCGTAATTAAATCCCGAACTGTTAGCCCGTGGTCGGTTGCTGTCGACATCGTCGGCAACGTTTCGTGTGTCGGGCATGGCATGGTGTACTGATCAAGTCTATTGGGAAGCGATCAGGTCAAGGCTCTGTGATTGCCTGAGACCTGGTCATCGAAGTTATGTAGGTAACCTTGTGATAACGCCGTCCGTTGCTTTTACTAGAAACAAGTGGCACAAGGCGAGTTGGTAAACCCAAACTACGTTCGGAAGACGGCGTGAACTATGATGCGCGTCATATCTTGGGACCCGGACTGGAGAGCAGCCGCACTTAATCGAGACAACTGGGGGAGGCTGTTAAAGGAGGCCTTGAATCAGTAATGGGTTGTCGCGCCGCTGAAGAAGAATATAAACTTTGGTTACTTTAGACAGTATTTTAAACATTTCTTTTGGATATTATTTAAACGTGGTATGGTTAAAACCTTATCAATGTCGAGATTAAAGAGAAACCAAAACGGAGATATTTAAAGGGCGGTTGGTAACGCCTATCTTCTTCTTTTTAGACCAGAGCAGAAGCCATTAAAAGACCCACAAAAAACACTCAAAGGTCAAACCTTCATATAAATTGCCTACTGTCACTTGTAAATACACTTTTCGGTCTTAACAGGTAGCCAGAACAACGATCTAACATTGCTATTCTACGTTTGTTCTGTTTTCTCAGTTGTCCGTTGCATCGAAGAAGGTTAAGTTTTTACCAACGGGTCACTGGCATTTTTGGCAATGATAAATATTATAGAGTTTTTAAATACCTTCACTTGCAATTAATAAAATTCTAACTCCTTTTTGAATCAATATTTTACAAAATGTTATTTTGTGCCGTATGAGACTTGCCCAATTGGACGAGTCTCGAGCTGTTTAGGTGGAGGGGGGTATCAAGTCCTCCTTTAGCCACTGGAGGAGAGCTAACCAGGTTGGGGACTAAACGGACGTTAGTGTAAGTAGTAGGAGGCACCTAGAAGAAGAGAAAAGTGTGTGGTGTGTGAACCTATTTATGCATATATGTGTGTGTGGCGTCAAGGATACCTCGAAAGACTAGTTAATGGTAGTGGTGAGAGGGGAAGATTGGAAAACCGGCAACCGGAAGGTTTTGATGAGCAATGTTAAATTGTTGTTTTAGCTATCTGGGGTGTCCGGGAAGTGTATGTGCAAGTGACATGAGGCGATTTATAAGAAAGTCTGGACTTTTGGTGTTTGTTGTGGGTCTGTTGATGGATTCTCCTATGGCCTGGATAGATTGAGAGAGTCTTACGTTCCGGCGATACCGGTGATTCAGTATTTAAAGAAAAGCGTTGAGGATAGGTAAAGTTTATTTAAGAAATAGAGGTATGTGTTATAATTATTTAATTATAAATAAAAGCCTACGTACTAAAGCCTACGTACTAGAGGTATGTGTTGATTGTTTTGGTTTGGGGAGGAGGACAGATGTTAGACGAACAATTCGTCGTTCTGTGATTATGTAAAGCTCCGGGCGGTCGGAGGCGGTAGTCAGCAGGATTGGGTGTGCGTATGTCATACAAAATACCCCCCTCCACCTGGGTAGATGTAATTATAACGTAAGACATTCTGATAAAGTTTTGAAACAGATAGGTACAGCAGTTCCTGAGAAAATGTGTTTTTATTTTAAAAATATCGGTATGGAGAACTATACATTACTTCCATGTTCTAAGATTTAAATTTAAAATCATTTACTTGAATTCGGTTCGATAATTTCGAACAAGTTAGGTGTGCAAACTGATTTGAATATTTGACAAATTGAAATTAAATGTTTCCCTAGGAACTACTTCTTTGTTGCCGATAATGTAGTACACATAAAAAAATTATCCACTCCCCTTCAACTATCATTTTCATTTATAGAATATTACCCCTCCCCCTTAAATTATCCTTTTTACTTATAGATATTTCATTTACCTTTCTACAGTGGATTATTATGACCTTCTTTTCAGGATAATTTATTTATCAAAATGAAGTACTTTTCTCTTGTTAAAATGTAAATCATTGCAGGTAAACTACCCCTCCCCCTTAACCGATCACTACCAAAATCATCAATAAGCCTTGAATCCTCTACAACTCGGATATATATGCAAAAATTATTTGATTCTGTTCGAATTTGCGGCAGTTATCGTTCGCCATAGAAGAATTCTACACAGACACACTTATACAGAAGACACTTTTCGGAAAATGACTTTTCTTCATATTTTGAGGGTAGGAGAATCAAAATCAGCCCTTATCTCGAACACAATTTCTTCGCAATCACCATACTGCCATTTCCTTACGGAACATGGAAATAAAAATTAATTTCTAGGAACATGCAGTTAAACATTAACGACAGCTATTATAAATTAATTATTTTATTTTACCCACTCTTAGTGAATTCTACTCCTGAAAGAGCATTAAGGTGTAACAGAATAACATTTTCTTTACGCTACATTTTTTCCACTTCCTAAAGATTCCTTTAGGTTTAGCCATGACTATTACAACATTACACACCAAAAAATAGAATATAATCACTTACAAATTGACAGAAAGCAATATTTCACAACCGAAACCAAAACTCAAAACAAAGCAACTGTCACTCATAAACTGTTTAATAATTTCTAAAATGGCATATGTAAAGAGACAGTGTTACCAGAGTTAAAGGAAAGACAAAATATCCCTGCATAAAAATAATGGATAAAAATTAATGAATCGCGTTACAAAAATATTGTTTTTGTGGTTTTCATTGTATAAACAGTTGCAATAACTCAAAAATTTCACAGGAAACGTCTCGTCAGAATTAAATAGAAAAAGCTTAATTTAAATAAAACGTTTATATATGGAGTCATCAAACTAGAATTTTGATTTTCTTATCAAAAATCGATTAATAATTCTCCTCTAAATGTATACATAACGTAAATCACGACACAAAATCGGCACAATTTTTATACTCCTTCTGCCTATACTTTAAAGTGCAAACGTTTTGTACAAAGGTTTCTTTAAAATTATAGGCCTAGCTAAGTCGATACTTGTGTGTGAACATTTCTAGCAAATTAAATTAAATCGGCCCACCATTTATTTCCGCACTCTCAAAATTTCTATAGGTTTAGTTATTACTATTGCAACATTATACACCAAAAAATTAGAATATGATAATCTACAAACTGACAAGAATCACTCGTTTACAGCTCAAACCAAGGCAACTAACACTCTGTAAACCTCTGTAATGATTTCTGAAATCATCGTAAAGAGACAGTGTTGCCAGAGTTCAAGATAAGACAAAATTCCCTGCATAAAAGAATGGACAAAATTATTTAAACGTGTAAAATTTATTCGTTGTTATGGTTTCCAAGGTTATAATTAACGACAACGACTTATTTTTATAATAAACAATGTCACATATTTTTAGCGAACTGATTTAAATTTTAAAAGAGTTCCAATTAAACGTAACATTGTAAAATTTTTTAGCATGTCGATAGATTGAAAAATAAATTATATTTTTTTTATCAGAATCGATCAAAATCGATAGGCTTATTTCTGTTATCGGTGACATTTCTATTTTCTCTGCGATTGGATAATTTTGTATACCAAAATTATTTGAGAGTATATATTTTTTCTCTGTTCTATTTGTGTTTGTTATATTAGCTTATATTATATACGTACACGCAAGAATTCAAAATAAAATAAATTGTTTAATGAAAAAATGGAAAACAGGTAAATGAAAACTTATTGTACAAACTAATCAAATATGTGCATGTATGTTCTATTTATGGTAATCGAACGACTATTTCACTGAAAACACTGTAGACTTATGTAAGTGATATTAAACGTAATTTTAAGGTTAGCTTCTGCAATTTGAAAGGCCAGTTAGTTATCTAACAGGCGAAATATTTCACGTTAAGTTAACCCACGGTTTTTAACGGCTGATATCTGTAACTGAGCTTCGTGACACAGGTTATCTCCCGTTAAACCGTTAACTGGAGATTTACGGGTTGTTATATTTTTAACGGAGGACGGTGAAACAAATACAAAAGTAAAAGTGTTAATACAAAGGTGTTGTTTGACGGATACCCTAACATGCAGAAAGGTTAGAAAGTCAAGGCGCTTTGTGTGATTACAGTTCAATTATTGCAGTCGGCGAGTGAAGAAGATTAAGTGGGTCTGGGTGAGTGGAACACGCCGAAAAATTCAATTTACTACTCAGTTGCTGTGTCGCGCTCAGAATAGACAACCTCTTTTCACACAGTAAGCCATTGTTCTCTTTGTTAACCGCCATTACTGTACTGGCACCTTAACACGGCTTTCAACAATTACCGCAACAGAATGTTAATGTCTATTGTAGTGTATTCATTGTTCATAACCTAAAGATACCATACATATAATTGATAATAAAGTTTTAAGTTATCCAAATTCTCAATTTCTGCAGAGTTTAGTCATAGATCATCGTCAGGATATTACACTATACACTTGCGGTCACGATATTGCAAAACCTTTAGTATTTACAGAATACACTAATTCGAAAACACTGATTAATGATAGTAAAAAGTACGTTTGTATCCAAAGTTCCTCGAGAACTGATCTTGTTGCCGAGTGTTTATGTTTACATTCAGGTCTACATAAATATTATATCAGCTGATTATGTTGATTTTCATTTTGCCGCAATATCTCAAATGTGCGACGAATTTTGAAGTCCGTCATGACGTTCAATAGATTTTCACATGGCCCTCTTCTTTTACGTGTTTGTATATTCGGTACTGTTCATATATATTAGAATGTTAATATTAAAGATCTATTATTGGAAAAATTTAAAGACTCAAAAATTCTGTCTGGTGAATTGATGGCGATTTCCATCCAAATAATGGTTATGTTCAAAGTCCCAGCTACTTAAACAGGTGCTGCTGAAAGTTTATTAAGTTTTCGCAACGTGAAAGTGAAAAACAAAAGAAAGAGGACGATACTGAAGCTTTTCCTGCTTTGAATATTTGTGGCTAACACGTAGTCACTTTACCACAGTGATGTGTGGAGAGACATTTTAGCACTACTAATCTTAATGAAAACAAGGTCATAAATAAATTAAGAACTAAAACACTTTCTGGTTAATTATATACAAAAAAGCTCCCCCCCCCAAAAAAAAAAATATATCTTACTTTTATTCACGTTAAAGGTTGCAATGGTGGACAAACATAGCCACTGCACGTAGTCCATATAAACTAAAAACAGATGCGATAAATTGTAAATTATTTTGCGAGTTATACAATTGGATGGTTATGTAAATATAGTAGGCTCTAATAAATTGAATAGAACAAAATGATTTCAAGGTGTTCAGCTCAACCTCAGCATTGTAGTATATTTTTGTATCATATTTGGCATAATCATCATCTTCACAAGACGGCATAGGCAAACTGCTATCTGTTCCGCCTTCAAAAATCACCCAACCATTCCTTTCTGGGTCTACCCACACACCCGTGTCCTCTATACTTGTATTTCTAGACTTGTTTGGCCAGTTTGTACTATGACACTTCTTTCTAAGTGTTCTTTCCACTTTTGTTTGTAATTTTTAATTTCATATTTGTCAAAATATTTAAAAATTGTTTTGATATTTACGTTATTCTTGTAATAGTATTTTTAAACATTTAGAATATACTCACATTCGTTAAAATATTAAGCTTTGTATACAATACGCTTTTGTGACAGAAGGGATGTTAATGTCAAAGTGGAGAAATGTTGAATAGCTATGTGAGAAAAGAGGTTTGCTTCACTTAACAACACTGATGTTAATGTAAAAATAATATTTATCGCATATTATAGACTCAATCAAAGTTTTAAAAGATTTAAATGTTTGTTCGGAAGTTCAGAAAATACCACTTCCAAAATTAAACTTCTTTATTTTGTTACCGCTGCGACTTGAATTTACTAGCTTGGTTAAATCGATTACCAAAGTCGAGGTCGACACAAGAACTTCTTTTGTAGACAACATCGGTAAGTTCGGTGTCACCCGTGGTACGAATTTTTCGATGTACTTCATATTCCAATATCAAAAACATCGATAAACGGTATCGTTTTGCGATGGGCATTTTGATAACAGATATCATTTTTTCTTTAGATTAGTGAAGTCTCAGCAGCTTCTTTTATTCGTCAGTGTTTGCATAGTCTTCTCGTCAAACTTGTATAAAACCGGTTGATATCACTTTACTTCCATGATGCTGTTGTTAATTAGTAATATTTTCGTTGACCTTTTGTGTTAACATAAAGATACACATAAAGATAATAATTACTTAATTACTTTTAAATAATGAACCAACTTTTATTTATGAAATAAATACCGTTTTAACAAACGTATCTAATAAGTAACGGAAGGATTTCGTATGACTAATAATAATCAGCCGAATGTAAATAAAAAACTTTCTCAAGGTTACTCGTCTATGAAATTTAACACGAGCAGAGAAGCCGCTGAAAATTGAAGACTAATTAGTAGGCCAATGAAAAAATACGTAAAAATGAAACAAGACCGTGAACAAGAATTCATGTTTGTAATAGGTTTCTTGAATTCTTCTTCTTCTTCTTCTTCTTCTTCTTCTTCTTCTTCTTCTTCTTCTTCTTCTTCTTCTTCTTCTTCTTCTTCTTCTTCTTCTTCTTCTTCTTCTTCTTCTTCTTCTTCTTTTCTTTTTCTTTTTCTTTTTCTTTTTCTTCTTCTTTTCTTCTTCTTCTTACGTGAAGTGCGAACTATTCGGAGATGGTTAGATTGTGTCAGGAAGGAGGAGCTGTAGAACTACATCAAACCAGTCAGATTATTGGTGACGCGAAGAGAATTGGAAATTGGATTTGTGGTGTTACATATGAGTTGCGTTCAATGAGATAGCAACTTACTATACAGTAGTAAAACATACAACTAGTATTGTTATACAGTTATGGTTCCGTAAAATAACACTACGATTGCTGAAAGTACCAACAAAATGTAGACAAAACCGATAAGAAATTGAAATCTGTTTGAGAAGATCTGAAAATCAGTAGATGGAGAGAAAGGCAATTTCGAGACAGAAGTGAATTTAGAAACGTCAAAAAGACAACGGAACGGCGTAAGAGAAGAAAATATCGGTACAATATAATTAGTCGTGTTAAAGTACGCTAACAAAAGGAAACTATAAAATAAATGTATATTGTAGTTAACGTTTCACAGTGTGCATTAAGCTTTTCTATTTTCTTCTCTAACAGAATAAAAGTTCCCGACTACGCGAGTTTACGCTGCCAGACGGGTATTTATGGTGCCATTAAATGAGAAGTGAAAAGAAGTTGGACTGCACTAAAACGTCCGTATGGCTGAAAGTGTGATGACATTATCCTGTCCAGGTTAATAGAAAAATATTGTACCTGCAATCGACAACAACAAGTACAGCTAACTTATTGTTATTATTCTTCGTATTATTTGAATTAGCAGCCATCCTTACTATTTCTTTTATAAAGTTGCTAAACTGCTACAATTTTTTTGTTCAGACAAAGATTTTCGTCATCTCTGACATCATCAGGTCTTGAACAACCTTGTTATTATTTTACTTTCTGACTTATAACTGTTTCGTAATCTTTTATTACACTTCGTCAATTTTATTGTATTCCTCTTATTGTTTTAATTTTATTTATTGTTTACTATATTTAAAATATTTCTTCATTTGTAAATTCACTTTTATGAGTTTATTAAAGTCTTGCATATAGTGAGTTCATTGTTTCACCGGCTACCGCTCTTCACGGGAACTTCGTCTATATTAGGTTATTCAAGATGTCAGAGATGACGAAAAGCTTTGTCTGAACAAAAAAATTGTAGCAGTTTAGCAACTTTATAAAAGAAATAATATTGTTATTATGGTTAACTTGTCCTTCTTGTTTCACGCTTGTATTAAAGGCGTCATATGAGTATAATAGTCGCTAAAGTCTTATAGTTGTTATAGTAATATAAATATTACTATAAAAATACTGTTACGACATTACAGAACAATCTACATCTTACTCGCATGTTCCAGTGGAATCAGACTGTAATATGTGTGTGCGTACGTGATTCTCAACGTGTTAGGTAGACTTTTAAGAAGTCGCGCGGCCGCGTGCACTGTGTCAAGGCCGCAATCAATTACGCTCTAATGTTTTCCTTTATTGTTATTGTGTAGTATGGATATTTCTGGATTTTAGGCGGGATATAAATACAAGTACTCAGCGACGTTCAACTCAGTTTTTAGTTGCGATGTATTTGAATGCGGTTCGTCAGTTATTGTCGGGCCATTTCTCTGTGCATTGAAGTGGTTATTAGTGAAAAGTAATTATTATGGCGAAGTGTTATGTGTTTTATATTCGTGCGGGACAATTGTAATACAATTGTGTTTTATATTAGTTGACATTGTATTGCGTGTGAACAATTTTTATTTGATTTGTTGTAAGAGACTATTTTGTCAATTACAAACTGTTTAATTGTGATAATTAAAGCTGGCGATTAGTGACTTCATTGGTGTCTTGTATTTTGTTTTCCACTGTACCATACGACGATCAGATAGACCGTCGTAACAATACTTATTAATTCTCTTCTTATTCCCCTCAACCCTGAAGTTGGTGGGCCTGCAATTATTTCCTTTCCGTATACACTCTCTTATCTTGTATACACCTGCCTGAGTCTTCCCCACCAATTAAGCCTCTCGATCAGGGTGGTCATCGGTTTGAATGGCGTAGCAAGATACCAATCATATTATATCTCCTTTCAACAGTGAATCCGATCAACATCCTATTTTCACCCACTCTCATCAAAACGTCATTATTATGTACTCTTTCGTCTATCGTATCCTTAATTACCTTCTCCAATATCACATTTCGAAACCATCAAGGTTGCTTCTCACCACTTTCCTCAGTTTCCTGAAAGTCCAGGTTTCCCATGAATATGTGCATATGCTCCAAATAAAACTCTATAATAAAATTTTCTCTGATTTACGCGGACACGTTTCTAGACGAAACTTTATTGAAAAATGTCCCTCTTGTTTGTGCAAATTTACTTTTTCTGTATCTAGTGCACCTCACATCTGATGTGATGAAGCTCTTAAGTTATTCGATGAAATCAACGTACACTAGGTGACCGTTGTACCCGGGATCAAATGACGTAACCTGAGAGTATGACAAGGAAATAAATAATCTGAGAAAAATTAAAAATTTTTAATTTAAATTAAAAAAATTAAAGGTGACCGTAAAATTAATTAATTACTAGGTGACCGTTGTACCCGGCATCAAATGATGTAACCTGAGAGTATGACAAGGAAATAAATAATCTGAGAAAAATTAAAAATTTTTAATTTAAATTTAAAAAATTAAAGAATACAGAATTAAATGGAAAAAAGATTTATGAAGAATGGAATAAAGTAGACTAGCTTTAAAAGCAATCATGTATAAAGCAAAAGGAAGAAGAAACATGAGTCGACAGAGAAAAAAAGGGAACCGTAACGGGCACTAATTCCTAAAACGTGAAGTGGTGATGATGATGTTAAACTGCGGTAACTAAGGGGAGGAACTATACAATAAATGTACGCGTATATTGTAGTCAACGCCAAAGCTTTTCTGTTTTCTTTTCTAACTGAATAAGAGTTGCCGACTCTGCGAGTTTCACTGCCGAACACTTTATGGTGACATTAAATAAGAAATTGAAAGCAGATACAATACAACTTACATGAGTGGTTGAAACTCAGATGACATTACCTTTTCCACTTAATGGGGAAAAATGTTGTACTTGCAAACACCAACAATACCACACTTTTATTATCATAAATCAATTATTGTTTTGTTGAAGACACATATTTATTTGTGTGTGTGTGTACGCTCGCTGGAGACAGAAAGAAAGTAAGATAGAGAGAGAGAGAGAGAGAGAGAGAGAGAGAGAGAGAGAGAGAGAGAGAGAGAGAGGAGAGGGATGGAGTGTGTGTGCGTGTGTGTGTGTTTGTATCCATCATTTCTTGACAAATATGTTATATTATCATATTCTCAATTACATCTGCAAGCGTTTTGTTTTTAATTCCATGTTCCGTAAGGAAATGGAAGTATGGTGCTCGCGAAAAAATAGTGTGCGAGATAAGGGTTGATTCTGATTGTAGTACCCTCAAAACATGAAAAAAGTCATTTTTAGAAAAGTGTTTCTGCGTGTGTTGTGTGTCTGTGTATTGAATATTTTCTATGCCAAACGATAACTGCCGCAGATTCAAACAGAATCAAATAATGTTTTGCATATGTTGTGCCTGAATTGTAGAGGACTCAAGGTCTGTTGATTTTGGAAAAGATCAGTTAAGGGGAAGGGGTAATTTACCTGCAACGTTTTACGTTTACCCAACAGTAAAGTACAAAATTTTGATAAACAAAGAATCCTGAAAAGAAGATCATAATAATTCATTGTAGAAAGGTATATAAAATATCTATAAATGAAAAGGGTAGTTATAGGGGGAGGGGGTAATTTTTATTTGTGTATTACGTTATCGAAAACAAAGAAGTAGTTTCTATGGAAATATTTCATTTCAATTTGTCAAACTTGTCAAATTTTTTAATTTATATTTTTTGATTTTAAATATAAATCTTAGAACATGGAAGTCATGTATGGTTCTCCATACCGATATTTTAATCTTTGTATCAAATACACAAATGACTTACATTATTGTAATTATCATGAAACGATCACAAAGACAATTGACCTCCGTCCCGCAAGATGCATTTCTTCGTGAATACCAGCCTGTACTTAATCTCTATTACACAGATAGTCTCGACCCAGGCTCCAAAGGCTGTGGTCGTCTATCATTACTTCTAGTTATTAAAGATGAGATACAAACTAAAATTACTATCGATCTAAAAAATTAACTTCTCAGAATTGAACCGTACATATATACATACGTAATATCGTTAAATAAATACACTGCAAGTAGGTTTATTTTCACCTGACCCACGTTTCACAGAAATTATTTTGTACCTTAAGAGGTTTGTTTGAAACAAACCTTAGAGAATCTCTGTATATACAGCTTAATTTCTGTGAAACGAGCGTAAATTGAAAATAAATTACTGTACTTGCAGTGTATTTATTTGAAGATATTACATGGAGGCTTACAGGAAACTCAACGAATTACTTACAAACAAATACATACATACATACACACACACATACATACATACATACATACGTATCCGTCACTACAGTCCAGGATGAACCTTGGCCTCCCTAATGATCCGCCTCCATATAGTCAGAAGATCATGTGCCTTGGTCTTCCACGAGCCAACACCCATCCTAGTCAGGTCTTCCTTCACGTCGTCTTGCCATCGTTTTCCTGGTCTGCCTCGTCTTCTGCGCCCATCTATATGCCCATTCATTATCCTTTTGGATGTCTTTGGTTGTCCATTCTTTCTACATGCCCTATCCAGCTGATTATTCTGGACTTTATAAATCGGACGGTATCTCCCTGTTTTAGAATGAAGTCTATTTCTTAGTTAGATTTGGTCCTTCATTTTCCATTACAACATTACTGTTCCGAAGATTCTCCTAAAAGTGTGTCTTTCAAAAGTTCTCAAAGCCTTCTCATCAACTGCTTTTAATATCCAGGTTTGGGAACCGTATGACACGACAGGCCTGATCATTTTCTCTGTACATTTTCAGTTTAGTCTCTTGGATGAGAAGACTAGAACTTAATAATGTTACTATGCTAAAGGAATCTCTATTTCCGGCCATTATTCTGTTTGTTATTTTATTAGATACCTTGTTTTCCCTGTTAACATATTCAAACATACCACACATAATACCCCAGGTGTGTGCGTACGTAAATATTGACGTTATCAAAGCAGACTAAACAGAACAATTAGACCACGTCTATTATGTTCTGTTTACCGACAAAAGTGTTTACCGACAGCTATATACATCTGCGATACTTCTTGTAAAGATTTTTTTTTTAACCGAGATCAGTTCACAAACACCAGTCTCCCACGTTCCGAAATTACTTTCTATTGTAGTAAAACGCAGTTTAAGTCGTACATTACAAAATTCGTGTTTAAGAGGAGTGGACTATAGCTACATCAAAACGGAACGTATAATGGTTATTATACGCAGTTTTTCTTCACACAAAAACACTTCTTAAGTTCAAAGTGGTGACAAACACAAAACATCCTAATTGGAATAGAGTTATCCTTACTCTTATGTCTGTTTTTTACTTACTTCTGTTGTTTACTTTACGGGTGATTCTGATTGTACTACGCTCGAAAGATGAAGAAAAGACATTTTCCGAAAAATGTGTGTGTGTGTGCTTGTGTGTAGAATTGTTTCTGTGACGAACGATAACTGCCGCAAATTCAAACAGAATCAAATAATTTTTTGCATATGTGCTCCAGTCGTAAAGGATTAAAAGCATATTGATTTTGCAGAAAACCGGTTAAGGGAGGGGGTAGTTTACCTGCAACGTTTTACGTTTTAATAGGAGTAAAGTAATTAATTTTGATAAATAAAGTATCCTGAAAGAAAGTCATATTAATCCATTGTAGAAAGGTAGATAAAATACCTATAAAGGAAAAGGGTAGCTGAAAGGGGAGGGAGTAATTTTTTTACCAATGTAATTTATTCGACCGAAAACTTAAAAATTTCAATAAAATATTAATAATTGATATCGTTCCATGTTATGTCACCACGGATACGTGAAGAAAATAACTTTTTGTTTTCAGAAATTCACAGATAACAAACGCTGGGCGATATTCGCTTTCTCCATTGTTTAAATAATTAATTAATTAATAATTAAAAGATAATTAAATTAAATTAATTCTTTTTTTTAATATTAACAACTAGGTGCAATTCGTATTTTATCTTTTTCAGCTTTCTTACGAAAAGCATGCTGATATGTTTGGTTTCGTTCTGAGTGTACATATTAAAAATAATTTTATAATTAATTAGAACATGGAAGTCTTGTATTGTTTTCCATACCGATTTTTCTTTGACCAACAGAAAAGTTTATTTAGATCAGAAACATACATAAGCCTAATTACTTTAAGTCCCTAAGTTACATGTGATGGCGAGACAAAGAGACGACAACCGAACATGGTACCATGCTCTACTTTCTCAGCTGTCCGTACATTAATGCCTTCAAATTTTTACTAATTGTTTATTGATCATTTTTCCAGTGACGATAGAGTATTTTCTATATATCTTTAGTTTGAATCAAAATGTTTTCCAACACTTAAATTGACATGTCTTAAATTTTATAAATTATTTTAATTCATTTTTAATCAATATTTTATAAAACGCTTGCATCACTAAATGTACATTTACAACAAGAAATTGTGGTAAAAATTTAAAACAAATTGGCCAGCAATTACTGAAAAAATATACAGATATTTCTAAGTTTTTATATTAAAAAATTAACTTAAAAAAAGCAATTAAATATAAATTATAGACTATTACAAAACAAATTATCTTCTGCCCACAAATTGTGCATTCCAATGCCATGAAAATGTTCAGTTGTAGCAGACAAAAATTTTCTTTTAGTTACGTTTTTCCGACTTTTAAAAATTACGTTAGTTTACTCATGACTAGGAGGCGGATTTCTATGACCTAAAAATGTAGGAAATATGCATGCATTTATGACCTAAAAAACATTAAATCATGACCTATAAAATACAAAATATGACTTTATTAATGACACGTATGTGCTAAAATTTATTTTATTTATTAAATATAGAGCTAATCCTGTTAATTATTATTTTTATTTATCTACTTCAAATGAATGTCTTTAAGATAGTCACACAATGCAACATTCACGAACTCATTTTACTGCATTCTGCAAAACAGCACCAACTTTGTAAGGGAGCGGAAAGTAATTAAATAATTTTATTTGCTCAAATCCCATTCCTTGCAACTACCCCTATTAAAAATATTCATACCTGATGTCAGTCTTCATTATCAGCTGAATTGTTGCAGTTGATGACGACATGCATTTTGAGGTTCTGAAATGAAAATTCTCTCCTGTTGCGGTTGAGAATGGTCTTGTATCGAGAGAAACTTCTCTCCACATCACACGAAGTAACGAGTGCGTACTTAAATAAACTTAGGTCAAAGGGTAAATATTAATTTTCGAAGTCTGAACCTGGTTCATTTCTGCACAAAATCTCACTCACAATTGCAAAAATCCAGGATTCTTCTCCAGTACACTCACTAATTTTGCACGACGTTTGGCTGGTACTATTCCTTTTGCACGTTTTAACTCTTGTTCTGTGTATTTTACAATATTCAGAGCATCACTTACTTCAGAACCTGAAGCTTCTAGCTGGGTGATTTTACTCGGTAAGAAACCGAAGTTGGATTTCAAGTAAGCCAAGTCAGTTTTTATAGTGGAACATGAAAACAAATCTTGCATTATTTTCACTGACTAAAAATCTGAAGGGTCCACGAAGTTCATGATCTTCTCCACGGTGTCATAATTGTTGCAGTAATATACCGCAGCTTCAATCCAGGCACCCCAGCGTGTTAGGACAGGCTGGGGAGGAAGGGGCAATGAAGGAGCTGCATCTTGCCTTTAAGAAATGGCTGCAGGCGGATTTCTTAAAGGCTTTCTTTCCATTTGATATTGATTTATCCACTTCTGGGTAGTTACTGCGAATTTCTTCGGCCACTCTATGTAAAGTATGCGCAAGGCATGTTACATGTATCATCTTCGGACATAACATCTTTAGTCCCCTGGGTGCTTTCATCATATAAGGAGCCGCGTCAGTAATAAAGAGAAGAACATTCTCTCTTTTTCTCCACTTGGCCACAGTATATTCAAAGAATCGTCGAATAAGACAGCAATACTTGAATGATTTGTCCTCTCTAGCACTTCACATGTTAGGAGGAATATTTCTCCATGTCTGTCTTCTTTCAGTGTGCCCTCAATCACGTTTGCAACATACCTTCCATCAACATCTGTTGTTTCACCAATTGAAACCCATATTTTACATTTCCCCCACATTACATCTTATTTTATCTAACACCTCTTCGTAACACCCAGTCAGATAGTTCTTCCTCAGCTTCCTGGATTCATTTGGAACCAGATGTTTCGTATATTTGTCCAAAAACTGTCTCAAGCTTTGATTGTTAAGATTTTTCAATGGGATGTTGGATGAAATCATCGCCCTGCAGAGATCCTTCGTAAACTCTGAAGTGTTGGAAGATGAACTTGAAGTACTAGCAGATTTTTCGAATAATAGAAGTTGTCTACTGTCTTTGTAAGCAATTTTTATGTTTTGCCATATTTGCACAATGAAACGTTTCTCAGCGGCGACTTTAGTGCCATCTGTACTGAATATTTTATCGCCAAATTCTCGAATAAAACCGCACAACTTTTCATTCACCGAACTCTTTATTCTAGGCATGATGGAAACAAACTGTGGACACAGGGAATGAGTGAATGACCATTACAGGGGAAGGTGAAAGTTAAAAGCACTTTACAAAATGTAAGAAAAACCCTCCCGTTCCCATCACTTCTGCTCATTGGCATTATCGCTCACGGAGGCAAACAATAGAGGCCTAACGGTACTTGAAAATCGGCATTCCAAAGACATTTCACATCCGCATTCACCATTTCTCCGAACATTTATAGGCCTAGGTATTTTAATAATATCCAGAAAGACGTTTTTACTACTTTAACACGCCACAATTTGTTACAGAACAAATAAATGCATTTTCGTGTGAAAAATACACTAAAATACCAATTATAATCCATTACCATTGTAAATATGCTGTAAAACTTCATAAATGTCAAAATATGCATATAAAAAGTCAAAAACTATATCATAAAAAAGCATTTTAGTGCTAAATACTTGAAATCAAGTTTAAATCAAGCTTAAACCTGAAATAATGTCAAGGAAAAAATATGGCATATCATAGAAATCCGCCCCCTACTCATGACTATTACAACATCATACACCATAAACCTAGAATATAATAAAATACAAACTGACAAGAACCACTTTTCAGAGCACAAATCAAAGCTACTAGGGCTCATAACATATCTAATAATTTCTAGGTAATCACATGTAAATAGACAGCGTTACCAAAGTTCAAGGACAGTCAAATTATCTCTGCATACAAGAATGTAAAAAACTTAATGAAACGCTTAAGAAAATATTCGTTGTTATGGTTTTCATGGTAGTGAACAATGATAATGACTTACAAAAATATTTCACAAAAAATTTCCTTCAAATCAGAATGAAATATAAAAAGCTTAATTTAAATAAAAAGTTTATAAAATATACATATCGAAAACTAGAATTTTGATTTTTTTAACCCAAAAACGATTGCCAACCCTCTTTAAAACGTATACATAACGTAAATCATGACACAAATTTGTCAGACTTTTCACCTCTATCTTTCATGTTGATAGTCTTAAAAGTTTTCGGCAAACATTTTTAAACTAGAGGCCTACTTTAGTCGCTACGCGCGCGCGAATATTTCTAGCAAATTTAATTAAATCGGTTCACCAGTTTTGGTACAGAAATGAATAAGAGATTTCCATAAAACGGACACTACAGACCCTGGGTAACAAATATTTCAAACAACCTCGCCCTCTGGGATGCGCAAATATACGGTTGGCTGCACGTTTTGTTGAAGCTGCTATTCAAATCAGTTCACTTGGAGAGACTGTAGAGAGCTTATAAACGCTGTTCCGAACATCGCTTTCGGTCCTATGTTTACATATTGTACTTTTTTTTTACAGATATGAGTTCTTTCTTTTTATTTCAATTTTCTCTTTTATAGCATGCAAGTTATTTATTGCTTACTATTTTGCTTTTTATACACAAACTTATAAATAGAAAAACAAAATTTTCTTTACCTACAATTAACTACAGTTTCAAATTTTCCCCACTGGAGTGCAGCAATGGGTTGAATCAACAAGAAATCTAACTATTCAGTATCTCGTCTGTGGCGCTCACTGAACTATAAAAAATCACGAGTTCTCATTTTGTTTCTAGTTAACTTTTTACAAATAAATAATATTTAAGACTTACAAGTCTGTATTAGTGTGTTTCTTGTTTGTTAAAATAGTTTATATCTATAGTACACAGAACGTGGATTAATCTGTGTGTGTGTGCTCTTAATTTCACATTCTTTTTTAAATGTAAAGGTAAATAAGTAATTATCTTATGTATTATTTGAATTACTAACACACAATGACAATTATTTACTCACCTGACAGGTGAGTATAACACTTTCATTCACTATTATTTTAATTTCTTCTTTCTTTTTTTTTTCACGTTATCATATGTTACGACGGTCTACTTGATCGTCGTATGGTACAGTGGAAAACAGAATACAAGACACTTACTCTTAATTTCACATTCTTTTTTAAATGTAAAGGTAAATATATTATTTGAATTACTGATACACAATATTACCTGACAGGTGAGTACAACACTTTCATTCACTATTATTTTAATTTCTTCTTTATTTCTTTTTTCACGTTATCATATTATTACGACGGTCTACTTGGTCGTCGTATTGTACAGTGGAAAACAGAATACAAGACACCAATTACGTCACTAATCACCAGCTTTAATTATCACAGTTATACAGTTTGTAATCAACAAGACAGTCGCTTACAACAAATCAAATAAAAATTGTTCACACTGAATAAAAATGTCAACTAATATAAAACACAATTGTATTACAATAGTGCCGCACAATTATAAAACACATAATACTTCGCCACAATATTACGAACCGCACTCCAAAAAAATCGCGACTCAAACTGAACTGAGCGTCGCTGAGTACTGTATTTATACCCCGCCGAAAATCCAGAATATTCCATACACTACGCATCAACTCAACACTAGGACGCAATTGACTGCGGCCTTGACACAGTGCGCGCGGCTTCTGGGATAGTCTAGCTAATGCATTGAAGACTACGTACGCACACACATTACAGCCGGATTCCACTGGAACATTCGATGAACTTGTAGAACGTTCCGTATTACGTAACACTTATTCCGCGTTACGTAACAATATTTCGTTTCGTAAGTTTAACTATTTAATACTTGATTTATTCTCGCATTCTATATTTACGGTTATGTTACCGAATAAACTTTAATTATTTTACTTCTTGAAAATACGTCTGAACTGGGTGATGGTAAAATTAAAAGTGACGCTTTCTTTACAAACGCGTCTATTTCTAGCGTCCCGAAAACAGAAACCTTTATGTTTTTCCGTGCACACATTACTTCAACATTTGTTATAATTTCGCACATTTAGCTATTATTATGGTCCTTGATTTACTAAATTTTTCTTAATCTCACTGAATTTTACATACTTTTGGTCCGTTTTCTTTTAATTTTCACATATTGAGTGATTTATCAATTTGTTACAATAAAAAATTGTTTTTGTTCATAAACTCTACGTAAACTTGATTAGTTACCCACAAATAGTTTCTATTTGTTCTATGACCTTCTATCAAAATGCAATTTGTAACTGAACTAATTCCAAATTATTTGAAACAATTGAATACTAATTTCAACTTATTAATGAGTTTTATAAACAATTTTAATAATTGTGTGGGTTTTAATTTGTATTTTACACATCAAATCTTGAGCACAGACAAAGTTTGATCCTATGTCTTTCACAGACATTTAAAATGGCTGACAATATTATTCTAAAAATTATAAATTTATCAATTTTACTAGGATTTAGGCCTTAGTATGTACTGGTGCAATTTACAGCAGTACAATATCGAACACGTTTTAACATTATAATTCTTGGTTTATTGTTGTATTGGAGTGTTAGTGGTCTCAAATATTTCTACTAGTAATTTTGTACAAACCACTATGTTGTCTTTGCTACTGACGAGCGCTTTCGGCAGTCAAGCTATCTTCAGGTCATTTACCAACCTACGAACCACTATGTTGTCTTTGGTATTGACGAGCGCTTTCGGCAGTCAAGCCATCTTGAGGTAATTTACCAACCTTAGAGGTCACTGACAAATCTAAAGAGTAGAAGAATAATGGAGCAGAGAAATAAAGTAGGAGATTTCTATAAATATGTGAAAACAAAAGTTTAAGTTAAAGAAATAGATTGACAAATCTAAGCAGTAGAAGAATAATGGAGCAGAGAAATAAAATAGGAGATTTCTATAAATATTTGAAAACAAAAGTTAAGTTAAAGAGGTTGGTAAATGACCTCAAGATGTCTTGACTGCCGAAAGCGCTCGTCAATACCAAAGACAACGTAGTGGTTTGTACAAAATTACTAGTAGAAATTCTTGGTTTGTTTGTTGTTTTTTAAAATTGTAATTAGGAATTATATTACTAAAATATAGGATTTAAAAGTAAATAAAAATAAATGCATTAGGTTCTCCCTGATTTAAAAACAATTAAACAGAGAAATTATTCTGATCATCACAATAGACTTGGGAGTGACGCAAAACTTGTATTATAAAAAAGTCATTACGAAACAACTGACTGACGAGAAAAGCTTTCCCTTGAACGTTTTAATTGAATAACGTTCATAAATGAATATTCTGGTTGTCGTTGTCGTTGTTGTTGTATAATTTCAATTTATTATAACAAAATAATTATTGAGAATACTACTACTGCTACTACTACTACTACTACTACTACTACTACTACTACTACTAATTCTGTTATTATTATTTTTTTTAAACGCACTTTCTCTACCAAAATTTACTATTTCTTATACCTATAGAGAGGTAAATTGTGTGGCAGCTTTGTACAAGTCAGTAATGCTTCTTTCAAGGTCAGCTTTAAGCCTAGTACGCAGAGACATTGTCTCTAGACTTGTATGTAGACTGTCTAAAATTTGTCTAAATAATGTATCGAGACTGTCTCGAAACAAAGTTTCTAGTCAGTCTCTAGACTTTATATAGACTAAATTTAGACAAAAATGCGTGTCTCTTTGTCTTCCATATGAACGGGAGATTTTGAGACAAAGTATATTGACTTTTATAAGTGTGTACGTGACAAAACATCCGCTTGAATACACAGGATACGTTGTGCCCGCTTACCTCATTCGCCTAGTGCTACTCATTCCGTGCGTTTGTGAATTGCAGAGTAATTTGATTTTTGTATTTTATTAATTGATTTCATATTATAATTTTATATTTATAGATTTTATAAATTGTATTTAAAACAGTATACTGATTTTCAAATAAAGTGTTATGTGGTCCACGGAAACAACTGTTAAATTTATTGAAGAGTTTCACTCTCAAGCGAGAAAGACGTTACTCACGCTTGTGGGACGTTACTTCAAGCGACTTCAAAATTCGAAATAAAAAGAAAGACGCTATCGAAATTTTGAGTAAAAAATACGAAATTGATTGTTTGAAATTTGTATTTTTCCGTGTTATTTTAGGCCCAATCATGTTAAGTAATTCAAAATCAGTTGGCGTCATCCTTCAACAAAACTGTTTTACTTTCAACGGGAATTACTATATTCAAAAAGATGGCCTGGCTATGGGTTCACCGTTATCCGGCCTGTTGGCTGATATATATCTTGATTTTTATGAAAACAACTACATTCTTAATAATAACATCTTCGCCAATAATATTATCTTTTATGGCCGATATGTTGATGATACTTTTCTGATTTTTAATGGTACTCTACGCAAAATCAGTAATCTTAAAAACCATATGAATACTGTTACTCACAATATTCAGTTTACTATGGAAACTGAAACCAACAATGAACTCAACTTTCTCGATCTTACTGTTACTAGGCGGCTTAACAACTTAAATTTTAAAATTTACAGAAAGCCTACCACCACAAACGTGACCATACATGCAGACTCACACCACCCTTTCTCTCAAAAATTAGCGGCCTACAGCAGTTTCATTCACAGGCTTTTGATGATCCCCCTAAATAATGATGATCTCGAGTGTGAACTCAACATAATTAAACACATAGCTATGGCCAACGGCTATGAGTGCCAAATGATTGACAACATCCTTAAAAAACACAAATCCCGTCGTTCCAGACAGACACAAGATAATACACCTAATAACAAATTCATCTCAACAACATACACCGAGTTGATGCCTAAGATCCTAACATCCACCTTAAGTAAAATAGGTTATACCGTTACCTTTAAAACAAATAACCGTCTACGGAACTTGGTTCGTCCAGTCGTTCAGACCAACATTGAATCAAAAACCGGTGTTTATAAGCTTATATGCGACGATTGTGACAGTTTTTATATCGGCCAAACGGGTAGACCTTTTATCAAACTATTCCGTGAACACACACAACACAGCCACTTTAACAGGGGTGATTTTTCCCTAGATAATATTAAATCTAACTTTACACGGCATCTCGTTTCGAGCAATCATTTATATACCAATTTCAACGCTAACCTTATACCTCTACATTATTGTAGTAAGGGCCGTTACATGGATGCACTCGAAGAATTCGAGATATATAGAGGTCATAATAACCCCGATATATGTGACGACATACTCAATGATAAACTTAACTTCAGGTTCAACCCACAGTATGATACCGCGCTGCGATCGCTTACAGATAATACTAGATAATAGTGCCCATCGACACAGTCTTGACATGCTACACGCGGTGCACCGTGTCGGTTAATAGTACGCTTATAATATGTTCATTCAGTGTATTTTACATATTTGTTTATTATGTGTTTGTTTTAATATAGATTTTATTATATAACGAGCTCCTTTGGAGTGAAGGTCTGAAGATGGGTCATATGGCCTGAAACGCGTAACCCAGGACAAATTACACTTGACGTCACTTGACGGAAATTATAAGGTAAATTATATAATTATCATGCAGTGACTTGGACCGCATTAATTATGTTAAATACGTAGGAAGTTTCTAAAACCTTGTCCATCCTCTAATTTCAAATTATTTAATAGATTTTTAGCATCCCCTTCATATCTTGAAAACTCTTGTCTTCGCCACCATCGTTTTTTATATATTTTTTCATTTCTTTGGCCAAAATAATTACAGCACAGGCACAAACACCAGCAACTACTTCATATTGCCATATCGACATATTGCCTACAAGGACTGACAGATGTGGACGCTATACATTGTATCGAGACTGTCTCTCCTTTGTATATAGACTGTCTTGAGACAAAATTTAGAGACAGTCTTTATACAAATCTGGAGACAATGTCTCTCAGTGCGTACTAGGCTTAACGATCAAAAATTTCTAGAGGTTTCTACAGCTCAGATTGCTGAAGGATTATTCTAGCGATACCTAGGACTATCTGGAAACACTATTACACAGTTCTTGCCGGGCGTAAGTGTATCAAACCACACGGCAGTTACTTTGACTTTTTCGATGCAGAATTTATTATTTGGTAGAGACTTAGTGTAAAGTGTTAATTGTTAATTACTGCGTTCGAACTTAAATATATTTATATATATATTATTGCATTGAAATATATATACATATGATATATATTAAATATATATTACTGCGTTGAAAGAAAAAATTACATAGAATCGTGGGACCAGTTAATGATGTACACGGCTGGAAAATAAGATATAACTTTGAATTGTATCAAATGTATAAAGAACCACCGCTAACACAATACATAAAACTACAGCGTCTAAGGTGGGCTGGTCATGTAGGAAGACAAAGTACCACGAAAACTATTGAATACCAGAATCCACGGAAAAAGATCAGTCGGGAGACCGAGGAGAAGGTGGGAGAAGGCGGTGGATGGGGATGCGAAAGAAATACTGAAAGCGCGTTCCTGGAGGAGAATGGCTACCAACAGAAGAGAATGGGGGGGAAAATTGAAGGAAGCTACGGCCCAACAAGGGCTGTAATACCATAAGATAAAGAAAGAGAGAGAGAGAGAGAGAGAGAGAGAGAGAGAGAGAGAGAGAGAGAGAGAGAGAGAGAGAGAGAGAGAGAGAGAGTGTGTGTGTGAGCGTGCGAACTTAGACAGCTCGTTATTTTCTATTATTTATGAAAGTAACAATTATTCACATTGATATAGTGACTATAAGGCCGTGGTCTGTTTTGATTATTATACTGATGGTTGTTTTAATCAGACGTTTTGGCCTCACCTCTGGAAGCCATCTTCAGTGGAACGGTTTTGCAACGGCTGACAAGGAGTGCGTCAGTTAAACCACAGTACACCTTCGGCAAAGGCTATTATAAGCAGACGTTTTGACCTCACCTCTGCATGCCATCTTCATTGAAACGGTTTAGGAAAAAACTGACAAGGAGTGCGTCAGTTAAACCACAGTACTGTGGCAAAGGCTATTATAAGCAGACGTTTTGGCCTCACCTCTGCATGCCATTTTCATTGAAACGGTTTAGGAAAAAACTGACAAGGAGTGCGTCAGTTAAACCACAGTACTGTGGCAAAGGCTATTATAATCAGACGTTTTGGCCTCACCTATGGAAGCCATCTTCAGTGGAACGGTTTTGCAACGGCTGACAAGGTGTGCGTCAGTTAAACCACAGTACACCTTCGGCAAAGGCTATTATAAGCAGACGTTTTGACCTCACCTCTGCATGCCATCTTCAGTGAAACGGTTTAGGAAAAAACTGACAAGGAGTGCGTCAGTTAAACCACAGTACTGTGGCAAAGGCTATTATAATCAGACGTTTTGGCCTCACCTCTGCATGCCATCTTCAGTGAAACGGTTTAGGAAAAAACTGACAAGGAGTGCGTCAGTTAAACCACAGTACACCTTCGGCAAAGGCTATTATAAGCAGACGTTTTGACCTCACCTCTGCATGCCATCTTCAGTGAAACGGTTTAGGAAAAAACTGACAAGGAGTGCGTCAGTTAAACCACAGTACACCTTCGGCAAAGGCTATTATAAGCAGACGTTTTGACCACACCTCTGCATGCCATCTTCAGTGAAACGGTTTAGGAAAAAACTGACAAGGAGTGCGTCAGTTAAACCACAGTACTGTGGCAAAGGCTATTATAAGCAGACGTTTTGGCCTCACCTCTGCATGCCATCTTCATTGAAACGGTTTAGGAAAAAACTGACAAGGAGTGCGTCAGTTAAACCACAGTACTGTGGCAAAGGCTATTATAATCAGACGTTTTGGCCTCACCTCTGGAAGCCATCTTCAGTGGAACGGTTTTGCAACGGCTGACAAGGTGTGCGTCAGTTAAACCACAGTACTGTGGCAAAGGCTACTATTATAATCAGACGCTTTGACCTTATCTCTGCATGCCATCTTCAGTGAAACGGTTTAGGAAAAAACTGACAAGGAGTGCGTCAGTTAAACCACAGTACTGTGGCAAAGGCTATTATAATCAGACGTTTTGGCCTCACCTATGGAAGCCATCTTCAGTGGAACGGTTTTGCAACGGCTGACAAGGTGTGCGTCAGTTAAAACACAGTACTGTGGCAAAGGCTATTATAATCAGACGTTTTGGCCTCACCTCTGGAAGCCATCTTCAGTGGAACGGTTTTGCAACGGCTGACAAGGAGTGCGTCAGTTAAACCACAGTACACCTTCGGCAAAGGCTATTATAAGCAGACGTTTTTACCTCACCTCTGCATGCCATCTTCATTGAAACGGTTTAGGAAAAAACTGACAAGGAGTGCGTCAGTTAAATCACAGTACTGTGGCAAAGGCTATTATAAGCAGACGCTTTGGCCTCACCCCTGCATGCCATCTTCATTGAAACGGTTTACGAAAAAACTGACAAGGAGTGCGTCAGTTAAACCACAGTACTGTGGCAAAGGCTATTATAATCAGACGTTTTGGCCTCACCTCTGGAAGCCATCTTCAGTGGAACGGTTTTGCAACGGCTGACAAGGTAGGCGTCAGTTAAACCACAGTACTGTGGCAAAGGCTACTATTATAATCAGACGCTTTGACCTTATCTCTGCATGCCATCTTCAGTGAAACGGTTTAGGAAAAAACTGACAAGGTGTGCGTCAGTTAAACCAGAGTACTGTGGCAAAGGCTACTATTATAATCAGACGTTTTGGCCTCACCTCTGGAAGCCATCTTCAGTAAAACGGTTTTGCAACGGCTGACAAGGAGTGCGTCAGTTAAACCACAGTACACCTTCGGCAAAGGCTATTATAAGCAGACGTTTTGACCTCACCTCTGCATGCCATCTTCATTGAAACGGTTTATGAAAAAACTGACAAGGAGTGCGTCAGTTAAACCACAGTACTGTGGCAAAGGCTATTATAAGCAGACGTTTTGGCCTCACCTCTGCATGCCATTTTCATTGAAACGGTTTAGGAAAAAACTGACAAGGAGTGCGTCAGTTAAACCACAGTACTGTGGCAAAGGCTATTATAATCAGACGTTTTGGCCTCACCTATGGAAGCCATCTTCAGTGGAACGGTTTTGCAACGGCTGACAAGGTGTGCGTCAGTTAAACCACAGTACACCTTCGGCAAAGGCTATTATAAGCAGACGTTTTGACCTCACCTCTGCATGCCATCTTCAGTGAAACGGTTTAGGAAAAAACTGACAAGGAGTGCGTCAGTTAAACCACAGTACTGTGGCAAAGGCTATTATAATCAGACGTTTTGGCCTCACCTCTGGAAGCCATCTTCAGTGGAACGGTTTTGCAACGGCTGACAAGGTGTGCGTCAGTTAAACCACAGTACTGTGGCAAAGGCTACTATTATAATCAGACGCTTTGACCTTATCTCTGCATGCCATCTTCAGTGAAACGGTTTAGGAAAAAACTGACAAGGAGTGTGTCAGTTAAACCACAGTACTGTGGCAAAGGCTATTATAATCAGACGTTTTGGCCTCACCTATGGAAGCCATCTTCAGTGGAACGGTTTTGCAACGGCTGACAAGGTGTGCGTCAGTTAAACCACAGTACTGTGGCAAAGGCTATTATAATCAGACGTTTTGGCCTCACCTCTGGAAGCCATCTTCAGTGGAACGGTTTTGCAACGGCTGACAAGGAGTGCGTCAGTTAAACCACAGTACACCTTCGGCAAAGGCTATTATAAGCAGACGTTTTTACCTCACCTCTGCATGCCATCTTCATTGAAACGGTTTAGGAAAAAACTGACAAGGAGTGCGTCAGTTAAATCACAGTACTGTGGCAAAGGCTATTATAAGCAGACGCTTTGGCCTCACCCCTGCATGCCATCTTCATTGAAACGGTTTACGAAAAAACTGACAAGGAGTGCGTCAGTTAAACCACAGTACTGTGGCAAAGGCTATTATAATCAGACGTTTTGGCCTCACCTCTGGAAGCCATCTTCAGTGGAACGGTTTTGCAACGGCTGACAAGGTATGCGTCAGTTAAACCACAGTACTGTGGCAAAGGCTACTATTATAATCAGACGCTTTGACCTTATCTCTGCATGCCATCTTCAGTGAAACGGTTTAGGAAAAAACTGACAAGGTGTGCGTCAGTTAAACCTGAGTACTGTGGCAAAGGCTACTATTATAATCAGACGTTTTGGCCTCACCTCTGGAAGCCATCTTCAGTAAAACGGTTTTGCAACGGCTGACAAGGAGTGCGTCAGTTAAACCACAGTACACCTTCGGCAAAGGCTATTATAAGCAGACGTTTTGACCTCACCTCTGCATGCCATCTTCATTGAAACGGTTTATGAAAAAACTGACAAGGAGTGCGTCAGTTAAACCACAGTACTGTGGCAAAGGCTATTATAAGCAGACGTTTTGGCCTCACCTCTGCATGCCATTTTCATTGAAACGGTTTAGGAAAAAACTGACAAGGAGTGCGTCAGTTAAACCACAGTACTGTGGCAAAGGCTATTATAATCAGACGTTTTGGCCTCACCTATGGAAGCCATCTTCAGTGGAACGGTTTTGCAACGGCTGACAAGGTGTGCGTCAGTTAAACCACAGTACACCTTCGGCAAAGGCTATTATAAGCAGACGTTTTGACCTCACCTCTGCATGCCATCTTCAGTGAAACGGTTTAGGAAAAAACTGACAAGGAGTGCGTCAGTTAAACCACAGTACTGTGGCAAAGGCTATTATAAGCAGACGTTTTGGCCTCTCCTCTGCATGCCATCTTCATTGAAACGGTTTAGGAAAAAACTGACAAGGAGTGCGTCACTTAAACCACAGTAGTTTGGCAAAGGCTATTATAATCAGACGTTTTGGCCTCACCTCTGGAAGCCATCTTCAGTGAAACGGTTTTGCAACGGCTGACAAGGTGTGCGTCAGTTAAACCACAGTACTGTGGCAAAGGCTTATAATCATACGTTTTGACCTCACCTCTGCATGCCATCTTCAGTGAAACGGTTTAGGAAAAACTGACAAGGAGTGCGTCAGTTAACCACAGTACACCTTCGGCAAAGGCTATTATAAGCAGACGTTTTGACCTCACCTCTGCATGCCATCTTCAGTGAAACGGTTTAGGAAAAAACTGACAAGGAGTGCGTCAGTTAAACCACAGTACTGTGGCAAAGGCTAGTATAAGCAGACGTTTTGGCCTCACCTCTGCATGCCATCTTCATTGAAACGGTTTAGGAAAAAACTGACAAAGAGTGCGTCAGTTAAACCACAGTACTGTGGAAAAGGCTATTATAATCAGACGTTTTGGCCTCACCTCTGGAAGGCATCTTCAGTGGAACGGTTTTGCAACGGCTGACAAGGTGTGCGTCAGTTAAACCACAGTACTGTGGCAAAGGCTACTATTATAATCAGACGTTTTGGCCTCACCTCTGGAAGGCATCTTCAGTGGAACGGTTTTGCAACGGCTGACAAGGTGTGCGTCAGTTAAACCACAGTACTGTGGCAAAGGCTACTATTATAATCAGACGCTTTGACCTTATCTCTGCATGCCATCTTCAGTGAAACGGTTTAGGAAAAAACTGACAAGGTGTGCGTCAGTTAAACAACAGTACTGTGGCAAAGGCTTATAATCATACGTTTTGACCTCACCTCTGCATGCCATCTTCAGTGAAACGGTTTAGGAAAAACCTGACAAGGATTGCGTCAGTTAAACCACAGTACACCTTCGGCAAAGGCTATTATAAGCAGACGTTTTGACCTCACCTCTGCATGCCATCTTCAGTGAAACGGTTTAGGAAAAAACTGACAAGGAGTGCGTCAGTTAAACCACAGTACACCTTCGGCAAAGGCTATTATAAGCAGACGTTTTGACCTCACCTCTGCATGCCATCTTCAGTGAAACGGTTTAGGAAAAAACTGAAAAGGAGTGCGTCAGTTAAACCACAGTACTGTGGCAAAGGCTATTATAAGCAGACGTTTTGGCCTCACCTCTGAATGCCATCTTCATTGAAACGGTTTAGGAAAAAACTGACAAAGAGTGCGTCAGTTAAACCACAGTACTGTGGCAAAGGCTATTATAATCAGACGTTTTGGCCTCACCTCTGGAAGCCATCTTCAGTGGAACGGTTTTGCAACGAATGACAAGGTGTGCGTCAGTTAAACCACAGTACTGTGGCAAAGGCTACTATTATAATCAGACGCTTTGACCTTATCTCTGCATGCCATCTTCAGTGAAACGGTTTAGGAAAAAACTGACAAGGTGTGCGTCAGTTAAACCAGAGTACTGTGGCAAAGGCTACTATTATAATCAGACGTTTTGACCTCATCTCTGGAAGCCATCTTCAGTGAAACGGTTTAGGAAAAAACTGACAAGGTGTGCGTCAGTTAAACCAGAGTACTGTGGCAAAGGCTACTATTATAATCAGACGTTTTGGCCTCACCTCTGGAAGCCATCTTCAGTGAAACGGTTTTGCAACGGCTGACAAGGAGTGCGTCAGTTAAACCACAGTACACCTTCGGCAAAGGCTATTATAAGCAGACGTTTTGACCTCACCTCTGCATGCCATCTTCAGTGAAACGGTTTAGGAAAAAACTGACAAGGAGTGCGTCAGTTAAACCACAGTACACCTTCGGCAAAGGCTATTATAAGCAGACGTTTTGACCTCACCTCTGCATGCCATCTTCAGTGAAACGGTTTAGGAAAAAACTGACAAGGAGTGCGTCAGTTAAACCACAGTACTGTGGCAAAGGCTATTATAAGCAGACGTTTTGGCCTCACCTCTGCATGCCATCTTCATTGAAACGGTTGAGGAAAAAACTGACAAGGAGTGCGTCAGTTAAACCACAGTACTGTGGCAAAGGCTATTATAATCAGACGTTTTGGCCTCACCTCTGGAAGCCATCTTCAGTGGAACGGTTTTGCAACGGCTGACAAGGTGTGCGTCAGTTAAACCACAGTACTGTGGGAAAGGCTACTATTATAATCAGACGTTTTGACCTCACCTCTGCATGCCATCTTCAGTGAAACGGTTTAGGAAAAAACTGACAAGGAGTGCGTCAGTTAAACCACAGTACACCTTCGGCAAAGGCTATTATAAGCAGACGTTTTGACCTCACCTCTGCATGCCATCTTCAGTGAAACGGTTTAGGAAAAAACTGACAAGGAGTGCGTCAGTTAAACCACAGTACTGTGGCAAAGGCTATTATAAGCAGACGTTTTGGCCTCTCCTCTGCATGCCATCTTCATTGAAACGGTTTAGGAAAAAACTGGCAAGGAGTGCGTCACTTAAACCACAGTAGTTTGGCAAAGGCTATTATAATCAGACGTTTTGGCCTCACCTCTGGAAGCCATCTTCAGTGAAACGGTTTTGCAACGGCTGACAAGGTGTGCGTCAGTTAAACCACAGTACTGTGGCAAAGGCTACTATTATAATCAGACGTTTTGACCTCATCTCTGGAAGCCATCTTCAGTGAAACGGTTTAGGAAAAAACTGACAAGGAGTGCGTCAGTTAAACCACAGTACACCTTCGGCAAAGGCTATTATAAGCAGACGTTTTGACCTCACCTCTGCATGCCATCTTCAGTGAAACGGTTTAGGAAAAAACTGACAAGGAGTGCGTCAGTTAAACCACAGTACTGTGGCAAAGGCTATTATAAGCAGACGTTTTGGCCTCTCCTCTGCATGCCATCTTCATTGAAACGGTTTAGGAAAAAACTGGCAAGGAGTGCGTCACTTAAACCACAGTAGTTTGGCAAAGGCTATTATAATCAGACGTTTTGGCCTCACCTCTGGAAGCCATCTTCAGTGAAACGGTTTTGCAACGGCTGACAAGGTGTGCGTCAGTTAAACCACAGTACTGTGGCAAAGGCTACTATTATAATCAGACGTTTTGACCTCATCTCTGGAAGCCATCTTCAGTGAAACGGTTTAGGAAAAAACTGACAAGGTGTGCGTCAGTTAAACCAGAGTACTGTGGCAAAGGCTACTATTATAATCAGACGTTTTGGCCTCACCTCTGGAAGCCATCTTCAGTGAAACGGTTTTGCAACGGCTGACAAGGAGTGCGTCAGTTAAACCACAGTACACCTTCGGCAAAGGCTATTATAAGCAGACGTTTTGACCTCACCTCTGCATGCCATCTTCAGTGAAACGGTTTAGGAAAAAACTGACAAGGAGTGCGTCAGTTAAACCACAGTACACCTTCGGCAAAGGCTATTATAAGCAGACGTTTTGACCTCACCTCTGCATGCCATCTTCAGTGAAACGGTTTAGGAAAAAACTGACAAGGAGTGCGTCAGTTAAACCACAGTACTGTGGCAAAGGCTATTATAAGCAGACGTTTTGGCCTCACCTCTGCATGCCATCTTCATTGAAACGGTTGAGGAAAAAACTGACAAGGAGTGCGTCAGTTAAACCACAGTACTGTGGCAAAGGCTATTATAATCAGACGTTTTGGCCTCACCTCTGGAAGCCATCTTCAGTGAAACGGTTTTGCAACGGCTGACAAGGAGTGCGTCAGTTAAACCACAGTACACCTTCGGCAAAGGCTATTATAAGCAGACGTTTTGACCTCACCTCTGCATGCCATCTTCAGTGAAACGGTTTAGGAAAAAACTGACAAGGAGTGCGTCAGTTAAACCACAGTACACCTTCGGCAAAGGCTATTATAAGCAGACGTTTTGACCTCACCTCTGCATGCCATCTTCAGTGAAACGGTTTAGGAAAAAACTGACAAGGAGTGCGTCAGTTAAACCACAGTACTGTGGCAAAGGCTATTATAAGCAGACGTTTTGGCCTCTCCTCTGCATGCCATCTTCATTGAAACGGTTTAGGAAAAAACTGGCAAGGAGTGCGTCACTTAAACCACAGTAGTTTGGCAAAGGCTATTATAATCAGACGTTTTGGCCTCACCTCTGGAAGCCATCTTCAGTGAAACGGTTTTGCAACGGCTGACAAGGTGTGCGTCAGTTAAACCACAGTACTGTGGCAAAGGCTTATAATCATACGTTTTGACCTCACCTCTGCATGCCATCTTCAGTGAAACGGTTTAGGAAAAACTGACAAGGAGTGCGTCAGTTAACCACAGTACACCTTCGGCAAAGGCTATTATAAGCAGACGTTTTGACCTCACCTCTGCATGCCATCTTCAGTGAAACGGTTTAGGAAAAAACTGACAAGGAGTGCGTCAGTTAAACCACAGTACTGTGGCAAAGGCTAGTATAAGCAGACGTTTTGGCCTCACCTCTGCATGCCATCTTCATTGAAACGGTTTAGGAAAAAACTGACAAAGAGTGCGTCAGTTAAACCACAGTACTGTGGCAAAGGCTATTATAATCAGACGTTTTGGCCTCACCTCTGGAAGCCATCTTCAGTGGAACGGTTTTGCAACGGCTGACAAGGTGTGCGTCAGTTAAACCACAGTACTGTGGCAAAGGCTACTATTATAATCAGACGCTTTGACCTTACCTCTGCATGCCATCTTCAGTGAAACGGTTTAGGAAAAAACTGACAAGGTGTGCGTCAGTTAAACCAGAGTACTGTGGCAAAGGCTACTATTATAATCAGACGTTTTGACCTCATCTCTGCATGCCATCTTCAGTGAAACGGTTTTGCAACGGCTGACAAGGTGTGCGTCAGTTAAACCAGAGTACTGTGGCAAAGGCTACTATTATAATCAGACGTTTTGGACTCACCTCTGGAAGCCATCTTCAGTGGAACGGTTTTGCAACGGCTGACAAGGTGTGCGTCAGTTAAACCACAGTACTGTGGCAATGGCTACTATTATAATCAGACGTTTTGACCTCATCTCTGCATGCCATCTTCAGTGAAACGGTTTTGCAACGGCTGACAAGGTGTGCGTCAGTTAAACCACAGTACTGTGGCAAAGGCTTATAATCATACGTTTTGACCTCACCTCTGCATGCCATCTTCAGTGAAACGTTTTAGGAAAAAACTGACAAGGAGTGCGTCAGTTAAACCACAGTACTGTGGCAAAGGCTTATAATCATACGTTTCGGACTCACCTCGGTTTTACTAACGCACACCTTGCCAGTCGTTTCAAAACGGTTCCACTGAATGCGAAGTCGAAATATGTGAATACAAAATCCATCAGTTTGATAATCACAGTAGACCACGGCATTACAGCCCGGATATATCAATGTGACCCCGACCGTGAAAGCCTAAGAAATATATTATTATAAAGGTAATTCACGTTTCTTAACATTTAAATTGACACAACAGAGATAGCGCCAGCAAGCACCAGACGCCTATGATTGGTCAAAAGTTAGTACTGTCTAGCGTTGTGGTGAACCCATATTTTAGTCAATAGTGATAAATCATCGGATAAATTCGGTCGAATTATAAATATGTTCTAGAATTTCTGAGAAACATTTATTCCAACATGTTTCTGATCGACCGTTAGCAAACCCTGTACCGATCAGCAGCACATTTATGTACTGTTTAAAACGACAATGTAGAGCCATACAAAAATTGCGATTCCGATCTGACGATGAGCTGTGAAGCTTGAAAGCGCTAATCGGGATAATTTTTATATAGTGGTGTGCAACAGTGATCATTCTGCTTGTGATTTCAACACTAACACAACTTTCTTCATTAAACATACAAAAATTAGAAATCAAAAATAAAGCGTTGTTTTTTTTTCTGTTGACGTTAAATTTTTATAATAAAGTATTTTATCTCGGTTCGGTTGTGTTCTTTGAAAGTTCTGAGTAAACTAATTTCTCCATTATAGGGTGCCAGCCTATACATGGGTAAGTAATGTTGAGGGGCTGCCCCCTTACGACTTCCAGTAATTTTTATTCAGAGTTGCCTTCCCATAGTCTTTGATGCCTCAACACCCATCTCCAAGGCAGCAGCAATATGTAAACCTACAACAATAGGGCGAAGTATTAGAGCCGATTAAATTATGGCAAATGATTTATTTTATTTAGAGAAAATTATGACACTCCGTATACTCTCCTATGCATGTGAAATATGTATATCAACCAAGAAAAAAGACAGTAAAATACAGACCTCGAAAATGGCGTTTTTAAAAGAAGTTAAATCTGTTCTAAACATTACTGTATAACAGAATAGTTGCAAGCTTTTACCTTGTATGATAAATTAATAGATTACAAATAACATTGGAGAGAACACTTAGAAAGAATGTCAGATACCGGGCTGGCCAAACAAATCTGTGCAATATTTACCGTATCGAATATTTACTAATCGAACGCAACACGAAGTAACACGACGGAAGAAATACGGTAAATATTATACAGATTTTGTCAATAAGTGACTTGCATACCAATTCAAACATGTTTTTCAAACAAATCAGTTAATAGAAACCTATAGGACACAGCTGTGCGGGTAGATCCAGGAAAAGACGGCTGGAAGATTTTTTAAGTCGGAATAGGCGACACTTTGCCTATGCCATGTTGTGAAGATGATGATGATCATGAAAGTATTTTATCATTGGCCGATATTCGAGTTTACTAGTTATTTAAAAAACACTACAGTATACTTATGTGAGTATTTTGATCGCAACAATTAAACTAGTTAACATAGATGAATTCAACATTATGGCACGCCATCTTATAGGTGGCACACGCAAACACTTATAGCCATTTGGTACTCTTGGGGCTACGTCTGTGTCAGATCGAGTACTTTCTGAAAGAATGTCACGTAGTTGTAGCGAATATTGGGCAACTAGGAAATGTAGGCTAACTGTAAAATAGGAATCGTGTTGTGTACGAGATGGCAGGAAACTATAATCATTAGAAATAAAGTTTCTGAGATCAATGATAGGCTGTGTCAGAGGAGACAGAATACGATTGGCGGCCATTACACACCAATTATATATTCGTCCCCCCTCGGCGTACAACACGCACGAATGTATAAAGAAAAATGGAAAGAGTCGGTATCCAAGAAAAAGATTGCAAAACAAGCGATGGCATATCAATTGACAGGTCGAAGAATTGTTAGAAGCCCGAGTATCAAACAATGAAGTCATAACAGGCAGAACTGACAAAATCCTAATACGGCAGACGAAGACGTCGAAGAGAATGAAGTAGTCCTACTGGAAAGAGCAAGACAGGAATTTTCTTCTTCTTCTTCTTCTTCTTCTTCTTCTTCTTCTTCTTCTTCTTCTTCTTCTTCTTCTTCTTCTTCTTCTTCTTCTTCTTCTTCGTCTTCGACTTCGTCTTTTTCTTCTTCAGGCTGTGGCCCTTACGATCGGTTGCTCATTCCTTGGTCCGATCATCTTTAATTTGGTCTTCCAGTATTCCACCGTCCTTTCGGATTATAAACCAAAATTTGTTTTGGTATACCGTTCATATGCATCCTTTCGACATGGTCTGTCCAATCCTGTCTGTATTGTTTAATCCTTTCGTTTAGGTTGTATATTCCAAGGATGTTCCTTAAATCATCATTTCTTAGCCGGACCCTCCGTGATACTCCCAGCGCTGATCAAAAAAGTTCGTTTCACTAGCCTGTACCCGGCTTTAGGTCTTTGCGTTCAGCGTCTTTGCGTTCTCACTGCCATAAAGGCCCCATAGCACTCAGGTGTTTGCCTTTGGTGACAATTAATTAGGACCTGATTGTAACAGCTGTGTATTTTCCGACAACATAATATTATTGACCGGCTGTACCATGTTGTGGACGAAGCTGTTATGTCAGATAACCGCTCTCAGCTGATGTGGACTAATGTGGTATTGCCCGCAGCTGTGGCAATTAGTGTTGCACTGCCAAACGTACCGTGGTACCGCGGTTTATGGTTTCCTGTGCTCCCCTAATTACAGAATTATGTCGGCAGTTACCCTTACACTTCAATAAAACTTCAGATACTAATACAACAATCGTTTAGAAATGACCAACTTATTGTTACGTAATGCGGAAAAAATGTTACACCATGACAGAACATTCTACGTGTTTCTCGGCTCTTCCAGCTGTACGTACTGCTGCTACTGAGGTGAAGGACAATTACGTGACACTTGTCACGTGTCCGAGACTGATCCAAATTTCACCAGTGTGCAAAGCCGCAATCTATTACGTTCTGGTGTTTTGACGCGTACTATGTAATATTCTGGTATTTCAGCGGGGTATAAATGTAGGCTGTCAGCGGCGCTTAGTTCAGTTAGTGTCGGGCGATTTACACGGTGCGATTCGAAGTGTTGTGGCGAAATGTTATGTTTTTATTTTTATAATTGTGCGGGACAATTGTAATACAATTGTGTTTTTTATTAGTTGAAATTATTATTGGGTGTGATAAATTTTTGTTTGACTTCTTGTAAGAGCTTATCTTGTTGATTACAAACTGTTCAAATGTGACAAACAAAGCTGGTGAATAGTGACTTAGGTGATGATTTGTATTTAGTTTTCCACTGTAACATACGACTATCAGTAGACTGTCATAACAGTATATTGGTCACTTTCCCTGAAACTGTACAACAAAATGAACTACAGAGATTGTTAAATGATTGTTGACTGATAAGGACGTCATCGGCAACTGATGGCTACGAAACTCAAATAAATCTGTTGTTTTTTCAATATTATTAACAATTTTTTTTAGTTTATAATTATTGCGCAGATGCCATAAATTCTTTGTGAATTTATTCTTGGTTTCCATGGAAACGTTTTCAGAAGAGAGCTTGCTTGTGGGATAGTGGGTTTACTATCAAAAAGAGTCTATTAGTCTTAAATTTTAAGAAATTTTAAACAGTATTTTTTTATTGTTCTTGACCCACAGAAAATGACGCTGCCAACAGTTTAAATAGAAATAAAAATTATTTACATTTTTTACCAAACGAAAACTGTCAATCGGTCAACAGAGAACTATTTCTTGTGTGATATCAGTATTACAAGCAACCAAACATTATTATACTCCCGATAAATTAATCGAATTTTTTTTTTATAAACTGAAGTCTCTTTTTATTTGTTTTGTCAAGTAAATTGCGCCATCTATAACTTTGCAAAACGAATTTGTTTTGCAGTAGTACCAACTTAAAATAGTCTTTTATATCGATACAGTTGTGAACGGTATTTCGGGTGGGATCAGATCACCATCATCTTCGTGCTACCTGTTCCGCCTTCAAAACATTCTCCAGCCATCTCGTCCTGGGTATTTCCACACAGCTTTGCCCTATAGGTTTGTATTTCCAAATTTGTTTGGCCAGTTTTGAATCTGATATTTTTTCGAAGTGTTCTGTCCACCGTTGGTTGTAATCTTCAAATTTTTAATTCAGAGTTAAAAACTTGTGACTCTTGTCTTATAGCCTGATTTCATATACGGCCAGTTTAGAACACCTTTTAACTCTCCTTAAGAAAGCCATTTCCGAGGCCTGTATTTTACTGCTTGTTTTTTGTATATGTGCATAATTGACACCCATAGGATAGTGCAGGGTCTGCCTTAAGTTTGTAGAACTTATATTTCGTATCTCGACCTACCTTGTTTATAAAAATACGGTTAATGAAGAAATTTGTGTTAGTGGTTGAAATCACAATCAGAATGATCACAGTTGCACACCACTATGTAAAAATTATCCCAATTAGCGCTTTCAAGCTTCACAGCCCATCGTCAGATTGGAATAGACACAAAATAAGTGGAAACAACCCCTTCACCCCTCTCCACCACCATGCTCACACACAACAAGCTATAATATAAATGACCCTTCCCCACCCCCTAAACCCTGTCCCACCATCTGTAGAGTTACATATTTTTTCAAGCAAATTCCTTGTGTTTCAGTGTTGTGTGTGTGTGTGTGTGTGTGTGTGTGTGTGTGTGTGTGTGTGTGTGTGTGTGTGTGTGTGTGTGCATCCTTTTAAACTACCCACTTCCTCTCCACACACGTGGGTCAGTCAACACCCTTATTTTAAAACATCCAAATAGTACTATGCAAAACAATTCTTAATATTATCTATCTGTCCTCTATCATTTACTTCTTAATCATGTTATAAAATATTTCTTCATTATCAAATTTAATTTTAATATTAATTAAATTGTCTAACCCTTTTTCTCTCTCTTTCAATATTTCTAACTCCTCTCTAAGCTTCCTTTCAACTGTGTTATTCACTACTTTTACAATTTCGTATTCTTCCAAAGGATTAACAAACTTATGGTTGTCTTCTATGAAATGTCTTGCATATAACGAATTGGTTGTTCTATTACCTTCTCCACGTTTGTGGTCAGACAACCTGCATACGAATTTCCGTCCTGTCTCTCCTAGGTACACCTTGTTGCAGTCTTTACATTTTAATTTATAAATTCCGCTTTTCTGTAATACTGGAATTTTTTCTATATTCTTATTCCATATTTATTCTTATTCTTATTCTTATTCCATATACATTCTTTCTATATTATGTAACTAAACTAAAGAATAAAATAAAGAAGAATGATATTATAGTAACGAAGGCGGACAAAGGAAATACAATGGTACTACTGAGAAAGGACGAATACATAAAGAAAACGGAAGAATTTATAAGGGAAGGACCATACGAGGAAATAAAGTATGATTATACAAGTAAGTACCAGTCAAGGATAAAACAAATGATGAAACAGATAACATTTATAGAAGAAAATAAGAAAAAGTATTTATTGGAAAGTAATCCAACAGCACCAACTTTTAAAAGTCAGGTTAAGATACATAAAGAAGGAAAACCAATTAGACCGATTGTTTCTTTTATTAATGCACCTATTTATAAATTATCAAAGGAAGTTAGCAGAGTACTGAAAGAGAAATATGAATTTGGGACAAAATACAACATAGAGAATAATGTAAAATTGATAGAAAAATTAGAAAATGTTAGGATTAATGTAAATACAAAATTGATATCACTGGATGTTAAGGACATGTTTACCAATATCACAGTAAATAAAGTTATTAAGTTAATAAACGATAATAATATGGGAGAATACAGGTATAAAAAGCAGTTGATGAAAGTAATTAAAGAATGTGTAAATCAGAACTATTTTAGGTTTAATAACAAGTTTTATATACAGAAAAAAGGTTTACCTATGGGGTCTTCATTATCCCCTATTCTTGCTGAAATATACATGAATGATTTTGAAAAGCAATTAATAACGTCCACTAAGTATAAAAACAATATAAAATTATGGTCTAGATACGTTGATGATGTATTAGTAATTTGGGAAGGAAGCATAGAAGAAGTGCATGAGTTTATAAATGAGGTAAATAGTAAGGATAAAAACTTACAATTTAAAGAAGAGATAGGAGGTAAGAAAATAAATTACTTAGATTTAAACATAGAAATTAAAGATAATGAGAAACTACAGTTTGGGATATTTAGGAAAGAGTCGTATTCTGATATAATTATACCAAGAGAGTCTTACCACCCATATAGATATAAAATGGCGGCAATCAATTCATTTTTTTACAGAGCTCAGAAGTGTTTAAAAGAGACCGAGTCAAAAGATAGGGAGTTAAGAACGATAAAGGGAATTGTAAGGAGTAATAATTATAATACCAACATAGTGGATAAAGTTATGAAAAGGGTTAACATACAAAAAGATAAAATAGAACCAGAACAAAAGAATTATGCAGGGTCATTGACATACATAGGTTCACATACGAGAAAAATTATAAAATGTTTTAATAAATATGGAGTAGATATAGCTATTAAAAAATGTGAAACGGTATTTGATAAGATAAGGAATAAGAATATAGAAAAAATTCCAGTATTACAGAAAAGCGGAATTTATAAATTAAAATGTAAAGACTGCAACAAGGTGTACCTAGGAGAGACAGGACGGAAATTCGTATGCAGGTTGTCTGACCACAAACGTGGAGAAGGTAATAGAACAACCAATTCGTTATATGCAAGACATTTCATAGAAGACAACCATAAGTTTGTTAATCCTTTGGAAGAATACGAAATTGTAAAAGTAGTGAATAACACAGTTGAAAGGAAGCTTAGAGAGGAGTTAGAAATATTGAAAGAGAGAGAAAAAGGGTTAGACAATTTAATTAATATTAAAATTAAATTTGATAATGAAGAAATATTTTATAACATGATTAAGAAGTAAATGATAGAGGACAGATAGATAATATTAAGAATTATTTTGCATAGTACTATTTGGATGTTTTAAAATAAGGGTGTTGACTGACCCACGTGTGTGGAGAGGAAGTGGGTAGTTTAAAAGGATGCACACACACACACACACACACACACACACACACACAACACTGAAACACAAGGAATTTGCTAGAAAAAATATGTAACTCTACAGATGGTGGGACAGGGTTTAGGGGGTGGGGAAGGGTCATTTATATTATAGCTTGTTGTGTGTGAGCATGGTGGTGGAGAGGGGTGAAGGGGTTGTTTCCACTTATTTTGTGTCTATTCCAATCTGACGATGGGCTGTGAAGCTTGAAAGCGCTAATTGGGATAATTTTTACATAGTGGTGTGCAACTGTGATCATTCTGAAAAATACGGTTGATTGTTCCACAGATCGTCTGGAACTTACCTAACTTAACATCAATATCATAATTCCTATCATAGCTAGTATCATTTCCCAAATAAATAAAGTAGTCCAGAATTCGATCACTAATCATTAATTTTGTTTTTATTGGCGCCTTGCCTTGAAATGCCATTACCTTTGTTTTTATAGCGGAGATTTGCATATTGTATTGTTTGCAAATCTGATGAAGCTTAAAAACAGATTTTTATAAAGCAAATTCTGTATTTTCAAGTACGAGCAAATCGTCAGCAAAGAACAGCACATTCAAATATCTGTCTCGTGATAACTTAATACCAGAGTTCACTAGATGTTTCCATTTCCTTACCAGATCGTCAGTATAAATGTTAAAAGTAGGTGATATACTGCAGGCTTGTCTAACACCTTGACTGGTAGATATTTGTTGAGATATCTTATAATTATTTTTACCAGCTATTCTTGTTACGTTAAATAGGCCTTGTACAGTCTCTTATAAGTTGTTGTGTGTATCAATGTCATAATTTCTATCACAGCTAATATCATTTTCCACACCATTGAAGTGGCTCACCTGTTCGAAATCAGGTATCAGGTGTAGAGGTATTTTTCGAAACCAGGTTGGTGATTTTACCCAGACGTATTGTGGTAACACTGCTACAGTCAAACATTGCAGAGGAAAACCAAACAATTTTTTAACGGATCAACGGAGCAAAGCAAACCTCGGTGTATACATTATTATCGTACGCATTCCAATTTGAAACAAGTTATTTATAGTTCCCCGTTGTCTGAATGTTTGTTTCCGGTTTGGAAACGTTTAACGAAATTACGATTTCAACGCTTATATGCACATGACACAGCATTATCGAGAATTGGTTCTGAAACTTTATTGATAACGCTTCCTACCTGCCACCCTTTTCTGATAAGGCAGTTCTCTCGTTTTGATTCTTTCCACTTACCTGCAACAAACAAAAACTCAGGTCAAAACACGTGTATTACCATGTTACTGCGTTATTGTGTGTGTGTGTGTGTGTGTGTGTGTGTGTGTGTGTGTGTGTGTGTGTGTGTGTGTGTGTGTACAATCTACAAGATTCCGGGGAATACCCGAACAAATGTAGTGAGAAAATTCCATCCCACACTGCTTGTCATGTCTTCTTTTTGTAATAAAAGATGTCAAGAACTAAATGAAGTTTCATAATAGAATGGAAACTTACGGTTATGCTGTACTCATAACAAATGTACTCACGCATACAAATGTGAAAAACAAAACAAATTATTACCTGAACCAACACCAATCAATTGAAAGCATTATATAATTTTTAGAAGTACGAAATACGGATTCTCAGAGAATTACTTAACAAATCCGCCACAATCACAACAACGAAACCTCGACCGAAAGGAACAGGCATTATTCACATCAGTATCCTATCATATATTGAATTATTTTTTTCCCTTATTTATTAGCAATCTTAATTGCGTGGTGTAATGATAAACCTAAAAAATGTGTTGCCAATTGACAACTTCTTTGGCTCTTGGATATTTTAAATAATAATAATGGCTCCCATCATGTGTACCACCGAAGTAGCTTAGGATAAGGCAGTGTAGGATGCCTTATGTGAGCCGTACGACATACGAGGAAAGCAGTGTGGCCAGCACTACGCTCCAGCCGCCCATTATTATCCCCAGCATGTTATCTCAGGTACTCATTTTCAACAGGCTGAGTTGACCTGGGGGCTGAAAAACGAACGTTAATGGTGGGGGGCCGGGAACCGAACCCGGGATTTCTAGGTTACCAGCCAGATGCCATACCCACAGGTCTACTGAGCCGCCTCTTGGCTCTTGGATATTTTAAAAACTAAAATTACACGTTTAAATTTTCATTCCTCGCTGCTCGCCATAACTTATGTTTATGATAAAAGAAGACGAGAACGTCAGTGTAGAGGCTAGCAGCTTTAGAGAATCTCACAAGTGGACTACACGATCCTGTACATCCACCAATAAACTTGGACTTTTTACAAAATATGTAGGCAAGGACCTTCAAACTAATGGTCATAGGCAATCCATCAGTGCAAAAAGAACTCGATGAAATCGTTTATTCTCGATAGATCAAGAATATCGTTTTCAGTTTTGTTAGTTTTATTAGCAGCCTTCTTAACACCAACTTTGTCACTACTTATTTCCACACTGTTAAATACTTCATTCTTGACGAGGCCTTTTGGTGTCTCCACTATCTTCAGGTCTTAAACGACCTTCTTGTTAATTTGTTTTTCACCCGTTCCCCCCTTACTTTTCTTATTTTTGTACATTTTTTCAATTGTCTCTTCTACCTCTTGCCTCACCTGTTTCTTAATTTCTTCGGTTTGTATTTCTTCCGTTATTATTTCACATTCTATAGTAGCATTTTTTCTATTAATACTCACGGTGGTGGATATCTCGAACTCTTTTCCAACAATTCTTGTTCCTCTTCCGTAAAAGTAATTTTATTTAGGTTAACAACTAGTTCCGCTAAATTATCTTTTCTATTCCTTTTGTCATCTGTGTTTATTTTCTGTTGAAACAGTTTATCTAATTTCATTTTTTAATTTTTCGTTTTTATTTTTTAACTTCCTATTCACATAATCTTCACCAAACCTATGCAACATCTCTTATATCTCGATAAATGAAAATATTTTGTACGATTGTAAATGTCTTTCGTATAATTCTTTGTTAAATGCATTCAGTTTTCCATAAAGGTGCTTGATTTCCATTTTCAACCACAATCTTTCACTTAATTTCTTTACCTTCTTCTCTACTTCTCCGCTGTTTTTTATTTTAATTTCGGCATGTTTAGGTGTTATATTTTTGTGCATACACTGTTTATTAAACCATATTTTACTAACCATTTTCCTTAATTTAACTTTAGTTTTCAAATACATAAACACTAACCTTGCCTTATTCATCATCTTTCTATCTTCCACTTGCAACTCGCTTACAGGTCGTTTAAGACCTGAAGATGATAGAGACACCGAAAGGCCTTGTCAAGAACGAAGTATTTAGCAGTGTGGCAATAAGTAATGACAAAGTTGGTGCAATAATCGTTTTTTCCAAATCAATCACAATCGTTTTCAGTTTTAATACGGTGTCTTAACACCATGTTTAAACCGTTTACAGTGTATTGACTGCAGATTTTTTCGATGGAAATTTTTCAAGCATATTCTCAATTTCTGTTAACTGAAAAGTTGAAATTACTAGAAAATAGCTATTTCAATTTATTGTCCAGTGTTTACAGAATATTAACATTTCCACTCAGCCGTTAACTTGTATTTTGACCCGTTGTATTGCTTTACATAAGCAGGTTTCAGCAGGAGCAGAGTTTAGTAAGATCGTAACGGACCGCTTGCTGCAAATGGAATTAGATCAATGTATACAGTACAGAGCCAGTGAGCACCCGTCTTCACTGCTGGCGAACCATTTACTTTCAATTACGTAAAACGTACTCTGTTTGCTGAAACAACAACAGACCTTTCCTACAGACTTCATTTACGATTCTCCCCAGTCTAACGGCGAAGCAGACCGTATCGTGGGCAGGGCACCAGTAAAACGAATCCAGGAATATTAAATTGAATTTAATTGATTAAATCTTGTATGTAGATCAACTTTGCTTATACAAATAACATTTAATTAGTAAACAGTAAATAATATTATTTTCAACAAGGTTATATTTCATCATCACCATCGTCATCTCCAAGGATTGAACCAAATGAAGGTTCGTTCCACGCTGAACCAAGCAAAGTCTACAGCTGGTCACTCCAGCGCTTCCTCGGACGTCCCACACTTCTCCGTCCCTTCGGTTTATAGTTCCATAGTTGTTTGGGAATGCGGCAGTCATCCATTCGGCAAAGATCTTCTCACCAGTTCAGCCGATACTGGGCAATCATGTCGAGTATACTCATAATATTCAGTTCCTGCCGTATATCTGTGTTTCTTCTACGATCATGGAGAGTATACCCTGCCACGTGCTTGAGAAATCTGATTTCAGCCGCTTGGATACGACTGGGCTGGTCTTTCGTTGAAGTCCAATTCTCAGACCCATAAAGAAGTGTGGGAAGAGCCATCACCTTGTAGAGTTTTAGGCGTGTTCCTTTACTTGCTGACCTAAGGGCTCGCCTAATGTTACCGCACATAAGGTTGAACTCATGCAACTTATTCACAACGTCGTTGCTTGTATTATAAGACACACTGCAGCACAGGTATTCAAAATTGCTGACTTGTTCCAGGACAGTAAGGTTATATATTTTATTTAAGTTATATTGTGTTGTATGCTACGTACTTTACAGATTTTATGAATATATCAACCAGTTTGAACGGCGTACCAGGTAAACAACCTGGCTGTTCCTTTCCAGTCATCGTCATTTTTTCACCACTCTCTTCAAACCTCATCATTAGATCCTCTTTTCGCCCACGATACTCTTCAGGGTCTCCTCCAGCACCACATCTTAACGCCAGCATCAGTACATTATAACCCCAGAATACTGTCATAATCTCTTAGATCTGATGAATACTGTATTATAAACTATAGTGTATACAGTATTATATGTTCAGTATAATATGATGGACAGTACTTAAATAAAATAGACTTTCATTATGAAAAAGAATTTTATTTAATACCCAATACTAATAAGAACAACACAAAAAGAAAGGGAGCAACGTGTGTGTGTGTGTGTGTGTAAGGATATTAATTATCGACCGTATTAATTATGGTATCTAGTAGATATCGAGTTCATGTTGTAATAAAAACACAGTTTTCATGCAACGCCTCAAAATTTTATTTAAGCCCATAATCATGGCCACAACGTAAAATAAAAGCTTGTATAGTTTTAATAGAAGTTTTTTCATATTCTATGATACTAATAGTGCCGGCACCTTTTAATGCCACGTAGAGGGTTAAAAGAGGGCGATGGGCTGGGCACCAACACTGTTCAACTTACCACTTGAATATGTGATCAGGAAATTGTCAATTGATAGGGATTCAACATTAAAACATAAAATGGTCCAGATTGTAAGGTATACAGATGATATAAATATTATGGCAAGATCACAAGGAAGAGCAAAAGAGACATTCCAGGAACTCAAAGGTGAAGCGGAAGAGATAGGATTACAGGTTAATACAGATAAAACAAATGTTATGATCACCACTCGCAAGAAAACCAGGAAACCTGAACAGTTTAAAATTGAACCACTAAACCTGGAAATAGTGAATCGGTTTAAATATTTGGGATGTTGGATGGCAGAAGACAATGAAGAAATAAATGAAATAAGGAAAAGGATACAGGCCGCAAATAGAGCATATGCTTCGTTGACATCTATATTCAAGACAAGGAATATCCACCATCAGTCCGAGGTCACATTATATGAAGTTATGGTTAGACCGGTGATAACATAAGGCAGCGAGTAATTATGTTACTTACGATTATTGTTGTTAGTCACAGATACGCACATTATATTATAAATTTTGGAGATTAGTGCTCCACGTTTGGATGTGCCAAATATTATAATATTTTAATAACTATTAAGATTTATTGAGAACTGCACCACTCAAATTTATATTATTAATTATTACCTGGGCGCCAGAGCAGGAGATCTCAGGTTTGTTTATGAAATAATAACAAACTGTTCAGATACTAATAATTGTATTGTTAGATTCTTGTTACTGAATACATCTTAGACTTAATCATTACTATCATCTTTATAGTTAATAACAACAAAAGAATTTATTAATATTTCTAGTTCACAGCTTCTTCGAAATCAGATTAATCAAGTATATTCAAAGGAGTACTTAGTAGATTCAATTTACTCCATTAACAAACTTAAATCATCGCTATTAATCAAACAAACATATATGTGTATATAAGTATATCTATCATCAATTCTTAACTGCTACGACTTCTATACTATTCAATCTATATTTAATTATTTAATTCATTTATCGTTTCAATAATTATTACTATTGGTTTCTTACTTTGCTATATCATACGTCACCCAAACATGTCGTCTAGCATAAATTGAATGTTTAGTATCTGAACATCGTGGGTCTTTTTAAAATGAGATGAGTTTATTGAGATATGAAATTTATGTTAATCAATTATATTGTAATTTATAAATGAGACATTGTTACTTGTTGCAGGATTCCTGATAGGCGAATGACGACTTGTATTCTTGCGTTAACTATCACACGACACTTTCACTGATCACGCTTTATTAACTTTCTTTAACCACATCACACGCTCGCGTTATTACTATACGTCACGCACAAATAAATAATATACTTCTTGCTGCAATCTACGCGCACAAGTTAAACATCTTCTGGTCCGTACGTACTATCGCGCACATATATAAAATAAACTTCTTGATGTATGTAATTCTATCTCAACTATTGAACCGGGATCATCTAATGCTTTGAACTTAGAGTAATAGTATTAAAATTGCTCACATCGAGTGACGCAGGTTTCCCGTGTTTTTTGCGTGAAAATTCAACTTAGACTCCTCGTTGTGGGCTCCGCGTGTTATTTTTATAGTTTCTTCAATTCTACCCTCACTACATCTTCTGTTGATCGTTCCTTATTGGTCTTACATGCAAAATTTTGCCGGTATTTTTGAATGTATCCAGTCTGGTGTCGTATCTCTTTCGCGCTCACTACTGACGCTATTGGTGATTGGTTCCCAAAGTGCGGGCGATAATTTTACGCGGGTGTTCGTTATACTCCCTAAAAAGTGACGCGACTTTCTAAAATCGTCATATTTACTGGCGTGGCCTCTTTTGTCTGTTGAAGGACACCGTACCGTTAACCTAACGGTATATAGGCGTTTTTTGCTAGTTTTACACTACAAAACAATTTATGTGTTTACGACATGTAGGGTGTCTTAGGTCTATTATACATATTTTTGCCGGCGCCGGTCTGTCGCACAGCCGAACCTCTTTTAGATTCACTATTCAATTATAACTTTACTTAAAACTACGTACATTTCAATACTTTAATTTATCATTAAATTTTTCTTACTTATTATAGGTATCTACATACATATTAAATTATGATACTGTTATACAGTATCGTTTCAATATAATACTGGACAATACACTAAGATATAATGTACACACATATATTGGTTACATTTAATTAAATTTTGTACAGTGACAGTGTGTGAATCTATTAAGGCGGCTATGCACTAACCATTCCCGCTGGACGTCATGACGGACAGCAAGTCGAAAACGACAGTGCGTAGCTTTGACATCCATCCGCACGTCGTGTATTTTTTGAAGGATATGCACGACGAAAAATTAGTCCAGCAAGACCATCAGCTCAATCCGCACGACGTGCGGATGGATCGTGTGTAGTGTTGACGGATGTCAACGAATCGTGCATCGTGCATGTTTGATCATGCGTACGCTTGCTGTCTATCAAACCGTCATCTTCGAGCAAGTACAGTACATGTTTTTAGAGCACATTAGTTTAATAAATGTTTACTGTTTCATTTTACTTACACTCATTCTTTAGCTTAAATTTATAAGTAATAATTCAGATTAGTTTAATATTTAGTTCAGTTTATTCTTCGTTTACATAACACATTCAAATATTATTAACAGTTATTATTAATTTGTTTTAATTACAATTCATAATGGGCCGTGAAATAACATCAAAATTTATCGAAAAATATAAATGAAATAGATGTCTGTGGGACGTATCCTGTCAACGAGAACGTCTGGCACGCTGGACGAGTTGCACGACAGTATGGTGGGCACATCCATTACCGAGGTCGGGCATGCTGGACAGCGGCAATGGTTAGTGCGTGACCGGCTTTATTTGACTGAGGAAGGAGCGGGACAGGCATAAAGTAAAGAATGTCCAAGTATAACGGTATAATGGCGGAAGGGGTTGGCGTTGTTGACCTGTCAGTTTCTGTTTCCAGTTTGGTTTTTACGGAATGCATTAACTTTGAGTAATACTAACTGAGACTGTACCTACGTCTGTTTTTTTTTGTTTAGAGAAAATTTTATTTTTTCAATAGTTATCATTAGGGCTAAGATTTTTATGTAATATCAACATGCAAAATATGTACATATTTATGTAATAATATCAGGTGAAATATGTAATATTACATAAAAAAATTTTTAAATATGTAAGATTAATTTAATTTAATTTTTGTATAAATGATATATTAAACATTATATTACTTGAAGATTCCTCATTTTATTAATTATATTTTTGCAAAATAAAGTGTGGTACAATAATTAATTAATTAAGCATGTCCATATTACAGCAAACTTAAATAAATTCCATTATTATGTATGAAAAAATGCGAAAATTTAATAGAAGTTTCACAATTATTATAATTTTCATAGTGACTGTTTAAACTATCTGTCCAATAAATATTACTTTGCAGTACTCAATCTACTTACTTCACTCCGAATTGCAATGAACTATCAGATACATCTCCAAGTTTTCCATTGTCATGGAATGCCGCCGGTCAGAGAGGATGTTTTTGTATACAGAAAATGACCTCTCCACGTCACAGGAAGTTGCTGGTGCAAATTTAAGTAGATTAAATTTTTCAGGAGAGATATCGCCTGGAGGATTCTCTTCTTCGCCGCTGAGGATCTTGTACATTGCAGTCATTGTCGAGAAGCCAGGATTTCTCTCCATAACAGACTCAAATTTCTTCATTACTTCTATTCCAACAGTCCCTTCAACAGCACTTAACTTGGATTTCACATCTTCCACAATGTTCAATGATTTCTTCAAAGGCATGCCACGAGTTTCTAATTTTAAAATACTGTCAGCAATGAATCCAAAATTGCTTTGGATATAAGCTAATTGGCACTGTACTTCAGAATCACTGAAGGCACTTTGGGCGTCTCTCACTGAAACTGCTGATTTACCTGGAAACGAATCTATCACAGACTTCACATCTTTAAAATGTTCACTATAAAAGCAGGCAGCTTCGATCCACGTACCCCACCTAGTCAGGACAGGTTCAGGGGGCAATTTCACATTTGGCAATTGTTCTCTGTAGTGCAACACACGTTGGGGGGCTTTAACGAATACTTTCTTGGTGTTTGAAATAATGCTGCTCACTTGTGGATATTTACTTCGCACTTCTTCGGCGACACGTTGCAGTCCATGGGCGAGACAGGTGAAATGGATCATATTTTGATAGAACACACGTAAAGCAGTTCCCGCCTTTAGCATGTACGCTGCAGCATCAGAATAAAGAACAAGAACTTTATCTTCTTGAACGCCTTCAGGCCACAACACTTTAAGACCATCATTCACAAAACGAGCAACTGTTGCATGATTTGTGTGTTCCAACACTTTCGAAGAAATCAGAAAAGGTGTAGGGGATTCTTCTCCATCCAGCTTACCAATCACAAGGTTGGCAACATAGCGCCCTTTCACATCCGTAGTTTCATCGACAGCGATCCATATATAGTTGCTGCCTATATGACGTCGCACGTATGCCAGCGCTTCCTCGTGACACAAATGCAGGTAGTTTTTTCGGAGCGTAGAATCGTTAAGTATCTGCCTCCCGCAATACTTCTCTAAAAATGCGCGATATTTAGGTACCTGGAGTTTGTACCACGGGACATTTGCGGCAACCATAGCAGTACACATGTCATAGAAGAATTCATTCCTTGCACTTGAAGACTGTTGCATTTGAGATAGAAGGACTTGCTATTTAGATGTTTGTAGTGCTTTATTCCTAGTATGCAGGGCACTGCGCACATGTTGTTCAAGTTGTGATTTCATTGACCATGTAATCTTCTTATTACAAGCCTGGCAGAGAACCACAGCTCCATCAGTAGTGAACGAATCATCTATTGTAACCCACGACTTTAACTTCGATGATAATTTTGACGCTACAGGAGGCATCACAGGTGGAATTCAATTAAACACTGTGGTTGCCAAAGCGATACTAAACGTACGAACTCAAGAATAGTGGTGGGTACAAAAATGCTCAACTGTTTTAAAAAAACAGTTCGCCGAGAAAAACGAACGAACTGTTCTTTCTCACGCACACAAACAGTTTACTCTTTACTCTGCCCCTTCCACTTAGCCTCTCCATTTACTAGTACCCACCCCACCACGCACTCTGTTTGTAAGCAAAACGGACTGTCTTCCTAGAAACGGAGCTATTTGTCCAAAACAACTGTTGCTTATCGTTTCTGAAAACGGAGTGAATAAGCAAAACACAATCGGCAACGAACTGTTCTTTTCTCCACTAATATCTTTCTTGGAATTCTTCCCTGACCCTTTCTCAGCAGCTTATAAATAGCTTGGAAAATCCGTTTCAGGTACCTGAGTTTTTTAGTGAAGAAATATTGTCATACGGACTGTTTTAAATTACCGTATATTTCACTTGCGAAAAAATACTTTTCTTACAGTAAGAGACAGAATATTAGGGGAGCGGGATGGTGTAGCGGCTTCGCTGCTCGCCTCTCACGCCGGCGACCGTGGTTCGAATCCCAGTGTGTCAGTGCGAGATTTTCAGTTGAAAAATCCCGCGGGATCCGACCTTAAATCCCCGGCCACAACTCTTACACGCCTTAGTGCGTGCAAACAGCGACCCTGCGCAAGTGGGATAAGCTGAGGAAGTTGATGAAGAGACAGAATATGTAATTTTACATTAAAAAAGTAAAAATATGTTTAAAAAAAGTAAAAATATGTAAAAAATGTCATTATGATCAAATATGTAACAACAAAATGTCATTATATGATAGCTAAGGTTCTAATTCACGGACATTTATCATTTTTACTTCCATATTCCTTAAGGAATGGAAGTATGGTGATGGCAAAAAAAATCGTGTTCGAGATTATTGCAGATTCTGATTCTACTACACTCAAAACATGAAAAAAAGTAGTTTTCCGAAAAGTGTCTGTGTGTGTGTCTGTCTGTCTGTGTGTCTGTGTGTCTGTCTGTAGATTTTTTTTTTATGGCAAACGATAACTGCCGCAAATTCAAACAGAATCAAATAATTTTTTGCATACAGCCCTGATTTGTAGAGTACTTACGACCTATTGTTTTTGGTGAAGATCGGTTGAGGGAAAGGGGTAGTTTACCTGCAACGGTTTTTTTTTTAACAAGGGAAATTTTTTTTTGGCAAACGATAACAGCCGCAAATTCAAACAGAATTAAATAATGTTTCGTATACAGCCCTGAATTGTAGAGTTTTCAAGACCTATTGTTTTTGGTGAAGATCGGTTAAGGGGAAGGGGTAGTTTACCAGCAACGTTTTTTTATCAAGCGTATATTTTATGGCAAACGATAACAGCCGCAAATTCAAACAGAATCAAATAATTTTTTGCATACATCCCTGAATTGTAGAGGTCTCAAGGACTTTCGATTTTGGTGAAGATCAGTTAAGGGGAAGGGGTAGTTTACCAGCAACCTTTTACGTTTTAACAAGAGTAAAGTACTTGAAAATTTATTTAAACTTTTTGAAACAATGGTAATTGTTAAAAATAAAATAATTTTGTTGCCAGGCAATAAAATTAAAATTTTTTCATTTTAATGTAATATAAAATTTTTCATTTAATACGGCAATAAAAAGGCAGGTAAGACACAAACACACACACACACACACACACAATTCACGTCATTTCTGGCCTCACTCATGTTTATTTTCTTACGTTTGCACGCTTTTTAAATGGAAAGTGCCGAAACCCACACCAACATAACGCGTGCAAGCCGAAAAAATGGACATCAATTTGCTTACTGGCGAAGCTAGTAGTTAATGAATGGGTAGGCAAAAATCTTATCTTAAATTTTTTTTAAGGAATCACTAAAAGGACGGTGGTTCAAATCGGACGCTGAGGTAGAGTTTGCTGTAACCGAATGGTTCCACAAACAGCCGTAAGAATTTTACTAGCAGGGAATCTACAGGTTAGCGCAACAGTGGAACTCATGTCTTAATGTTATTGGAGACTTCTTTTAAAATCGTTGAATAAAAAATGCTTTACAGCTCTATACGTGTGTCTATTGAACAATCCTTGTATTAGTCATACACAATAATACAACTGATTGAACTTCAAATTTTTAAACTTGATTAGTTTCTATATATATGTTTAATGTTACAAATAATTCAAATAACAATCTTGATCATCTGTTAGTTCAGCGGAATAACAGTGACACTTTTAATAACAGCATAAAATAAACACTTAGAAACCGTACAGGCGCTTTAACTGTTTGGACCACAGAAGTGAGGCATGCCTCAACGCTCTATGTGTACAGCGCGGGACAATCCCCCCTCCCTACACTTCCCTATCACACCACTACATTGCTTACATACGATGTATACAAAAAACACTGAGGCAAGTTCAGGTTGCCTCATTCGCTTTAAACGAACTATGCCGAATCTCACCTGTCACCATCTAGCGGTCGCTCAATGAAGCACGTTTCGATTTAATAAATTTGACAGTGGCAGTAACAATGTATAATCTTTACGTTATGTAGTTCATACGTATTTATAATTTTTATTCTACAGAATTTTTTAGGGTAGGCATTGCCTCAATTGCATCCATGTAACTTCGCCACTGATATATATGTGTACAACGTTATCGGCAACAAAGAAGTAGTTTTTGTTAAAATTCCTTCCCGGGATATTTGGCCGTAGTCCAATGTTTTCTACAAAACCAGACATTTCGGCAATGCCATCGACTTCCATCATCAGTGAAAATCGAGTGCGATAACGTGAGGTGGTATACGTTAGTGACCACAGTACTGTGGTTAAGGCTGAAGCAGTAAGTAGAAAGAAGTAGTTTCTATGGTAATATTTCATTTCGAAAATGATTTTAAATATAAATCTTAGAATATGGAAGTCATGTATGGTTCTCCATACCGATATTTACTTCCATATTCCTTAAGGAATGGAAGTACGGTGATGGCAAAAAAAATCGTGTTCGAGATTATTGCAGATTCTGATTCTACTACACTCAAAACATGAAAAAAAAGTCGTTTTCCGAAAAGTGTCTGTGTGTGTGTCTGTCTGTCTGTGTGTCTGTCTGTAGATTTTTTTTTTTTTGGCAAACGATAACAGCTGCAAATTCAAACAGAATTAAATAATGTTTCGTATACAGCCCTGAATTGTAGAGTTTTCAAGACCTTTTGTTTTTGGTGAAGATCGGTTAAGGGAAAGGGGTAGTTACCAGTAACGTTTTATGTTTTAACAAGGTATTTTTTATGGCAAACGATAACAGCCGCAAATTCAAACAGAATCAAAAGATTATTTGCATACAGCGCTAAATTGTTGAGTTCTCAAGACCTATTGTTTTTGGTGAAGATCGGTTAAGGGAAAGGGGTAGTTTACCTGCAACGTTTTTTTAACAAGGGTATTTTCTATGGCAAACGATAACAGCCGCAAATTCAAACAGAATCAAATAATGTTTTCATACAGCCTTGATTTGTAGAGTACTCAAGACCTACTGTTTTTGGTGAAGATCGGTTAAGGGGAAGGGGTAGTTTACCTGCAACGTTTTTTTATCAAGCGTATTTTTTATGGCAAACGATAACAGCCGCAAATTCAAACAGAATCAAATAATTTTTTGCATACGTCCTTGAATTGTAGAGGTCTCAAGGACTTTCGATTTCGGTGAAGATCGGTTAAGGGGAAGGGGTAGTTTACCTGCAACCTTTTACGTTTTAACAAGAGTAAAGTACTTGAAAATTTATTTAAACTTTTTGAAACAATGGTAATTGTTAAAAATAAAATAATTTTGTTGCCAGGCAATAAAATTATAATTTTTACTTCCATATTCCTTAAGGAATGGAAGTATGGTGATGGCAAAAAAAATCGTGTTCGAGATTATTGCAGATTCTGATTCTACTACACTCAAAACATGAAAAAAAGTCGTTTTCCGCAAAGTGTCTGTGTTTGTGTCTGTCTGTGTGTCTGTGTGTCTGTCTGTAGATTTTTTTTCTATGGCAAACGATAACTGCCGCAAATTCAAACAGAATTAAATAATTTTTTGCATACAGCCCTGATTTGTAGAGTACTCACGACCTATTGTTTTTGGTGAAGATCGGTTGAGGGAAAGGGGTAGTTTACCTGCAACGGTTTTTTTTTTATCAAGGGAAATTTTTTTTTGGCAAACGATAACAGCCGCAAATTCAAACAGAATCAAATAATGTTTCGTATACAGCCATGAATTGTAGAGTTCTCACGACCTTTTGTTTTTGGTGAAGATCGGTTAAGGGAAAGGGGTAGTTTACCAGTAACGTTTGATGTTTTAATAAGGGTATTTCTTATGGCAAACGATAACAGCCGCAAATTCAAACAGAATCAAAAGATTATTTGCATACAGCCCTAAATTGTAGAGTTCTCAAGATCTGTTGTTTGTGGTGAAGATCGGTCAAGGGAAAGGGGTAGTTTACCTGCAACGTTTTAAACAAGGGTATTTTCTATGGCAAACGATAACAGCCGCAAATTCAATCAGAATCAAATAATGTTTTGCATGCAGCCGTCATTTGTAGAGTACTCAAGGTCTATTGTTTTTGGTGAAGATCGGTTAATAGGAAGGGGTAGTTTACCTGCAACGTTTTTTTATCAAGCGTATTTTCTATGGCAAACGATAACAGCCGTAAATTCAAACAGAATCAAATAATGTTTTGCATACGTCCCTGAATTGTAGAGGTCTCAAGGACTTTCGATTTTGGTGAAGATCGGTTAAGGGGAAGGGGTAGTTTACCGGCAACCTTTTACGTTTTAACAAGAGTAAAGTACTTGAAAATTCATTTAAACGTTTTGAAACAATGGTAATTGTTAAAAATAATATAATTTTGTTGCCAGGCAATAAAATTATAATTTTTTCATTTTAATGTAAATCTGTACATAGTATAAAGTAAAGTCGGTCCGTTTTCTCTCTGTGTTTGAAATTCGCTAATCTCGGGAAGTACTGAACGGATTTTATTCAAGTTTTCGCCAATAGATAGAGTGTCTATCGAGGGACATTTATGTGTATAATTAATACATATATGTTGTACATTAGCTTAGTTATCACGGTTTATGTCAAGTAAGTGGTATAGTTTACATCTTATATATAAAATGAATGTTTCTTTGTTTGTCCCGTATGCGTTCCTATACCATTCATCCGATTGCGATGAAACTTCGGTCAGTTGTTGTGCGCATGTCCGCGAAGGTTTCTTCCACATCTCCTCCTAAACCACTGTATCGATTTCATCCAAACTTGGCACAAATATTTTACGCAACGGGAGAACCAACATAGGATAGGTGTTTTTTCGATGGGGTCCTTTTGGGGGTTCTTTGGGGTCTTCCACATCGCCTCCTAAACCACTGGACCGATTTCAACCAAACTTGGCACAAATATTTTACGCAAAGGGAGAACCAACATAGGACAAGTGTTTTTTTCGGTACGATCCTCTGGGGGGTCCTTTGCGGTCTTAAAAAACTATTAGATCTGGTTACTATGGAAACCCAATAGAATAGATTCTGTTCTAAATATATTATCGCATTAAATTGAAGACCACGCGAACGAAGTTGTGGGCAACAGCTATTTATTTTTAAGAAGCCTACTTTAATTAAACTTTATTATTAATTAAACTAACATTTTCATTACGTACAACGTGAAACTCCGTAGCGAAGCACGGGTATTCTGCTACTCATGTATAAGAGAAAATATATCGTGCGTGGCAGGCAAGCATATCTCAGTTATGTACTGTTTACGTTTCCATTTTATTATTATCACTACCGCAATAAAAAGGCAGGGAAGACACACACACACACACACACACACACACACACACACACACACACACACACACACACACACACACACACACACACACACACACACACACACACACACACACACACACACACACACACACACACACACACACACACACACAATTCACGTCATTTCTGGCCTCACTCATGTTTATTTTCTTACATTTGCACGCTTTTTAAATAGAAAGTGCCGAAACCCACACCAACATAACGCGTGCAAGCCGAAAAAATGGACATCAATCTGCTTACTGGCGAAGCTAGTAGTTAATGAATGGGTAGGCAAAAATCTTATCTTAAATTTTTTTTAAGGAATCACTAAAAGGACGGTGGTTCAAATCGGACGCTGAGGTAGAGTTTGCTGTAACCGAATGGTTCCACAAACAGCCGTAAGAATTTTACTAGCAGGGAATCTACAGGTTAGCGCAACAGTGGAACTCATGTCTTAATGTTATTGGAGACTTCTTTTAAAATCGTTGAATAAAAAATGCTTTACAGCTCTATACGTGTGTCTATTGAACAATCCTTGTATTAGTCATACACAATAATACAACTGATTGAACTTCAAATTTTTAAACTTGATTAGTTTCTATATATATGTTTAATGTTACAAATAATTCAAATAACAATCTTGATCATCTGTTAGTTCAGCGGAATAACAGTGACACTTTTAATAACCGCATAAAATAAACACTTAGAAACAGTACAGGCGCTTTAACTGTTTGGACCACAGAAGTGTGGCATGCCTCAACGCTCTATGTGTACAGCGCGGGACAATCCCCCTCTCTACACTTCCCTATCACACCACTACATTGCTTACATACGATACAAAAAACGCTGAGGCAAGTTCAGGTTGCCTCATTCGCTTTAAACGAACTATGCCGAATCTCACCTGTCACCATCTAGCGGTCGCTCAATGAAGCACGTTTCGATTTAATAAATTTGACAGTGGCAGTAACAATGTATAATCTTTACGTTATGTAGTTCATACGTATTTATAATTTTTATTCTACAGAATTTTTTAGGGTAGGCATTGCCTCAATTGCATCCATGTAACTTCGCCACTGATATATATGTGTACAACGTTATCGGCAACAAAGAAGTAGTTTTTGTTAAAATTCCTTCCCGGGATATTTGGCCGTAGTCCAATGTTTTCTACAAAACCAGACATTTCGGCAATGCCATCGACTTCCATCATGAGTGAAAATCGAGTGCGATAACGTGAGGTGGTATACGTTAGTGACCACAGTACTGTGGTTAAGGCTGAAGCAGTAAGTAGAAAGAAGTAGTTTCTATGGTAATATTTCATTTCGAAAATGATTTTAAATATAAATCTTAGAATATGGAAGTCATGTATGGTTCTCCATACCGATATTTACTTCCATATTCCTTAAGGAATGGAAGTATGGTGATGGCAAAAAAAATCGTGTTCGAGATTATTGCAGATTCTGATTCTACTACACTCAAAACATGAAAAAAAGTCGTTTTCCGAAAAGTGTCTGTGTGTGTGTCTGTCTGTCTGTGTGTCTGTCTGTAGATTTTTTTTCTATGGCAAACGATAACTGCCGCAAATTCAAACAGAATCAAATAATTTTTTGCATACAGCCCTGATTTGTAGAGTACTAACGACCTATTGTTTTTTGTGAAGATCGGTTGAGGGAAAGGGGTAGTTTACCGGCAACGGTTTTTTTTTATCAAGGGAAATTTTTTTTTTTTGGCAAACGATAACAGCTGCAAATTCAAACAGAATTAAATAATGTTTCGTATACAGCCCTGAATTGTAGAGTTTTCAAGACCTTTTGTTTTTGGTGAAGATCGGTTAAGGGAAAGGGGTAGTTTACCAGTAACGTTTTATGTTTTAACAAGGTATTTTTTATGGCAAACGATAACAGCCGCAAATTCAAACAGAATCAAAAGATTATTTGCATACAGCGCTAAATTGTTGAGTTCTCAAGACCTATTGTTTTTGGTGAAGATCGGTTAAGGGAAAGGGGTAGTTTACCTGCAACGTTTTTTTAACAAGGGTATTTTCTATGGCAAACGATAACAGCCGCAAATTCAAACAGAATCAAATAATGTTTTCATACAGCCTTGATTTGTAGAGTACTCAAGACCTACTGTTTTTGGTGAAGATCGGTTAAGGGGAAGGGGTAGTTTACCTGCAACGTTTTTTTATCAAGCGTATTTTTTATGGCAAACGATAACAGCCGCAAATTCAAACAGAATCAAATAATTTTTTGCATACGTCCTTGAATTGTAGAGGTCTCAAGGACTTTCGATTTTGGTGAAGATCGGTTAAGGGGAAGGGGTAGTTTACCTGCAACCTTTTACGTTTTAACAAGAGTAAAGTACTTGAAAATTTATTTAAACTTTTTGAAACAATGGTAATTGTTAAAAATAAAATAATTTTGTTGCCAGGCAATAAAATTATAATTTTTACTTCCATATTCCTTAAGGAATGGAAGTATGGTGATGGCAAAAAAAATCGTGTTCGAGTTATTGCAGATTCTGATTCTACTACACTCAAAACATGAAAAAAAGTCGTTTTACGCAAAGTGTCTGTGTTTGTGTCTGTCTGTGTGTCTGTGTGTCTGTCTGTAGATTTTTTTTTATGGCAAACGATAACTGCCGCAAATTCAAACAGAATTAAATAATTTTTTGCATACAGCCCTGATTTGTAGAGTACTCACGACCTATTGTTTTTGGTGAAGATCGGTTGAGGGAAAGGGGTAGTTTACCTGCAACGGTTTTTTTTTTATCAAGGGAAATTTTTTTTTGGCAAACGATAACAGCCGCAAATTCAAACAGAATCAAAAGATTATTTGCATACAGCCCTAAATTGTAGAGTTCTCAAGATCTGTTGTTTGTGGTGAAGATCGGTCAAGGGAAAGGGGTAGTTTACCTGCAACGTTTTAAACAAGGGTATTTTCTATGGCAAACGATAACAGCCGCAAATTCAATCAGAATCAAATAATGTTTTGCATACAGCCGTGATTTGTAGAGTACTCAAGGCCTATTGTTTTTGGTGAAGATCGGTTAATAGGAAGGGGTAGTTTACCTGCAACGTTTTTTTATCAAGCGTATTTTCTATGGCAAACGATAACAGCCGTAAATTCAAACAGAATCAAATAATGTTTTGCATACGTCCCTGAATTGTAGAGGTCTCAAGGACTTTCGATTTTGGTGAAGATCGGTTAAGGGGAAGGGGTAGTTTACCTGCAACCTTTTACGTTTTAACAAGAGAAAAGTACTTGAAAATTCATTTAAACGTTTTGAAACAATGGTAATTGTTAAAAATAAAATAATTTTGTTGCCAGGCAATAAAATTATAATTTTTTCATTTTAATGTAAATCTGTACATAGTATAAAGTAAAGTCGGTCCGTTTTCTCTCTGTGTTTGAAATTCGCTAATCTCAGTAAGTACTGAACGGATTTTATTCAAGTTTTCGCCAATAGATAGAGTGTCTATCGAGGGACATTTATGTGTATAATTAATACATATATGTTGTACATTAGCTTAGTTATCACGGTTTATGTCAAGTAAGTGGTATAGTTTACATCTTATATATAAAATGAATGTTTCTTTGTTTGTCCCGTATGCGTTCCTATACCATTCATCCGATTGCGATGAAACTTCAGTCAGTTGTTGTGCGCATGTCCGCGAAGGTTTCTTCCACATCTCCTCCTAAACCACTGTATCGATTTCATCCAAACTTGGCACAAATATTTTACGCAACGGGAGAACCAACATAGGATAGGTGTTTTTTCGATGGGGTCCTTTTGGGGGTTCTTTGGGGTCTTCCACATCGCCTCCTAAACCACTGGACCGATTTCAACCAAAATTGGCACAAATATTTTACGCAAAGGGAGAACCAACATAGGACAAGTGTTTTTTTCGGTACGATCCTTTGGGGGGTGCTTTGGGGTCTTCCACGTCTCCACCTAAACCATTGGACCGATTTCAACCAAACTTGGCACAAATATTTTACGCAACGGCAGAACCAACATAGGACAGGTGTTTTTTTCGATACGATCCTCTGGGGGGTCCTTTGCGGTCTTAAAAAACTATTAGATCTGGTTACTATGGAAACCCAATAGAATAGATTCTGTTCTAAATATATTATCGCATTAAATTGAAGACCACGCGAACGAAGTTGTGGGCAACAGCTATTTATTTTTAAGAAGCCTACTTTAATTAAACTTTATTATTAATTAAACTAACATTTTCATTACGTACAACGTGAAACTCCGTAGCGAAGCACGGGTATTCTGCTACTCATGTATAAGAGAAAATATATCGTGCGTGGCAGGCAAGCATATCTCAGTTATGTACTGTTTACGTTTCCATTTTATTATTATCATTACCGCAATAAAAAGGCAGGGAAGACACACACACACACACACACACACAATTCACGTCATTTCTGGCCTCACTCATGTTTATTTTCTTACGTTTGCACGCTTTTTAAATGGAAAGTGCCGAAACCCACACCAACATAACGCGTGCAAGCCGAAAAAATGGACATCAATCTGCTTACTGGCGAAGCTAGTAGTTAATGAATGGGTAGGCAAAAATCTTATCTTAAATTTTTTTTAAGGAATCACTAAAAGGACGGTGGGTCAAATCGGACGCTGAGGTAGAGTTTGCTGTAACCGAATGGTTCCACAAACAGCCGTAAGAATTTTACTAGCAGGGAATCTACAGGTTAGCGCAACAGTGGAACTCATGTCTTAATGTTATTGGAGACTTCTTTTAAAATCGTTGAATAAAAAATGCTTTAAAGCTCTATACGTGTGTCTATTGAACAATCCTTGTATTAGTCATACACAATAATACAACTGATTGAACTTCAAATTTTTAAACTTGATTAGTTTCTATATATATGTTTAATGTTACAAATAATTCAAATAACAATCTTGATCATCTGTTAGTTCAGCGGAATAACAGTGACACTTTTAATAACCGCATAAAATAAACACTTAGAAACAACACAGGCGCTTTAACTTAACTGTTTGGACCACAGAAGTGAGGCATGCCTCAACGCTCTATGTGTACAGCACGGGACAATCCCCCCTCCCTACACTTCCCTATCACACCACTACATTGCTTACATACGATGTATACAAAAAACGCTGAGGCAAGTTCAGGTTGCCTTATTCGCTTTAAACGAACTATGCCGAATCTCACCTGTCACCATCTAGCGGTCGCTCAATAAAGCACGTTTCGGTTTAATAAATTTGACAGTCGCAGTAAAAATGTATAATCTTTACGTTATGTAGTTCATACGTATTTATAATTTTTATTCTACAGAATTTTTTAGGTAGGCATTGCCTCAATTGCCTCCATGTATCTTCGCCACTGATATATATGTGTACAACGTTATCGGCAACAAAGAAGTAGTTTTTGTTAAAATTCCTTCCCGGGATATTTGGCCGTAGTCCAATGTTTTCTACAAAACCAGACATTTCGGCAATGCCATCGACTTTCATCATCAGTGAAAATCGAGTGCGATAACGTGAGGTGGTATACGTTAGTGACCACAGTACCGTGGTTAAGGCTGAAGCAGTAAGTAGAAAGAAGCAGTTCTATGGTAATATTTAATTTCGAAAATGATTTTAAATATAAATCTTAGAATATGGAAGTCATGTATGGTTCTCCATACCGATATTTTCATTTTAATATAATATAATATTTTTCATTTAATACAGCAATAAAAAGGCAGGTAAGACACACACACACACACACACACACACACACACACACACACACACACACACACACACACACACACACACACAATTCACGTTATTTCTGGGCTCACTCATGTTTATTTTCTTATATTTGCACGCTTTTTAAATGGAAAGTGCCGAAACCCACACCAACATAACGCGTGCAAGCCGAAAAAATGGACATCAATTTGCTTACTGGCGAAGCTAGTAGTTAATGAATGGGTAGGCAAAAATCTTATCTTAAATTTTTTTTAAGGAATCACTAAAAGGACGGTGGTTCAAATCGGACGCTGAGGTAGAGTTTGCTGTAACCGAATGGTTCCACAAACAGCCGTAAGAATTTTACTAGCAGGGAATCTACAGGTTAGCGCAACAATGGAACTCATGTCTTAATGTTATTGGAGACTTCTTTTAAAATCGTTGAATAAAAAATGTTTTACGGCTCTATACGTGTGTCTATTGAACAATCCTTGTATTAGTCATACACAATAATACAACTGATTGAACTTCAAATTTTTAAACTTGATTAGTTTCTATATGTATGTTTAATGTTACAAATAATTCAAATAACAATCTTGATCATCTGTTAGTTCAGCGGAATAACAGTGACACTTTTAATAACCGCATAAAATAAACACTTAGAAACAGTACAGGCGCTTTAACTGTTTGGACTACAGAAGTGAGGCATGCCTCAACGCTCTATGTGTACAGCGCGGGACAATCCCCCTCCCTACACTTCCCTATCACACCACTACTTTGCTTACATACGATGTATACAAAAAACGCTGAGGCAAGTTCAGGTTGCCTCATTCGCTTTAAACGAACTATGCCGAATCTCACCTGTCACCATCTAGCGGTCGCTCAATAAAGCACGTTTCGGTTTAATAAATTTGACAGTCGCAGTAACAATGTATAATCTTTACGTTATGTAGTTCATACGTATTTATAATTTTTATTCTACAGACTTTTTTAGGGTAGGCATTGCCACAATTTCCTCCATGTAACTTCGCCACTGATATATATGTGTACAACGTTATCGGCAACAAAGAAGTAGTTTTTGTTAAAATTCCTTCCCGGGATGTTTGTCCGTAGTCCAATGTTTTCTACAAAACCAGACATTTCGGCAATGCCATCGACTTCCATCATCAGTGAAAATCGAGTGCGATAACGTAAGGTGGTGTACGTTAGTGACCACAGTACTGTGGTTAAGGCTGAAGCAGTAAGTAGAAAGAAGTAGTTTCTATGGTAATATTTCATTTAGAAAATGATTTTAAATATAAATCTTAGAATATGGAAGTCATGTATGGTTCTCCATAGCGATATTTAGTTATGTATAAGAAAAGGGAAAGAATATGTATTTACATACGAATCCTAGCTCTAGTTATCATTCAAGAAATAATTTGAATTGCCATTTAAAATTATTAGTTTCAGTATAATAGGGGAAGTTTGTATAATTCATATAGCTTTGTATAATAATTAAATTTTGTGTAATTATATTGCATATAGCATTATATAAATTTTATTAGACGAATTTCGTAAAACAGAAAGCTGTGACTTACACAACCTATGGGTATCTACAAGTAAAACTAAGCCCATAGGATTCCAAGCATTCCAGTCTTAATTTGTTAGGTTTGTACAAGAAAAAATAACAATCTATCAATACCTTTAGATTCTTTGGCTGTAATGAAAGACGACCACGGCCCAATAACTTGGAAAATAATTTCACAAACCTTCGAAAAATCTACACGTATATGTAAAACAAATCACATTAATATCCCACCAAATACTAATAAATTGGAAGCATTATTTAAGACTTAGAACTATAAAGTACGCGTTTACTGAACATTATTTACTAAATCAGTAACAATTACGGATTCACTAAAAATCATTTATCATATCAGCTGTAATTACTACAACAAAACCAAAAATCACCTTTGGTTTGGAACTGACGTAAGGAATCTTTGGGACTTTACGTCCTTTGACCTTTCGGGAAATAATTGTCATTATTCTTACCAGTGTTCTTAGAATTAAATAAAATACACGTATAATTTTAATTAATTATTGTCTTCTTTTTTCTAGTTGTATCGGCTATCTAAGGACTACATGCAAAATTCAATTCTTTATTCTTTGTTCTTTTTTTCTCAAATATTCTTTCATCTTTTCACTGTGTCTCTTCTTCCTGTCTTCAGTCCACTTTGACCCTGCGTTTTTCTTTCTCCTACCCTGGACTTCTTCCATTTTTAACACTTTTGTCGGAAAAACTTCTCTTTCAATTGCTTCTTCTGCGTCTATATTATTGTTTTCTAAATCCTTCTGGACTGGTTCTATTACTGATGTGTTTGACATTTATAATGCATGTGTTACTGAGGAAGTCTTTGCAGAAACATGAAAGAATTGAGATAGGTTCTTACAGTAAAATATAAAAGCCTTCGGAGAAACGAGGTTCTTATCGTCCACCATGCATGGTGGTAAAATCTTAGAACATAATGTAAGAAATAGATTAATGGAAGAAATAAATCTTTGTCTGTTAAACCTTTTCTTTGCCATTAACAAGGGCCATCCGTTGCATTAAGTGTAGGTTTCTTGGAGTAATGGTTGACCTTTAAGAGTTACGTTGAACGAACCAGCAATAAGGCTGCAGTCAGTGCTACACCACTATCAGCCTCAATGTCTGAAGACGCCTAAGAGAAAGCTCGAGACTGCTACTTGCCTCAGTAATATCGTCTAATGCATTGTATATTGACGTACAAACAAAGGAGATGGCTGCAGTAGGCTATATGGATTTAGTGCTGTAAGTGGATTTGCCGAGTTTCTCCGTGTCGGAGAATATAGTATGCGTTGTTTGAGAAGTATTTGGTGACAACAGAAAAGGATATATCAGTAGCGTCCGACAAAATAACTGTCCGACAGCTACATCTTATCTCAAAATATTAATTGATGACTCGTTGGGCACTTGGTGAAACAAATTAATACAAAGGGTTTTAAAAATATATAAACACTTGGTACATTTCACAGATTTTATTTAACTCTGACAGCTGTTTCGACTTCTTAAGCCATTGTCAAAGAGATGAGTGAACACTAAGCAGAGGATGTAAGACTGGTGGACATCTGTTTAGGGCCTGTATCGGAACATGTGTGAAATAAAAATTTAACAAGTGAACAAAGTGAATTCTGTGTTTCCCCTTTATTAAAAGCTGTTATTTAGTTTAGTTTATTTTATATTTTGGATTCAGATTATATTTAGTTAAGTTAATTTTATATTTTGCATTCAGATTTTATTTAGTTTTTACAGACACTTGACTTTCCCTTAGCTCCTGCAACCCCCCTCCATCTTCACACCTCACAGATGTTACAATACACGCCCTAAACAGATAGCCACCACCACCCTTACTTACATCCTTTGTTTTTCATTCATGTCTTTGACAATGGCTTAGGAAATCGAAACAGCTGTCAGAGTTAAATACAATCTGTGAAACGTACCAAGTGTTTATATAGTTTTAAAAATCATCTCAAAATGTTGCTTTGAAGAATAGAAGAATAGGCTAGAAGAACTCACATAAAATTAGGTAGACTCATCGCTTCTTTCCATATATAAAAAAAACGAGGAAGCAGATAACATAGGCTGATCATACTTAATACAGCTTCCGTTGCTGCACGAAAGTTTCCGATCTTGTTTTTAAAAATTTCCATCAGAACTTTAGTTTCTCACATTATCTAGACGTGTTTGAGGATGTGGAACGTGCGTGTCTAAATTGCCTGTGGTTTTGACCTGGCGTAAGGAGTAATTCAGGTCAACAACTGAGTGCTATGCGTTGTATGTAAGGTATCAACTCAGGAAGCATAGAAATCATCGTATGATTTTTTCTGAAATTCTCGTGAGTGAGCTCTGGCGTACAGGAAACCTAGCATAGACCCACTACAAAGACCAGTGGCATTACGAGGCGTTTTATCATTCATGCAAGTACCGTTTAACGAGAAATGACTAGCGGTAGTTACATGGGGTTAGAATAATTAGGATTGTTTAGTCAGTTGACCGAATCATGGGGTCCTACATTAGCATAAACGTCAGGCTTCCTGCACATGCAAGAAGCATTTTTCCTCTTGTTATTAAAACACACACACACACACACACACACACACACACACACACACACACACACACACACACACACACACACAAAGCGTAGACTAGAATATACATTAAGATCTAAGACAAGCCACAGGATGGAAAAAACAGTTTTTGCGTGTCTGTTTTCACAATAGTAAGTAATTTAATTTAATTCAAGTAACAGTTAATGTAAATGTGGAATCCTAGCAATTGTAAATGTAGAAAATATATCATTTACTTTTTTTCTATCTTAAATAGGTCACTTTACATTCACGCGCATTGAAAATAGAAAAGTTTATATACTACAAATATAGCTTTGTGATAATTTTAAGTTTTATAATGTAAATTAGTCAAAAGTACCTTCCTTAATTTATCTTTTGCATAAACACCGTAACAGCATTACATACATTCTGTGAGTATAAACACGCATTAACATTAAGGTCTTACTGGTGTTCGTTTACTTATACCACTGTTTACATAGGTCCATTCGTGACTTCACCGTAATTATTTTCAGTAACATATATACTTGTAGAGAAGAAATGTTTTGTTATTCTGGCAATAAAACCAGTGGCGTGTCTAAAGTTTGGCCTTCCCGGTCCGGAGTCGGGTCGGCTCCATTCAAAAGAAAAATCAGCGTTATTGATACATTGTTTACAAGACACTTATTGGCTGAATCGATTTTCCTATATTTCATATTTAAAACGTATACACTAATGCTGTGTAATAAATCTGTTTGTATATTTAAAAAAGTTTTACTATTATATTAGAGCACATATGAATAAATAATAAAATAACCTACAAATTAAGAATATTTAATTAATAAAGTTGTGCCAGTGGTTATAATCACAAACAGAATTAACACTACTGCACACCACTATTGAAAAGTTATTCCGATTAGCGGATTCAAGCTTCACAGCTCATCAACATTTTGAAGCTTGAAAGCTCTAACGGATAATTTTTCTATAGTGGTGTGCAACAGCGTTAATTCTGTTTGTAAAAATTAAGAAATTAAGAAAATTCGTCAACTTTTCGATCCCTCTGGGGGGGGGGGAGTCCGGTCCCGTTCCTCCCACCCAGTAAATACTTCCCAGAATGTACCATAGTGTTACGACATTACAAAACAGTCTACGTCTTTATCGAATGTTCCAGAGGAATCCGGATGTAATGTGTGAGGCGCAAGTGATTCTCGACGCATTAGCTAGACTGTGGAAAAAACCGCGCGAACTGTGTCAAGGCCGCAATGAATTACGCTTTAATGGTTTCCTTTAATTTTAATGCGCAGTATGGAATATTCTAGTATTTCGGCGGGGTATAAATACAAGTACTCAACGACGTTCAGTTTCAGTTTGAGTCGGGATATATTACAGTGCGGTTCGAGTTATTGTCGGACGATTACACAGTGCCGTTTGAAGTATTGTGGCGAAGTATTACGTGTTTTGTCATTGTGCGAGATGATTGTAATAAAATTGTGTTTTGTATCATTTAACATTTTTATTGCGTGTGAACAATTTTTATTTGATTTGTTGTAGAGACTGTCTTGTTAATTACAACCTGTTTAATTGTGATAATTAAAGCTGGTTATTAGTGACTTCACTTGTGTCTTGTATTTTGTTTTCCGCTGTACCGTACGACGATCAGTTAGACCGTCGTAACAGTAGTATGTAACATTTTCTACTAGAAACTTCAAGAGTTCCTTTATAATAATAGAAACACAATAGTATAGAAATACTGTTTGGGGCAGCAGTATGTGAAGATATTACTGCCAGGCTGATAACCGACGTCCTTCAGAAGTTATAGTCCTCTAAAGAAAAAAAAGACGACACAAGAGTAGTAAGTAAATTTAAATTTTCTGACATGTTTCAACTCAATTTAAGTCAATCGCTTTTCGACGATTGAATCCTTAACTTACTTGCTGCCAAGACGATGAGAGCCATGAATGGGTTTTCCCCAACGTTGAGAAAGCTGTAAAATCCATCGAATTGGCAATATAAAGCGTCCAGTTGCTGCCTGTTTCTTGATTACTTTTATTAGGATCGCAGTAAAATGTAGAAAAACAATAACTTTTAAACGACAGGATGTAGGGTACGGACTGAATTGAACGGTGATCCGTTTAATAGAAACGGACGCGTCGCGACGTTTGATCAGCAACAATATAAACCAACGTGTGTTGCCTGGTAACGGTGATGGTAATGCCGTTTGTAAGTCAAGACTGCTATTGTATTGAATTACAACACTGACGAAAATTTTCCATAACATTGTGTATGTACTAATTGTAGGATAACTCAACGAATATCACTCAATCAAGGTGTTTGACAAGGGTGCAGTATATTACCTACAATGTTTTACATTTATATTTATGATCTGGTAAGGAAATAAGAATATCTAGTAAACCATGTTATTAAGATGCCACGAGACAGGTATTTCAATGTACTGTTGTTTGCTGACGACTTGCTTGTACTTCAAAAAATACAGAATCTCATTTATAAAAACCTGTTTCTAAACTTCATAAGGCTTGCAAACAAGACAATTTGGAAATCTCAACTATAAAAACAAAGGTATGGTATTTAGAAACCACAACAACAACCAACCAACACACAAGTACTTCACAAGACTCAAAATCAGAAAGACCTAGGTAAATTCATTATAAATATTAAATGTAACACACGCACGCACGCGCGCGAGTGTGTGTGTGTGTGTGTGTGTGTGTGTGTGTGTGTGTGTGTGTGTGTGTGTGTGTGTGTGTGTGTGTGTGTGTGTGTGTGTGTGTGTGTGTGTGTGTGTGTGTGTGTGTGTGTGTGTGTGTGTGTGTGTGTGTGTGCAACTGGCTGTAAAATCTCCACAGCGCTGAAGGTGCACTGTACATTGCCTTCCCCGAGGCAACAATAAGGGTCGCTGTAGGTACATTTAACGTAAAACTTAGTATCACATTTATCGACTTAGTATCACGTCGTGACAAATTAATTAAAGTCGACGTCATCCTATGAATTTGTGTCTTGCTCACATAACGCTCACTCTTTCTATATTCTTACTGGCGTAAGACGGGTCGCGTTGAGTCGACTGGTTTTTTTTTTACGGTTCTTCTGCAAGACATGAATTGGTCTTCTTAGTCTTAATGCAAGAGATCCTACACCAAAATTTCGATAACGTTATTTTAACCTTTTATCGACTTTGTGTGTGTGTTGGTGTAAAATCGTTATCTTTCTGTTCTTGGCGGTAGAGGTCACTGGTTACCAAATCACCGTGTAGTCGATTCATCCATAGAGGTTTCTTTACTAGTACATGTAATGACACTTGACTTCCTAAGTGCAACCAAATATTTCAACGACATGACTTTACCGCTACTTTTAATTTGTGTAAATAAGCCAACTCGTGATTGGTCATTTCATCATTTTATGACAACTGATTCAACAGTATCCTTGGTTTCGATACAGAGTTTGATCTATTGATTGTTTAACTTAATACTATACTACCTGAGACTCTTATGAAGATCAGAAGACAGTAGTGAGCCTTAGGACAGAGGAAATAAAAATTTTAAAAGGATAAAGCAAGGGTATTGTATGTCTCTAACGCCGTTTAATACGCACTTGGAAAAAATTAAAAATAATTCTCGTGGCGGGAGAACAGGAGCTGGAAGGAGGATAGAGCACTTCAGGTCTGCGTAAGATATGGTATTACTTACCGAGGATGAAAGGACGTTAAATAAAATACTTGAGGATTTTGACAGGACTTGTGAATAGTTTGGAATGCCAATAAACGTAAAGAAGAAAAGAAGCATGATCATGAAAAAAATGAACAGAAGTAGTGTACAGAATGAACAGAAATAGTAAATGAGGAAATTGAACTAGTGACAGTTTTTAAATTTCTGTAACGTTTAGTTATAAACAAATATGCGTTGTAGTGAAGAAGTAAAGTGCAGAATTGTTTTAGCTATGGAAGCCCTTCAAAGAAAGGGAAGATGATAATTTGGGACACTAGGCGTAGAGCTCAGAAAGAGGACGGTGAAGTGTTTTGTTTTGAGCGGGGCAGGAACTTGAATATTGATGTTACAGGCCTTCGAGATGGAGACTTGGAGAAGTATGGAAAGGATTTCCTTAAAGTTGAAAATGATAAAAGAGGAGCTGCTTGGAAGAGTAAGACAAAAACGGAGAGAGAGAGCGTTGGATATCAACAAGAAGACAAATTGTTTAGAACAATCTATGCTGCAAACCCGAGATAATGTTATGGTAAAAACATACTAGGAGCTGGTAAATGAAAATCGGGGTAGAGGACGAAGGAGAGACTAGACGATAGACGATCACCGGATGTGATATCACGAAATGAAGTGAATAGCACAGGATAAGAAAACGTTGAGGGAGAGTTCCGTGAAAAACCTACCCTCGGGCAGAAACACATAATGATCGTAAGAAACCGTTAGTGATCGAAACGTTGTGTTTATTAAATTAAATACGCATTAGTAGTAGCAGCAGCAGCAGCAGCAGCAGCAGCAGCAGTAGCAGTAGTAGTATTAGCAGTATTAGCAGTAGTAGTATTTGTAATAGTAGTAGTAGCAGCAGTAGCAGCAGCAGCAGCAGTAGTAGTAGCAGCAGTAGTAGTAGTAGTAGTAGTAGTAGTAGTAGTAGTAGTCGCAGTAGTAACTTTCCCTGTTGCACTTGAGTGCCACTTATGGCTTTAGGGTTGTATCGCATCCAGAGTTGAGACGAAAGTTTCAGCAAATACTGCCCGAGATTCAAAGACGTGATAGCCGAGTCGCTAACTTTCGTCATTAAGGTCAAGTGTTGAATAATGGCTGCGCCCTCTGCTGGCAACATTTACCCCCTATTTGCAGAGAAGTGAGTGGTAATTATCTCTACAGCCACTCAATTTATTTAACTTGATACTTTTTGTAGTAACACCAATTTTATACGCAAAAAAAGATTCATTAGATATTAACTCCAATTGCGCTATTATTCTTACTAAACTAACATAATTTCTAAGCTATAGAAAAAGTGTTATTACGATTGTCCAAATTTAATAATTACTAATTCCATGTAAAATGAGTTAAATTACACAACTATATACTTAGGAATGATAAGAACTCTACACAGAATTTAATAGAATTATTCAGGCGAAGCATTGATTAAGTAAAACGAAATATCTGTTGGCTTGAAAGAATGTCATCTTCAATTAAGAAAAATATTGTTACGGCATTAGAGAACATGGAACGTGTTTCTTCTCGGCTATTCCAGCGGAGCCTGGCTATAATGTGTGTGTGCGTACATATTGTTGCTACTCTGAGATGAAGGACAATTACGCGACACTTGTCACGCGTCCGTAGCCGATACTGATCCAGATTTCACCAGTCCGCGCACATTGTGTTCACGGGGGCAAGGCAAGCAATTACGGTTTAGTATTTTATAATGACGTTGTTCTTGCGTAGTATGGCTTATTCTGGAATGTCAGCGGGGTATAAACACAAGCACTCAGCGACGCTTTGTTCAGTTCCAGTGTCGATTTTTTCCAGTGCGGTTCGAAGTATTGTGGCGAAGTGTTACGTGTTTTATAATTCTGCGAGACTCTATTAGTTGACATTTTTATTGTGTGTGAACAATGTTTATTTGATTTGTTGAAAGAACTGTTTATCTTGTTGGTTACAAACTGTTTAATTGTGAGAACTAAAGCTGGTGATTAGTGACTTAATTGGTGTCTTGTATTTTGTTTTCCACTGTACCATACGACTATCAGTAGACTGTCGTAGCAAAATAATAATTTTGTTTCTTATATTATTTATCTTTACAAATTGTGTACAATGACTGTTTAAAATAATCTGTGTTTTTTAAGTACATAGTTTAAAATTACATACTGAGACAACGGTCTCGCGGATCATTGTATTGTACAGTGGGAACAAAATACAATCAAAAATGAAGACACTAATTACCAGCTTTAATTAGTCGCAAATCACAATTTGAAATTAACAAGGTACTTTCGTACAATATTTCAAATTAAATTTGTAACGGTACCTTTTGTTAACAACAGGTCAACCTCGTAGCTGGGACTTTACAATGCACCCTTGGTCACACATTACTTCCAACCCTCTCGTGCCAAACATATATTTCAAATCTCTCAGTTCAAATCTAACCTTTGAAGCTTTCGTAACTGGTGAAACAATTGTCAGGAAAATACAAATTATCTGTAGAACTGTGGCAAGTGTTCATTTATTCAATTCAAGTATTAATATTGTTTTAATTAACACCGCATATATGACGACTCTTATATAAATCCTCTGAAAGAATTGTAGTTTTTTTATTGCTAGTAATAATATAAGTGATCTAGACAGTAGTTGTTATAGAGGAAGGTTACAGGATTCGGTGATATTAAATACGCAGTTCAATTGATATGCCGTGTAACGTTGAACGCGCTTATATTTTTTATTTTTTATTGCGACGATATAAATTAATATACGAAGCTACGGTTCTGTTCGTTAGGACGGTTATCGTAACAGATGATATCGATTTGCAGTTTGATATTGCAACTGTTTAATCTGGTCCGTCGTAAACCCGGGGCGTTGGTTTGGAGCATTTCATTTATTCGTATAGATTTTTATCAGATAATTAATTAAATATGTATCCCGCTTTTAAATCAGCCATCGTATCAATACTGTAACAAAAAGTTTATGACAAACGTACGTGAGCACAAGTTTTGACAATCAGCAACACAATTTTAAAGCATTGTTAAAATATACGTTATATTAAACTTTAATGTGTTGATATTTTGATGAGACAACGCAAACTCAAACGGTCGGAGTTTTCAATGATATAAAGGTTATTGTTATGCGTGGTGTTAGGCCGTGGCACACAAATTTCACTTTGGAAAACGCCGTCATTCGTCTGTTAGGTTCTGAAGTTAGCGGGCGTTCAAAATATCTGTTACCGCTCCACTGATGACGGCCGTCGATGGGACAGCCGGAACGCCTGTCGTTTTCCAAAGTGAAATTTGTGGACGACCGTCTAACTGCTTTGACAACAATAATCTTGACAATATTCTGGTATTTTATTGAAATCCTTATCTACCGGGGTGCTGGGCCGTGGTCGATTGTTTAAGTTATCACTGTTTATAAACGTTTCGACCTCACGCTTGCAGGTCATCTTCAAGAGACTATCGTTCAATAGATGACAAGCCGAACGGACATCACTGTCATTGCTTATTCCTCGACAGTGAGGTGTGTTCGGTTTGTCATCTATTGGACGCTAATCCACTGAATATAACCTCCGCAGGTGTGTCCAAAGCATTTTGACACAATGATGCTTTAAGCAATCGACCACTCCCCAATAGATTGGTAGACAATGATTTTAGTAATGTTGATTCGGCCGTTATAGCCTACTTAAATTTGTATAATATTTACCGTATTTCTTCCGACGTGTGACTTCGTGTTGCGTTCGATTGATTTACGCGTCTCGAAACATATGCTTCGTCTTCAGAAATAAAAAATCACTCAAAATGAGGTCGTAAAATTTTAAAATTGCAAATATTGAAAATAATTCCACACATGTCCGCGTTACTTGAGTGCGCACTCGAGAGCAACCGATCGGGCCCACTCGAGTGCGCACTTATGTAACGAGGATATGTGTGGAATTCTTTTCAATATTTGCAATTTTAAAATTTTACGACCTCACTTTGAGTTATTTTTTATTTCTGAAGACGAAACATATGTTTTGAAACGCGTAAATCAATCGAACCCAACACGAAGTCACACGACGGAAGAAATACGGTAAATATTGTACAGATTTTGTCAATAAGTGACTTGGATACTGTAACATAACAAAATGTTACCTAACCTAAACGTATACTATCAGATTTAGTAAGTACATAACAATAATGTAAATAGGGAATATAGTAATAAGAATAACCAAGAAGAGAGAAATCATGGAAAAATAAGGAAGCAGAAGTGCCACATGAAACAGTAAACCCAAATACTGTTTGACACTACAACCAGACAATGACTAACACAAACTAATGGACAGAGTAAATTTACTTTAAGCTGTCACGCGAGTCAGTGGATAATGTAAACAGAATATGATATGTTAATAAAAAGTGAGTCAATAAGAATCTGAATAATGTGAAATCAGAATCAGCATTTTGCTGGGTATTAATTAAATATGATTAGTAATTATTAACGCCAAAAAAGTTAAAATTAACAATGTCCACAAAATGAGAACGAAGCTATATTCCAATCTCAAATATACCTATGACGAGAAAGAAAAAACATTTGTAAGAGGGAACCTTGTACAAATAAGGTACCTCAGCACATTAACGAATTGTGAAATAATGAAAGCTTTTAAAGGCAGAATTCCGGTATGAGCGGTATGTTTTAACAAGGCCTAGACCAAACAATAATCAGTGAGTTGATTATTGGGGGGCAACAGAAGTGTGGATTAAATGCACAGAACAATTGTTATGCTCAAACATAGCAGAAAACCATTATTAAAATGTTATATTTAATAATTCAATTGTTAATTAGTAGAATAGAGCGAGTTAGTGTAAAACGAAATGTCATAGTAGTAAGGATCGTTCATTACCATGTATAAAGATAAGGTTTATCCATAATGTTCAGTAAAATGTCAGTACAGAGTTAATAGTGTTCTCACATAAACGTTTGAGTAATAAAATGCTATGTGAACACAAACAATATTAATCAAAGTGTATAACCGTCGATTCAGGTAAACAGACGACAGTGCGGAGTAGTGTACCTGGACATTGTTTATGTAGCAATGTCAATAAAAGTGAAATTAACCCGGTATCAAACGATATCAAATTAAAGAGGACAAGATGATCTTTAATTTGATGGTAATATCGCCCCAATCGCAACTGTATTAAGTGCGTGAAAGGTGTTAGCATCATTTACGAAATATGCATCAGAAATCTGGGTACTAATAACAACAATATCGGCAGCTATCAATCATTGCAGAGTTTAGCGGTTGGAAAACCGTTATTAACGGCTAAACAGACAATACGTCATATTCATCACACCTGCAAGAGCCAATCACAAAATTAGTTAGTAATTAACATTTTTGCCTAAAGCCGATCGAAGAGTAGGGTATATAAGAGGATGTAACCGATTCTCGACAGACACTTATCAACTTCATCCAGTGTGGAACGTACGCCCGCCATCTCAACATTTTTAATAACTAATAGCGTCATCACGATAACACGTCATTATGTGCCATAGTGATTATGTGCAGTATTATTTCATTTTTGTGCGGGAAAATAATGAACAGAAGCAATTAAATAATGTTATTTATGATCCATTAAGTTAGAAGCGGATCGAAATTCTCTGTTCTTGTGCGTGTGCAGTGAATAACGATAATCATTATAATCCGATTATCGAGGTGCTTAATGAGTTTAATTAAATAATTAAAACCAAAAGGTAACAGTGTAACCATTATTTCGTTTTTACTACGAGCGCATAACCTGTACGTTTTTATACACTGATCTGTACTGACGCAAACCATAGAAACATTTCAATATTACACCATGTCTCAATTTATTTGATGAATTTGTCATTATTAATTAAGCTGAATGTTAGTTATAAGTGTTCTCAATTTATAAACTTTGTAATTCATAAACCAAGCGTGAAGAACGCACAACCTATCAAGTAGGTTATTTTTATTTGTTTACTTTATAAAAGTAACGTCAAAAACATTATTGAACAATATTATATCAGAAAATTATTAGCTATTGTGTAGGCATGACTTTCTTTTTTGTGTCTCAAAGAACTCATATCTGAGATTTGAATAATATTAATGTTAAAAATAACAAATATCTGGACTTAGCCAGATTTACCACTTGTGCTCTGAGCAAGCCTTATAGGGTATATAATAACTTATTTACAATTGTACATCATTATATGTTTTTAATTGTATTTGTTTTGAATTCTCTATCAAGGGTATGAATAAAACCCATAATTAACAGCATAACTCGACTTAATTTATTTCTAACAGATAGTTAAATATTTTATTTAGACAACTCCAACAACCTTCAGTTGTGATTAAGTATTGGAATAGCATTGCCATAAAGATAATCAACCATTATTTTAATTTCTTTAAATCATTAATTGATTCAATTCATGGGTTTTACACGGGATTTTCCCAAAATAAATCCGTGTGGCGCCCACTATCAAACAAGGCAACTTAACCTTGCAGCTAAAGTGAGTTGGTTTTTTGTAAACTGTCTTGGCAGCTTATTGAACGTCTAGAAAACACGACCAGGTACGTGAAAGTATATTATATTTATTCAATTGTCCAGACATTACTAGACGTAACGTACTTAGACTATCATCGACCTGGAGGAGAAGTTTCACAGCTAGTATCAACAAGACGATCAGCATCATCAAGCGACCAACTATTATACTTTACTTTTAAACCTAAGCAAAACTAGTATTTAATTATTATCAACCTAACTATTTTATTTGTTTCATATAAGGGAATTCTTTTCAGACCATTATAATTATACAATTGTAAACACACTTTGAGTAACCTCGAATGTTACATCTTGAATCGCTTTACAAAGTTAGTAACCTTCAATTAGAAACAACTACACACATTAATACATTCAAAAATAATATTTTAAAAGTAATTAAATTTTATTTAAACCATTCTGGCAGTGTAAGGTTAAAAATTGGCGCACCAACTAGTGTGGCTTAAAAATATTAAATAAAAATATTTTTTATATTTTATATCAGCCCGGTAGACACGAAAGAATAAACATGCCACACACCCATCAATATGATACGAGATATAAGGACAGTCGGGTAGGAGAAATACAACGGGATATAGAGACATCTGAAGCACAACCCATACACGAAATGGAAGTCATTACCATCAATAATATCGAAACTCAACCTGAAGAAACACCCCAGGTAGAACCGGAAGTGGGGGTAATGGTCAGTGACCAACCAAACAAAACAACCGAAGGGGCGAGGATGGAGAGTATGATGATGAGAATGATGGAACAGATGACTAGAAATAATGACTCGATGAATAAAACTACGGAGTCGATCAACAAAAATATGGAAGCATTAAAGGAAGATAGTCTCAAGAACAACAAAAAGATGGAAGAAACACTGAACCGAAATATTGACTCATTGAATAAAAATATGGAGTCTATTAGTAAAAATATGGAGTCACTGAAAGAAGACTTGAATAAAAGGATAGACAATACCCATAAATCCATGGACATATTAAACAATAAAATAGATGACAACAGTAGAGCCATCAGAGAAGAATTGAACACCACATTAACTGAAATTAGCCGGAGGATGGAAGAAGGTACTGAGAAGGTTAACACCAGAATAGACGTGGAGATAGCGGTTGTGAGGGAAGAAATAATGGAAGCAAACAAAAGGTGCGAACAGCAAGACCAGGACTTAAAGCGAACAAGAGAGGAAATGATGAACGATATCAGATCATGGAGAGAAGAAATCATCCAACAATGGAGGGAAGAAATGAAAAATGATAATAAACCAGCAGAAAAACAACAAGACTCAAATACATTATCAACTGAAAATGAAATTGACAGAAACGAGGAAGATATTCATGACAAGGAGATCAACGCCGAAGGTATAAAGGAGACTCAGGTAATTAAAGAAGCGGAAGAGTTAGTAACCGAGAAGGAAGAATTAGAACAAAATAATCTGCCAATGTGTGATGATCAAGTGGAGACAAAAGGAGTACCCAGAAATACAACTACCGAACAAGTGAATTCGAAAATTAAAATTCAGGAAGAAAGGAACAAAATAATTAAGAAAACGGAATAAAAGGAGGTGAAGATAAGAAGAATAATACGCCCAAAGAAGACTAGAGTAACAAAAGAATTAGTCGAAATGACTCGAAGCGGTCTAGTTAATATGATTTATTTCCCAGTCATCAACCGTGAAGAAGGGACATATAGGAAGGAGTATCGAAGGAGCTTCATGAAGATGGACGAAGAGAAGAAATGTGTTACAGCAAAGAAGACTATAAACAATAAAATACTTAGAGCAGATATTTCCAAAGGGAGAATAAAACGTTCTAAGAAAAGGAAAGGGTATCAAGAACAGCTGGACCGGATCCTTGAAGGGTATGCCCAAGAAATAAGAGAATTGCGAAGGAAGAGGGACCAATCAATGGAAAAATCCAACCAGGAAACTAATGACGACCAACCAGAGTTAGAGGAGATAATACACGTCAATAATAACAAAGACCAGGAGTACACTGAACACATGGATACTAAAGATGATGAGAAGAAGAAGACGAGAAAACGGGAAGCCAATGACTATCTGGTAGCCGCAAAGTGGAAGAACCGCATGATAGGAATAGAGTGGAAAAGGCACAAAATAACCCCATGTATGTAAACCATAAAAAATGATTACTATTAAGAGCAGATAAAATATAGTGGTAGGCGACATTTATCACACGAATATTTAGAGTATAAAAGGAAAAAATATGTTTTAAAAATGATTACTATAAACGAACTCATTCAGTGATTAAAAGAATCACATATTAGGCCCAAATTATTGAAGGTAACTAATTGACTATAACAAATCTATTTGCCCTATTGAGTTACAAAAGTGTGTAGGATTAAGATACAGGCCAAACTATTTGTTGCTTGTTAAAAAGGAACCAGATCTATCACACCAGAGGATAGAAGGATATGTATTGTAAACTAAATGATTTAATGAGAGACAAGACATCTATTATGTCATAAAGAGCCAGTAGTGGCATATAACTAAAATTACTATGCTATACTTAGAAAAAAAATGTTTATCCAAATGAATACTATATGTAACTAGATTTTATCAAATGATTATTGTGTACCTCTCATAAAACTAAAATATTATATACAACCATCCAGAATAAAGGTTCACCCAACTAACCTTTGAAGGAGTAGAGAGGCAGAAGATCAAAGAGAGTATAAAGAAAGAAGGATATTATTATGGAAAGTAAAGAGAGAGAAAAAATGTTTCTTAAATGAAACAAGTAACCCCAAGAATGTCTATAAAATTAGATATTAATATGTTGTTATATTGTCACATTAAATTGTAATTATCAAATATTGTACATCACCAGATATGTCAGAGAACATCTAACAAAAAACCAGTCAGTATATGAATAGTGTAGATCCTGATAATTCGGGATAAGTATAAATGATTAAGAAAAAAAAAAAAAACTTGTAAACTAATGTGAGAATAAAATATTGTAGACTCTATATGTGAAAACCAACTGCATAAGTATATAAGCAGCAAAATAAGTGTGTAATCTTAAGAATACTCAAGTGAACCAAAGCAAATTGTCAACTAGTATAAACAGTAACAATACGGCTGATAAAAAGCGTAGCTGACAATGTCAAGTCTGAAAAGAAATAATTACCTGTAAAAAAGAAAGCATGTTAACAAGTATAAAGATGGAAATGTGATATAAATGAAAACCTCTGATACCTTGAATATTATAGTGAAGATATTATATTATTAAAAATGAACGATATGTGTTATATTTTATGAGTTGTGATAGTGCAACTATTGCCTGGTGCAATGTTTATTTTATTTTCTCAGTCAGAGAAGAGTAATGCCTCTGAATCTGAGTATGTGTATTGAGGAACGGCAGAGAATGTAAGCCACAGTGAGCCACTCCGATTCCGAACCCACTACAAAAGTTAGGGAGTTATATTGTATTAATGTATCAAGTATGAAAATTGTATTAATGTATCATGTATTATGAAAAAATCTAGGAGGTATAAAATATAAGAACCATTGAAATAATCACAAAGGTAAAGATATGTAATAAGAAAGAAAAATGTGATATGATAAGACAGGAAATTGTTAATTTAAGAAATGAGATCTATTGTAGTTAAATGACTTAAAAAGTAAGCTACTTGAATATTACTAGTAAGTTAAGAATTATATCACTAGACAAAAAATCAAGCTAGAGTAACACACTAATAGTATGTTAAAAAATCAAAGAGTACAAGAAAAAAAAACCATAGAAATATACTAAGAAACTGACATGAAATGATAATTTTATAAAAAATAAATTTTTTCTCAAATGATCAATTTTGAGGAGGGAGTATATGTAACATAACAAAATGTTACCTAACCTAAACGTATACTATCAGATTTAATAAGTACGTAACAATAATGTAAATAGGGAATATAGTAATAAGAATAACCAAGAAGAGAGAAATCATGGAAGAAGAAGGAAGCAGAAGTGCCACATGAAACAGTAAACCCAAATACTGTTTGACACTACAACCAGACAATGACTAACACAAACTAATGGACAGAGTAAATTTACTTTAAGCTGTCACGCGAGTCAGTGGATAATGTAAACAGAATATGATATGTTAATAAAAAGTGAGTCAATAAGAATCTGAATAATGTGAAATCAGAATCAGCATTTTGCTGGGTATTAATTAAATATGATTAGTAATTATTAACGCCAAAAAAGTTAAAATTAGCAATGTCCACAAAATGAGAACGAAGCTATATTCCAATCTCAAATATACCTATGACGAGAAAGAAAAAACATTTGTAAGAGGGAACCTTGTACAAATAAGGTACCTCAGCACATTAACGAATTGTGAAATAATGAAAGCTTTTAAAGGCAGAATTCCGGTATGAGCGGCATGTCTTAACAAGGCCTAGACCAAACAATAATCAGTGAGTTGATTATTGGGGGGCAACAGAAGTGTGGATTATATGCACAGAACAATTGTTATGCTCAAACATAGCAGAAAACCATTATTAAAATGATATATTTAATAATTCAATTGTTAATTAGTAGAATAGAGCGAGTTAGTGTAAAACGAAATGTCATAGTAGTAAGGATCGTTCATTACCATGTATAAAGATAAGGTTTATCCATAATGTTCAGTAAAATGTCAGTACAGAGTTAATAGTGTTCTCACATAAACGTTTGAGTAATAAAATGCTATGTGAACACAAACAATATTAATCAAAGTGTATAACCGTCGATTCAGGTAAACAGACGACAGTGCGGAGTAGTGTACCTGGACATTGTTTATGTAGCAATGTCAATAAAAGTGAAATTAACCCGGTATCAAACGATATCAAATTAAAGAGGACAAGATGATCTTTAATTTGATGGTAATATCGCCCCAATCGCAACTGTATTAAGTGCGTGAAAGATGTTAGCATCATTTACGAAATATGCCTCAGAAATCTGGGTACTAATAACAACAATATCGGCAGCTATCAATCATTGCAGAGTTTGGCTGTTGGAAAACCGTTATTAACGGCTAAACAGACAATACGTCATATTCATCACACCTGCAAGAGCCAATCACAAAATTAGTTAGTAATTAACATTTTTGCCTAAAGCCGATCGAAGAGTAGGGTATATAAGAGGATGTAACCGATTCTCGACAGACACTTATCAACTTCATCCAGTGTGGAACGTACGCCCGCCATCTCAACATTTTTAATAACTAATAGCGTCATCACGATAACACGTCATTATGTGCCATAGTGATTATGTGCAGTATTATTTCATTTTTGTGCGGGAAAATAATGAACAGAAGCAATTAAATAATGTTATTTATGATCCATTAAGTTAGAAGCGGATCGAAATTCTCTGTTCTTGTGCGTGTGCAGTGAATAACGATAATCATTATAATCCGATTATCGAGGTGCTTAATGAGTTTAATTAAATAATTAAAACCAAAAGGTAACGGTGTAACCATTATTTCGTTTTTACTACGAGCGCATAACCTGTACGTTTTTATACACTGATCTGTACTGACGCAAACCATAGAAACATTTCAATATTACACCATGTCTCAATTTATTTGATGAATTTGTCATTATTAATTAAGCTGAATGTTAGTTATAAGTGTTCTCAATTTATAAACTTTGTAATTCATAAACCAAGCGTGAAGAACGCACAACCTATCAAGTAGGTTATTTTTATTTGTTTACTTTATAAAAGTAACGTCAAAAACATTATTGAACAATATTATATCAGAAAATTATTAGCTATTGTGTAGGCATGACTTTCTTTTTTGTGTCTCAAAGAACTCATATCTGAGATTTGAATAATATTAATGTTAAAAATAACAAATATCTGGACTTAGCCAGATTTACCACTTGTGCTCTGAGCAAGCCTTATAGGGTATATAATAACTTATTTACAATTGTACATCATTATATGTTTTTAATTGTATTTGTTTTGAATTCTCTATCAAGGGTATGAATAAAACCCATAATTAACAGCATAACTCGACTTAATTTATTTCTAACAGATAGTTAAATATTTTATTTAGACAACTCCAACAACCTTCAGTTGTGATTAAGTATTGGAATAGCATTGCCATAAAGATAATCAACCATTATTTTAATTTCTTTAAATCATTAATTGATTCAATTCATGGGTTTTACACGGGATTTTCCCAAAATAAATCCGTGTGGCGCCCACTATCAAACAAGGCAACTTAACCTTGCAGCTAAAGTGAGTTGGTTTTTTGTAAACTGTCTTGGCAGCTTATTGAACTTCTAGAAAACACGACCAGGTACGTGAAAGTATATTATATTTATTCAATTGTCCAGACATTACTAGACGTAACGTACTTAGACTATCATCGACCTGGAGGAGACGTATCAACAAGACGATCAGCATCATCAAGCGACCAACTATTATACTTTACTTTTAAACTTAAGCAAAACTAGTATTTAATTATTATCAACCTAACTATTTTATTTGTTTCATATAAGGGAATTCTTTTCAGACCATTATAATTATACAATTGTAAACACACTTTGAGTAACCTCGAATGTTACATCTTGAATCGCTTTACAAAGTTAGTAACCTTCAATTAGAAACAAGTACACACATTAATACATTCAAAAATAATATTTTAAACGTAATTAAATTTTATTTAAACCATTCCGGTTTAGTAAGGTTACAATACCAATTCAAACATGTTTCACGCAAATTTGTAATTTTATTATAAACGTTACCGTTTTAGGTTTTGGTATTAGATATTGTCACGACGGTCTCATGGATCGTCGTATTGTACAGTGGAAAGAAAATACAGCCATCAATGAAGTCACTAATTACTAGCTTTAATTAGTCACAAATAACAATTTGAAATCAACAAGGTACTCTCATACAAAACTTTGTTACATTTGTCCACCACGTTAATAATGTCAACTATCAGAGTTATGGATTAATTATAACACAATAATAAATTTTTTACTAATCCGCAAAAATCACTTGATCCGCACTCTACAACATCGCCAGGTGTAACTAACTAAGCCGGCCACTGTTGCTTATATATAGCCCGCAGAAATTCTAGAATAATTTTCCTTTCTTTTGACACCGTCCCAGCATAATTTGACAAGTATTTGAACATCTAGAGTTATACGTGAGTCGACGGACTTGGTACAGATGATAACCGTGAGTTGGGCCAGGCAAGAACCGTGTAATACGACACTCTCGCCTCTTTGACAGCGTTACATAATTGTCGCAACAGTATTGTTTCTGTATGAACCATTCACCGGTAATACCGTCTACGCCAAAAGATAACAATCGAAAGCCTTTTATGTGCGAGGTGTTCTCTCAAGTGTTCTCAAAAGTACACGACACAGCCTTTGTCTACCAAAACGATTGCACCGGTATTAAGTTGAAATTACCGTAATGAGTTCACGCTGACTCGTAGTCGCTACAAGTAGTTACCGTCAACCGCAGCTTCAATGGAGTTGACCGGTCGTGTCGTCCTCATTGTGCTGTCGGTGTAGCCATTGTTTAATAACGCTCAGAAACGTCTCATCAACGTGACTACACTGATGAAAGAGAAAAAAGTATCATTACGACATTACAGATCAGTCTACGTTTTATCGAATGTTCCAGAGGAAACCGGCTGAACGTTGTGGCGTACGTGATTTCAACATGCGCTCGCGAGACTTTTCTGGACGTCGCCAGCCCCGCGCACTGTGTCAAGGCCGCAACCAAATTGCGTCCTAGTGTAGAGCTGATGCGTAGTGTTTTCTAGTAGACGCTTATTAGCGAATATTCTGGAACCTCGGCGGGGTATAAATACAAGTACTGGGCGACGTTCAGTTTCAGTTTGAGTTGCGAATTACTGGAGTGCGGTTTGTAGTATTGTGGCGAAGTATTACGTGTTTTATAGTTGTGCAAGACTATTGTAATGCAATTGTGTTTTATATCAGTTAACATTTTTATTGCGTGTGAGCATTTTTGAATTGATTTGTTGTAAGAGACTGTCTTGTTAATTACTAACTGTTCAACTGTGATAATTAAAGCTGGTGATTAGTGACGTAACTGGTGTCTTGTATTTTGTTTTCCACTGTACCATACGACGATCAGTAGACCGTCGTAACAATATTAATTATGACTGATAACAGTTACTTTGATGCCGACAGGTAACGGTTGAAATGAGCGAGCTATGTAAAGTTGCAGTGATTTCCCTATAAAGTCCTACACCTCATTTAATATTCACAGTTATGCATCCGTAATTCGTAAACTATACACAGCAAAGACGTTTGATTCTTTAGAAATTTTGCATAAAAAAAATGTATTAATTTTTAGTGATTATCGTGTACAGAATGTCATCGACTTTCAAACATAATGCGTTCCGGATAAAGGTGTTTGAAACTGGAATTTTCGAAAGACGGGTACTGTACAGTAGGCTGTATTTACTACAGGCGTACTGTGCACGTAAGTTAGTAGGATCGGTATTATGAACAACAGTACTACAATGAATTTACATAATACGATTACTCTTCCTAAATATCGGTATGGAGAACCATACACGACTTCCATTTTCCAAGATTTATTAGAAATGAAATTAATATTATAAACATTTTCGAAATGAAATATTTCCATAGAAACTACTTCTTTCTTCAGCGTTAACCACAGTACTGTGATCACTAACGTATACCACCTAACGTTAGCGCACTCGATTTTCACTGATGATGACAGTCGATAGCACTGCCGAAAAGTTTGGTTTTGTAGAAAACATTGGACCACGCCAAACAGCCCGGAAAGGAATTTTAACAACAAACTACTTCTTTGTTGCCAATAACGTAGCACACATGACATATAAATAAAAATTATCCTCTCTCCCTTCAACTATCATTTTCATTTATAGAGAATTACCCCCACCCCCTTCAACTAGCCTCTTCATTGTAGAATTTCATCTACAGTTTATACAGTGGGTTATTATGATCTTCTTTTCAGGATACTTTATTTATCAAAGTTAAGTACTTTACTCTTGTTAAAACATAAAACCTTGCAGCTAAACTACCCTTTTCCCGTAACCGATCTTCACCAAAATCAATAGGCCTTGAGTCTTCTGCAACTCAGGGATGTATGAAAAAATTAATTTTATTCTGTTTGAATCTGCGGCAGTTATCGTTCGTCATAGAAAAAATTACCTTTGTTAAAACGTAAAACGTTGCAAATAAACTAACCCTTTCCCTTAACCGATCTTCACCAAAATCAATAGGCCTTGAGTCCTCTGCAATTCAGGGATGCATGCAAAAAATTATTTGATTTTATTTGAATTTGCGGCTGTTATCGTTTGCAAAAAAGACATTCTACATACAGACAGACACACAGACATACACACAGACACTTTTCGAAAAATGACTTTTCTTCATGTTTTGAGGGTAGTACAATCAGAATCAGCCCTTATCTCGAACATGATTTTTTTTCGCCATCACCATAGTTCCATTTCCGTATGGAACATGGAAGTAAAAAAATTATATAATACAAAAATACGCTAAATTAATCATTTTTATACATTAGTAAATTTTATAATCAGTGTTTGTGAAACAGCCTACAGCACAGTCTTATTATATAATAAAAATTAATGACTTCAAAACATTGCACTCTTTGTGTTAACATTATTTATGATAAACATAGTAGCGGGAATAAAAACTAATACATGTGCACTTGCATAAACGCTTATCCACTTCCTCACACCTGCGTCAGTGTTTGGTGCGTCCGAAGCTTTAGTGCAAAACTTGAATAAAGGGTATCAGTTTTGAATGTCCCAAAGAGCGAAATGTGTAAAAGTAGAGACATTCCTATAATTGCTGCTTTGCAGTTGTTAATTAAGAAAATTGCAGAAAGATCGTGGCTTTGGTCATCGTTTGATAACTGTAAGTTTATAGATATTATAAGATCCTCGTAATAAAATGAATGCATCTAATTACTGAGCGCATTCCCAGATATCTTACTAAAATAGAGAGGTTACTAATGTAGAGAACTTGTTACAATAAAAGGAATAGATAGATTTAGCTTTGTCAGAAAGCAGGTACTTCTATTTCTTGATTACTTGTCGCCCTGCAAAACTTGTCAGTTTTTATTGCGGTCAGTTTTATATATATATGTGCACTCGACTGAAAAGCAATCGACTGAAGCACTGAGTAGTTATTACTGATGAAGTAGAGTATCGGTTGTGGTATTAAATGCATTGTTCCGTACTAAATTGGTTGACCTACATACTGTGTGACTTGAGGCAGTTTTTACTTTATCTAGATGCCGTGAATTCAATCAAGACGAACCAATGTTTTCGTATTCTTTGTTCTTTTATTTTCTCCAACATTCTTTCATATTTTCACTGTGTCCCTTCTTCCTGTCTTCACTCTACTTTAAACCTGTGTTATTCTCTCTCCTACCTTGGACACCTTCAATATTTAACACTCTTGACCGAAAAACTCTATTTCGATTGCTTCTTCTGCGTATATTATTTTTTTTTAAATCCTTTTGGACTTCTTTAATCCAACTTAATGTTCACTTCTTCCCCCACAGATATTTAAAGATCTGCTTTATTAACCTATTGTCGGAGAGTCTATATAAATGTCAAAAATATAATAGTCATCTTTTTCTTATTGTTTCTATTATATTTTCTATACTTTGATATATTTCATCTTTACTTCTTAATTTCCAACCTTCTAAAGTTTTTCTTGGGCCTAATATTTTCCTAATAATTTGTCTTTCCAATATTTCTAGTTTGTCTAATTAATAATTGTCTAAATAATAATTCAATGCTAGACATTCACATGGATATAGGCATTCTGGCTTCACTACTATAGGCTACTGTAGTGCCTTAATTTTGCATGTTTAGATATGCACATTTTCTTGTAAATATCTTTAGTTATACCATATGCCCTTTCCATCTTATGAATTCTTTCTTCTATAGCAGGTTTTCCTAAGACATTTTCTTGAATTATTTTTCCTAGATACTTAAATTTTCGAACACTCTCTATTCGACCAATATCTGTTAGGAGGAATTTGTTGCACATTTTTAATGTTCGTGAGAAATTTGTTTTTTTCTGCAGAAATTCTTACGCCTTTTCTCCTGGCTGTCCTTTATTACTGAGATTTATTAGCTTATTGCCATTAGTACGTCTTTTATAGATGACAGTTGGTCAACTATGATGTTACGTTCTGCGCAGTTTGTCTCTACCATTTTGGACATTGTATTTTAGGAATCACTTGTTCTCGTTTACAGCCAGTTATCTTCTCTATTTATCCCCCCCCCCCACACACACACACCGTATTGAACATCTTCCATGAAGTCGTTGTCCTTACAGCTTTCCCAGGATTTGTCTAGATTGTCATTCTTCGACAAAGACTGTGTCCAAAGAATTGTAAGACTCATCTTCTTGTTCACTACAAGGACTAGATGACACAAACCTGTTCCGTCACCCATTTCGTCCTCTAACAACTTACGTCTTTCCGAGATTGCGTTGGATACAGTAAGTATCTAGTAGTTTTATGTGAACAGCTTATTGACCTGTTGCATAATCCCGTATCAATTGGACCAAAGACTATTTTATTACGGATAAGCAATATTAAGTGTTAAATATTTACTGGTGAAAAATTATTTGTGATGACGATAAATAAATAAGGTGTCAACATTGATGCGTTTTTTCGCCTAGAAGACGACAGCATGATGAAAATTAATGGATAACATTATAAATGAGGAATTTCTTAGAAGGCCGGATGAGGAGGGAAGCCTGTGGAAATCCATTCTAAACAGGAGAGTGCAGCTTAATGGGCGTTTAATAAGACATGAGAGAATGCTAAGAACAATAATGAAGGGAGATGTGAACGGGGAAACATCAAGGGGAAGACCGCAACGACTACAGTATGCCATCACGTGTTTTCTGGCCAAGAGGAGATCTTACAAGACGTGCAAGATCTTACAAGATCTTACAAATCATCCTCAATGATTTCTTATCCTGGGCTGGTCGTTTCACTCCGTAACATAGCATCCGTCTGTCGTCTGGCCCCTTCTCCGTCATCAATTTCGTCTTCCATTGACTAGCCCTTCCAGTGTTGCTATATCACATTAGCCCGCGTTTTCCGCATGCAGTGTCTGAACCAATTTCTCTTTCTTCTCCCGAAAACATTCTACATTCTCATTTCTCTCCTACTCTTCCAAGCACCTCATATGTCACACTAATTCCAGGAAATATGTTATATCCTTCTCATGCCCACGTCTGGAAGGCCTATAATCTCTTTCATTTTCTTTCCTCAATGTCCGCCAAGTCTCTACCCCGTATAGGAGCACGGTGCGAACTGCCATATAAAAGTTGAGAGATGCAAAAGCTACGAATAAATGAAAAGGAAGGCGATAAAACGTGAACAGTAGAAAACTTTTATATCATATATAGATTCTATAATACTTATAACTATTTTACCTCAAGATGTATTTTTTCCTTTAGGGACATGTTTCGGGAGATCCTGTTCTCCCATTTTCAACCTTCGCCATCTTGCTTCTGGTGCAGTATTTGTGTGTTGGCTTCTGGATGTTATTATGGTGGTTTGTTGGTCTTTGGTCCTTCAATGTTGCATTATTGTGTGTGGTTGTGGTATCTGTTTTTGTATTTTGTGTATTTTCGATGTTGAGTGCTTTGAATATTGTGTCATGTTTTGTATTGATTTGTATTTGTTCTGGTATTAATTTGTTTTGTGTTTTATGTTTGTAAATCTGTAAATTTTCCCATATGTTCATTATGGTGCCTTTGTGTGGTATATGTTTTATTAGTGTTACATTGGTTATGTCTGGGAATTCATGTCCTGTGTTTATTGCATGTGTGGCTAAATTGGATTTATATATGTTTTTTTTTTTTTATGCATTTAGGTGTTCAAAATAACGTTTTTCAGCTGTTTTTTTGTTTGTCCTATATAACATTTATTGCAATCTTGGCATTCAATTTTGTATATGCCGTTGGTTGTTGTATTATCTTTGTTGTGTGAGTTATTTAGATTTTGTAATTTATTTTTATTAGTTTTGTATGCTATTTTTATATCTGTGTTTTTAAATAGTTTTGTTAGTTTTGACATTTTATTATTTATATATGTGAATGTGGCCCATTTTTTGTTGTTGTTATTATTTATGTGTTGTTCAGTTTGATTAATTCTTAATTGTTCAGTTTTTATTTTGTATTTGATTTTATTTTCTATTTTGATCATAGTATTTTTATTGTATCCATTTGCATAACCAATTTGGTATATTATATTTCTTTCTTTGTCAGTTTCTTGTTTGTTTAGGGGTATTTTGTACATTCTGTTAAATAACGAATAAAATGCTGCCATTTTATGTTGTGGTGGGTGGTCAGAATGGTTAGGTATAATGATGTTAGTGGAAGTTGGTTTTCTATATATTGCATATTGTATGTGTTTGTTGTATCTTGTGATGGTTATGTCTAAATAGTTGATTTTGTTATGTTTTTCTTTTTCTTCTGTGAATTGTATTTTGGGATGTATGTTATTGATTTGTTTCAGTATGTTCTCTGCATTTGTGTTTTTGTTATTTGATACATATAGTCCATCATCTACATATCTTATCCATATGCCATCTGGATATATAGACTTCACATATATAGATTCATAGCACAGCGGAGATATTTGAGACGGCTCACTATAAATAAATGTAGGAATATTTGTGTTATGGTTCATAGAAATCCTAGAAATAAAACAAGACACAGCACAAGAATTAAATTTTATAAGATAATTCCCACGTTGATTTATGCAAGCGAAGCGTGGGTCATGACAAAAAAGAAAATCGGGTAGATTCAGAGTGCTCAAATGCAGTTTCTTTGAAATACTTTAAATTATACATTCAAAAATAGAGTACGTAATGAAGAGATCAGAGCAGAACTCGAAGTAGAGGAAATTATTTCAATTTACAGAAGACATGGTGGGATCATCTGCATATAATGAGAGAGGATCGATTTGCCGAAAGTGGCACTGAACTATAAAGTCATTGGTAGAAGAGGCATGGGTCGTTCGAGGATGAGATGGGTGCTGGAACAGGTTTATATAATCTAATCGTTGAAGAGGAGAAGAAGAAGAAGCAGCAGATATGTGCTGCCAAGCAACCTACAAATTTATCACCAAAAAAAAGAGACATTTAAATTAAATCTATTTAAACATAGTATTGGGCGCATCCGAAACGATTAGTTTTAAATGAATAATTTATACATTACTGAAAAACAATTTATTTACCAGACTACTCACATACTGCTTCTATTATTCAGAAATCTCCAACTACAGCAAATTGTTAAGACACAGTTCTGTTAAAATTTAATTGCTTTCTCTCCGTGCTATTAGACCGTAGTCCACTAATGCCGCAATAAACATATGTTTCGGCCCCATCATTGGAGACCATCTTTACTGTAAAAAGGACTGGATTTCTTTACTAAAAAAAGGCCGCACTAAAGTACCCTCTAGAATTTTCGAGTGCCTATTGATCCATATTATGGAACATTCTTTTAGAACACCTGTAGGCTATATATAGACGATAGCTGCCGTTTAGAGTCAGTTTTAAGTGGCGATTTATTCAAGTGCGATTCAAAGTATTGTGGCGAAGTGTTTACTATGTTATAATTAGTGCGGAACTCTATTACTTGGCATTATTATTGCTTGTGGACAAATGTAAGTTGAATTATTCTACGAGTTGATTACTAATTCTTACACATCTCAGTATATAACTTACATCTTAATTCTTTACTTAAAAAATGTTGTTTATTCAGATTATTCTAGTCTCTCTTATATATTTTAATACAATACCGTTTAAAGCAGCTATTTAAAAATCATTTGCTTTCTTTCATGTCTTGAATTTATTGACAGAAACTTTTAGCATATGATTTAGTAGGAAATGGCATGGTGTTATATTTGTTGAGGGGAATTGTTTGAATTAAAACTGACATTTGTTTGGGTTTTATGGAAACTTAGTAATCAATTTCTATGTACCTAGTTGTTTAAATTATTACTTCCCTATAGAAAAAGGTCATTATATTCATAAACTGTTAATTTTAGCAAATATATTATTACTATTTAGGCCATCGGTTAGCGAAAGCTATAAGAATTAATGTAGATATAAATTTAGGCTACATTATATAGACAGATTGTAAATTCACTGCTTTATTGAAGAAGCGTGTTCTGAAGGTCAGAATAAAAAATACACATATACCAAAGTTACAAGAAATAATTGTTACAATACAATGGATTAATAATAAACAATTCTTTTCTTCCAAGAATATATTTTTTATTTTTGTTTCATACTACGCGGTCTTGATATATTTCGAATACTGTCACCTTCAGATAGAATGGCATTAATTTAAAACGCAGATATTTATTTTATATTTTGTTTAATGAATTAGTTTCCTATTGTTTCATCCCATGTAATTAGTCATAATTGCTAATGCATAATGCATTTAGCATTAGTCATAAATGTTTTAGAAACTAATAAATTTATTTGAATACAATTTTCCATATTACTTATATTAACTATAAATTTGGTGATGTATCAAGGTAGCATTCAATAAGTAATCGAATATATATAAATATATATATATATATATATATATATATTACTGGAATGAAACCAATTTATTAATGATGCTAATAATTATCTGACATTCATCTATGTGCCATTTGGCATTAATGAAGTTTACAAAAAAAATAATTAATCTGTTTCTGTTCACCTTCATAACACAAGCTAAAATTCAATTCTTGTACACAAAATAAATTAATATGTAAAAAGTACTTTCTGGCTTATTTATGTAGTCTTTACTCATATCACTTACTTTACAGTCTTTCTTTTAAATAAGGTTTTATAAGTTCTTACAAGTACGTAAAAGAAATTAATAAATCCATAAATGGAAAATTAATAAAAAAAATGTATCCATAATAAGAGCTATGGAGTTGGATTACTGGCGGAGGTGCTGTAGACTAACAAGACTGGATAGAGTGAGATATGTAGAGATAAGACAAGCGATGGGAATCGACCTTGACATTATAGAAACAGTAGAAGGAAGAAAACTGAATTGGTTCGCTCACGTAAAAAGAATGTCGGATGTGAGACGGTATGGGAATGGTCTCCGCCCTCTAGAAGGGAGAAAGGAAGACCTAAACGTTAATGGAAAATGGACTTCGAAGATGCAATGAATGCAAGAGCACTTACAGAACAGGACTAGTTAGACCGGCGCCATTGGAAGCTAGGATGCGAGAGGCGGCGCCAGCGTTAATTAAATCGCTTTAAAAAAAAAACAAGTAAGTAATGTAAGTCCACTCACTACTCTTTAATTTCGACTGCAGATCCTTTAGACGACGGGCTGATCCTACCTAAATGAATACGTAGAGTAATTTACCCTGTCCGGCTTCAGAATCGCTTTCGAACTTGTTGATGTTTGTCGCGGGCACGGTTACATACGGTTTCACACCGCGAACAGATTCTGTTTCTGCTTAACTGATGTCTTAGGCTTGCACCTTTCCAGTTAACTTGAAGTGAAGTCTCGTCTATGTTTTCCTAAACTGACAATCTTGTAGTTGGATTATAATAGTTATCGCAGTAACTCTAAAGAAATTAATCTTTAAAATAAGTTAAGATACCTGTTATTCCTTCATGCACCTTACTTTGGTCGCTAGGCACGACGCGTTTCAGGATCAAGGTCCCAAATTTAGGTGATGATCAATCGGGTCGAGTTCGTCAAAAAATAACATTGAAAATGCTCTGCACCCCAAGATACACAGAAGCGTAGAGACACGCTCTGGCGTTTACAAAATTATGTGTGATGATTTCGACATGTTTTACATTGGCCAGACCGGGAGGCGTTTTGAAGAGAGGTTCAAGGAACACCTGCCTATGAAGAATGTAATAAACAGTAAATCGACTTACCCACAACACCTTATTGATTGTGATCACAGTTACACGGACTTCTCTGTTAATTTTATACCCATGCACTTTAGTAAAAAAAGGCCGATAAATGAATGCATTAGAAGAGTTTGAGATATATAAAGCTGCTAAGACACAGAAAGAGTGTCTTTTGAACGATATGGTGTCGTTCAAATGCAACGCGCTCTTCGATACTGTGATAAAAAACTGGCACAGACATGAGGAATACTATCAACGTATGTCTACATTGAACTTTATACGGCTAGTGCGCGTTTACTTTCTCGACGATGCGCATCGTCCCCTCGTGCAGTATGAGTATTCATTAAATTAAATGTTTTTTAGGTATGTGTTTTTTATGAGCTGGCGAACTAGACCCGAGTGGTCATCACCTGAAGATGGAACCTTGAAACTGAAACGCGTCGTGCCAAGCTACGTAAGTTGCATGAAGGAGTAACAGGTACCTTAACCTATTTTAAAGATTAACTATTGCAGCTTGGTGACCATACACACAATGAATACTAAAGGAATTTTCCAACTTACGTTCGTCGCCACTGTAGGACCGACCGTTATGTACCAAAGCGGCGTTTCCTCCTTGATTCAGAAGACAGACTGAGACGTATTTTTGTTGTAACACAAACACATATTTTTATAATCTTATTGGTTCTCCGGTCACCCATTCTCTTGATTTTCCTACAGATAATAACTTTCCTGTGTAAGAACGCTTATAAACAGAACAATTCATGTTCAAAAACCTGAAATATATTATTACCGACTTCGTAGAGTATAAAACCTTTATACTTAAAAAATGCATACATTCAATTACTAATTTTTAAAGTGACTACTGTCAACATGCAAGTCTTTCTATTACGAGTATTTTGACCCACGGTCCATTAAAAAATTGTCCATATTTCGACAGCTTCACGAATTAACGTGTTTTTTAAGAATATTCCGTAAAATAATTACTTTCCGTCGCACACGCGCAGAACCAACGCGGCTTAGTATTTTTACGTACCATTTCACTGCATTTAAAGTTATTTTACAAGTCTATAAATAGTTAAAATTAACATTTTTTACAATGTTCCTTATAAGCTACTTCACAATGCTCAAACCTGCAATCTCTACTTATTCATTATAATAGCGTCTTTATACGTCTTTAATCTGTCTTTATACGTAGGATTTACGAGTGGTTTTCTCGTTTTAAAAGTGGTCAAATGTTAATTGAAGACGAACCACGACCGGGACGTCCCTCGACTTCCAAAACGGACGAAAACATTGAAAAAATCCGTGTTGCGATCATGTTTGATCGTCGTAGAACAATCGATGAATTGGAGGAAATGACTGGAATATCCTGGAATTCATGCCAACGAATTTTGACTGAAGATGAAACGTGTTGCAGCAAAATTCGTTCCGCGTGTGCTTTCTTGTCGGCTCAAAATCATTGCCTGGCTCAAAGCTTCCTCCCCATAAGCCGTCCGAAGCATTGCGACAGTTTCTGCTGCTGATTTCCTAACAGGAAACAGAACCTGATGTTAGCACGTTGGTATTTAATGTCTGCCATTAAATTAATTTAAAAATCGCCGAAAACGTGAAACAGCGCTTACAAAAATAGTCACACTGACCGCGCTAATGTTTCCACAACAATGCCGCTAGGGCAACTGATACAAAATGGTGTCTAGTGAAGGCACCTAGCGGGAGAAGTCGGAACTAGCGTTCTACCAACTGCCAGAAAAAAATTCTCGTTACTTTTGGGTCCTCCTACGTATGTTATCATATAATTTGATCTCTGCTACATTACATATGCAATTAGAATGTCAATTGAAATATATTTGTGTTTATTTTATATTTAGTGTCTGAAGATGACAGCATAAAATATTTGTCAAAACAGTGTAATATAAATTAAAAATTATTAAAAAAATATTCTTGTAACAAAAATGTTATTTATTATTAATATCCAATCATAACAAGAATAACTAAGCATGAACGTACAATCGATACGTAATCTTATTTAGGAAAGTTTCCAGACACCAACATTATGACAAAATTGCACGTATTTTATAGATCTGACGTAAATGCAGAAGTAAAAGAGATTTAAAGTTTCCTGTATTAGCGGGAACTAGGCTAATGGTGTTACCGACGTACGCGTAATGACAGGGCAGTGATAGTAGGAGGAGGAGGACACTATGTGATTAGTGGATAGAAAGGTTGTTAGGTCACGGTCTTACAATTCCTAATTACACAGAATTGAAAGAAACGGTGGAAACCAATTTAATATCAGCACTCGTTCACTTCAATCCGTAGTTAACAATATGTAGTTCAGTAGAGAATAGAATGTCAGGATATGCTATCTGTAATTCATAAAAACTTTCATTAGTTGATTCAGTTATTTCTCTTTTATACTAATTAGTTTAATATTACGCAGAGTAGCGAATTGTACATTCGCTTGACAGTAGAACCAATTCTTAGCTTAATAGCAAACATGGATTAATAAATTATGAATGGTTTTTTGTCATTTGGAAGGAGAGACGGTTAATTCGTAATCTGTACCTTGGACAGAAAATGAGTGTGCAAATCGGAAAGGAGAGTTCAGAAGGAATTAAAATTGAAAGAGGAGTAAGGCAATGCTGCTGTATGTCACCAAATTTATTTAACATATATCTTGATCACTTGATTAGGAAGTGCTCTGACAAAACAAGATGTGTGAATGTCGGTGGAAGAAGAATTGAATGTATAAGTTTTGCTGATGACATGGCTGTTTTAGCAGAAAAGGAAGAGACAATCAATGAAATGATAACAGATTTGAATTTAGTATGCGAGGAATATGGAATGAGGATTAGCAAGGAAAAAGCTAAGTGTATGGTGATTAGCAGAGGAGGAAAAAGGGCAAACATAAAGATAAAGCAAGACAAAATACAACAGGTAGAGTTGTTTAAATATCTTGAAAGCTTGATGAGTGGAGTTATGTCCTGCACTAGTGAAATTAGAGCAAGAAATGCTATAGGCATTTAATGGGAAGAAAAGACTGCTGTGTGGCAAAATTAATAAGAATTTAAGAAAACGTTTGGCCAAATGTTATGTGTGGAGCGTTGCTTTATATGGTGCAAAGACACGGGCACTGAGGCAGGAGGATGAGAAAAGATTAGAAGCATTTGAGATGTGGGTTTGGCGAGTAATGAAAAAAGTGAGGTGGGTTGATAAAGTAAGGAATGATGAAGTTTTAAGAAGAATAGGGAAAGAGAGAAGAATCCTGAAAGTAACACAAAATAGGAAAAAGGAATTGGTTAGGTCATTGTTTAAGAAGAGACTGTTTGCTTACAACTGCCATGGAGAATGTCATGGAAGGAGAAAAAAGAAGAGTGTGTAGAAGAATGAAGATAATACATAGCATTAAAATCAGATGGCGTAACGATGAAACGAAAAGACTGGCATGCGATAGGACAGCTTGGAGAACTTTTACCATTTGAAGACCTGCCTTAGGGCAGAACACCAAATAATAATAATTGTGTCATTAGGTGATAAGTTAGACAAAATTAAAAATATTTTTGACCGTGTTTCGACAAAATTTATTGTTGTAATCGGCACTCTCTCCGTTGCAAAATCGGTATTGCAAAAACGGTGCTCAGACAGTTGCTTCTGATGTGCTTTTGAGTTGAAAAAGAATCTACAAAACAAAAAAAAAGGAAGGTAATGTACTCTGCCATCTTAGAATACACGTATGTTCACCTACGCCTCTGAAAGTTGGAAAAGAAATAAAAGAAATTCCTAAGGCTCCAAACAGTGGAAGTATACTTACGGGAGGAGGATTGGAGTGTTAAAGATACCAGAAGGCAACTTGGTGTTGACAAGACAATGTTAGACAAAATATAAACAAAGCGCCATGAAAGGAACGACTACGTAGAACGGAAGCCTGATGGACGATCTTCAAGAAAAATGTTACTGGACTCTGTTCTCAGTAACATTTTAACAGATTATTATCAAACCATTGCCTTGTCTAAAACAAAAGTTAAGGTTTTTTCTGGCGCAAATCATATTAGAACAAAGATTGTTATACAGGACTCGCCAATACAACAGGTGCCAGATTTCTAGTATCTAGGGTGCAGCATCACATACCAAGACGATAAGAAGGTTGAAAACAAAATTAGTGTCTTCCAGTCGCTTTGTGGCTGTATCAGTGAACACTTAAAGAAGAAAGGAAAGAAAGAGACGCAACTGAAATATTATAATGTAATGGACATACCTCAACTACTGTATGGTAGTGATACTTGGATTTAGAAAGGACAAAGATATATCCAGAATACAAGGAGCAGCGGAAATGAGGTTTTCGAGGGCTGAAAAGGGTTGTACCAGAAGAGATCTTATCAGAAACGATCATATTAGAATGGAGCTAGGCATAGTTGAAAGCTTAAATGAGAAAATCTTTTAGTACAAAACGGAGTGGCGGTTACACGTAGAGAAAATGGATCCAACTAGATTTTCAAGAAGAGCCTTTGACTACCATCCAAGGGAGAAAAGAAGTGTGGGACGACTCCGTTAGCGATGGTTGGATGACTTCCATTGAGATTGCAAGAGGCTACCAGCCTAAACCGTAAATGATGACGACGACGACGACTGTGTTCCACCTAGACGACGGAAGACGTAGACCCAGGAGATGATTGAAGCAAGAGATCCTAGATAAGATGTGGAAAAGACTCAAAGAGTAACATGGCAATTAATACAACAAGAAGCTTCTTGTGCGAGGAGACGTCAGTAGTTGTTGGCGACTTCATAAATATGTAATGAAACTTTGTGCAAGTTGGTACTACTGTGATATTTTAGGCACTCCCAACAACGCTTTTCCCGCATGCACGGCAATATTGTCTCTTGTGTTTCCCTGGACCACCGTTGGCGTTTTACCCTATATGTTTTCTTCGAAGACTCTTTTTAAACGACGACACAGAAAAGCAAAATCCGAAATGGAATTTTAGAGATGACAAAGTTTGGAGGGTAAATAATATGGGAAATTAAAGTAATTACACAGTAAATCATGGACGACTTTAAAAATTAGTAGTTAACTTGGCGTGGACGTTAGCAACAAATCGTCAAACATAGACTGCCAAAACCAAACCACAGCTGATAGTAATCGGCGCATCAAGGTCAACCAGTTCGCTCGTGCCCCAACACGAAGCATCGTACCGCGCCTTCGCTGCTGCGTTCACAGATAATTTAATTTGATTATTTTTCTTATCTGTAATACCTTTACAAAAGATTTTCAGGAGACTTTGGAGAAGATTGGTGTTGGAAGCCAGGGACCACGTTGGGCTGCGTTGCTGAAAAAGAAGAAGAAGAAGAAGGAGGAGGAGGAGAAGAACAATACCAAGTGCTTACTTATTTTTTTAAGCATTAATGCAATGTTTACCGAAGTGCCGGCCAACATTCGATCAGTGTAAGGCTTCCATTCTTATGTCTAGTGACTCTTATCTTAGTTGCGTTATCATTTACCTGATGTATTTCCAGATTTGTTGTTAATTAAACTGTAATCCTTAGAAAGTCTTTACCGTACATTTTAAATTTGTTTATTCAAATATATTTGTTGTTTAACTTGTTGTTGATTAACACAAATTGATTAACTCGTACTTGTACAGAGCATAATTTGTAGTCTATTCTACTTGCTAGTCTATATTATCACCACTTCTTTTCTTCCTATTAACATTATCTGGGTTTATGTTTTTATATAATATGCTTGTCTTTTTACAAGCATAATCGTATAATTAAAATTATATTCTATCTACACAGTCATACTAAACAACAGAAGAAGCCGTAATGAATTACTCTGTACGGTAATAAACGTAACAGGAAGTGGCTGAACATTGTCAGCTGCTGTTCCGCCTTGTTTACTTGACGCTTGCTACATCGGAGAAGACACTACTGAATGCATTATTGATGTTACTAAATCTACAGTAAATTTTATCTCTACGATAGCGGAAACAAAAGACAGTAATTTTATTAAAATATAACTATCTATCTCTCTAAAAACACACCCGAAAGTTTTTGAAATTCTAACAAATTTTATATAAAATAATGATATTTTTGTAATAGATTCTCTAGTACTAGTTGCGTTTATACGTAAACTATATGCTGTACTTAGGTTCTGTAATTCATCGCCATCTTCACAACATGGCACAGGCAAGGGGTGCTGCCTGTTTCGCCTTCAAAAAAAAAACCATCTCTTTCTGGGTCTAATCACACACATGTATCTTATAGATTTGTGTTTCCAGATTTGCTTGACCACTTTGGAATCCGTCAATCTTTCTAAGAGTTTTTAAAACAACGTTGTTTTTAATCTTTTACTTTGTCATTCAAGTTAAAACTTGTAACTCCTCACTTATGGTCTCATTCTTTATACGATCAAGCTTAGAACACTTTTTAACTCCTCTTAAGAACGCCATTTCCGAGGCCTGTATTTTATTGTCTTGTTTCTTGGTTGTTGTTCATAATTCACGCTCATAGAACAGCACAGGGACTGCCATAATTTAATAAAACTTTAATATTCTATCTCGACGTACCGTGTTTCTAAAAATACGGTCGATTGTTCCGCAGATCGTCTGGAACCTACCTATTTTAATATCAATATCATTATTTCTATTATAGCTAATATCATTTCCCAAATAATTAAAGTGGCTCACCTGTTCTAGAATCCGATCACTAACCAGTGTTTTGTCCCTATTGGTTCCTTGCCTCGAAATGCCATTACCTTTGTTTTTATGGTAGAGATTTTTATATTGTATTGTTTGCAAATCTGATGAAGCTTAAAAACACTGCGTAATTAATTATTATCATTTATATCTTACATTAATTCCTGTCACTGTAAGCGAAACCTTTCGACAGTTAGTAAAAGTCGGTGTAATCATTGCACTGATTGTATGTATCAGACTGTGATGAATGCACTGCGCACGTGTTCGCGGCTCTCAACGATGGATGGCACCGGACTCGTGTGTTCTCATATACAGTACTGTATTGTATCATATACACTGTATATTGTATTTTTATTATTTATCTATTATTTTGATTACTTGAACATTATTATTAACTACCATTTATTATTTACTGTTAGAGAAGTAATTTGTTCTACTCTCCTAAGGTCAGGAATTATATAATCTGACTACTCATCGCAATGTGAGTGAATCGTTGTTATACAAGATATTTACTTACCGAAAGAAGACTACAAAACCCATAATTGTGTTATTGAGCTTTTAGATTTCTGTATTAAAATTTTCCACTGCACGATATTTTATAAAAAATACTTCTGCTTTTTTAAATTTTTGTAAATTTTCAAATCACGTGGATATAGCAATGCGTGTACAATCACGTCTGCCGTCTATACAAATATTGCTAATGTCGCCTGCTCTGGTGTTTACTGATTTATTTTACTGTACCTAAATCGCGATCCACGCGCTACTCGTAATAAGATTTAATTCCGAATGTGTAGCCTACACATGGATGGTAACAAACACATGCAAAATTCCCTTAATTGTATTTGTGTAATGAACGTATTTACTCATAGATAGTATGCGTATATATGATGTTTGCGACATAGGTTGTGTCGGAGAGAGTCGCCCAAACGCTGAATATTGAGTTAACATCGGTACGACATTACTGTACAGATATATCCAGAAACTCGTTTCCAGACGCCAGAAGAAATAAGAAACCCTGCAACAGGTTAAAATATTGCGGAAATAAAATTTGTGTCGGAAGACATAAACCAAAGAGAAAAAGGACTATTATACTGGAATAAGAATGAGTTCGATCAAGCCAAATGATAAAGGAACGCTTCAGATGATTTAGAAAACGGGTGCAGTGAGTAAAGACGTTTGTGTCATTGCAGCCCAAAGACGACTAAAACGCAGGATAATCTAAAGCCATACATCGAAACAACACAAGAAATGTGAAGGTACTATTGAGTTTTCAGCTCTGTAATTAATTTTTCAATGTAGGATAATTTATAAACATTATATTATTGGGCGGAGCCTGATGAGCGTAGCGAAATCTATCTATCCATGACTCGGTGCACAACAGACCGCGAACTCCTCCGAAACTACTCAACCGAATGTTATAAAATTTTGCATACATATCCTGACTGTATTGTAGAGTGCACACATGTAATTTTTATTTCTGTCATTTTTAAATTTTACACGTGTAATTTTTAAATTGTTTGGTTCAAAAGATATTACGATTTTTTAAAAATCTTAGCTTAAACGTGCGAAAGGAAGAGAGATATAGATACCGTGGAGCAGTACGGCTCTCTGTCTCACTCGCACTTACGGGGCGCTAGGCGACTCACCGGTCACGTGCCGGTGCGTGTGGTGTGCGGCTTCTGCCGCCCGCGCTGGCTGTCGCCCGATAAGATAAGATTTTGCTGTATCACAAATGCTGGTGCGTGTGCGTGTGCGGCTCCCACCGCCAGTGCTGGCTGTCGCTCGATAAGATAAGATTTTGCTATATACACTTTGTATTCGGGCTCACACGTGTTTTATTCAAACAGTAGTAGAGCATTGATCTATGGTATAGCCAGATGTACGATTTGACTTAAGTGTTGAACAAGTGTAAATTTTTAGGCAAGAATCTATGTAGTCGCTGATGGAACTGCAACTTTCCATTACATATTGGAACGAATCATAGTTCAGGTAAATTTTAATCCAAATTCTATTAAAATTATTAATCTTATACTTCTTTATTCTATTTTCCAAATTCTATTAAAATTATTATTCTTATACTTCTTATTCAATTTTGTACTTTTTTTAAGAACGTTTTTCTGTTATACGCATATTCTATACATTTTTATTCATCAATTTATATATACGTAATATTTATAGTATGCCTCGACTGAGAAGAGATCAAAATATTGGTCGTTTAACTACAAGCCAAACACGGATGAGACAGCGACAAAATGTTGCTGCAGCAACTGTTGAAGGCCCTGCAGAACATAACATGAATCATGTGTTATACGATCAAAAGAACACAGAATATAGGAATCTTCAATATGAATTTGAAGATAATTTACGATCTATAGAATTCTATGAATGTGTAAATTGTTTTCGAGTGTTGATGCAGCAAACATTTTTTGATATGTGTCCGCAGCGTAAGCGAAACCCAAATAAGTTTACTGCAGTTAATCGTATGGATGCTAAAGATGTATCTATAGAACTGATGGACCTCACTGATGTAGAACAACTCTTGATAGCAAGAGTACAACCAGTGATGCGTGTGTATAGGGTGAAATCGAGAGGCTTTCCCTATCAATATGCTTATAAGGGAAATATTATAAATATTGGTCAAAATATATCGGAGATTGTTAGTTCCTTGCCCCCTGTGGCTGCGATGCAACTCTTTTAATGGCTCCTACTGCTGTGGCAGCTAACAATATTGCTGGACAAACTATCGTTTATCTCTGAGAATAAATACTCCAAAGAGAAGGGGAAGAACTTTCAAAGATTTAGAAGGTGAATCCAAAATTGCTTTTGAAGAAGAATTAAAAGATGTGAGGTTCGTTATTATTGATGAAAAACCGTATGTTGTGTTTGAATTTGTTTTCAAAGTGGATATGCGACACAAACAAGCAAAGCAGAGTTCTTCAGCTGTTCCTTTTGGTGGCCTTTTCGTGTATTTAGTCGGTGATTGGTCCCAACTTTCACCGGTTTGTGACAGGAGTCTTTACAATATTGCTAATAATGTTCAGACCATTCAATCGAATCTTTTATATAATCAGTTCAAAAAACTTTTGTTTTTAACGGAGATTATGAGATAGCAAGTTGATGATCAAAAAAATTTCAGAGAGACTTTAAATAGAGTCGCAAAACGGAAGAATCACTGAACAAGATTATCAGCTCTTATCTAAAAGATTTTATGTAAACAATATCTGGGACAATTTCAAAGATACTGTCTGGCTGAAATGGAACGCTTTAATTATGAAAAACTAGAAAGCAATAAACAATCCGTGGCTCTAATCAATGCAATCTATAATTGCCCAGAAGCCTCTCTAGCAAAATATTACGATGCTCAGGGATTATTTGCCCAATTACGTTTATGTAAAGGTGCTAGAGTTATGCTTAGAAGAAATCTTTGGGTCACAAAAGGACTAGCCAACGGTTCAGTTGGGACAGTAATTGATATTATTTATGACCCGGCAGTTGAACGCGAAAATTATAACAGTCACATGCCAATATGTATACTTGTATCTTTCAAAAATATACAGGACCAGTTCTGTACGAGAATTCAATACCCATCGTACCAGTAGTAGCATCATTCAAGAAAAATGAAATTTCTTGTACTCGCAAACAATTTTCGTTTACGTTAGCATATGCTGTTAGTATACATAGATCGCAAGGGATAACATTAGATAAGGCAATTGTTAATTTAGGAGACAATGAATTTCAGATTGGAATAACGTATGTTGCTCTTTCCAGAGTGAAAACATTAGAAGGATTATTATTAAAACCGGCGTTTAATTTTGATAGACTGCTAGAAATAAATAGAAGTCCATCAATGGTTGATCGTAGACATGAGTTGGAAAGGTTGTGGAATGTGTCTAATTACAATTAATGTATATTGTACTATAATGTAGTGTATTCAATAAAATGTGTGTATCATAAAAGTGTACCGTATACATTTTGTTGATTGTAACAACATTGATAAATTATTACGAATCTATTTATCTAACGGATCAAAGACGGTTGATTGTAAAAATATTGACAAATAAGTTAATACGAATATCAAATGCTGCGCCCATTTGTGTCAGTGACACTCCTAGTAAAAAATTTTTAAATAAATTCTAAGCATATTGTTAAAGGCACGTCTTTTAAATATTCGTAACGTGTTATGGCTAGCTGATTGTGGGTATGGCAATGTGTTATAATCACGTCTGGCGTTTACACAAATATTGCTACTGCCGCCTGCTCTGGTGTTTAGTGGTTTATTCTACTGTTTCGAGATCGCGATCCACGCTCTGCTCGTAAGAAAGTTTTCTGCTAATTGTGTGGGGACGTAGTGGACATAATGGACGGTCTGTGGGGACGTAGGCACGATTATCTTAAATTGTCTTTGTGTATTGAACGTATGTACACAGGGGAGAGTATGTACGGATATATATTATATTATTGTGTAATGTATATAATATATACATAAATTGTGTCGGAGAGGGTGGACAAAACGCGAATTATTGAGTTAACGACGGTACGACATAATTGTAAAGATATATCTAAACCGAATTGGTACAAACTGAGGTGGAATTAGAATTGTGTAAACGTAGACCCTTTTGCCAAATGTTACCATTAGTCCACACAGACTCGGACAAAACAGGTTTCCCCAATCAGCATCAGTTATAACATGTAACGACGCCAGCCATTGGGGTTCGTAAATGTAGTATACTACAAAATATAGCCAACGGATAATTGTATTGCTCCGAGACCAGACATGTTTACTGTACCTAATAACTATATTAACTAAACGATTTCTATTGTTCGCCGGATTCGAAATATAAGCTCTCTCTCTCTCTCTCTCTCTCTCTCTCTCTCTCTCTCTCTCTCTCTCTCTCTCTCTCTCTCTCTCTCTCTCTCTCTCTCTCTCTCTCTCTCTCTCTCTCTCTCTCTCTCTCTCTTTCTCTCTGCTCAAGGTTATTATGTACACGTTAAATCGTTTTGTACAATTAAACACATTAATTAATTCTTGTAGTAACCGCATGCGAAATTGCCACTGTATCGAGACTTAAGGAATGGCCTATAATCGACTTTATTAGCAGTGAGACAAATTAATAAATGAAAATAGATTATAAATAATTGTATTGATTAAAGATTCGTTGGGCACTTGGTGAAATGTATTACTGCAAAGGTTTTTAAAACACGCAAACACTTCATAAATTTACAATTTATTCCTAGTCTCTGGTAATTGTTTCAACCTATTAGGCTGTTTTCAAAGAGCTGCTAAGAACAACTAAATACAAGGAATGTGTAGCATGGTGAACATGTGTTAAGGTAAGGGTGTGTATATGGACATGTGTGTGGGTGCACAGGCTTTCTGCTAATTGTGTAGTCACATAATGGACGGTCTGTGCGGACGTAGGCACGATTATCTTAAATTGTCTTGTTGGATGGATTAGAGTAACTAATATAGCAACGGTCAAGTGACTGTAAAAACTAAGTAGAATAGGAAAGCAAAATCTAGAAATTAACTAATCTAAATAACAGCTTTGAATAAACGAAATACAAATAATTCAATCTATTCATTTGTTAAAGTTTTGTTACTTTTAATTGCTTTTCTAATTCTTAATAAATCCATTTTTGACATGGAATCCATAGGTATGTAATGTCTTACTCGCACGTTTCGCGAAAATCGACCGTTATGTTTCAAATGTACTTTCGGCATACCACTATCTCACGAACCGCTCAACCAATCCCAGCAAACCAGGTGTCAGGTGATCGAGTCACTCGGCCCCCTTCCACCAATAGTACTGAGAATTTTGACAACTGACTTCAGTCGCCTCTAGGCTTTGTCTGCGTGAGGGTGTTTTTGCGCCGAAAATTTCTAAATCGCTCCACTAAAACTTAAATATCTCGGGAACTACAAGTCCGATCGCGAAAATATAAAGTGCGTTGTGATCCTCAGAACTAAATCTCTCTAATAACACCAATTCCGAGTACCAGAAGCAGTCACAGAAAGTAATAACAACATTTGAACTCAAAAATTTGAAATGCCTCGACCTAAAAATCGCGATAAAACTCGAACCAAAAATTTCAAACCGAAAACCGGCAAATCCTATGCTCAGCGTCAACAGGCCTATCGTTTGAGACTAAAATCAAAGAAATCGGCCGAGAACTTAGACAATGGCAACCATTTGAAGTTTGACGAAACCCCGTCAGCGCCCAAGCGGCCCGCATCTCCGATACCTGGGTCATCCGGCGTGCCCCCAAAGCGGCTCAGATCGAGCGTACGGCTAGCTAGCAAGAAAACAGACGATGAGAACATTAATAACTTGTGCTTCGACACATTGGACCCTCGATGCTCTGCGCAGAACAGCCCGGTCCAAGTCGCCGCTTCAAAGGAGTCGACGAGGAATTCTCTAAGCACTTTATTAACAATCCGTTCGGCTCGGTGTGTGGGATCTGCGATCGCTTGTGGTTCAAGAGTGATCTAAGACCGTGCGTACCATCATACATAAGTCTCTTGGCCACTGTGTTCGGAGCGGACGAGTACTCAAGTGCGAGTAATATGGAAGGCGTGTGCTCTACGTGTGTTGCAAGTCTCAAACAAGACAACGTACCGCCGCTGTGCAAATCATACGGCTTCCAATATCCACCGCTTCCGCTCACCGATGTGATGCGGCAGTCCGACGTAGTGTTCTCCGATATCTTGAATAGCATAGGCAATGGTCTCAAGCTCACCGAGCAACAGATCGCCGTCGTAGAGTCGAGGTTCAGAAATCGCAACTGGTGCAAGGAGAATCTACCGGGAGGCATACGTCCGTACCACGGCAACATAAACGCAGACGCTTACAACTCCGAGGCAGTGTCAGATGAGATCTGCTCCATAGCCCAGGACGAATTCACCGGTTACAGCGGCAAGCAACAGCTAACCACCGTCCGCACCAAGCTCCACAAGTTACCGGCCACCAACACCGCCGGTCTGCCGTACAGGCTCAACCTCGAGGTGGGCAAGCCGTATATGATCACGGCGAACGTGGATACTCTCGACAAGCTCACGAACGGGACCATCGGAGTTCTCAAGCACGTAGAGACGGACATCGTAGACTCGGATAAGATAACCAGGCTCTGGTTCGACTTCACATCGGAGGGCAAGTCAGTAGGCGCAGCGGCCAGAGTGAAGGTGGTGCCCGCGGTGGTGTCCAGCGGAGGAGTCCTCCATCGCACGTGGACCCCGATCGAGAAGCGCAGCGGAACGATCAACCTAGACGGTCACGTTAGGTGCCGCAGGATAAATTTCCCTTCCGTGCCGTCCTGCGCGATAACTACTCACAAATCGCAAGGCGCTACGTTCGACAGCGTGGCGATCGAGTACACAAAGAAAATGTCTCAACAGTTACTGTACGTGGGTATGAGTAGATGCCGATCGCTAGAAGGTTTGTACATAATAGCCGACGAGGTCAAATTTTATCACGGGTCCGGATGTAACTCCCCCACCATGCGCGACATACGCAACGAGTACAAGCGATTGGAGAATCATCCGTTGCCCACTGTGTCCGATAGCGTGCGCCAGTTCATCGCGGAGGCCAAGCTAGCCGCACGGCTCTTAGTTACAAATTTAAACGTTCAGAATATCGTGGCTCATCGTCTCGACATTGAAAGTGATTCTCTACTGCCTAACTGCGATTACTTCGTAGCTTCCGAGACTTGGATGGCCGAGGATCGCCAGGTACAGTTGAACAATTTCGTCTTGGTAGCTCAAGAGAACACTGCCATGCCTCGCCACTCTAAGAAAACGAAACGAAAGGCCTCCGGCGTGGCCATCTACCGCAGCGTTGAGAGCACGAGCACTTGTAACCCTCTAACTATCCAACCTCCTGACAAGACACGAGACATCGCCGGCGACATCACAGCCGTGGAGATCACTTACCAGAACATGTACAAATTCGTTCTAGTCGGAGTCTACATACACCCTGGATCGCCCGACACCGAAGTGTTGTATCTTATACATCGCGGACTCGGCAGATACGGCAAGTCCATCAGTAAAGTGATCCCTAAGATGATCGCCGACATGACTACACCAATAATGCTCTGCGGCGTCTTCAACAAGCATGCACCCGATCACGAGAACCTACTACAGGACATCAACGACGAGTACGGCCTACAACTCCATAGCTTACCATCAACTACACTTGGAAACACGAGCATAGATCTGACGTTCAGTCGCAACATGCAACTCTTCGCCCAGATATTCGTATCGTACTTCAGCTACCATCGCTCCATATTCCATCAACTAGCGTTAGGTGACTCTGTAAATTCTGAAAATTCTGAATAAATAAAATACATTGAAACTTATGTAGCTGTTTATTTAACCAACCCTTCATTCCTTCCCAAAGCACAAGTCTGCCCATGATTCCATGTCTACCGGTAGTGCCACGACTACCAGGTTTAAATTTTTTTACGTTTTTGTACACATATGTTTTCCAGTAGTATTAAGTTTGTTGTGTATATAAAGTGGTTGTGTTTTAATGGATGATCTATAAAACGTGTCAAAATATACAACCTTAAAACATGTTCACCCTCATCTTCTAAAACAGATTGATCCCAGAAACAATAAAAGTTAATAAACACAAGAATAAATTCAACGGAGAAACCGCCACGCTTTAGTACGACTTGGCACCCTTTACTTTGGTCAGTTTCGACATTGTCTCACTTTTTACTAACATTCCGGTAGATGACGCCTTAAAGGTTATTGAACCTCTATTACCGCTTGATTTGCCGCTTAGCTTCAGCGTGTCTCAGGTCAACATATTTTTACTACGATGGGAAATATTACGAACAGTTACAGGGAGCAGCTATGGGATCGCCGTTGTCACCAGTCGTAGCCTATATTTACTTAGAGGAGTTTGAAAGACGTGCGTTGTATTCAGCAAGACTAAACCCCACACACTTTACCGATATCTGGACGATACCTTTGTTATCTGGCCTCACGGTCACGAAGAACTACAGGGTTTTTTACACCATCTAAACTCAATACATAATTCAATTCAGTTTATCATGGAAGTGAAAGCGAATGCTGAAATTTCTTTCTTGGATGTACTAATATCACGAAAACCGAAAGGATCTCTAGGTCATCGAGTGTACATAAAACCTACCCTCACTGATAGATACCTTCATGCAACTTCACATCATCACAATGCACAACAGCACGCCGTTCTCAACACACGTTTTCATAGAGCGAAGAGGGTATCTGATGACGAACATTTCCTCTTGGAGAAAAAGCACCTGACGGACGCTCTTCAAAGGAACGGATATAAAAGGTATGCCATACGTAAAGCATTTAAGAAAACCGAAAAAACTTCAGAAACACCTACAGCAGACGATAATAACCACAAAGCATCCTTACCGTACGTAAAAGGTACCACATACAAAATTAGCAGTATGTTGTGAAAATGCGGCATTAAAACCGTGTTTCGACCACATAAGAAGCCGGCACAATTTTTAAAACCAATCAAAGACAGAATCTCGTTCAACACTGAAGATAGTTACAGAATTCCATGCAGTTGCGGAAAAGTTTACATTGGCCAGACGGGCCGCCTGATTTTCACAAGAGTCCAAGAACATGTCAGACATACGAAGAACTCGGCATTTTAAAAATCTGCAATTGCTGAGCATTCACCCTTAAATAATCACATGGTAAACTTCGAAGATGCATTTGTAATAAATGCAGATGATTTATTATCCGCCCCTGCTACTTAGTAAGAAGCTTTGTCTCTCCCTCTATTACCTTATTAAGCCACACCCAGCTTTGTCTACTTACCTAACACTCTGACGGAATACACATATCTTACCTTGCAAAGTATGATAAAATATTTCTTTATTACTAATTTCTATTTGTATATTCATTAGTAGACCTATATTACTGTTTTTTTTTTACCTTTAAAATTTCTAAGTCTTCTTACAACCTTATTTTATTTAAATTATTTTTCACTTTTAATATATCAACATTTGCAAGAGGGTTGGTAAATTTATGCCCTTTCCATGAAATGCCTAGCATATAGTGAATTAGTGATCCTATCTCCTTCTCCGCTTGCGTGTTCTCTCAACCTAACCTCACGTCCAGTAGCAAGCAGGGGTCGTGGCTTAACGGAGCTAACCTAATAGGGTAGTGACAAGTAGACTTGTTTACAAATTTACCTGCCGTGAAGGCGGATTCACGGTCATATATACGGGTTCCAGCGGGATACTTTTTGACATGGTTTAGGACTTGGAAATGGTGAAAACATTGAAAGGACTCGTCCGGAACATGACAATTAGCAGTTTAGCAAGTAAACACGACAAAGTTGGAAAACAGAACGTGCGAGCGCGCCCGTTTGTGCGTGTAAACTGCAATATTTATTTTCTGTATAAACTAACTATAAGGGAGAACAACAATTGAATAATACAGTCAACTACAGCGTCTTTGTATTGTACATAAAGAGCCTCATTTATAACAATACGTTCGGAAGCGAGTCGACTGCAACACATGATTAAGCAAACGAAGTCCTCATTAAAACTGCCTCGATGTACTGGTAGTAATTAGTGTCACAGGATTGGTTCCGTTTTTCTCTATCAACGAGTCACAGCACAGAATGTGACGAAAGAAAAGTCTGTTTTTTATGACTTCATAATTATTAATAGAGAATAGTTTTGTAGATTCATTTTTAGTCATTTCTTGTGTTACAGTTATTACGTTTTCAACCAGCTTTTATATTTCTCTTGTTATATTCACTTTAATATGTCACTTCCCCATGTGTTTAAACCGTATGTTCATATAGACGTGGTCAACTATTCCTTGTCCGTCTCTGCACATTTAACATCATATTGTTACGACGATCTATCTGATCGTCGTATGGTACAGTCGAAAACAATACAAGACACCAATTAAGTCACTAATCACCAGCTTTAATTATTACAATTAAACAGTTTGTAATCAACAAAATAGTGTCTTACAATAAATAAAATAAAAATTGTTCACACGCAATGAAATGTCAACTAATATAAAACACAATTGTATTACAATTGTCCCGCACGATTATAAAACACATAACACTTCGCCACAATAATAACTTTTCACTAATAACCACTTGAACGCACAGAGTAATCGCCCGAGAATAACTGAAAATTAAGCAGCAGGTATGGCCTATTTATAGTCTGCAGGGTTTCATAATATGCGTCCTTAACAAACCATCGAAAATTATAGAGGACACTTCAGCGCGACCTTTGTAGGAACACGCACCGTTGGGCTAATTGAGAAACTTCTCGAACAACGCTATCGAATTTATGAGATCGTTCCGATTACGTTAAACTGCCTCGCGTGTTATGCGTCACGTACGCATCACAGCTGCGGGAATAGAGTACAACGACGTTCTCCAGTGTACCAGAACGTTCCGTGATGGCGTAACACTTTTTCTGGATTACGCAGCAATATAATTTTATACAACTTTTCTCTGACTTTTACCTTCCTTCATTATTGCACACGACACCGTCAAAAACAAGTCCACGATTTCTCTCCAAAATTTCAAACATCCGTTTGGTCTTCTTCAGTTGTTAGGTTGACAATTCAACAATAATCTCTCATAGAACTTAACTGGCGCTCGAAGGTAAACCTCAACTTTTCAACTGCTTATTCCGTCAAAATGATACTGTACAACCTTATGATTTAAAACTAAAGGCGGTATGAAACTTAACATTTATAGTGAATAACTAAATTGATATTATTGCTATTTTGCACCAATAAAGTATCATATATTTTTTTTAATAACAAGTAAACTTTTATAATTTTACTTCCATGTTCCATAAGGAAATGGAAGTATGGTGATGGCGAAAAAAATTGTGTTCGAGGTAAGGGCTGATTCTGATTGTATTACCCTTAAACCATGAAGAAAAGTCATTTGAATCTGTGTGTGTGTGTGTGTGTGTGTGTAGAATTTTGCTTCTGCCAAACAATAACAGCCGCAAATTCAAATAGAATCAAATAATGTTTAGCATACATGCCTGAATTGTAGAGGACTCAAGGTCTGTTGATTTTGGTAAAGATTGGTTAAGGGGAAGGGGTAGTTTACTTGCAACGATTTATGTTTTAACAAGAGTAAAGTACTTAATTTTGATAAATAAAGTATCCTGAAAAGAAGGTCATAATAATCCTTTATAGAAAGGTAGATGAAATACCTATAAATGAAAAGGGTAGTTGAAGGGGGTGGAGGTAAATTTTCTATAAAGGAAAATGATAGTTGAAGGGGAAGGGGATAATTTTTTATATGTGTACTACGTTATCGGAAACAAAGAAGTAGTTTGTTGTTAAAAATTCCTTCCCGGGCTGTTTGGCCGTGGTCCACGTTTTCTGCAAAACCAAACGTTTCGGCAGTGCTATCGACTGCCATCATCAGAGAAAATCGAGTGCGCTAACGTGAGGTGGTGTACGTTAGTGACCACAGTACTGTGGTTAAGGCTGAAGGAAGAAGTAGAAAGAAGCAATTCCTATGGAAATATTTCATTTCGAAAATGATTTTTAATATAAATCTTAGAACATGGACGTCATGTATGGTTCTCCATACCGATATTTTACTTAGGTGTCGAAAGGTTTACAAAGGACGTCAAGATACAAAATTAAAGTTTATAAATTTAAGGCAGCCCGGCAGCCCCTGTACTGTCCTATGAGTGTGAATTATGGTCAACAACAAAAAACAATACACTGCAATACATGTCTCGGTAATGGCATACGTAAGAGAAGTTAAAAGGTGTTCTAAACGTAACCGTATAAGTACGTATATCAACCCTAGTACTGAGATACAGATCTGCTGTGGTACAGAATATGAGGTAATTAGAAAGGTGTTCGCCAATCCACCCCAGAACTGAAGTAAAGAATTACTGAATACTGAGATAATCCGTACCTCAGTACTAGGGTGAATTGGTGAACACCTTGCCACTTAGTCCATCGTTTTTGACACTGAAGGTGGCCTCCGATGGTGAGGCCAAAACGTTTGAAAACAACGTTATCAGGAGACCACGGAAGCAGGAAGTATTAAGGGAGATTGTGTAGTATAAATTAACGAGGGAGATTATGTTTGTCCTCAGCTGCTTGAGACTCAGGACACTGTCCTAGGCCGTCCTTTACCAGGAGAACCCGTGTACAGCTCTTTGACTGCCATGCTGCCTTCTAATTTTAGGAGATAACCTAGCAATTTAAATCTATGTATTTCGATGAAGGAGGTAGTAACGAGGTAACCATATGTTTCATATAGTTCTCTATTTTTCGTCCACCGCCAAATCTCATTTTCATAAATTCGGCCTGGAATTCTCCTAAGCAATTTTGTTTTGAATCTGTCCAACATCACCACTGCCCACCTATTAAGGGTCCAGCGTTCACGGTCGTAAGCTACGTCTGGTCTTACATAACCTGTACATCTTTAGCAAACCACAAACCAACATCTTTAGCTTTACACACTCGTTGACATTATGAGTCTTTAACCACTGTCGCGGCTACATACTTAGTTAAACGTTAGAAGTAAAATAAAAATGACTTATGTAAGAAATGTTATATGAATGATGGAAATTTGTTAAAATGTCGTATTCAATTAGAACTTTTTAAGGAACAACACCATTAAAAGGTTTTTCATTCGTCAATATTGTGTGCTCTCACACTTTGCCAGAGAAAAACGAAAGCAGCAAACGGATGACACTAACGACTTCGGCAGATTGATACGGTTTTAATGGCGACATCATTTGCTTAATAAACCTACTTAAATTAATGTCAGACAACTCACCCGCTGTTGGTTCTGCTCCTCAACGATTTGTTGTAAATAATACTGGGCACAGCATCTAACGGTCTAACGGGGCTATTTACCATACAGTGATGATGTAATTCACTTTATTTTTACTTCCATGTTCTGTAAGGAAATGGAAGTACGGTGATCGCGAAAATAATCGTGTTCGAGATAAGGGCTGATTCTGATTGTACTACCCTCAAAACATGAAGTAAAGTAATTTTCCGAAAAGTGTGTGTGTGTGTGTGTGTGTGTGTGTGTGTGTGCAAAGTAGAATTTCTTTTTGGCGAACGATAACTGCCGCAAATTCAAACAGAATCAAATTTTTTTCCCCGGGTTGTAGAGGAATCAAGGCCTATTGTTTGGTTAAAATCGGTTAAGGGGGAGGGATAGTTTACCAGCAATGTTTTACGCTTTAACAAGGGTGAAGTATTTATTTTGATAAATAAACTATCCCGAAAAGAAGGTCTTAATAATTCACTTTAAAAGGTAGATGAAAAATCTATAAATGAAAAAGACAGGTGAAGGAGGAGGGAGTAATTTTTGAAAATTACCTTTCTGATATCGAATAAACTACTTCATTTTGAAGGATAAGATACCTTAGTAATTACATATAATGCAACTATTACTCAATAAAACTGGAAATATCAAAAATTGGATTGTTAGGTTGAGGGGAGGGGTAGTTTACCAGCAATGTTTTGTGTTTTAACAAGAGTAAAGTACTTAATATTGATAAATAAGTGTCCCGAAAATAAAGTCATATTAAACCACTGTAAAATAGTAAATGAAATATCTATAAATAGAGAGTGTAGTTGAAGGGGTAGGGGTGATTTTTTGAAAAATACTTTGCCCATATTAAGTAAAGTACAAGTATTTAATTTTGAATGATAAAATATCTTAGCAATTTCATATGATGAAACTATTACTTTATGAACGTGTAAATATCATTAATGGTGCGGATCGGTTGAGGAAGAGAGATAATTATTTGCATAGTACAGTTTCTTTATAAGAATAAAGTGTCCAATTTTCATAAATAAAGTCACTCGAAAATAACATTATATTAACAGACTACCCCATAATTAAAAAATATCTATCAACAGTGAAAATATTTTGAGGGTGGGGGACATGTTTTAGAAATTATGGAACCGAATTCAAGTAAATGTTTTTAAATATAAATCTTAGAACATGGAAGTCATGTATGGTTGTCCATACCAACATTTGCTCTTGTTATCATTTAAAAAGTTATACACAAATAAAGTATTGTTTTTTATATACATACGTACGTCTACACACGCGCGCACACACACACACACACACACACACACACACACACACACACACACAACTTGTACTTTTCCTGTAGGTCGTGCATTAAATTTTTCAATTTGACCCCGGAAGGTTTTCAGGAACGTTTTAAGAGATTCCTCTTCGTTAACATCGCCCTGATTTTTTCACAATATCTTTAGGTCCAATTATTTTTTTTTACTAAGCTCGAATCTATGTTTACGCGCCGTGGGAGTCAAAGCAGCGTTCCTGCTAGACGGCAGCCGAATTCGTCTGCCGCGGTTAAGCGCGGTGTCTTGTCTGCTGTTGGTGTCCGACTGATGTTGTAAGGGCGACATACTGGCCCCTAGGAAGTCGCAAGGCGTTGCCTCGTTTGCTGATAGCGTCCAGCCATTAGCCAGCTTTTCATCAAACCGTCACCGAAGCCAGCGCGTCAGAGACGACAAGCTTGTTGTGGGAAAAGCCTGAAAACATCTGCGATAAACCACCTTAAAACTAAGACTGAACAGAATATGGTTACACCGTTATAAAACTACAGGTGCAAAAAAATTATTGCAGAAACGCATTATTGAAAAGTTTATTTAGACGCTCTTAAGAAATGAGACAACATCTTAACACTTCATCCTGGCTGGAAGGTTTCACAACACCGGCAGAACAAGTCAACCGCTTAAGAGACACAAGTTCATCCAGGCAGGAACACTCAAAGACCCTACTTCCTTATTAATCGCATACTGGCAATCGACAACGGACCAGAGTCTGGGGTTCATTCCGTGGTGTCCTCGGATGAATGCCGTTGAAGGCAACGGTCTGGGTGCGGTCGGTAATATCTGTGCACACCGCTGAGTGACTGTGGGGAAAGTTGGGATTCAGTTTGCGTAGTTCATACGGGGTCCACCAAGGTAGACCCGGAAGGCGGCCAACGACCGCCGCTGGTAGACTTCTTCTGATTAAGAGTCGCCCTTTAGTCGGTGGGAGGCACCGCGTTTTTAGTAACGGAACGTCTAAACTGTCTCCTCGGTAGATCGTGGGTCCCAGGGGACGGGTACCCCCGTCTTCTGCCCCGATCGGGCACGGAAGGGGGCCTGGAGTGATTCAGGGCCTCTCCCTGTGCTTGGTGTTAGACTCGAGGTGGTGTGTCTTCGGCCTTCTGTCATCGCGGCGGGAGGCTCTAAATTGAGGTGTACATTGGGGAGGGGGGATGTTATGTTCTTCTAGTCCTAGATAGTGGATACTCCGAACCCACGGAGGGGATGGAGCTGCATGTCTCATATTACAAGGGGTACCGACCAGTTCACCTTAGTCGACGTTTCAGGTCTTAGACTCAATATCCATGGGGGTCAAGGGTTGTAGATAGGACATCATGGTCCATCATGGTCTTCCCTTGTAAAACAACTTATTTTCTTTCTATCGCCAGCGGACCTCCCATCAAAAACAGAAACAAAAGTAACTAATTAACTAAGTCCAACACCAACACTACTACCAACCTGCACCGATCCCATAATGCTACAAATTCCCATTACTACACACCTAATTTTACGCCCTCTTAAATGAGTACTCTGCCGGACCCTTGACGCCACTCTGACGCTACCCTCCATCTCTAGCGTCTTTCGCTACTCGGCCTTACTGCCTCAGTCTTCTAGATTGGCAAACGCTAACACCAGTCTTCCCCCATACACAAATCGGCTGTCCACACTACATTCAGACACACCCACACCTATAGTCCACCTTCTATGTCGAGCCCCCGCCTTCTCCACGGCCGGAATGCACTGGCGTTCGCCTCTATAAACATATTCCAAACCGGCTGAAGGTGGCTAGTTCCCAAAACAGGCCGAGACTTTGTTCTCAAGTAGGCTTCCGCGGGCGGTGTCCATTATGTTCTCGAAGTCTTCTTCCAGTATGGACCGCGTCAAAAATGTCTTGTATGACAATATTTCACTCATATTACAATGAGTATCCTCAGGTCTAAGTGACAAAAACGCCGGCAAACGAACTCAGCTATAGTGTTGAAGTGGCGGTGGGTGGTCCGGTAAGTGGTCCGGCTGCCCTGTAGCCATTACGCTGTGTACATTGTTTGTGCGGTCAGTCAACCCGCGTGCAGTCAAATCAGAAAGTAAAGGGTACCAAGTTGTACTAAGCGTGGCGGTTCCTCTGTTGAAGTTACCCTTGTCTTTATTAATTTCTATTGCTTCTAGGATCAATCTGTCATAATACATATTACATGTTTTAGCAGTTTAGCAAGTAAACACGACAAAGTTGGAATTACAGAGACTACTAAATTCAAATAACAAGATGAACAATGTTCTGTTTTCTTGCTCTTCCTCGAACGAATTTATTTATCTCTTTCTGTTGTGTTTAGATTGATCGCACCTTGGTGTCTTCGGTTGGAATGTTTTTTTTTTGCCTATGTATTTACGTTTTCTATGTATCGAAAGGCGCGGCCGTATTGGTTCGCGGCCGATCTCCTGTCTCTTAAGCGGTCGACTGCTCCACTGGTGGTCGAAATCTCACATTATGGAATGGAAACTGAAGTAGTTAATACAAACTGAAGAAATTTAAAACAAAATAATATAAAACAAGAATGGGGAGAATAGAGAAAATCATTGGAGGAAAATCACATCAGCCAGGGAATTATACAAGGCTATAGCAGAGATAACCTGTCAATGGATTCTCTAGCGTTTGCAGATGATCTAGCCATCCTGTCGGATTCAGTAGAAGCAGCCATTAGACGTGTAAAATTCCTGATAGAACAAGCTAAAAAAAATGATTTTAAACATCTATTTTGAACGTTTATGAAATACATCAAGACAATATCCAAGAAAATTGAAACTTGATACTGTTAAATCTGCAGAACTGACAAATTCAAGTACCTTGGAGAAGTTACTGAACACAATGTCTCAGAGAAAGAAGCCATTAAAGCACGAGTTATTAAGATGAAAGTTGCTTACCATTTAACCAAGGACACGTATAACAAGAAATCAATATCCATTAATGCCAAACTTAGGCGTTAATCAATAGTCATTTAACCGGAAGTACATATGCAGCTGAGTGTCTGACTGTGAACAAGAAAAGGATGATGAAAGAATGAAAAATATTCAGAAAAATCTATGGATAAATAAAAAAAATGGAGAACAGTGTAGAAAACGCCACAATAATGAGCTGTACACACGTGTTGAGGAAGTCACAGACGTAATTAGAAAAAGAAGAATTACTTTCTACCGACATGTTCAAAGAATGAATCCTGACAGACTAACAAGGAAGTTTTTTAACTATTTAAAGAAGCTCAAGATGTCCAATACGTGGTTTAAAGAAACAGAAAAAGACAGAGAAGAACTCCAGATTACTCAAGAAGACATTGAAGGATGGTTGCCACTTAAAAAGAAAATAAAAAGTGCCCAAGGTTTTTGAGTGAAAACGCAAGAAGAGGACAGGCGTCAACTAGACTGTCGAAAGGAGGGAGAGACATCGATCAAGAACGAAGGAGATGTGAGAGAGGAGGAAGAGAGGAGAGAAGAAGGGAGGAACCGGTTGAACAACCAAACATAGTCCGCAGTGGCTCATACGCAAAGAGAAAGGGAAAAAACAGAAAAAATTAACAACATACACACAAAAGTTTCCTTCGAATCTCCAACCTAGCTAAATAAAACTTTACGAAAAAGGGGCTTTCTCAGTACCGGTAACAAGACAAAAAATAACCATACACAAGAGAATACAAATTTAAAAATCTAGTCAACGTGACAGTATATTTCAAAAACCATATAGAATATTTTATAAAAGGAGAAACAGATGCTGAAATTAAGAACAAGAATATAAATACGCAACGAATTGTAAGAAAACAATACAAGAAATTTTAAAATAAACTTCCTAATAGTATTTAATCATAACTAAGACAGAAAACGTTAAACCAGAGTAAAGCAAGTCGTATTCTTCTTCGTTTGTTGAGAACGTCAAAATTTAGCCAGGTACGTGTTTCACCGAAAATTAATTTTTTTTTTACAAAAGAAATATTTTCTCAAAAACGGCTTAAGATATTGGGTTACAAAGTTTAGGGTACACTTATCTAATGTCAGTAAAAGCAGCTGCGGAGAGTCTTACAGGTACATATGTCTTTTTAGGGTTTCAGCAGCAAAGTTTGAAATTTAAGTTCGTTCTAGCACTGTATAAAAAAAAATTGTTTTTCTTAAAAGTATTAAATCTTATATAAATCTAAAACCGTGGGCATTTAGAGATTAGCCCAATATACCTGGTAAACATTATAAAACTGTATGTCAAATAGAAATTGAAAAAATGTTGCTTGTGCTAACATGGAGAAGTATATGGTTTTCTGGTTCCCTTAAGCCGTCACATTGGCCAATGTGTCGGAGAACACAGGCTTGGAGTGGACAAAAGGTTGTAAATGTCTGCTGAAAGTTGTCACACTCACAAAACACTCGCATTCGCAAAAAATCGCCTGCACGTACATAGATACATATATTTACTAATATACTTTTTGTATTTACATATTGCTCGCACTCCTAATAATTTAGATTATAAGCCACTCGTTAAGCCTCGACACAGTGGCAATTCGTTAAGCAGTTTCTACAAGAGTCAATTAATGTGTTCAATTTTACAAAATGATTTAACGTGGACATAATAACCTTGAGCAGAGAGAGAGAGAGCGAGAGAGAGAGAGAGAGAGAGAGAGAGAGAGAGAGAGAGAGAGAGATTATATTTCGAATCCGGCGAACAATGGAAATCGTTTAGTTAATCCAGTTACTAGGTACAGTAAACATGTCTGCTCTCGGGGGCAATACAATTATCCGTTGGCTATATTTTGTAGTAACCTACTACATTTACGAACCCCAATGGCTGGCGTCGTTCCATGTTATAACTGATGCTGATTGGGGAAAGGCTGTTTTGTCCGAGTCTGTGTTGACTAATGTTACCGATTGGCAAAAGGGTTCACGTTTGCACAATTCTAATTCCACCTCAGCTTGTGCAAATTCGGTTTAGATATATCTTAACAATAATGTCGTACCGTCGTTAACTCAATACTTAGCGTTTTGTCGACCTTGTCCGACACAATCTATTTGGCAGACATAATATATATACATACTCTCCCCTGTATATATATGTTCAATACACAAATACAATTTAAGAAAATCGTGCCCACGCCAGGGCAGACCTCCATTAAGAGACCACACATTTAGCAAATGCTTTGTTACGAGCAGAGCGTGGATTTCGATCTAGGAACAGTAGATTAAACTACTAAACACCAGAGCAGGCGACAGTTGCAGTATTTGTGTAGACGGCAGACATGATTGTACACACGTTGCTATATGCAATACCAGCTAAACACAACACACTACAAAAATTGTAAAGAAGGAGAAATATTTGTTATTATTATTATCCCGGCTGTGCAATGTATACAAAATTTCCGGAAACAAGTATTACAGATATGATTGGATTCTCATCTTCCACTACTGCTTATCCATCCAAAGATCTTCAATTTCTCGTTCTCTCAATATATTCTGAGTTTCTTCTATCCATGTGATAGGTGGTTTTCCTCTTTTCCTTCTTTCCGTTTGGGCCCATTCCATAACTTTCGTTGGCAATCTTTCCTGTGCCATTCTTTTCGTCTGTCCATAACATTGTAATTATTTTGTTTGGACAAAATCAACAACTAAATATTTCACACCAGAAGAAGAAATATTTTATGAAATGTCCTACAGCAAAAAAAGGAAAAAACAGAGAGCTAAAGACTCAATAATACCATGATATTCCCCAACTTTTTTCGTGTATGGATTTAGACTTTCTTTCCTCCTTTTCTTGGTTTCAGCCATTCATGGGCTGCGATTACACAAACTTCTTCATTGACTACTATTATTTTCTCCTACATCTAAAGCGCTCCTTCATCCTCTGGCTCAATCGAGTTCATTCTTACTCCGATAAATACGTCTTTCTTTCTCATTGTCTTCGGACACATATTTTACTTCCGCAATATTTTAACATGTTGCAGGGTTTTTGATCTCTCCTAGTGTCTGGAAAGTGTTCCTCGAAACGGTGAAGACATAATACATTTGGAGCACATGCACATGCCGCTGAGAACTCTGGACCGTGAGAAAATTGAAGAAAGTCTACATTGAAGCTCTTGAGATGTGGTGCTTTCGAAAAGGGCCAAAAAATACCATGGACGGAAGTAGTACTTAGCTGTGAGGCTTTGAAGAGAGTTGTTGAAAAATGGACACTGACTGGAACCACTGCGGAATGAAGAAGCAGTGTATTTGGTCACCTGCTAGGCCAATCACATTAGTTCACCAGCCTGATCGAGGGAATGATTGGGTACTCCTGATCCTGACTGGGTACTTCGGCCGTCACACAACTCTCCGTCCCTTCTGCATATAATTCAGTAGTTGTTCGGAGGATGCCGCCGCAGTCATTCGGTGGGTTAACATGTTTAAAATATTTTAGCCGACATTGAAGAATCCTATTGAGTATACTCATAACTTTCAGCTTCTGACGTACATCTGCAATTCCTCTATTATCTTGTACGGCATTTCCAGTCACGTACGTGAGAGATCTCATTATTTCACCCGCTTGCATACGACTGCCCTGGGATTTCGTTAAAGTCCAATTCTCAGACCTGAAGAAAAGTGTGGAAAGGGCCATTATTATTATTATTATTATTATTATTATTACTAGTAGTAGTAGTAGTAGTAGTAGTAGTAGTAGTAGTAGTAGTAGTAGTAGTAGTAGTATTAGCAGCAGCAGCAGTAGTAGTAGAGTAGTGGTAGTAGTAGTAGTAGTAGTAGTAGTAGTAGTAGTAGTAGTAGTAGTAGTAGTAGCAGCAGCAGCAGCAGCAGCAGCAGCAATAGCAGCAGCAGCAGTGTCCAGTGTCCGTTTTAGACACAGACATAAGTCATATTTCTTGTGTTATTGTCCCGTGGTATAATACTGCCAATTTATATATTATAATCAACCTGGTATATGCTTGATACTGGCTGGATTAAAAGTGGATTTATTGTTTATTGACAATAAATAATAAATAAATGTTGCAGGACAAATGACATTATTGCTTTATTTTCCTGTCAATACATTTGATTAACAGTTTCCGTTTGATTTGAACGCTACACTTCTCCGTTTAACGACAGACATTTTATTACAACGACGTTGAGCGTCGCAGTCCGCAGACGGCTGCTATAAAGTCAGTCGCCCACTCGCAGTGGTAGGTGCGTTGTTAAACTGAATAATGGAAAGCAGTCGTTTAGCGCTGATGACATATTAATCACCGCTGATAATACCGTTTACGGTCATGTTGACAATGGCTAAACATCGACAAGTATAAGAGCATCTCATCATCATCATCATCATCATATTATGATGTGTGGCAGATTAGAGACATTATCGTTATCTGTAATTATATCTGTCGCAATATGATTACTGGAATTCATCTAACGATAATACATTGCTCCTCAAAAAAAAAAGGAACAACTGACACTATAAAGGTTTAAAAAAAAGATCTTAAGACGTGTTTATGGCCCGGTTAAAGAAGATGACAAGTGGAGAATCACCAATAACCAGGAGATAGACGAGCTATTGTATTGTAATCACGACGACATTGTAAGATGTATAAAGGGTCAACGAATACAATGGCTAGATCACCTAGAGCGGATGGATGATCAGCGTATGCCAAAGAAAATCCTGAGGGCGCAAGTCTGTAAAAGCAGAAAGAGGGACCGACCTAGGAAAACATGGTTGGATGATTTTTTAAAATATATAAACACTTGGTACGTTTCACAGATTTTATTTAACTCTGACAGCTTTCTCCGAATTCTTAAGCCATTGTCAATTTTGCATTCAGATTATATTTAGTTTTTACAGACACTTAACCTTTCCTTAGCTCCTGCTACTCGCCTATCGATCTTTACACCTCACACATGTTCCAATACACGCCCTAAACAGATGTCCACCACCACCCTTACATCCCCTGTTTAGGTTGTAAAAGATAATAAATTGCTACGCTGAGGGTATAGACAATACGTGTGGTTACATGATGCTCTCCTTGCGCTGTGTGAGCGACAGGATTACGCAACGCTCTAACTCTTTCCAGACACGCGCCTTCCAAACGTTGGTCAATTATTCTACGGGCACCTTTGTCAGTTTGTAACATACTACGCCACTCAGCTCAAAGTTTGAGAAGCTGAGTGGGCCCGTTAGTAACTGTGATTCAGAGTGCGTTTGTTGTACAGTGAAAGCATGAAATATTGTACACAATATCCTGAAATTAGTGACTTGTATTATTTATTGCGACACAGATGAATAAGTTCCATTTATTATGTACCCCTGTGTTTAAACAATTGTATTGTTTTATACAAGTGTATTTGTTTATTTAAACTGTCATTAAAATTATAAGTTGCGATTTTTGTATGTTCAAGTATTTTCTTTCCTCTCTTGAAATACGAAGTTCCTTGTCATTTCTGCCCAAGAAATTCTCAAATAAGCGTCTATCTTCTTCTTCTTCTTCTTCTTTCCACGCCAGGGTGTAAGCTTACAGCGTGTTTCTCCTTCACTAAAGCCATCTCTTCCTTGGTCTACCTAAATCTTGTCTTCCTTGAGGTCTGTACCTTATTACTTGTTTAGGTAGTCTCATATCTTCCATTCTCTCGATACACTGCCTTAATTTTATTTGGCCTTCCCTTATTCTGGTGGCCATAGAATATACATTTAACTCGGTTCTTATATCATCATTTTGTATTTTACCTCTATAAGGTTGCAACTTTGGTTTTTCTCAAGAAGTTCATTTCACTTGTTTGTATTCTTCGTTCATCATTTCTTGTCATCGTCCAAGTGTCAGTTCCGTAAGTAAAAATAGGCGTTGCCAATACTTTACAGAATTTTATCTTGGTGTCTTTCCTTGTCGTATTTCCAAGTGTTCTGTGTATATTACCGTACATCATTTCAAATCTATTTATTTTTCTATAGATGTCGTTGTCATACTCATAATTTACCCCTATAAATTTGAAATGAGATACCTGTTCTATAAACTGGATGTTCATAAGTACCTTGGAGCGTATCGGATTCTTTCCTGTAAAGGCTAAAACTTTTTTTTCTGAGTTGATAATCTACGATTATATTCTTTTTGACGTCTATGGAACTACATTCCAAAAGCGCTAATACTATGTATAGTGTCTTGTTTTCTTCTTCTTCTTCGTCACCCTTAGACTGTTTAGTCTGTTTCGGCTCTAAACTGGTCGTACCATCTCTTTTTAAGTATTCCAAGTCTTCTCTTCCCTTTCGGCAGATACAATAAGAATAACTTGCAGAATCTGTCACTGCTCATTCTGCTAATACGTTGTTTCCAGCTTTCTCTAAACTTGTTGATGATTCCGTTTACTTCTTCAACTTTCAGTTCCTCTCTTATCTGATTGTTTCTTTTCATATCTAATTTTGTGTACCCAGCTATGGAACGCAAAAATAGTGTTTTGTTTTAATATAAATATTTCTCATGCGCGTAGTAGGACGGACCACGCATATAATCTAATGAATACCTCTTTGAGAAGGATGCCCAGCATTCTGTTAGTGAGGAGTGACGTCAGACTAAGGAACGCAGATCGAGGACTTTGATTCTAACTTTCACCTCCTCAACAGAATCCAGGGGTTGGTCAATCCAACAGCTATGATATTTAAAATGGTTTACTCTATCTACAGGTTCATCATCTAAGTAATGATGACCTGGCCTTACACTCATTTAACATGATACTATGAATTTAATTTTATTAACGTTAATTTTCAGTCACCTTTTCTCACTTTGTGACTTGACAACGTCCATAATCCAAAAACCTCTCTTAATTTTTACTTCCATGTTCCGTAAGGAAATAGAATTCTGGTGATCACGAAAAAAACGTGTTTGAGATAAAGGCTGATTCTGATTGTACTACCCTCAAAACGTCAAGAAAAGTCATTTTCCGAAAACTGACTGCTGTGTGTCGCTGTGTAGAATTTTTTTATGACGAACGATAGCTGCCGCAAATTCAAACAGAATAAAATAATTTTTGCATGTGTACCCAAGTTGTAGAGGACTCAAGTCCTGTTGATTTTGATGAAGATCAGTTAAGGGGGAGGGATAGTTTACCTTCAACGTTTTACATTTGAACAAGAGTAAAGTACTTAAGTTTGATAAATAAAGTATCCTGAAAAGGTTAAAAAGTTATAATAATCCACTGTAGAAAGATAGATGAAATATCTATAAATGAAAAGGGTAGTTGAAGAGGGAGGGAGTAACTTTTTGTATAGACATTATAAATTTATTCGACCGAAAACTTAAAAATTTCAATAAAATATCAACAATTGATATCGTTTAATGCTATGTAATCACGGATACGTAAACAACAAAACAATTTTTCGTTTTCAGGAAGTCACAGAAAAATTTCGCCTTCTTTTCTGTTGTTTCAATAAAAGATAATTTAACTAAATTAATTAATTATTTTTAAAATTAACAGCTAGGTACAATTCGTATTTTGATTATCTTTCTCGGCGTTTTACCAAAAAGCATGCTGATATATTTGGTATTTTTTAAATTAACAGCTAGGTACAATTCATGTTTTGATTATCTTTCTTGGTTTCGTTTTGAGTTTTTGTGTACATATTAAAACTAACTTTATAATTAATTAGAACATGGAAGTCATGTATGGCTCTCCATACGATTTTTATATGTGTACTACGTTATCGGCAACAAAGATGTAGTTTCTATGGAAATATTTCATTTTAATTTGTGAAATTCGCCAAATGTTTCGATTTATATTTCAAAATTTTAAATATAAATCTTAGAACATGGAACTCGTGTATGGTTCTCCATAACGTTTTTTAATTCACAGTCACTAAGAAACTAAGGACAATTTCTGATTTCAAGCGACTTATATCCCACTCTGCAGAGTCGATCAGTTCTATGCTTCCATAATATTTTCCGAATAAGATAATAATTTACATAACATTAACATCGATATATCGATATGTGTGTGGCGAACTTTTCGTTTCCCAATTACTGGAGCAAAAAACATTCTGATGGGATTGGGAATTCATTTTTCACACAGACAGCAATAAGCTATAAATTTTGGTCCACACTGAACTGTACATTTAATTATATTTCATAAGGGGCTGTTACACACCCTTGAATCAGACAAGGGTCACACGTTCGCATGTATAACGATTTATTAAAATGTGTGAGGGCGGTTTTAATACGAGAAACGAGAGAGTGGTTAGGGTGGTTGTTTCAACCTTGAAACTCACAAAGGGACAATGACACGTTAATTTATATTGTCTGCTCACAGACGGTTCTTAATTTACTGTTATTTCAAACTAACCTTTCTTACATCTACATTCGTTTTGTTTTAATATACAGAATATGTCGAAAAGGTGGTACCAACATTTGGAAAACGATTCTACAATTAAACTGAAGGAAAACTGTTCAATAAATATATACTAGACAGTGCTTTGCTTTCCTTCCATTTGTCTCCATATGTAAAAAATATCTTAATTACTAGTGAACGGAATAAAATGTGTAGCTGAAATCTGGTATACATTATATAAAATAAAACAAAATATTGTATAAGTAAAGTTTTCCGGGATGTTTGGCCGTGGTCTATGGTTTAATGACAAACCAAACGTTCAACAGCACCATTGGCTGCCACCATCAGTGGAATTAAAAGAAATCCAAGGCCTCCTGAACGTAGGTTGTTCGCGTCAGGCCCACAGTACTGTGGTACTTTTTCAGCCACATTTTATAAGTTACCCCTATAAAATTTACCCCTACAAAATTATATATATGAAATATATATATATATACACACACACACCTTATAACAATTTGTAAATGTTTTTTTCCAAAACACAGATTACACGTTTTATGAAGGCGGATGAAAACTTCCAGGGGACATTGAGCGATATTAATTTTGTCAAATTATTTCAGTTATCTAGTTTTTATTTTGAATAACATTTTCCATTATTTGATATTCCATATAGACTTTACCAATTTTCTTAAAATTTTGTTTCTCATTTTTACTCCGTGGTACCCTAAGTTGAGTTACAATAGCGTGGTAGTACGCTAAGTTAAAATATTTTAGCGTAAACATTACATTTGGATTTGGATAAAAATTGGTTTCATTGTAATTCGCATCATATATACTATTTAATTTTTATTTGACTCATTTTTTGGGATTTGATATTCTAAATTCCGAGAGTTTTAAAACTGAACAACAAAAGTTTATTTTATTTTATACCTCACATGAATTTTTGCAATCTGTTTTAAACGTTAATCTACTTTCTTGAGTGCTGGCTTTCAAATATCTGTTTCAAAATATATGAACACTATATTGAGGTTTCGATTAAAATTATCATTTTTAATTTCATACCCTACTTGGATTTTTGCTTTTTCTTCTAAAGTTTGACAAAAATTTGCTTGTCTCTCCACTATTTATTGAGGGGGATCAACACCAAAACGACAGAACAACAGGTAAATGAGTCTTACGAAAATCCATTGATGAATTCAAAAAGTATCGTGACATGTATCAAACAGATAGTCAGGTAGGCAGGCAAATGTCAAACGGTCGAGTTATAATCGAGAACACGTTTCGTTTGTTCAACTGTTCACGTTGATCGTGAGCAAACTGTATAGTACATTGTACAGAAGACTTAGACTTCCACAGTCCGTACAAACCATCATGTTAACTGCAGTGCCCGTTTCGATCTGTGCTGGAGCCTTGTCCGTTTCTCTGTTACACGAGTACAATTGTTTTAAAACACCAAGCCAGATACTTTGGCCACCCATTAGACAGGATTATAGCTACACTTGGAAATGTTTTGTTCCGATCGATCATTTAAATACACTAGTGGCCAAGACTGTGGAAGCATTTTGGAAAAATTGTCTTTAATGGCTGTAATTTTAATGAGGTTTAATTGCTCATAACACCGTAATACTTAAGCCAAAAATTAAGCCTTCCTCATGTGATCTTTTCCAAGGTAATGAAGCATTTATATTTCAACGGGATTCAGCTCCATGTCATGTTGCTGTTGTGTACAAAAAGTGGTTTCAAGATAATTATATTTCACTGCTGAAATGGCCAGGGAATGGCCGAGACCTTAATACAATCGAAAATCTTTGGAACCGACTAAAGAAACTACTTGTTTGTCAGAAACAACGCAGCAATATTGGTTTCACATTGTAACAGCTGCAGAACTAAAAAAACTTGGTTCACTCCATGGGAAGACGTTTTAAGGTTGTAATTAACGCTAAAGGTTAATTTGGTATCCTGGTCTAATATCTGCCGGATTAGTGAGAGTGTGCTGAACTCCAAAATGTGGTGTTCTTTGAGCCATAAAAACTCAGAAATACACTTCTTCCAAAAGGTTTCCACAATTTTGGTCACTAGTGTATTTCGTGTGTATTTGTTCCGCAAACAGTGTTTTACTACTCTATCTTAATAAGCGGTAGTAAAAATTAAATAATAGTTTATTACCCTGTAAATGAATGGTTTGTATTCCCATTAGTACCTCTCCCTAGTATTATTTAAAACAGACAGAACGTAGACAGATTAGGAGCGCAACTAAAATCTGATGAATTGTCTGACCTTAAGTTATGTAGGTTTATTAAGCAAATGGTACCGCCATTAAAACTGTTTTAATCTACTGAAGTAAGTAATTAGTGTCACTTGAATGTTAGCGTTTTCTTCCTGGCAAAGTGTCAGGGCTGATATGCTGCTGCTGCAAGAGTGGCCATTGATAAAATATTGTGGGTTCTACTGATTTTGCTACAAGTATTTTGTTCATATATTTCTACGGTGTATTAAACAAGCTACGGGTAACAACTGTGTTTCAGTTGGACAGATTGGCATTTGTCTGTCTCTCTGTCTGTCTGTTTGTCTATCTGCCTATCCGTCTGTCTGTTTGGGGTATGACCCATGACAACTTTTGAATGTATCCAACGATTTTCGTAAACATTTGACATGCGTGTCTATCATTTTACGCTATAAATTATTTATGCGTACTCGCAGCCATTTTTAACATTTCGATTATGCGATTTTTTTTTCCTTCTATATGTAGTGAATATTACATATAATTTTATGTAGGTGAAAGAATTATTAAAATTTTAATTTCTATGTTGAAAAATATAGTTGGGTGGCGATTGCAGTTGGTTGTGTTTGTAAATTTTTTTAATGGAAAATGTTTGTAGCAGCAACGTATCATCGGTGCGTGCCTGTGACGCCAAAAGTTGATGTTGTTAGGTTAACATGAAAATTGAAATTACACAAGGAAACCGATATGTCTGTAATGTAAAACTCGTTTTTTTCGAGAACCACGACAAACCCAACCCGAAATTAAGGCGCGCTTACTATACAATGTCTCACTCTTGTGGCAGAACTCGGTTTTTCAGTAGATACGTTTTTCTAGTAGAACTCGTTTTTTCATTAATACTCGTTCTGTGAACCACTGAAAAGCCACCAAACATGAAAGTAAGGCGGGGTGGCTGAAAGGCAACTTGCCCATACCTATTACCATACATGTCACGTTTTACTGGCAGAACTCGTTTTTCCGGTAATACTCGTTTTCCAACAAGTACTCGTTTTATAGCTAACAAAAAGAAACGTCCATGATGAACAATATGTAGAGCGTATGTTGCCATTGCTTAATGCATTGTGCTTTTTGTTTTTGTGCCATAAATATTTGCATTTTTCGGCTGACATTTGCAGTTGTAGTTTTTGTTAATTTGTCAACTTAAGAACGTTAGGTTATTTACTTTAAGTACTACTGTGTTATAAGCATTGTATATACACACATTAAACGTTATGTTTTCTCAAACATGCTTTTATTTATTTCAAAAGTAAACTAAAAACCTAAAACCATTGCTACCTATCCTCCCAAATAAAAACAACACGTATTTTCGATTTACATATGAAATAGAACAATTTATAAATAGTATACTTCTTCTTTTCCACATCGTAATATATCGATAAAATCGCATATTAAAAATTTACAGTCATTGCACAAATGCAATGCATAGAGAAGGGCATTGAAAATGCTTCAATAAATCTAAATAATATATATATTTATGTTCATTCACCAATCAATGAATTAGTTCTTCATTCACCAATCAGAGAATTCATTCTTCATTTCTCAATGTACAGATTATAAGCTAAATGTAGTCGCATTCATAAGCGAAGTTTTATATGTGTACTACGTTATTGACAACAAAGAAGTAGTTTCTATGGAAACTCACCGGTTCCCATTTTAGATCACGCACCAGCGATCGGCCGCAAATGTGCGACACGTCCTTATAAACATTATCAATGTTAAAACATCAAAAATTTACTGCGGATACGGATAAATGTACAGTATTGATCCGATTATTTTTAGGATTAGTACTTCCAAAAGTATATATAGCCGTGGATAAACATTTGAGAGACAAAATTATGAGAATGTTTCAAAATTCCATATGGGATAGCAAATCCAAGATAAATTTGGTCACAAGGTAAATATAATGTCATATTTAACAACCAAAATTTAATAATTGGTACCTTAGGCTTTCGCGGCCGGCGTCAACTCTGTCAAAATTTCATTGACTACTAGGCCGTGCTCTACGACCGCGTAGGTCAGCCGTTTCGGTCCCACCGTTGCAGGCCATCTTCAGTGTAAACAATCTTCAGTACCGTGGTGAACTGATGAAGGACCGTACCAGTTGCTCGAGTCGTTTTACACTGAAGATAGCCTCCAACGTCTGTTCTATGCGGTAGTAGTGGACCACGCTTTAATAGCCCGGAGAGCAGTCAATATAATTTCAACAGAAAATGTAATATTAGTTATACATATTTAGTACACAAACCGGGATGAAACATCACGAGTTAGCTACGATGTAAATATATGTTGATAGTGATTAATGTATGCACCTCACGTACGTTTGTTAGAGCCAATCTGCGTCTTCATAAGTTTGAATATAAATTAGTACATTTGAATTTGATATTTTAAAAAATCTGAAGATACAGATTTTGTCTGTGAAACGAATGTGACGTGGCGTAACTATTGGGGAGCATCAGAGAAATCAACCTCCCTCCCCGTACCAAGAGCTGATAAACATTTTTTTTTTGAAATTGTAACCCCTTAAGTTAAAATAAGGCTTTATAAAAATTGTAGACAAAAAGATCGTTACATTATTTGTAAATAATTAAAACAAACTGAAAGTTTCTTAATACTGTCTATCACTTAATATTTGGTAAATAACTTAGGCATTTGCAGCGTTAAAAAACGATTATGCACTCGGCATACAAAGGAAGCAGAGTTTATTAATCTACCTGTACCTTTCTTGTTTCTCGCCCAGACAAACTCCCCGTTACAGGATTGTCTATGTCGTTACTCATGTGGTCTTATATCTTTGTGGTTTGAACCTTCGTCTTTGCACAGATACTTCGTCTAGCAGTTTGTTCAGTTAATTCGGAAAAATTGAGGTTCTATTGCTGGATTGTAGACGAGAAAACATACATTCCACATTTAAGAATGTTGTTGCTTAAAACATTCTTCGACAACAACTATAAATTAAAATGCAAATGTGTAATAAAACCGGATTTTTTAAAATATCTTCAGGAAGACTATAATTTACAAGGTTTGTTCAGAACAAAAATTTAGAATTAAAGTGATTCCTAATGACGTGAGATTTGTTACCTTCAAATTGAATAACAACTAATCAAGATAGAATATTCTGAAATCAGCTCTTTTGTCCATTTTTAAGCCTTGTTTCTTATGTTGGTTTACTAGAAAACTTTGGAAGGCGTTTTCCGATTTCTCCTCCTCCTCCTATGGCGCTACAGCCCAAGTCGGGCCCTGGCATCCACCAATCTCCCCCTCCAATCTACTCTAGCCATTGCAGCCCTCCACCAGTTTCTTATCCACATGTCCCTCGCGTCCTCTGCAACGCCATCTTCCCACCTCTTCCTCGGTCTGCCTCTAGGCCTCGTTCCTTCCCATGTACCCACCAGTTTTCCGATTCAGTAAATGGAAATTAAACTATGGGGTTGATATTAAAAAAAATTTCAGATTTCTTTAGGTATGCATACCTAGATGGTTGAAATATATAACGATATTTAGTAAAGTTATAGTTAATAATTCCCTTTGATTCTTTGCCCAGTCATTATTGTAGACTGCTATAAAACACTTTGTAGTTCGATTAAAGGGTCAAAAACTATGCTTAGTATCCTCATTAGTTAGAAGTTATAGGTGGTATAATTTATAACAAAGCGTTTAGGAGCAGAGCTAACAGCGGACGAATTATCTGACCTTAATTTATGTAGGTTTATTAAGCAATTGATGTCGTCGCCATTAAAACAGTCTCAACCTACTGAGGTAATTAGTCTCACTGGATTGTTGGAGTTTTTCTCCTGGCAATGTGTCAGCGCTGATCGGGGCTGTAACGAGCTCTGAATGCAACAGCTGAAAAAGTATTACAACTTCTAATGATTTCATTACAACTTACGTGTTCATATAGGTTTTACCATGTGTCTGTTTTTATTTTCCGATTAAAATCAAGGCTAATTATGTACATCTAAAGTAAGTTTAATGTTGACGTTCTTAGAGAGATGAAGAAAGATAAGGAAATTATTAACAGAGTGAAGATAAGAAAGCTTCAGTATCTGGGAGATTTTACATATTGCAGTCCATAATACTACAGTGAAAAGTACTTGAAAAGAGAAGAGTTGGGCGACCGAGAATATCATGGCTTAAAAATTTAAGGACCTGGTTTGCAATGAATACAACTGACTTATTCCGTACAGCAGTGCAGAAAGTTAAAATAGCCTGTATGATATCCAACATCCGAAACGGGTAGAAACTATCAGAAGAAGAAAGTAAGTTTAGACTACAATAGGGTAGGACAATTGGGGGAAAATTGGAAAGCTAATAGAGCCGTGCTTGAGTATTACAAAGACTATATTTTTCAGAGATAAAATTTATTTTATGGGACTGTCCCCCCAACAAAAATGAACAAAAAGAAAAAAAATTGTAACACAAACTTGAGAGTGTTGTCCTGTATAATCCGGAATTCCTTATCTTCGACGTCTTTAGTTACGTCGACGAGTTAACTTCTTTGTATATAACTGTTGCTCAGGATTATGGTCTATTGTCTGCATAGCTGCCGCGATTTCAGTGCAGGAGAAGATGTGTGTTAGTCTTTTTATTTTTCTTCACCATATAGCTTGGGGTTTAGCCCGTTCCGACTTCGCAGAGTCTCTGACCATTTTTTCAGGTTCTTCCACGATCTTTCGTTCCCTCTGACCTATACCCAAACGCTTGTTTAGGAATACGCGTGTCTACCATTCGTTCCACATGGGAATTCCAATTCTGCCTGGATTCCTTTATTCTCTACAGAAGCGACTGTAACTTCTAATGTTGTCATGTCTCATGGTCCTTCCTTATGTCGTCTTTTCGTAGATAATCTCTCAAACTACATCTTTTAACTGCTCTTAAAAGTTTCATTTCCGAGACCTGTATTTTTGAAATATTGTTTTGCAGAACCATGTTTCACATCCATATATTAAAATCAGCACAATCACGACCTCATAGCTGTGTCTCCCTATGCGTTTTATTCTTCAGTAGTCGTCTTGTTGTTCCACAGGTGTAACTAAATTTATTTAACTTTCTCTCGATATCGTTGGCCGTCCTATATGAGATATCACATACCAAATAATTAAAATGTGATACTTGCTCTAAAGAGGTATTATCATTTATAATTTCTGTTCTTACAGGGTTCTTCCCTAGAAAGCCCAACACTTTTGTCTTAGTATTTGACATCTTAAAGTTGTATTTCTGGCAGATTGTATTTAAGGTATAAATAGACCTTTGTAACTCATTTTCACTCTTCCCTATAATTATTTGGTCGTCTGCGTATAGTAATGTGCTAAGCGATCTCTTATCCAAGATTCGTATATCTGCAAGACAGAACAAGACAGGACAGGATAAATTAGTGTTACTGTCAACTCAATTTTGCAACAGTCATTACTGTTTTTGTACATTCTTCAGCCATCCGTATTAATCTTCATTCCTTCGAGGTGAACCATTCGGAGTTTTGTTATTATGGCAGAGGTCCTTCTGTCAGCATGCGTTTCAGGTATTTGATGTTATATTCCCGATTTTTGATGAATAAATTTAAATTTTGTTAGAAATTTGGCGTCAGAAAGGACAACTATGTCGGTTTCCGGATTGAGTTTACTGACCTCTTTTGCTAATTTGTCAGCTGTTTTATACAAGTGCAGGAGTGTTTCATACTACTTCGTAGTGTTTGATATCGGCAAGTGAAGGAGTCCACTGCAAAGTGCAATTTTTATCCAAACATTACAATTAGTTTACGACATTATGGATTTTGTGAGTCAGCCATTTGTATAATATTACACATATTAACATGGACATTAAATAATTTTTAGTAGAATATTTAATTCCGATAATTGAAAAGAAAAACAAATAAGTATATTTTATTGCGATGTAGAGAAGGCAAAAAATAAGTTAAAGGGAAACGTTTTGTTACATAACAACCATCGATAAATAAACATTGAAACACGTACATCAGAACGGAACCAGCTTTAAACAACAGAAATAGAACGCACAAATACTTCTTCTCCAGTCGCTAAAAATACTAAAACAGCAAAACGCGTTCTTTATAAATTCAACAAAACCTTTACCTAGGAACAATTGGGTGCACGCTATTTACACTACTCTGTCGTTCTCTCTCTCTCTCTCTCTCTCTCTCTCTCTCTCTCTTTCTCCTTCCCTTCACAGACTAATTTACATGAAGTTCCAATTATAACATATTTTGTAAAGCTGAAAAAGAAACCTTCGTCAAGTAATACCATATGGATGGGAGGCCTGGAGATTAACTAATGCAGACGGAAAACAGCTTAGACTATTTTAGCATAAAATCTTGTAAAAGACATTTAGGCCTCGGCAAACTGAAGGTGGGTCCTATAGAATAGGAACCAATTATGTACTGCATCACTTAATACACTGCGCTGACATAGTCCGCTTCATCAAGAGGACAAGAAGTGATTCGGCCACGTTATTTTAGCAGGCCACCTAAAAGAACCGCAGACTGGAAACAAATAGACAAAATAATTAAAGGAAAACGTAGGGAAAGATGGGTAGACGAAGTATAAAATGATTTGAGAGAAATATGATAGTGAGAGGATGCAGAAGGTTGTGTGGGGGAGAGGACGAAAATCATTGAGTAGTCTATGACTCACGTTGGGTTGTGATACCAGAAGAAGATGGAAAAGTATAAATAAATAATTCCTCATAAAGTTTATGTTTTTACATTAAAAAAACAATTATTAAACGAACAAAGTAAGTTCTTAGTTTAAGTCGACCGTTTGGCATTTATCTGTGTGTGTGTGTGTTTTGGGGGTATGCTCACGATAACTTTTGAAAGAATCAACCGATATTCACAAAACTTGGCATATCGTTCCCACACTTTTATTCTGCAGAACAATATTGTTTTTTAGATCAATCCCCACAAACATAGTGGAGAGGGGCTGGATGCAAAAATTATGAACAAATCTTTAAAGTTCATGTGGGTTTCACATTAAACAAAAATCTGAGCATAGTGTTCAGATTTGAAGATTTAAAAATTTTGGACGTCAGGACTAAAATAATGGGTAAAAAGATTGATATAATCGCAAAAAAAAATCATGTAGTTTATCAAATTGAAGAGAATTTTAACTAACATCTGAGTGTATGTTAAGCTTTGAAAATTAAAAAATTTTGGACGTCAGGAACCAAAAAGAAGGTTAAAGTTTGAAATAGTTTTATAACCTAATAGGGTGTACTACTAAAACCATTTTAGTGTTTATAGCATGATTTTCACAATTGTTATATCACTAAAGAAACAGTACAGTAATCAAAGTTATTGCAATTCTTCCCATATTATTAGGAAATATGTATTATGAAATTATATATACCATATTGTTTCCCATAATATGTATTCATATCCTCTTTTCATAATATACTAATACAGTAAACTCCCGATTATCGGCGAAAGCGATTGCCGCAGATTAACGAATTCCAGAGACAATCCACAGTTTGTTCAAAAAGGGCAGAAAGTAATAAAAATACTTTTTAAACCTTACGTGTTTATTTAAAGTAAAGCAATACAGTAAAGGCTCGTTTAGACGCTCATCAAATTGATCTCGTAAAAACCGCGTATTAAGCGAGACATTACCAAGTAGTAATATGTATATACTGAAATTTTATAGCTAATAATCGCATTTTATACGCATTTTAATAATAATTTACATTGACATATCGTCAGAAGAAGTTGTAGTGACAAATTGTCTTATGTGTATCATCTACATTAATTTGTGTAGTTACTACCTGTATACGTAGAAAAATTATGTAGGTATATACTCGTACATGATCGAAGTGTACGTCTTTCACGTTTTCATGCGCAACAGGGATCAGATTCAGAAATGAATTACCGCAGACGTATGAATGCAAAAAATTTAGAAAATTACCTGTCAGCGAAGTCACTGATCTGTCGGCAAACATCACATCTAATTTTTCCGATCCCTTAACTAAGCTATTATTAACGTTCAACTGCTTTCAATTATACCGCGTAAACATACAGACAAACACAACTTACTGAGAACTTGAATGTTCCTACAATCGCAGTGAATGTACGCTCAATCGTAGCCAGCTGCCGAGTGACAAACAATACTGTCCCTGTCGGTGAACGGTGACACACTCCGTCCCTCGGACATATTATCAGCAGTTCGCCTTTGCTACCGAACAAGGAATGTGGTGACGTATGCCATTTCACTGCACGCACCACTGTAATACTACACATTTAAAATACGTTTAACCCAGTTTCGGTGTGACTTGACTGTCTCTCATAAGGTATTTCTTGCAGCGAATAAAAAAAAACGCATTTTAACAAAATATTCAATAAATTACACTTACATATAATGTATGGACGTTCAATCTAATACGCACATAAAATTACAACTAAATAGTCTGAAAATGTTTTCAGAACCAGTAATAACCCACCAACACAAGCACGCACTATCATTCAGTAGACCCCCCGCTTCTCAGCCATCTCGGCAGCAAAACTGGTGTGCGTACATTACATTTACATAACTTACATAACATAATAAAAAAACAATATTGTTTACGGTAATTAATAAAATAGTGTATTAAGATTAGTAGAACACAAGCTTTATTATTCCTCTGACATTTATTTTCGCTTAAAAAAAAATTCAGGGGTTGATGCAGATGATAATCAACACGGATACTCGGGAGTTTACTCAACACAATATACAATACAATATATACATATATAATTAATTATATTTTAATAAAGACATTATATATACTATATACATTATATTTTTAAATTCATGTGTATGTGTGTACTTATGGGTATATATATATATAAGTAAATAAATAGTTAAACTGTATTGGTACAATGTTTGTGAAAGTGTAAATATTAAGTTACAATAATTCCCTTTACGCCGAAAACACGCACCAGGAACCACCTAGTTCTGGACACATGATTTGTGTACACGAAGGGGTTGGTGAAAATTTGTCAGAGGTAACTACGGTAATAATTCAACGTCAGATAAGCTCTCGTATGGAGGTATTACACAACGAGCACACAGCACGAACGCGTAGAAATGTAGGCCTACGGTGCGAATGAATTTGTCCGTGTCCCAAATGATAAACAAAATACTCTTACACAATAATAAATACTTGAATTGTAATTTCCCGTCGGTTCAATGTATCGTTACGCTAATGGGGGAATAGACATCATGTGTGGCTTCATGGAACTTGGTACGCTTTACGTTAGCAGCAGGATGACGCACGTAGTCGTTGTTTCTGCGCCTATCAGACAGTGAGAGATTTATCCTTCAGCGCAGTGAAACTATCTCGTGACCTTATTACCCAGTTTCTACTAGCTACAGGCACAGTAAACTACAAAACAAATTGAAGGAAGCTGCTTTCATTATTACAAATAATGTTTGCATCAGTCAGGTTAGTACTTGCAAATAAAGGTATACAACGACATCTAGTACAGGCCATAACGAGTTTATATAGACATACCGCGACAATCATAGACGAAGGAGAGGAATGTATCCCGATTGAAACAAACCAAGGCGTAAGACAAGAATGTTGTCTGTCACTATTACTTTTTAACCTTTACCTAGATGATCTCCTCAAAAAATAGAAGAAACAATCCCCTGACGGTATTAAAATCCACCGAAAGAAAAGCTATATTCGCTACTTCAGAAGACGATCTCCAGCAAGCAATATACATCTTACATAAACTAGGGAAAGGCTATAACTGTAACACATCTGAATCAAAGATAAAAGTAATGGCTTTATAGAAGATGAACCGGTTCGGACCAAAATATGCATAGGCAACACATGCATAGAACAAGTAAGACATTTCAACTATCTTGAACGTGACGCTACTTATGATCAGGATAGAGATATAAAAAATAAAGTGACGAATTTCACAAGAATGTGTAGAACGATTTGGAGAACGTTGGGAAATAAATGTAGAAAAGAAACCCAAATAAAATTTTATAAGACAATGGCAATACCTACACTACTCTATGGTTCTGAAACTTGGGTCGTAAAGAAAAAAGATGAACAGAAGATACAAACAGCAGAAATGAAATTTCTTAGATCAGTTAAAAGGTGTAATAGACGAGATCATATAAGAAATGAAGGGATAAGAAGTGATTTATATATTTTTTTAGTTAATAAAAAGATTAAATAATACAAAAGAAAATGGATTCAACACATCAATAGAATGGAAGAAAGTAGAATACCGAAGATAGAGAAAGATTACAATCCCATAGGCAGAAGAAAAATTGGCAGGCCTAAGAAAAAGTAGACTGTGGAATAGGAATAGGCCGCTAAACCCTAAAACCGTTAAGAAGATGATGATGATGATGTTAGGTTTGTAGCGTAATTCCGAACGTCTGGCTTCGTTCCATTGTAAAGCATTTTAGATAGCGGTTGGATGGCCTTAGCGGTGTGTGCGTAGCTGGTGTTTGCCACCAGGGGCAGGCTACGTTTCCTTTTACTATATATTATGGTGTTGGTGTTGTTGAGCACCTGTAGAGTGTTTTTTTTTTACCTTGATAGAGTGCAAGTGTTTTCGTGCATTGTGTTTTGTATTGTCTTGTGAGTGTTATTTAGTCTTTTGGTCATATATTGTGTAAACGTTTGTTATTATTATTTTGTTGACTCTCTATTACTCGTTGACAGAGTGTGGTTCATTACTTTCCACGTATTAGTTTATAATTCATTTTTTATATACGTAACTCAACGTTTCTTGCAGAAATTACACAATATTCTAATACTATTCAATATAGTTCCTTATGCAAGTAATGTATTGCGTTTTTGTTCTTTCAACACCTTAGGTTAGTTTATAATTAAATTGAATACGGCTGGTAACGAACGGTGGACTATTGTAAACTTGAAAAATTCTTGTATAGGAGAGAGTGTTTGTTAAAGCTGTTGTGGAAATTGACAGTAACCATTTCTCTGGTATCCAGTCATTCATTTCACTGATCTAAGATTACACGATCCTTGCAATAGTCGTAACAATATAAAACGCTAACCAAATAATGAATGATTCTTTTCGCTTCTTTTCGACATTCCCGACATTAGTAGCAACCTTATGAACTTATGTTGGCTCGTTTTCTTTACCCTAGCTGGCCGGCGGTATTACCGCCTTTGATAGAACTGGATGACAGTGTTTATTTATTGGTGGAGAAGTAACCAATCAAATGGCAGATTGGCACAAGAGAAATAGGTTTCACAGACTTTTATGGTAGATGTTGGGGAGACTGCCTGTTCTCCATAACTGCTATGAATTGTATATATATATATATATATATATATATATATAAGTAATGTATGATACAGTGTTAATATTAACACTTTCCGGGGTATCAGGCCGTGGTCCGATGTTAGAATTAGCAAGCGTTTCAGTCACTCCTTCGGTGGCCATCTTCAGTGCTGGAAGGCTGAAAATACTGAGTAAAACTCAGTAAAACCACAGTACTTGGCCAAGCCCTTGTGTGTGTGTGTGTGTGTGTGTGTGTGTGTGTGTGTGTGTGTGTGTGTGTGTGTGTGTGTGTGTGTGTGTGTGTGTGTGTGTGTGTGTGTGTGTGTGTGTGTGTGTGTGTGTGTGTGTGTGTGTAGCTAACTATTAATATCGAAAAGTGCAGGTAGAAGTGAGAAATTACTTCACCCTTATTCCAAAAATCCTGTAAAACGCTAAGCACTTTTTTTTTTTTATTATTGGTATCTTATCTCATTATTAAGCCAGTAGCAGTAGTGTTTAGCTTTGGTTTTGATAGGGACCTCAGTCATGGTCTTTACTGGTACATGTATATACGTATCTAGGTATTCTACGTATATCTTTCGTAATCTATTGAACTCAATGTTGAGGTTAGTTTTGATAAGTTTTATTTTCTTAAACTTCAAGTTGTTTATCAGATTATCTGTGCCGTGTATATAGACAGTGGCTCCGCTTGCCATTATAGCTAATGATAATGTAATGTATGGTACCTTTAGGCTATGAACAATGAATACACCACAATAGAAGATTGAGATTATAGTAAGTATCATTATTAAGGAATAAGTGTGTGTATATTACAAATACTGTTACGACATCACAGAACAATCTACGTGTTTCTCGAACGATCCACTGGAATCCGGCTGAATGTTGTGGCGATGTGTGGATCACCTGAGACTCAGTCCCAAGAGCCACAGAATTAATAGCTTGATAAGAGGACGGCTGAAGAGTGCCTGTGATAAAATGGAAACTCGGTATAACATTCACAGCAATAGCGTGGGTTTCCAAGAAGGAGGCCCACGTCTGGTTATTCAACCCAAAAGCGCTGTCGTGGTCGCTCACCTAAGTTGAAAACTAACTGGAAAAGACTCTATACTGTGAAAAAAAACAATCAACGATGCTGTTTATCGAATTCAACAGGAAGGACAGCGAAAGTTCACGGTCGTCCATCTAGATCGCCTGGCTAAGTATTACTTCAGAGACGGTTTACCAGTTCGGGACGAACAGGCTTAAGGAGGGAGAAGTGTTACGACATCACAGAACAATCTACGTGTTTCTTGAACGAGCCATTGGAATCCGGCTGAATGTTGTGGCGTACGTGATTTCAACTTGCGCTTGCGAGACATTTCTAGACGCCGCCAGCCTCGCTGACTGTGTCAATGACGCAATTAGCTACGTCGTAGTGTAGAGATCACGCGTAGTTGTGGAACGTTCTGGCCTATGAGCGGGGTATAAATAATCGGCGTGAGCGGCTTAGTTGAGTTATTATCGGGCGATATTAATCTGTGCGTTCAAGTGGTTATTAGTGCGGTTCGTAATATTATGGCGAAGTGTTATGTGTTTTTATAATTGCGCGGGACAATTGTATTACAATTGTGTTTTATATTAGGGGACATTTTTTTTATTGCGTGTGAACAATTTTTATTTGATTTGTTTTAAGAGACTGTCTTGTTAGTTAAAAATGTTTTGTGATAATTAAAGCTGCTGATTAGTTACTTAATTGGTGTCTTGTATTTTGTTTTCCACTGTACCATACGACGATCAGTAGACCGTCGTATCAATACATTACATTATCAATAGCTGAATATGTTGGTGTAGTTTTAATTTTACAACCGCAGTTTAATGTACTTACTTTATTGCCTATCTGTTTATATACAAGTTTCGCTTGGCGAGTATAAATACAGAATCAATTAACTCAACGTTGATAGTGGATAAATCTGCCCGCAGACAGTCAAGGATAGAAGTAGACTGACGATACTTGCGGAATTCGAGGGTATAATCCACATGGATGCTCATTGGGACTGCCACACAGGTAAGACGTGAACCGTGAATGTAAATTAAGTTTTTCAAAAGTATTTCGTTTTGCAAATAATAATAAAGTGTTAGTATTAACAACGACGGCGGCCGTGAAAGCTTAAGCCAACAATGTACTACTGTACATACACAAATTAGGAGTGCGTACATAAATGTGTTCACATTGCAGGAATATAATTTTATATGGACTGTGAACTTACCCTTTGCAGGAGATACGAGGAAGACATAATGTGTTCTTGTGATTTCTTACTTAGACTTCAGAACTGTCGTTATAATGACGCATACTAAGATCAAGTGGGTCTTTACCTGAAACAAATGTGTAATGATGATTATTAGTTAGCACATTATAACAGGATAGAAAACAGGTGAAAACCTATTACTACGGTAAACACTAAAATGATTTTAAATCAAGACTATTAACCACAGAAACTAAAGCTACGCTTTATAAGGCTTGCATTGACATATGGCTCTGAGTGCTGGGTACTCGAGAAATCGATGAACAGAGGCAGGCTGTGTTTGAAAGGATGCACTGAGAAGGATTTATGGGCCAATTCACGAGGACGGAGTCTGGAGAAAGGGAAATAATAATAAATTATATGCCAAGTACGATGACAAATTTGTCCGATTTGCAAAAATTAATTGATTAAGGTGGGCAGGACACGATCAGAGAATGGACACGTTTGCAAGTTGTTTGTTGCAAACGTTTTGGCCGTGCCTTCGACGGTCATTTTCAGTGCAGAAGGCTGCAAATGGACCACTTTTGATTTGACAACTTTGGCCCACGGCGTTACAGGCCGGCAAGCCGAAGTTCTTATCACACCGAAGCCGGCCGTGAAAGCCTCAGGCAGAACTTTAAGCTGTGTTCATCTGCATTAGCCAATGTCCAACTTTCACATATGTCACTGTTGGTTGAATAAGGTTTTTATATGTGTTTAAAATGATCAGGTCAGCGAGCGTTAAAGCAGTATATAGAGGAACTATATGACGGGGAAGCTGTGGTAGTCATGCAGGAGTTTCTAGAAAATGAGAATGCTGTAGATAGAGATATGGTAGGACCGCCAAATAGCAGGGTGGAATTTGATTATGCCCTTAAAGGTCTGAGTATGAAAAAAGCGACAGGGCCTGATTGTCTACCAGCAGAGCTTTTGAAAAATGTAGGGGAGAGAACGAAAGACCAGCTATTTCGAATAATTACTGGGTGCTATGAAGAGGGAGTATTGCCAGTTGATTTCATTAAAAGTAGAACAATCACAATACCAAAGAAACGTAAAGTAGACGACTGTGCTAATTATAGAACGATAGCCTTAATATCTCATGCTGCTAAGATTTTGCTGAACATAGTGAAGAACAGACTGGAAGGAAAGATTGATCACACTTTGGAGGAGGATCAGTTTGGATTTAGAGCAGGTAGAGGAACCAGAGAAGCAATCTTGGCTCTGCGGCAGATCTTGGAGAGGAGAATTGAAGTGAATAGGAAAACCTATTTAGTATTTGTGGATCTCGAGAAGGCGTTCAACAATGTTGATTGGAAGCTGTTGTTTCAAACTATGAGGAAGTCAGGACTTGACTGGAAAGTTAGAAGGGTAATCTTCAATATTTATAGGTTGCAAAGTACTGAAATAGACATAAATGGATGTAAAAAGGAAGCAATAATAAGAAGAGGGGTAAGACAAGGTTGCCCACTGTCACAGTACTTGTTTAATTTGTTTATAGAAGATGTTGTAACTCAGATGAAAAGGAGTTCTAGGGGAATTAAAATAAATGGGGAACAGATACACAGTATTCGCTTCGCAGATGATATTGTACTGATGGATGACTCAGAAAAGGATATGACCCGAATGTTAGGTACGTTTAACAAAATTCTTCACGCTTGGAGATTGAGGATAAATGTTAAGAAAACTAAAATAATGGTTGTAAGTAAAAAAAGAGAAGACATTAAATCAACCATTATGTTGAACAACACAATGTTGGGAGCACGTTACTGAATTTTGTTACCTGGGTAGCATAGTTACAAGTGGGAATAAGTGTCTGGCAGAGATTAAGAGGACAGTAGCTCTGGAAAAACAAGCATTCCAGAGCAAAAGGAATTTATTAACAAGCAACCATATTAGTATTGAAACAAGGAAAAAGTTTGTTAAGGTATTAGTATGGAGTGTTTTAACTTACGGGTGTGAATCGTGGACCTTAGGTAAGGTGGAGAGTGACAGACTTCAGGCAATGGAGATGTGGATTTGGCGGAGAATGAGAAAAACTACTTGGACAGATAGGAAGACGAATGAACAGATCTTAGAGGAAATAAATGAGAATAGAACACTGCTTAGGAGTATAGAGGTGAGGAAGATTAAGTTGATAGGGCATGTGATCAGACATAGTGCTTTTTTAACTAACATCTTTGAGGGCAAAGTAGTGGGGAAGAAGCCCAAAGGAAGACCAAGGACTGCATACTTCCGCAGCACAATGAGTCCTATGTCCTATGTGGGTCCTATGAAGAAATGAAGAATATCACAAGGGATAGAGTGACGTGGCTACAGCGACAAGGCATTGCCATTAGGAGTTAATAATGAATAATGTGTTTAATTTTACTTGTTCGATTAATATCCCGATTTGAACAACTTTCCATAGCAATAATAACGCCTAGTTCAACTTGCAAACGGGAACCTATTTCATTTCCTTCAAAAGTTAGTCTTCGTAATCTGTGACGCTAAGTAAGGACATTATGAAGACTGAATTCAATATACTCAACTCTAGGTTGAATAGTGAATTACAGGGATCACAATAATCTCCCCCCTTATTTATTCAACTTTTCTCATGGAGAGAGTTTGAAAGTAACAGACTTGTAGACCTATTTTCTGAAATAAAACTTTTTTTATTTTGAAAATTCTTATAATCTTCGAGTTCTATAGATTTGTCAAAAACGTATAGGTTTCTGTAGTGAATGTTAATTTCATAATAAAATTCAATAATAAGGTCGTGTACCGCGTCCGAAAGACTCACTGTCATTAAAGAATCATATTTCTTAGATGATTCGGAACGAGTGTTGTACGTTGGGCGCCAATTTGTAATGTACCTTATTGTATCCCGTGTGTAATTCTGTGTGGAAATTCTGCCACACGTTGGATTCGTTAATTTTTATTGTACGTGAATAGTTTAATTGATTATTTCTCTATAAATTACACTGATTGAATTGTCGCTCAGGACTTGGTAGAGCATTTATGAATACTTGAGTTGAATAAATAAACACTTGGTATTGTTCTAGAGATAATTTTTATTTTCCTGAAAATTGTTTCACCAGTTACAGCAGTTTCAGTGTTTCACTGGTTAGACTGACAGATATGAAATGTTTGTTAAGCAGGGGAAGGTTGGAGGTAGTGTATGACCAAGGGGGCAATTGGAAAGTTCCAGGTAAGAGATTTGACAACGGTGCGTGTTCCACTGTTGTTAACAAAAAATATCGTTACTGGTTGAATTGTATACAATATACTCTTGTGTGAAGAAAATTACAAGTCCACTACTTGTCACTTAAATTAACGTAAGGCTAAATACATACGAAATAAAATTCTCTGTGGAAGTATACCAACTGTTTGTTTGTTTGTTTATTCAATTATTTATAAATTGTTAATCTCTTACGAGTTGTTGTGTAGGCCTACACAATTTATTATTCATACATGAACATTTAAAGCAATAGTTTGTTTGTAATAAATGTGAATAATTAAGTATAACAACGGACAATATTCTGTTTATGATAATCTCAATGCGAGAAAAATAAAACAAATGCGACTGCAGGAACCTACTACAATGGATACATACATACACACATATCCGGAACTAATGTCCACGATTGACCTTGGCCTCCCTAACGATCTGCCTCCAGATAGTCCGTTCATGTCCCGTCTTCCACAAGCCGACACCTATCCTATTCAGGTCTTCTTCCACATCGTCTCGCCATCCTTTTCTTGGCCTGACTTGTTTTCTGCGCCCATATATATATATATATGCTCATTCAATATCCTTTAGGGAGTCTTCGGTTGTCCATTCTTCATACATGCTCTATTCAGGTGATTCTATTAGACTTTAATAAATCGGACGATAACTCTCTGTTTTAGAATGGTCTTTATTTCTTAATTATATGTGATCATGCATTCTCCATTACAACATACTAGTCCGAAGAGTCTTCTAATAATTTTCCTTTTAAAAGTCCTCAAAGCCTTCTCATGAACTGCTATTAATGTCCATATTTCGGAACCGCATGGCACTACTGGCCTGATCATTGCTCTGTACATTTTCAATTTAGTCTCTTGGGTGAGAAGAGTATATCTTAATAATTTCTCTAGAACAAAGTAAGCTGTATTCACTGTTATCTTAGTTATTTCATTGGATACCTTGTTTTCACTAACAACACAAGCTGCAAGGTACGTAAACTTATTTACTCCTTCAAAAAATGTAATCGTTTATGGTCAAGTTTATTAGTACTACAATGGATATGGAAAATTACACTGGAAAAATTGTTATCACAGAATAATACACGATATTCATTAGCTAAAAATACGTTGAACTCGGAACATTGCTTTAACACACAGTCAGATTAAATTGAGTATATTGGATACTAGAAACAGTCTAGTTAATCAAGTAATTACAACAGACATGTGCGTTTACGGGGTAACACAGTTATCTGACCGACTAATTTTATTACGTGGCGGCAGTCGTTGGCTGGCGCGGTTCCACGTTATACAAACGGCGCTGATAGGGTAACCATTTACTGAGGCCTAATTGAGTCCTTCCACACACAACATTTGCCAGAATTAGTGTACGTACTTTGTACAATAGTCGCTCGTTTCAATTGAATTTGTACGTCGCTGTTTAGATGAAATTGCAATAATTACTTTGGCGTTAATTTCGAAATCTTGTCATTTGGTGCACATAACGTAACCGCACAGACTCTCTCTCTCTCTCTCTCTCTCTCTCTCTCTCTTTCTCTCTCTCTCACACACACACACGCACGCACGCACGCACGACCATTGGCGACAAAAACAACAAGTGGCTGTTTATAGACAGGAAAGACTCGGGTATCGTTCGACTAACATCTGCCGTACGTGTTTGGCTCTGAAGAAGATCGCCAATGGTTGGAGTCGAAATGTTAGCCGACTGTGTCGCCATCTGTCAGCAACCGGCCACGGCATAATACCCCTGTTTTAGGTCAACGTAATAAAGTTGACACCGCCCACACAAGCCTACGTTATGGAATCGAGGACAAACGTTAATGCCAATTGACAATATTGGCAAATTACAACATAGGCCCTACTACAGATCGTCTGATATCCGAAACGTCAAACATCCGAACTCGTGGAAAACAAAACACCCGCAGTTATACATTTATTGGTGTTGACCGTTATTTACATAATGCATAGTGATAGAGTTTTTCACAATTATTTAATTCAATTTTATGTTAATTATTAAAATAATATTTTAGTCCTATATTATCAAATTATAATTGCTTCTGCAAGTAGTTGTATCTGCAAGTAGGTCAATTTTCTTTATCGCTTTAATTGACCTAACGCACTTTTCATTGACTATCAGCAGCTTCTTGAGAGGTTTCTAAATAAATTATCGAGTTATCCATTTGATTTGATTTCAATACAAAAACTAACCAATAAACGATTTTGTTGCGATTTTAATATAAAGTAACGAATAATTGATTTCATTTGATTTAAATTATCGATTGTTGTAGGTTTATTTATACTAAGTCATCTGTTTTGACGGATATATTGAAAAATATTTTAACGTTTATACATTACTTATTTTAAAAAATTTATAATTTTAAATATATCTTATTGTTTTGTATTTATTTGAGTTTGTTCTTCAACTAGTAAATTATTTCTATTCTGTTTGCAAATATTAAGATTTTTTTAAATATTCATTTTTTGATCTTTTTGTATGTTTTTTATGAATTTTATATTTTAAATGTAGATATTTCATATTTCTTTTCATTGATACATAACTCCAAAAGTAAGTAAAATGATAAAAACACTTTATAACACAGTCAGTATACTTTTTAATAAATTAAAACCTAAAACTCAATCTAACATTTACAATAAAAATAGAATATAGAAATATATAATGTCTAGTTTGGAATAAACTTTACGAAGGCCAGATTAAAAAAAGTTACTCGAGAGGTTCCATCAGCACGCAACGGATTTTTAAAATCAAATATTTACAAAGGTAATTTAACCACACAATGTATGACAAACACGATTTCCAGACATTCAAATATGAAATTAATTAAAAACATACAAATTGATATTTCACGATATTGATTGATGGCTCGTTGCGCACTTGGTGAAACATATTAGTACAAAGGTTTTAAAAACATACAAACACTTGGTAAGTTTAACAGTTATTATTTATCTCTGACAGCTGTTTCAACTTATTAAGCTATTTTAAAGAGCTCATAGAAATAATTAAACTAAGAAAGTCAGGGTGGTGGACATGTGTTTAGGATGTGTATACGGACATGTGTGTGGAGTGTGTATGCGGGAGAGGGTAGAGAAGCTAGTAAGGGAAAGTCAAGTGTCTATAAAAACTAAGTATACCCGAAAGGCAAAATATAAAAATTAACTAAATTAAATAATAACTTTTAATAAAGGGGGTACACAAAATTCAGGTTGTTCGTTTGTTAAATTTTTGTTGCTTTTGATTCCTTTTCTAATTTCTAATAAATCCATTTTTCCCTTTTTGTATGTTGTGCAGTACTATTATGTTTTTTGTATCTATGAAGTGATTGTGTTGTATGCAATGATCTGTAATACAGCCAATACAGGTTTACTTGTTAAATATTTTAGTTCAAATAAAGTAAAAAGTATTAGTTTAAATTTTGTTACAGTTTATAAACGTATAAGCTGTTAAATATATAAGGGATAAAGTTTAACATAACATGACACAATGATTTTATAATATAACACAGTTGTTTTTAAATAAACCGGAATATTAAAACTATAATACGCCGCCTTGTTGTAATATAATATTGAAATTAATATAATGTTACAACATATGTTTAATGATGTTATATATAACACAGTAACATATGAATATAAATATATACATTTATATATCTTATAAAATTATAATTACTTCAACAAGAAGTTATAATTCACTTATAAATCTCTGATGATACGATACGATCAGTGAACCGTACGTCAAGCCAATAAAACGACGAACAATATGATAATTATAAGAAGTAATTATAATTTGATACTATGTAATATTATACAATAATAATGCAAGAAACTAATCGTGATATACTTATAAAAACATGATAAATATTTATAATTGTATAGTGTAATACTTTGGAAAGTTTTAAAACTGGGGTTGTAATTTCAAAATGGCAGCACCTACAGGCTATTGTGATGGATCTCCTTCAAAGTAGTCCCCTTCTGACTGAACACACCGACTCCAACGGTGTTTCCACTTTTGGAAGCATTCCTGGAAATTTTCTTTCTTAAGGGTTTTAAGAACCCTCTCCGTATTTGCATGGATGTCTTCGATTGAGTCAATCGGTCCCCTTTCAGCGACATTTTCAATTTAGGAAACAGGTAGAAGTCGGCGGGGGCTATATCAGGGGAATAGGGGCGGTTGCGGAAGCACAGGAATTTTGAATTTGGCCAAAAATTCCGTGATCGAGAACGCACGATATGCCGGTGCGTTGTCGTTGTGGAGGACCCAATTCTTGTCTCGCCAGAGTGCAGGCCTTTTCTTCCTCAAATTTTCGCGCAAACGCTGAAGGACACTTTTATAGTATTCCTGGTTGATTGTCTGCCCCCTAGGGGCAAATTCGTGATGCACGATACCCGTAGAATCGAAAAAAACCACCAACAATGACTTCACATGCGACCGACTCTTTGTCGCGCTTTCTTCGGTCGTGGCGAACTTGGACCCTTCCACTATGATGATTGTGTCTGTTTCTGGGTCATACCCATAAACCTATGTTTTGTCGCCTGTAATTACCCAATTTAACAAATCTGGGTTAGTTTCGGCCCTATTAAACAATTCTTGGGACACTTCAAGTCGGTATTGTTCTGCTGGTCTGACAACAATTTCGGAAATAATTTCGCGGGCACTCGACGCATGTTCAAATCTTCACTTAAAATTTACTGAACCGCGTAGAAACTTAAATTCAGTTCATTAGCCATCTCCCTAATTGTAAGTCTATGGTCAGAGCGCACTAAATCGCGAACTTTCATAATGTTTTCGTTGGTTTTTGAAGTGGAAGGCCGGTCGGACCGGGGGTCATCTTCGACTAATTCGCGGCCATCTTTGAATCTGTTGAACCAGACAAAAACATTTTACCGGCTCAGACATTTATCCCCGAAAGCTGTTTGTAAGACTTCATAAGTTTCCGAAGCTGATTTCCCGGTTTTAAAACAAAATTTGACACAAACTCAAATTTCATTCATTTTGCAAAATCAAAAATCCGCCAAGACCCGATCACACGTCCTCACTCACCAGGATGCCACTCTCTACTGAACAAAGATGTCGCGGTGATCGTTTCACAACGTTTCGACGACAAAACAAGCATCCCCTTCCACACCCGCGGGCAAACCTAGCCCCTCCTATAGAGCAGTGGCGGCACCTGTCTTAAAACTTTCCAATCACACATATATTATTATTATTATTAAAAAAAACTTGTACATAAATATATATTTTTAAAATATTTAAGTAATAAGATCCCTAATTAAAAAAAATAATATTAATAAATTTTATAATAATAAACTTAATATTTAAAAACAATAAGATTATTCCCATATTCCAAAAATGTCCTTATGGGAAAATTTAGAAACATTTAAACATAAAAGATGTAATAAATTAATACCAGAACAAATTCACATTAACACAAAAAATTATAATATTTTCAAAATTACTAATTTAATAAAATAATAAATATTTATATTATATTTTACAATTAATTATATAACATATTTTATATACACATATAAAACATTAAATTTAGTCTACTTATAAAAAAGCGGTTTTGATAAATTTATTTGAAACAAATTTTGAATTTATTAAATTGAATCTGATGATGATAGTTGGATTACTATCAAAACATATGTAATTTACAAAATAAAATATATTCTTGTAAAAGTTTTATTATTAATAATAATATAAAATATATAACAAGAAAAATTTGAGCGTTTATGAATATAATTATACTATAAGTAATGTATAAAGTCATATTAATATTTTTACGACGGTTACACCGATCGTGTTGTTCTGTGGAAACAGAGTAACTGACACCAATGAAGTCACTAATTACAAACTATATTTAGACGGCAGTTATAAATCAACAAAACACTGTTATACGATAATTAAATAAATATGATACAATAACGTTAAATTTGTCCAGAAAAATGATATCTTATTACAGTTTTGCTGAAATGGGTAGAAGTCCGTAACATTACTGATTGTAATATTGATGACTAGTCCTATTAATGTACTACTTTCTTTTATAATATAACTAAACAAGTACCCGTTAATTCCAAAACGTTAGGTTCTTTATTTTAAGTATTACTGTAGTGTAAGCATTGTATATACACATTAAACGTTATGTTTTCCTCAACCATGGCTTTTATTTATTTCAGCATTAAAATGAAAACCAAAAACCGTTGTCACCTAATCTCACAAAACAAAACAACACGTATTTTCGTTTTGCATTAAGAAATAGAATAATTTACAATTAGTACACTTCTTCTTTTCCACATCTAATGTATCAGTACAATCACATATTAAAAACATCAAAAATGTACGACAGGAACTGATAAAGGTACAGTTCCGATGACGCTAAATACCATTTGTTTATTTACTTGTTACTATGATAATTAATTCTGGTCTCCACGGTGTTGTAGACATCTTTATACACGTCAACAAAAGGGAATAATTAAAAGGGCCTAAATCGTGCGAATGGGGCAGAATATCAAATTCCAAGATAAACAGTGTTTTTTACCTTGTGTCAAAGGTTACCTGTGCAAAATTTGGTGGCAATCAGTGTAACGGTGATGATTTGTATTCAATACGAATAAATCCTCAGACGTTGAATTATATATATAGATAATATTACAAGAAGCGGCGATATTAATATTGAAAAATATTACAAAGTTTGTACTGTTGGAGCTTAAAAACGTAAGCACAGCACGTTCCGTGGTTAGGCCGAATATCGGCAGATAAAAATTTTCCGAATTTGCGTTGAATCTTTAAGTCTTGTCTCTGATAAACTGAACTGTACAGAGCAGAAACTGGGCTAACTGCGTATTTGCGATACGCTTAGAAATCTAAGGGGCATAGGATTCCGCCCAATAAGAGGAGTGGGTCGTCGTTATTGCTGATGGCATTGGCGCCAAGAAATGTTAAAGGATTAACTGCCAGCTTTGTAGCATGTGTTTGGTTAAAATATATTTTGCCCGGAAATGGAATCTTTTCCGATATAGCCTACGTTTGCTGTCCTGTGTATGTGTGTGTGTGTTTTTTTAATACATCCTTTCACTCTCTTTTTACTCTCACACATACTCGAAACCACGTATGTGGAAAATACACACAGACACACATTCAAATTATTATTTATTTTATTTTGAATACATTTTTCAAGATGCAAATGTTATCGCATTATTTTGTTTTAATAGACTTCTTATGTACGATTCCTTAAAACGTGAAATGTCTAACACCGTAAGAGCTTGGAAAAATTGATGACCAAAATGTTTAATTTTTCGTGTGTTTAATTTGTGTGCGTGTATGTTGGGTTCGTGTGTAATTAGTACATTTCCTCTTTGTAATGTAGCAATAACTTACAGATGAAATAGTAACACATGAAACGGTTCGCGCAGATCGTAGCAGAGAAGACAGTGAAGGGGCGTGAGGTGCCCAAACATGACACTTAACCATGTGGTACACCATCTATAACCTTGTTCTAAACACAAAATAATTGGTCTAAAAGAATTGGACAAAGCTACCCATACCCAATGATATGACATCTTTCGGCACTGAGCTAAAATCTAATTATTTTAGCTGTACTGGGCCTATTTTTACAAACATTTGAGTTTGGATTAAAATCCATTAAGTCTGATAACCGGCACAGGGTTTTTACAACGGTTTTAATAGTTTTAACTTGTAATTACTCCGTGGCTGCTTTAGGTACTACAATTATTTTAAAGTTTTACATGAACAGGTTACTGCCATGTTGCACAACCCCTTACCAGGACGACCGGAGACTCTTCTGTCAGGGTTACCATACCTTAGCCGAAATGCTCTTGTTTTGGGGCGCAGGAGATTCGCCGTCACACTTCTCTTTCTAAGATGGGATTTGATGGTTTTGTATCTGTTATTCTGAACTTTTCTTAGTATTTCTAGTGCTTACCTATCGGCATCAGTGAGCACACTAAGACCATAAACCACCCAAAATTAAGAAATTAGAATTAAAAAAAGAAGACACCCTAGCCCTCGATTGCTCCTGTAGCGTCGGGGTCAGGAAAGATCAAGAGGCAGACAAGAGAGACCAAGAAAACATGAAGCAAGATGAGAATCAAGCTAGGGCACATCGGGATTGCCAAACATGTATCCACATGATTCGGGTGGATTGTTTCAATTACAAGAAGTGGCAAGAGAGTACTCACCGACAATTTCAGTAAGAAAGACCAAAACCATGGCCTTTAAAAGTAAATAACCAGTGAGGACTACGACAGTTATAAATAACAGCACATTAGAACAAGTGAGCCGTTTTAAATATCTCGGCTGTGCAGTAAGCTATGAAACTGAATATGACATAAGAGAGAAGATAAATAAATTTAGGAATATTTGTGGTACGATTCATAGAAATCTTAAAACAAAACAAGACACAGCACAAGGGTTAAATTGTATATGACGATTGCAATAGCCACATTGTTTTATGCGAGTAAAACGTGGGTCATGGCAAGAAACTAGTGCGGCAGGATTCAGAGTGCTGAAATGCAGTTTCTTCGAAACACTTTAATTATACATTGTAAGACAGAATAAGGAATGAAAATATTAGAGCAGAACTTGAAATAAATAACATAAATGAAATTATTTTAATTTACAGAAGACAATGGTGGGATGAACTGTCAGAAGCGGCATTGAGCGATAAAGCCATTGATAGAACAGACGCGGGTCGTCCGAGAATGAGATGGGTGCCGGGACATGTTTATGTAACCTACCTAATCCTTGAAGAGGAGAAGAAGAAGAAGAAGTTTTAACTTCGTTTGGCTCTGGTGCCTAAAAATTTATACATACCCAATAATCAACACTAAGTTAAGGCTTTTTTTTTTATAAATTCTCATGGATTTGGTACTCGAAAATTTATGAAAATTTGTGAACAGTTTTATATATACTCGGATAGATATGATACAGTTTTATAAGGCTATGGTAGGCGCCCAGGCTAACCAATGGGTCTGAAACACGGGTTTTGGGTAACAAGATATCCAGCGTATACAACCCGCTGATATGAACTCCTTAAAACGAGTGAAAGGCTGTTCCATCCGCGATGAAATTAGGAATGAAGATGTCACTGCCGAATTGTTGATGTACAGCATGAATGATAGGATTAGACAGGAAACAGCATACACAGAAGATGAGCGATGAGTGTCTAATAAAATAGGTAATCAGTTACATACCTCTCAAATATTAAAAGAGATGTTGGGAACCCCAGAAGTTGGTGCAGGTCTAAATGCGGATGAGGCTGTAAGTCTAAACTCTGATGTGAAAAAGATGTTATACATAATTTATATAAACGTATATCTGTGGCTTGGTGCAAGAACCACCAGTGTCAGTTCTTTGGAACAATGACAACACTCCTAAAGGTATGTATTTTCAGGTGTAAAACCACCAGTGTCAATCTGTAATATCTTACGAGTTAATTTTACCAGTGGTTGCCAACAATGTCGCATTTATTTTAGAAACTAAAAGATATTTTTCACAATTAAACTTACATGGGGCCATGTTCTTACATATGTATGTAAATATTTATCAAAATATCAAACATTATTTTGGCCGATGACACCATAATATGAGTCAGAAAAATCGACCAATTTTAAAACTCCATTTTCTCAGAACACTGTTTAATGACATTGGTGATTCCTGCACCAAGCCACATAAACAAACGTACAAGCCATGACTAAATTGTTTGTCATTTATGCACTGCGGTTATAAATTTAAATGTATTTCGCTCAAATATTGAGCGAGTTAAAAAAAATTGCATTTCAGCAAACGAGAAAAAAGCACAATTCATGTGAGAAAATGAGGAAACACAACTTAAATTAGTACTGACTAAACTGTCAAAATCCACTGCTGTATACTAAGGCCATGTTTGCATATTCCCATTTAGCATTTACTTGGGCAGTCTATCCTGTGGCATTCCTTCCACTTGTCCCAGCCAGCTTATCCGTCTTGTCTTTATAAAGCGCATTATATCTTCCCGCTGCAATATTTCATCAATTTCAGCATTTCGAAGGCATCTCTTCTCTCCTGCTTCAATTATTGGGCCGTGTATCTTTCTCACTATTTATAGAAACATATATAAACATAGACACCGTTTGACTAAATTGTTCTAAAGCTTTCACGGCCGGTGTCAGTTGTATTAGAAGTGTTTGCCGGGCTGTTTGGCCACGCTCTACGCTTTAAAGACAAACCAAACGTTTCGACAGCACCACAGGCTGCCATCATCAGTGGAATTCAAAGAATTTGCGTACAGTGGAAAACAATTGTTGAGTACTTGATGGCATAGCGCGATGCAAGGCCAATCATACACCTATTTTATTTTGATTGGCTCATGGTGCAGTCCCTGTACACTATTCTGATTGGCTGATGGTGTAATTTTTACCTGTAGTTGGGACTTGGTGAATTTATAAGTACAGGTGGCATCACGGGACATCTTCAGCCTTTACTACAGTACTGTGGGCCTGACGTTAACAACCCGCGTTCAGGTGGTCTCGAATTCTTTGAATTCCACTGATGATGGCAGCCAGTGGTGCTGTCGAAACGTTTGGTTTGTCTTTAAACCGTAGACCACGGCCAAACGACCCGGTAAACACTTCTAATACATTTGACTGAATTATTTGTCATTCAGACCTTATGGTTATGAATTTAAATGTATTCCGCTGAAAACAGCGAACGTGTTCTCCAGGTCACGATGTTTACTGTTTAAGCTCCATTGCAACACGAGTGAAAAAAAACGCACAATTCGTCTGAGAAAACATGAAACATGGCTTAACTTAGTGCTGACAAAACTGACAAAATCCAGCGCTGTATACTAAGTGTTAGCTTAGCCTGGTTTTCAGCGTGAACAGACCTTCACACGCACACGTGTTTACAAAAAGTAAGCAATGTGAAAGTAAATGTGAATGTGTGTGTGTGTGTGTGTGTGTGTGTGTGTGTGTGTGTGTGTGTGTGTGTGTGTGTGTGTGTGTGTGTGTGTGTGTGTGTGTGAGCAGCGGAGGCCAACTCAGTCTTGTTGTATTTCTCTTGATATATTTACACATTTAGTTTACGCTGGGAACGACATATGAATGTAAAACCAGTTGCCTTCTACTGTTGCTGCTGGACACGTCTCGAATATATACGATTCTCTTCTATAAAAAGTTTCTGCACGTATTTTCAATATAACGAAGACGAGACGTATCGCGTATCACGTCTCTACCCCACGTAGAAATACTAAGGTGGTTGGAAGGAAACCACGAAATATTTACTGATATGACGCATAAGGTTTTCTACTGTTTTTTTAAAAGTATTCTTCGCCTTTGACATAGGCAACTTGCGTGGCCGTCTACAGTGATGTTTACAAGTCTAGTCGGCGAACGCCGCAATTTCGGCGTTACTTTTTTTGTTAATAAATGGACGTACTTTTCCACGGCCGGTGCGTAAACAAAATGGAAAAGTCTTTTTATTTGCATTCCTTTGCGGCAGGGTGTAATCTGTCTTCCCGCTCGATTGTTCGTATTCTTTCGCGGGTGTTATAAACTGTGTTCCCGTGTCTCTGAAGATGTCCGTCATCGGTATGAACGAAAGGTCTTGTGATAAATATGATCAATCGAGACCACGGCCTAACAGCCCGCAAAATTGTGTTAATGTACTGTAAGTAACTTCTTTAATATTCTCTTCTTCTTCTTCTTCCCCAATAGAGATTCGGTCTTGGGAATGTTCTGGCTTCAACGGATTTATTCCCATCTTTTATTTGGTCTCCTTACGCTTCTTCTTCCAGCTGATTTGTATCTATTTGATGTTTTTGTCTTCGATCATCCATACGCTCCAGATACGCTCAATCCAATTTCTTCTATGCATTTCTATTTTCTCATTTATGTTGTATCTTTCCAACTCTTCACTAATTTCTTTATATCTAAATCGATCTTGTTTAGTACAACCTTTGACCGATCTTAGAAATTTCATCTCCGCTGCTTGAATGCGGTTTTTATCTCCCTCATTACCCACGACTCATCTCCATACAGAAGCATAGGGACAGCCATTACTTTGTAAAACTTGGGCTGAGTATCTTTTCGCGTCTTGTTTTTTAGTGTTTTTCTTATGGTGCCGCACCTCATTTGAATCTTATGTATGTAGTTTATTGTCTATGTATATATTGTTCTCATACGATATATCATACCCTAGGTAGCTAATATGAGAGACATGTTCAATTAGTTGGTTGTTAATCATTATTTTAGCTAAAAATATAATTTTGACTTTTAGCTCAGTTTTAGCTCAAGATAGCTCATTTTAAACTTTGTTCTACTGAAGAAGGTCTCCAGTGGCTCCGGCTGAAACGTTTAGACAATGACAGAACGAAGCAGTCGACCACGGCCAAACAGCCCGGATAGGGATTCTTTTATAATTTTTATATTTTATCATTGACTCTGGCCTTGATTGCCTACGAAATAATAAATATTTGCATAAACTATAATTTAATTCATCCTTTTCACATACTGGATCATAAAGTTTCAGCAATACCTTTCTCTTTAAAAGTTAAAAGTCGTCTTTTATTTACTTTGGTAATGCTCCACGTTACTGGACCATATATCAATATTGATCTTGCTACAGTTTTATAGAAAGTGCGTTTTATTGGTCTCCATTTTAGAAAACCCATATAAAACGTATAAAATTGTATCTATTTTACAGAGTAATTGCTTTCTAGCTGTTAGAAGTCTATTAAAGAAAGATGTTTACTAGACCGCTAATGCAAAATATTATATCAGAGCTCGTCTGCGACGAGGCAGAAGGTAGTTCAACCTCATTGTGTGTAAAAATGTACTTGAAGGAATGAGGGAGGAAACGAAGTTGCGATGAAGAAAACTATAAGAGTTTACTTTAAACGTGTTTGGACTGATCGTCGCTATGAAAGTGAACAAACTAATAGCAGCAGTGATGGCGCTTTGGAGCAGTGACCTAGAAAATCTAAAGTCTATTTGTTGGATTGTATCACTGTCACTTTGACTTGTTTCACAGAACACTGGTTATTTCACTCCGTCAATTTAATAAATAACCCAATAATGCGCCACGTGGTAGAAGAAGCTCCACCAGCCCTGAAGAGACTCAAAAGACAGAAGCCACATGATCTTGTATTGCAATAGTAAGCAATTAATATGTATAGATCAATAAAACTCTACGTGAGTGAAAGTCAGAACAATCTTGGGATTAGCCACTGGGGACTTCACACCATCACCGTGAAGGAAACATGAAGGAAATCTACTGGATGAGCCTGCTCATTTGTAGCATTAAGGGAAGTGTTTTTAGTGGGTTAGATTCCCACACTACTAGGAACTACGCGGGGGGGTGCCTATTGTCTATAGAGATTTTCACCTTCCCTCGTAAAAAAAATTAATAACCGCGTCAGAGTGGCTTAGATCACCATCGCATCTGAATAAGAGCCGTATTAGTCTCTCGCCGACTTCAACTGTTTCACTGTCCCCCGCTGAAAATGGTAGTAGTAAGTGGTATTTGATAGTTCTACAAATGTGGCTCAACTTGTTTTTTGTAATGACATAAGACGACGTTTTCTTCGTCTACTTATCCCACGTGAGACAAGTTGCGTCTGAGTAATTTAATGAACGCACCTACTCAGTGAGTCAATCATTCATGATCAACTTACATCTAACAGGAAAGCAACCACAAAAAACCATGGACTTTGTTTTGATACGAAACTCTTACAAATTATACGTATGAATTATCTGCTGCAACTCACAGACAGATCTCTAAGTTGACCTGATCATCCGCAAACAGGAGGATTTCAACAAAATATGATGATCATCATCACTTTATGGATAGGATTTTCCTGTTCCGGCCTCGTGACTTCCGCCATCTTGTGACTGGCCTGTCTACAAATTCCCAGTCCAGATATTCTCTTGAGGCTTACCACTAATAACAAAAATTTCCCCCTGACCACGTTACGAGCTCAGTAGTGGGGCCGCCACTTCTCAGCAGTGATGTTGTTCCGGACAATCTCCCTAGATGTGCAGCCTTCACCACGGCTACTGAGTCACATCTGCCCAGGACAGGGCCATGCTACATACCCCGCAGTCGCACTATTACAGCCAACTGAATCCACCTAGATGTCTGCCTGTAATATTCCAAAGTAAAGTCGGTCCAGGATCATTTCCCTTATGCCTTAACTTGGGACCAGTGGGTACTGCTGCCCTCCACCAGGAATATCTATCGACCTTCCGGTCTACATCCGTAATGTTCTGCGAAAACAGGGTCACCTCTTGTAGGATGTGGCTCTTCAGCACGCAGTACGGTCTTGGGTGGAGAGAAGCTAGGGGTCCCACTGGAGAGCCATCACCTTCTCCAATCCCGGGACTTGTGAGGACCAGTGCCCAGTTAACCCAGATCAAAGGTGCTACCTCTCCAAGTAATAAAAATATTATAATTAAAATTGCTGCAGAAGTTCATCATTTCTAGCCTTATTGTCTAAATATGTATTAAAAAGACTAGGTTATAAGCCACAGTCTCGTCTACTCCGTCTATTTATTATTTTCTTAAGGGCGCCATCGTATTCAGTTCTTACCATAATCTCCATGCCTTTATATACTTCTTACAACATCTATTAAGTGTTTTTCGTATGCCTCTTTTGCCCATGATTCTCAGTAATTCTTTCGTCTTACATTATCAAAAATCACGATATAGTCAATAAACACCATATGTGTTTTAAGAGTAAATTGTCTTCTTTTTTCTATCAGAAACTTTTCTTGTCCTCTTATCCTGTCCTTCCTGAATTCTGACTGCTCTTTCAGCAAAGTGTTTTCTTCAACAGGCTTTAATCAAATATTAACAATTTTGGCATATATTTTATATGCTGCGTTGAGTAAGCTAGTACCTCACTAATTATTGCCGAATGTTTGAAAACATTTTTTAAAAGTACGGACTGCCTTAGACCTTCTCCAGGCTCATTGGATTACTGTTTACTTCCGACTCCGATTTACAACGTGTGATCAGAAAATGAATAGTTAGTGGGAAAAGAAATGGAAGTAGAACTATTACACACTATCTGTCCCGGTAGCCGACTCTGTAAAATACTTGGGTAACCACTTAGACAAAAAATTGACTTGCGCAACCACATTTGGATGAACAGAAAACAACTGGACACCAAGTTTTTCAAGCATTATTGTCTCCTAGCCATAAAAACAATACTGTCAATGCGAAAGAAGCTGTTGGTGTACAACACTGTCTTCAACCCTGTGTGTACATACGGCTTACAGCTTTGTGGAACTGCATTTAAATCCAATGTCGCTATAATGGAAAGGTATCAGACCAAGGTGTTGCGTTCCATAACCAACGCACCGTGGTTCATCCGCAACAAAGACATCTATAAAGACCTGGACCTGCCCTCAATCAGTGAAACCATTGCGATGTTCAGCGAAAGATATGTTGAACGGCTTGAAGAGCACACGAATCGTTTAGCCATAAATCTACTGGACAACAGCCTACAGACAATACGTCTAAAGTTAACATTTCCTCTGGACTTACCTAGACTTTAACACTATAAATATATTATACATAATCTGTTACTTTTAAATACTTATATAGAGAACTAGTCAATGGACTAGTTCTCTTCTTGCCGTGTATTCTGGAAACAATTATGCTTATTCTTATGTATTAATAAATTGCATAAATAAACGTAAAAAAAATTACACATAAACCTGATATGGACAGTGCGTTAAGGTTAAGGATCAGACCCCTGAATTATTTTATTGTATATAATCTACAGGGAAGAAAAAGCGTTTGTGGCACTAGGAGGAGCTAGATAGATCAGTAACTCTTGCCTAAAATGGGAACAAATACTACTACCTAGGCTCAAGCTGGATAGACTGTAGGCACGTCTGGAGTCTCGAAAGTGGGAGTTCTAACTTTCTGAATGTTCTTTATTGCTTTATTTTACTACACAACACATTAAGTAATCTATACGGTATCTTTTCATTTATTTTATTTTGTTTCACTTTTTGTCCGTTTATGAAGAAATTCTGTTAACACAAAATTTGGTTAACACGGAAAAAACAGCTGGTTGCCGTCATTTCGAGTTAACCGTTTTCCACTGAAGAATATAAAGTAAATTGTAAGAATGTTTAATTGAATCCCATTCCTGGTATTATAGTCTTATGCAAACGAAACGTTCTCGTACAATGGAGAACGTCAAACATCATTGTACATGTTTCTCGGCTATCCCAGCAGACTCCAGATGTAATGCCTGTGTGAGTATATGTATTACTGTTTTGAGATGAAAGACAATTACGTGACACTTACCATGCGTCAACAATCGAGGCTATTCCAGACCGCAGCGGTCGGCACTCTGTGTTCAAGGCCAGACATTGCCACTGTTTCTAGTGGATTCGAGAGGCCCTGTAATAGGCACTTGTTTAACACGTCATCAAAAAAGTGACAGATTATTCTGGCATCTCAGCGGTGTATAAATATAAGGATCCAGCGACGGTCAGTTCAGTTTACGTCGGGCGATTTACTCAGTGCTTTAAGTGGTTATTAGTGAAAAGTGATCATTGTGCGGATATCTACTAGTTGACATTATTATTGCCCGTGGACAAAAATTTAATTTGAATTATTGTACGATTATAATCTTGTTGACTACACACTGATAAAGCTGGTAATTAGTGACTTTTTTGGTGTCTGTATTTTGTTTTTCCACTGTAGCATACGATGACCAGTGAGACCGTCGTAACAATATTAAACTGTTATACAATTAATGTAGACACAATTAGTGGTTGTCTAATGTTTTACTTAATAATTAGTCACAGTTAGTCCACTTTAATATTTTTACTTAACTTGTATTGCAACCACTAACACGAAATTATACTATGCATAAGCGCGTTCAAGCATCACGGCTCATCTTCAGATGGAACACAACAGCACGTCTTGTACAATTAAAAGATAAACACAATATAGGTTGTGTTCCATCTGAAGATGAGCCGAGAGGCTTGAAAGCGCTTATGGGTAGTATTGTTACGACATCACAGAACAATCTACGTGTTTATCGAATGTTCCAGAGGGACCCGGAATGTAATCTTTGTGGCGTACGTGATTCTCAGCGCATTTGCTAGACTGTGCAGAATTCGCGCGGCCGCACGTACTGTGTCAAGTCGCAATTAATTACTAGTATAAATACTAGGCGGCACCGGCCTTAGTCTCAGTTATTATTGGGCTATTTTACTGGTACGTTCAAGTGGTTATTAGTGAAGTGTTGTGTTGTATAATCGGGCGGTATAATTGTAATACAATTGTATTTTATCTTAGTTGACATTTTATTGCGTGTGAACAATTTTTATTTGATTTGTCGTAAGAGACTGTGTTGTTAATTACGAACTGTTTAACTGTGAAAATGAAAGCTGGTGTTTAGTGATTTAATTGGTGTCTTGTATTTTGTTTTCCACTGTACCATACGACGATCAAGTAGACCGTCGTAACAGTATAATCGCGTGTTATTGGTCGCAATACGAGTTAAGTAAAAATATTAAAGTGGACTGATCGACTAACGATCCACCTAATACAACTACATATTTCTGCATTTGCACACCATAATTCACCTCTGCCTAAATTCTGCTTTGTTTGTGGTGAACAGAGTGCACGAAGTTTAATCCTCTCTATGCGCCGCAATTCGGTATGTTTTATCGTTTAAGCTCACTAATAAGATTTATGACAGCTGGGTGTACAGCCCAGTGTTTATTTGTGCTATATATAATTTTGGGAACTGATTTATGTTCTGTTTTACAAAAAATTTCGTTCACGTGTTTGCAATAAAACACTGGCTGTCCCCCAAATAGGGGCGGAGAGCTTTATCTCGTCCGTGACCGAGCTTTTGGGGTCAAGCGATCTACGTTTCTTGTAGAGAAAAGTAAACTTATATATTATTTCTTATACGTAAGAGATAAACAAATTCACAAAACTTTTACTAGTCAAACTAAACGAAGTAAATGACTGATTTTTTTTAATTTAATATAACAGGTTTGCAATTTATAATCAAACTAATTATAGAATACATGGTGTTAATCAACACCAATACTTAGCATACAACTACATCATAGCTTCATTACAGAATTCAAGCAACTTATGTTTACTTCTCAGCAATAGTATTTAAACTTTCATATTTAAAATTTTCATCAAAAGGTTTTCAAAGAAAGTGTGGCGTTGTATGCTAGGTGACAAATTAGTTAGCATGTCGTATTGAAAGATTTAACTAGAAACAACCCCACCATTCTAAACAGGGAAGAAAAACATTTTATAACAAAAGATCGATTTCTTCTGCGCTCATAAAGAAATGTATAAAGAGTTTCGTTTGAAGCATATGCACATATGGCTAAGAAATTTGGACTTTGTGCTATTGAAGACAACCTGCCTTGAAGCTCTTAAAATAAGGTGCTGGAAGAGGGCCTTGAGAGTATCGTGGAGGAAAGGGTACCTAACGATGAGGTCTTGAAGAGACCGGGTGAAGAAGAGACGCTTCTTGTATGTATTGTGTAAATGAGAAACAGTAGGAGATGTTTTATATAAATGAGAAATGTTTTAATTGGAGGTGCGTCACGGAAAACACATCCTGCATGTCATTTTTTCTATCAGGCATTAGGCTTTATATAACTGATTACCATTGTTCGGAAGAGTGTAGTATAACTTAAATTGAATAAAATATTTTTGTAATATATTTTATTTTATAACGTTTGCTGTAATTATTTACTTTGGCAATTTGATATATTCTATTTATTTTTATTTATTTCCTGTGCACTTAACCTGTGCACCTGTAACATATTTTTGAAAAGTGAAAACGTTTTGCAAAATATTTTAATAGTAAATTCTTGGTGAGTAAGCATTGCTTGCTTCTGTAATTTTGGCGTAGGATTCTGTTCCAACATATACAAAAACATTCTACAACTGTTTACTGAACACAACATAGTCCCCACCAAGTTCACGATTTGCACGTCATGGGATTGTGTAAACATAAGCTGTAGAGCTCAAAAATCTGCCGGTAGAGGTCAGCACTTCGTCTCGGTATATTTACATTATCATTCGCCTCGCCTGACGATGACACATATGAAAATGAAATTCCACGGGTGGTTGCTTTCCACGGGGGGGGGGGAAAAAGTGCGGAATACTTTATGCTCTCCGTCGTGTAAACATTATGTACACGTTCTGATAATGTAATGAAGGCCGTATTGTCGTCCTGTGTGTGTGTGTGTGTGTGTGTGTGTGTGTGTGTGTGTGTGTGTGTGTGTGTGTGTGTGTGTGTGTGTGTGTGTGTGTGTGTGTGTGTGTGGACTCACGTCTTCGTCACTCACAAAAAATGAGAAAAAACAAGATCAAACGATATTATTTGTATTTTTTCTATTAGAAGTGAATAAAATATATTTTTCCAGAAACGAATTATTCTCGAAAATGTTGTGTAGAAACTGTATTCCTATGAAACATTATGTTATAAAAATTAATTTACACTTTAACGAAAAGCCAGGCCAGTCGCATCCAAGCGGCTGAAATGAGATTGCTCAGGCACGTGGAAGGGTATACTCTCTATGATAATAGAAGGAACACAGATATACGGCAGGGACTGAATATTATGAGTATACTCGAAAAGATCGCCCAGTAACGATTGAATTGAAGGAACATCTTTGCCGAATGGATGACTGCCGCGTCTCAAAACAACTATGGAACTATAAGCCGAAGGGACGGAGAGGTGTGGGACGTCCGAAAAAGCGCTGGAGTGACCTGTTCTAATCTTTACCTATTTGAGACCGGAACAAACTATCCTTGGTTTAATCCTTGACTATGATGATGCTGATGATTAAAACTAATTTATTTTGAACAATTTGGGCTAAAGCATTACAATCAAAACGTTACAGGTAGAACTTAATATCAACAAATTTACTGGTTTCTGGACTAAACCAAAATTATTCCGATTAGCGCTTTCAAGCTTCACAGCTCATCATTTTTCCGATCTGACGATGAGCTGTAAATCAAAATTTTCGATGGAAAACAAATTAATTTTATATAAGCCTATCACGAAAGGTATCTTGTCCCAAGAAACCACAGCGCTAGTAAATCCGACATCAAGATTGTCCAGAAGCACCATGTGATTGAAATACGACAGAATTCATTTTTTCTCTAATAAAGAACAAAATGTTGTAGTCTCTTTATGTGCTAACTATTATGTACTAGACAATAGTTTTACTCTTCGAATTGTTTAAATTAGCAGCCATCTTTACTATTTCTTTTATGAATTTGCTAACTGCTATAATTTTTATTGTTCGACTAAGCTTTTCGTCATCACTGACATCATCAGGTCTTAAACAACCGTTTAATCATCAGGTCTAATCGTTGTTTAGGACCTGATGATGTCAGTGATGACGAAAAGCTTAGTCGAACAATAAAAATTATAGGAGTTAGCAAATTCATAAAAGAAATAGCAATAGTTTTACGTCGACTACTGTTTTCGGAACACAAACAATCGTCAAGTAGAAAATTTCAGACTTCTGCTGTTTTCCTTGTAACTTTTAGCCAATTATCTTAACGATTTGACATTTCTACTCTTTATTGTTCGTTTAAAATAAAAGAAAATAAGGCAAGGCTCATGCATTTTTATTGCAATGTAAGTGATAACTAAGAGGACGAACTGCGACAGCGAATTCAGAGCTAAGTGTGTCAAGTAACATTGTTATCGTTTAGAATCGTTGTTATCGTAACATTGTTTAGAATCGTTGATCATTTGCCATTTGACCATTTGGTCAAGACCATTTTGCTCTTACTCGTTAGCATGAAAGGAAAACAGCAAAACAAAAATTACAGGGTAAAGTTGAAACTCTTGTTGTTATACAAGGAATCTATTGACTAGTCTTTTCTTTGTTTCGCCAAAATAAAATTTATTGCAATCTGAACATTATTGTTTTGTACATTCTACTTTTATTGTAAACGTTGGTTTTAGTTTTAGGTTTGATTTTATTAAAAATTATATTATCTGTGTTCATTATCATCACCTTCTTCTTCTTCTTCTTCTTCTTCTTCTTCTTCTTCTTCTTCTTCTTCTTCTTCTTCTTCTTCTTCTTCTTCTTCTTCTTCTTCTTCTTCTTCTTCTTCTTCTTCTTCTTCTTCTTCTTCTTCTTCTTCTTCTTCTTCTTCTTCTTCTTCTTCTTCTTCAAGAATGGTTTGTTCCGTCTCAAACAGACAAATATTAGAGCTGATCACTGCAGCGCTTCCTCGGACGTCCCACACCTCTCCGTTCCCCCGGCCAATAGTCCCATAGTTGTTTGGGGATGCGGCAAAGATTTTCTCACCAATTCGGCTGATACTGGGCAATCTTTCATCATGGAAAGTATAAACTGACACGTGGCTGAGAAATCTCATTTTACCCGCTTGGCTGCAACTAGCCTGACCTATCGTTAAAGATCAATTCTCAGATCCATAAAGAAGTGTGGGAAGGGCCATCGCCTTGCAGAATTTTAGGTGTGGTCCTTTACTTGCTGAATTAAGAGTCACCCTATTGGTCTCGCACATAATATTGAATTTATGAACTTATTCACAACGTCGTTGCTTGCATTATAAGACACACTGTAGCCCAGGTATTCAAAATTGCTGACTTGTTCCAGGAGAGTACCATAAATTACAATTTTTCCCGTACGGGATCAGTTCCACGAGAAGCAATCACCTTGGTCTTAAGTGTGCATATTTTCAAACCAAAGTCTTTGCAGATTCAATATTATCTGTGTTATAAGTTATTTTTAAATTTTGTACCTTGAGTAGCTTAGTTAATAATTTGATGTATAATATGACAATTTTGAATACAAATTAAATATCTGGAATTTTTAATTTTCAGCTTGCCAAATGGTGAAAGTGCTCCTTGGCGGTGCAGAAATTACAGCTGCCGGTTGTAGAGTTAACCAAAACACGTATTGGTCAGCAAAAGGTTACACAATCAAAAATAATTTATAAATGAAAGGCAGCAGTTTGGGACAGTAATTGTTTGCTAACGAAATAAAAGCCAGCGTCCGAAACGTGCAGATGATGTGATGCTTTTGATCTCTTAATATGTACACAGCATTCAGTAGAAAATATCAAAAATAGTTAACAATATCCAGACCTCAGGTGGCATGGAGCCATAAATATTAATGTTCATTCCTTATTGTGTGTTCTTAGAAATTGCAACACATGAATGTGTTTATACAATTATACCATTTTGCTAAACCAAACATTTAGTAAAGTCAAGAAGAGCAAGAGGAGGAGGAGGAGGAGGAGGAGGAGAAGAAGAAGCAGAAGAAGCAGAAGAAGAAGAAGAAGAAGAAGAAGAAGAAGAAGAAGAAGAAGAAGAAGAAGAAGAAGAAGACTTTATTGGATTTATATGACTGCATTTTGAGGACACATTATTAACATTGCCTTTTTACTTTATTCCTCACTGGAGATATCAACCCCCAAACCCCCTCGCTGCGCCTCTGTGACAGTCACATACGGTCATACCATGTGTTGACTACACACATACAAAATGTCTGTTAAACAAGCTTTCGATGCCGACTCACACAGTATATATAATGTTGTATCCTCCTTTCCCATAGGTGTGTGTGTGTGTGTGTGTGTGTGCGCGTGTGTGTGTGTGTGTGAGAGAGAGAGAGAGAGAGACAGAGAGACAATAACAGTAACATAAAAAGCACCAGCACAACGCAAACTATGAATAATTTATTACGTCTTTCTTACATTGTCAAGAATAATCTCAGTGCTATTTGCATGTCTGCTCTATTTACAGATGAAACAAACGCGAGAGTGTGTTTCAGTTATATTTTACGTTCCAGTGTGTATTTTATTCGCCTTCAAAAATACACATATCCGCCTCCTCCTCTTTCTTCTTCTTCTTCTTCTTCTTCTTCTTCTTCTTCTTCTTCTTCTTCTTCTTCTTCTTCTTCTTCTTCTTCTTCTCCTCCTACTTCTCTTCCTTCGCCTTCTCCTTCTATGAACATTTCTAAGCATAAGGTGTCCATAGACGCCTTTCACTATCAGTAGATTTCATTAAGTCACAATGCAGTGATGACGGAGAGCGGTACCTCCGGTACGGCGAAATTGGCAACTCAGCTATTTTGGATTGTATAAAAGTAAGCTGCTGCGTTGCAGTTAAACGTTGGCTCGTTAAAGGCTACAAGAAGCAAACCTCGCCACAAGGTCGTAAAGGTTGGGGGAGTTGAGAGATCGGGAAAACTCCTAGCCTTTTGTAAAAGCGACCAGAAATACAGAAAGAGCTATCAAAGTGGCATATAAAATTAGCCGCAGACTATGCACTTTAATTTTATTTGTATCGACCATCTGAGGATCACATGCCAATTTCAATTATTTATTCCTTGTTCATCTCTTTTTCCCCAATATTCTTTTTATCTTTTCACTATGTCTCTTTTTCCTGTCTTCAGTCCACTTTGAACCTGCGTTTTTTCCTCTCCTACGCTGAACTCCTTCCAATTTTAATACTTTTGCTCGAAAAATTTCTCTTTCAGTTGTTTGTTCTGCGTTTATATTATTTTTTTTTCTAAATCCTTTATGACTTCTTTAATCCAACTTGATTTTGACTTCTTTACCCACAGATATTTGAAAATCTGTTTTGTTAACTTATTGTCGTCAAATTTATAATGTTACGACATTACAGAACAGTCTACGCGTTTGTCGAATGTTCCAGTAGAATATCGCTCTAATCTGTGTGGCATACGTGATTCTCGACGCATTCGCGAGACTTTTCTGGAAGCCTCCAGCCGCGCGGACTGTGTCAAGGCCGCAGTTAATTAAGTCGTAGTTTGAAATCTTCTGGTCTGTGCGCGGATGTATAAATACAAGTCGGCAGCGGCCTTAGTTTTCAGTTATAGTTGCGACAATTTACAGTGCGGTTCGAGAGTTATTATCGGGCGATATTACTGTGTGCGTTCAAGTGGTCATTAGTGAAGTGTTGCGTTTTATATTCGGGCGGTATGATTGTAATACCATTGTGTTTAATATTAGTTGACGTTTTATTGCGTGTAAACAATTTTTATTTGATTTGTTGTAAGAGACTGTGTTATTAATTACGAACTGTTTAACTGTGAAAATTAAAGCCGGGACTTATCTGGTGTCTTGTATTTTGTTTTCCACTGTACTTACGACGATCGAATAGTCCGTCGTAACAATATAAATGTCTAAAAAATACTAGTCTTAATTTTCTCACTGTTTCTGTTACATTTTCTACACATTGATATATATTTCATCATTACTTCTTAATTTCCAACCTTCTGAAGTTTATCGTGAGCCTAATATTTTCCTAATAATTTGTCTTTCCAATATTTAGTTTTTGTTTAAATTATAATTCAATGCTAGACATTCATTTGCATAGAGGCATTCTGGCCTCACTACTGGAATGTAACGCCTTATTTTAGCATATGCATTTTTATTGTAAATATATTTCGTATTGCCATATGGTCTTTCCATTTTTTACGGTACTATTTTATGCACTCTATTTTTCACATTATACTGTTAATTGTCTCATCTTTATTGTATGAGTTATTTAACACAGGATGTATATATTGCTTTGTTCGTTTTGTAAGCTACACAATAACAGTATTCAATTACTCAATAGCTCATACAACAAAGACGACACGACAACCTCCACGAAGTTGGCACCAACTGTAAAGTAACCAAGTCAGTTTTCTAAGAATAACTAAAACAAAAAAAATGTTTTTCTGTAAAAATTCTACCAAATAAAAAATATGCAGCAAAACAACAGTTTATAAACAAAGTGTTTGAAATACTTACAGATATGTGTCATATTGCTATTAAAATAAACGTAACTGGTTTATTTTATACTTTTATAGTAACGTAACTTGTTTGTTTTATAGTTTCATAGCTCCTCTGGAAAAGTATTTATAAGTAGACCGATTCAACCTACAGCCAGTCAAGACGCATTTGAACATTTGCGATAAAACATTTGCTTGAAGTGGTCGACCGCGTTGGTAAAAATATCGTTGAATATTTATAAGAGGAACAGTTATTTCTCTCTAAGAATACGTGAAGTGGTTACACGCGGTGTTAACACGTACGCTCAAGTGCACTCTGGGCTTAAAGTGTTGCATACAGATATTGAAGTAAAAATAGCATATTAAGCTCTTAGTCCTAACAATTTGTACGATGCCAGTCCTGTTCTAATCTTATCGTAATTTTTCTAACCTTGATATTGTTACTACGGCCTAACTTATAGTCGTATAGTACAGTGGAAAACAAAATACAATACACCAATTAAGTCACTAATCACCAGCTTTAATCATCAAAAATTAAACCGTGTGTAATCAACAAGATGGTCTCTTACAACAAATCAATAAAAATTGTTCACCCGCAATAAAAATGTCAACTAATATAACACACACTTGTATTACAATTGTCCCGCACAATTATAAAACACATAATACTTTGCCACAATATTATAAACCGCACTCCAATAAATCGCAATTCAAACTGAAACTAAGCGCCGCTGAAGCCTTGTATTTATACCCCGCTCAGACACCTGAACGTTCCACATACTACGTATCAGCGCTATACTAGGACGTATTTGATTGTGGCCTTGACACAGAGCGCGCGGCTGGCGACGTTTAGAAAAGTCCCGCGAACGCATGTTGAAATCACGTACGCACACAACATTACAGGTGGATTCTTCTGGAACATTCGAGAAACACGTAGATTGTTTTGTAACGTCGTAACATATTCTACAATTCTGTTTCCATTGTCGTTATCGTGATTGCTTATCAATAATTCACCACATCCCAATGCACGGTTATGTAACAAAAGTAACAACTACTGACTTGTACAGTCACTTACAGACGGTACGTCAAGTTAATAGTAGAGAACGTAATTGTGTAGCAGACGATGGATATCAACGATCTAGGGGTAACGATGTAACAAGTAATTATTCAATAGGCAAAGAAATAAGCTGCCAGATCACAGATCATAGGTACCTGAAAAATAAAACACGGAAGGATACCCGAATGTAATTTTATAAAACTATGGCTGTCCCCACATTCCTGTACGCTAGTGAGACATGCACACTTAGTAAACGCGATGTCAGAGGATTCAGGCAGCCGAAATAAAATTTCTAAGAAGGACGCAAGGTTGTTGTCTCTTGGATAGAAAGAGGAACGAGGTTATTAGAGGTGATTTAAACATTGTATCATTGCACCAGAAGATTGAAAACCACAGAAGACCACAAGTGTGAACACTTGAATCGCATGCTTGATATTCGTCTACCTTGGGTTACCACCCTACTGAATGGAGAGCTGTCGGTAGAACGAGGAGGAGATGTGTTCCGGAACAGGACTAAGCCCTAGTCCTTAGAGTGGTGACGATGATATTAATAATGATGAGATCACAAAAGAAAATAGGGTGTCAGGATGTAAGTGTGATGTTGTTTATAACAATAAATTTGTTTGGAAATAGAAGCAAGGGTATATAAAAGTCTAATGAGGGCTGTCTTGCCTTACGGATAGGCCAGAGGCAAGACCAGAAACTACGACAACTACAATAGAAGCACAAGAAGTCGCTGAGGTCAAATCCTTGAGAAGCATGATAGGCAAAACATGGCGAGACAAAATAACATATGTCAATATTCGAGAAACACGCCATGCGACAGTCGTGGTCGACTGGGACAGGAATGGCAGAGACAACTCTGAAATGTTGACAACATAGATGATGAGAGGTTAGTCAAAAGGGTCCGGGATAAACAAAAAATAAATTGGGCGGCCACGAATACGATGGGAGGTTTGTATTGAGTAATGTAGTTAGTTACACCCAAGAGAAAAGAAAAAGAAAAAGAAAAAGTAAAAGAAAAAAGAAAAAAGAAAAAGAAAAAGAAAAAGAAAAAGAAAAAAAAAAGAAAAAAAAGGAAAAACAAAAACAAGAAAAATTAAATAAAAAGACGATGAAGAAGAAAATTAAGAAGAAAAAGAAGAAGAAGACTGCATATGCTTATAATAAATCTAGTTTTTTAACGCCTACGAGTTCGATTGCACATGAAAACTGTTGAACATACAAGGTAGGCAGTTTGGCCAGGACTATGCTTCAGTCTCTCATAACTACCTCAAGATCTTATCTCAGGTACTTAGTCCGCCTGGGTGCCTTAAAACACGCCTTGATGTTATGGTGCCTCTGGAACCGAATGATCCCTCGAAATAAGACAGGCAACCGGCTGCCAAACTCCAACAAATTGTTACGCGATTACACAACGTTCTACATGTTTCTCGGCTATCCCAGCAGAACCAGCTGTAATGCTGTGTGCGTACGTGACACTTAACGTGCGAGGCATCGTTACGTAATACGGAACATGCTCGTACATTCGATAGTGTTGTTCGACAAGCTTCTCAACTAGCCCAACGGTGCGTGTTTCTGCCAAAGTTGCGTTGAAGTATCCTCTAGAATTTTCAAGTGTTTGTTAAGGACGAATATTATGGAACCCTGCAGACCATAAATAGCCCACACCTGCCGCTTAGTTTTCAATTATTGTCGGGCGATTTACACAGTGTGTTTAAGTGGTGATTTATTCCACTGCGGTCCGAAGTATTATGGCGAAGTGTTATCTGTTTTATAATTGTTGGGTACTCTATTAGTTGACATTTTTATTCCATGTGAACAATTTTTATTTGATTTATTGTAAGAGACTATCTTGTTGATTACAAACTCTTTAATTGTGATAATTAAACCTGGTAATTAGTGACTTAATTGGTGTCTTGTATTTTGTTTTTCACTGCATCATACAACGATCAGTTAGACCGTCGTAATAATATTATAATAGAACAAAAATAATTCCGTCCACCTCCGTCTTGGAGAAGATAATCCAAGAATGGCGGAAAGAGATGAGTCTGGCAATGGCGAAAGTAAACGGCGACGAGTCTGAACGGAATGAGATTATGTCATTAAAGGACTGGACTATTATTTAACTATGTCACCTTCTTGGCAAAATACTATACTCTTCGACAAGAATTGCAGACAAAAATATGTCACTCTAATTTAGCCTTTTTTTTATCGGCCATCTAAAGATCACATACCAATTTCAATTCTTTACTCTTTACTCTTTGCTTTTTTCCAAATTTCTTTCATCTTTCCACTGTGTCTCTTCTTTCTGTCTTCAGTCTACTTTGAACCGGCGTGTTTCTCTCTCCTACCCTGGACTCTTTCGATTTTTAACACTTTTGCCCAAAAACTTCAAATGGTCTAGTAGTGAAAATTGATTCTTTATAGGTGACATTATTGTATGTGTAGACAGATTTGCTTGAATTATTGTACGAGTATAATCTTGTTGAATAACTTGTTGATATCAAACTGTTAATTGAGATTAATTAAAGCTGGTGATTAGTGACTTAATTGGTGGCTTGTGTTTCTTCTTCCACTATACCATACGACGATCAGTGCGACCGTCGTAACAATATAAAATAATCAAAATAAAATTGTAAGATGAGACGCCCCGACAGCCGTCCAGCAGTATCAAGTGTTTGGTGGTTACTGATTTGAAGCGGTCTCTAGTTTCCAGTAACTTGGTTTCACAGTCAGTAGAGACCTTGACAAAAAAGTGGACACAAGGAGAAGATTGCAACCGGAAACAGAGAATAATTTGTGTTGAATAAAATCTTGATGGCCAGGTTTGTAAGCCAGTGAGCAAAATTCTGATTCTATAAGAACTTAATTAGATTACTTGTTGGCACATGGCGGTAAAACCTGGGCCCTTAATAGGTAGGTGACAGAGCTGGTGGACGGATTTGAAAAAAAAAAATTTAGGAGAATTCCAGGTCTTGGATATAAAGAATGTTCGACTGTTTACGAATGCCTTCATTTAAGATAGTCTAGTTCTAATATTTAACTTTTCCAAGCACAGCGCTAACCTCAGTCAATGAGAGGTTTTGATTATGAGTCTTTGCCCAGTATCCGTATACTGGGATCGTGTAGATAACTATGTGAAATGAGTTATGGCGGCGGAAAAAATTAAAGAATTTTATGAAGCATTATAATCTTAGCATTATTTCCTTTATTAACATACAAACATTGAAGTGGCTGAACTCTGAATGGAAGATAGCAGGACAGTCAAAAAGCTGTACAAGGGTTTTGCTGGTGGAGTGCGATCTAAATAAACGGACTAGCAATCGGTGGAGAGATAGTGTTCTGAGTGGTGTTAAGAAACTGAGAGGATACACAACTTCCTTGCTCAACCACCGATTCGGATAGAGACAGTGGTTGAGCACGATAGAGTCAGTTAAATGCGTTTATTGCGCAAATCAGCAAAGAAGAAAATTGAATCAAAGAATAGTGACTTGAATCAAATAATGGTCACATAATAGTAAATCTTAAATATTTATATCGCATGTGACGATCATACAAAGTATGAACTTTAAAGTTCTACAAAGTTTTGGCAGTCCTTGTACTGTTCTATGGCAGACATGGAGTTAGTCAGTGGTGCCAACATGCCCTGCAAAATAATAAAAGTTTAAATTTTTTCAAACAAAAACAGACGGTACTTTTTCTTTGATTTAGAATTTTAATATATTCTGGCATGTTTTGTAATTAATCAAGACGAATTTTTGGAACTTGTTTTATTTTTCACTACAGTTGTCTACAAATTATTTTCAAAAATTTTCTTTCTTTCTTAACAATTTAACAAAGCTATTTTACGTCAAATCTAAAAAAAATAATTACGTTGATCGAATGGTCGCACGGCATTAGTATTTTCATTCAAGTTAGTTTTATTAGCAGCCATCTTAACACCAACCTTGTCACCACTTATTGCAAAACACGACGAGTTGTGGATAACAACCGAGAAACAAGACAGTGAAATACAAGCCTCGGAAATGGCGTTCTTAAGGTGTTCTAAAGGTGTCTAAACTTGACCGTATAAAGAGTGAAGCGATAAGAGAACAGTTCTAAGCTTTAACTTGAATGAAAAATTAAAAGATTACAAACAATGGTGGAAAAAACCTTTTGAGAGAACGTGGGATTCCAGACTGGCCAAACAAGTCTGGAAATACAAACCTACAGGGCACAGCTGTGTGGGTGTATCCAGGCTGGATAGTCCAGTCATATTAGGGTTTCACCTCGGAATGAGAGATAATAAGCTGGAAACTCGTATACACCTTCCTCTTGGCGTTCTAAAAGTTGTGTCAAAAGTCACATAAAATCTCGTGTCTGCGTCGTAAGTTATTGAAGGTCAAAGGTCACAAAAATCGGTTTTTCGCCATTATCTCGGTTTTTATTGCTCCAATGATGTTAACACCTATTATCAAAATTGTAGAGCGTACAATTTGCAACAATGTTTGTTCCAAACATTTTTTCATGCGCTCAACCGTTTTTGAGATAGAGGGCGGAGAGCGCGCAGCGCTCAGCCATATATACTACAATACAAGGTCAATAGTGAATCTCGGTGAATAATACCTTGTATAAAGTTAATAAATCATTAAAATATTATTAACAATGAATAATTTGTATTATTTATTAATTAATACATTGTACTTAATAACATTTCACATATATATAGTATATTTATTTAATAATATTTACCTACTTTGTATAATTAAAAACTCATTAAATGAAATATTTCTTGTATATCTTAATTTCACATCAATTTATTCAAAGTAGATTTTAAGTAGAAAAATAATTAATATTTTGTCTTTAAAATGTGTAAACTCTTACATTCTTATTTTTCTATTGAGATTGTAACTGGGAAGGCAGACCCCTATAATACGACCTTTTTCTTATTTGGTTTCAGATCTCGACAACGACGGACGTACATTTTTAAAAATTATGGCTGATTTGTGTTTTATTTGTGAGAAGTCACTTACAGAAGGTGATTCTGTTAATGTAGTGCGTGGCTTGAAAACTTTAAAAACTGCAAGTATCGAAAGAAATGATGGTCACATAGACTTCTTAAATACTCTAACCTCTGTGAATGTGCATGTTCAGTGTCGAAAAGTGTACATCAGTAAAAATTCCATAGAAGCATCGAAACGACGCCTAGAAGAAGGTGAACCTTTACCATCACCCAGTGTACCTCGTAAGAAAAGAAATGAAGTGTTTGATTTCAAAAAACTGTGTTTATTTTGTGGCCAAACAGCTGATGGAGCAGCAGAGTCAAGAAAAAAAGAAAAGTACCGACGTACGATCAGTAACGTAAGTACACTGGAATTTAAAGACAATGTCATCAAAATAGCAGAAGAACGAAAGGATTCCTTAGGAGAATTAGTCAAAGATCGTGTACTTTATGAGTATGACTTGGTCGCAGCTGAAGCAAAGTACCATACCGTTTGCTATACTAATTTCTTGAATCGAGCACCATCTACTGAGAATAAGCCTCGCGAAGGTAATCAAGTTACTCAAGCCATGAAGGAGATTTTTTGTTATATAGAAAATCATGAAGATTCGCAATTTACATTAAAAGAGCTTAAAGATATCCTTACGGAGTATGTACCAGATGACAAGACTATTATAGCAAGACTCCAACAAAAATATTTAACAGACATAGTGATTACGAGAAAAGTAGGATCATTCACTATCATATCTTTTCGTGACACACACACTAATATATTATCAAAAACTTGGTACGAAAATAAAAAAAGTACTCCGGAAGAAGAACGATTAAGGATTGTCGAAGCTGCAGCAGCTATTGTTAGGGAAGATATTCGAACATCGGTAGTCGAAACCAAGTCTTACCCACCTCTGAGTAAAGTGTTAGATGATATTAATGAAGAAATACCCAAAACTTTATTGGATTTTTTACACGAAATCATATTGAAAAACAGAAGAGGAAGAACGGATCATTTAAAAACGAAATGCACATCGATAAATCATGCAATAATGGCTTCGATACGAGAAGGATCATTTCCATCACAGCTACTATTAGGGCTTTCTGTTTTTCTTCATAGAAGATATGGATCCAAAAGACTATTAGATGTTTTATCTAGCTTGGGATTTGCAGCTTCGTATAGTAATACTGTTCAGTATGAAATTTCAGCAGTTTACCATCCGCAACCTCGTATTTTATCATCACAGTCAGGTGCGCTAGTACAATATGTTGGAGGCAATGCGGATACAAATGTCCAAACTCTTGATGGTAATAATACTCTCCATGTTATGGGAATGATTAAGATTGTTACTCCAAAAGAAGCTGTGATTTACGATAAACGCATAGAAAAATGTACAACTAAACCAAGTGCAAATGAGTTGACAGCAATATCACATGTATCTCTTCTAGCATATGAAAAACCCGTTGTGCCTGGATACAGCAAGATTCAAGTTGAAAATCTGCATGATGATCTAGCAAAAACAAAAATAAACATAGATGCAGTTGATTTTTTGTGGTTATACGGAAAGTGGAGGAATATTTCACCATTGCCAGGATGGAATGGCTATCTTGAACATCTAACTAAAAATAATAAGAATTTTTCAACTTCTCAGGTTATGTTTCTTCCTTTTATTGATCATCCTGCCAATAATTTAGACACGATTTATACCACTTTACATTGCGCCATGAACATTGCCAAGTCACATGGACAAGAAACGTGTGTGATTACTTTTGATCAACCCCTTTATTCTAAAGCACGTGAAATGATATCTGCGTCAGATGCTAACTCAGAAATATCTAAAATAGTTGTTAAACTAGGAGGCTTTCATATGCTCATGTCATTTCTTGGATGCATAGGATATGTAATGGACGGAAGTGGAGTCAAGGAAGCTCTGGGTAAAATATATGCTACTAATTCTGTCGACAAAATGTTGAATGGTCACGCATATTCAAGAAGTATCAGAGGTCATACACTATTACGACTTGCATTATCAATGATAATTTTTGAAGATGGAAGATTGTGTGTTTGATGAGTTAACTGATCAACTAACTTGCCGTGATGTTTCCTATGAAGATGTAGAAGGTTGTGTAGGTACCTCGAACTCATTTATTGGTAAATTTCATGATAAACTGAATGAATTAAAAGCTCGAGGCCCTACAGCACAGTTACGGGTACAATATTTTGAAATGGTATCGATAGCACTAGACTTTATTCGCGCTGAAAGACTGGGACTTTTCAAAGAACATCTTGATGCAGTGCGAAAAATGCTGCCGTATTTTCACGCTAGTGGTCACTTCTTATATGCAAAATCTGCTCATTTATATCTTCAAGATATGATGAAATTGGAAAATACAATGGGTGAACAGACTTTTGAGAAGTTTCAAAATGGATTCTTCACAGTAAAACGAACAGAAAAATTTAATTCTGGCACATGGACAGATATGGTGATCGAACAAAGTCTTATGAAGTCTATGAAAATAGAAGGAGGAGTATCTCGAGGTCGAAGTACTCAAGAAAGTGTTTTATGTAAGTGGGTGTACGCTATGTACGCTACAACTACAATTTGTGAGGAAATTGAGAAGTTTTGTAACATTTCGTTAGATTCTGTTGAACAACACGTTGATGCAAGAGATTCAAGAGTAAAAAGAGATAACATTGATGTAAGTAAACTAGTTGAATGGCTTAGACTTCATGATCCCTTTCCAAAAACAAAACAATTGGTATCCTTATCTTCTGGAATCATTGGAAATGACCAAATTAATTGTTACTAAGCCCATGAAATCGGATTACAATCTATGATGAAAATAACTGGTTTGAACTTTAATGAGATAATGTTCAAACGCGCCATTAAGGTTTTACCGCTTTCAGTTGTTAACAAATCAGTCAAAATTAATGATTGTAAAGTCTGCGTAGATCCATTGTTACTCTTCCAAAGGATAACTGTAACCAAACAGTTTGAAAGTAATCTCGAAGGATACCTTCAATATGAATTAAGTCCGTATCCGATATCATTATTTGATAATAATGGCATGAGAAAAACCACGAAAGCCACATTATATGATAATATGACACCTTTTGATATCGAACTTGATGAAAATAATGTGACGTATATCATCGATGGTGGATTTCTTCTGCATCGCGTCGTATGGAGTAAAGACGATACTTTTTCCGTTGTTTTAGATAAATACGTTAAGTATTTACAAAGACATCATGGGCCAAAAACTGTTGTTGTATTTGACGGATACTCGGACTACCCTAAAAACATAAAAGCAATGGAACAACTAAGAAGAACTGCTGCTTTTTCGAAATCTTATGAAGTTTGTTTCGACGAAACAATGATTGTGCCAATCAGCCAAGATAAGTTTTTGTCAAATCGAAATATTAAAAAGAAACTTATTGATATGCTCATTGAAAAGTTAGAGAGTGTAAATATCACAACAAAACAAGCGAAAGATGACGCTGATGTTCTTATCATAGAAACAGCTATCGAAGAATCCAAACCTGAGAGGACTGCCGTCATTGTAGGAGAAGACATAGATTTGCTCGTTATTTTAATTGGACGCACTCAATTACATCAAGAAGAAATTTTCTTTAAAAAAGTTGGAAAAGGCAATGTCAAAACACAAATCTATTCTTCAAAAAGTTTTGACAAATATCCCCTTTCTAAAAAACATATTTTATTTTTACATGCATTCAGTGGCTGTGATACAACTTCATCCCTGTTTAATAAAGGGAAAAAAACTTTCATCAAATTACTACAAAAACTTGCCAATTTCGACCAACTAGCTCAAGTTTTTCTACAAGAAAACTGCCCTGTACAGCAATTATACGAAAATGGAGTACGAATTTTACTAGCGATATACAATGCTCCAAAATCTGAAGACAATATCGATCATCTTCGATATACTCAGTTCGTTAAATCTACAAAGCTTCACAAACCTGTCCAGTTGTCTAATCTTCCACCGACAAGTGCAGCAGCCCATCAGCATATAAACCGTGTCTATTACCAAGTTCAAAAATGGTTAGGACATGATTTAGAACCCCAGGAATGGGGTTGGGTGCTGCAAAATGAATTCCTAGAGCCAATGACAACAATATTACCACCAGCTCCAGATGAGTTACTTAATACTATATTTTGTAATTGTAAGATGGATGTGGTTCACGCTGCGGGTGCAGAAAATCGGGGTTGCAATGCACTTTAGCTTGTGGCCAGTGTAATGGACAAGCTTGCCTCAATGCTATTTCACTGCAAAGCAACCCCGAGGAAGAGAGTGCATTCGACCCAGAAATTTTAGAAGGCCTGGAAACCATGATTGAGGAGGATGAAAATGATGATAATGAAACAGAAATTTTCGAACGCCCAGAAGATGAGGATGAAGAAGAAGAAGATTAATATTTTTGATCTTTGAATTATTGAAGATTCGTAAATTTACGCTTCATTTCAATGTAGATTGTAAGAAATATATAGCTGCTAAATAAAGATAAAATTAAAATACATTTACTCGTTTCATTTCTACTTAAATCTACTTTCAGTAAATTGATATGAAATTAAGATATTAATAATACAAATTATTCATTGTTAATAATATTTTAATGATTTATTAACTTTATACAAGGTATTATTCACCGAGATTCACTATTGACCTTGTATTATAGTATATATGGCTGAGCGCTGCGCGCTCTCCGCCCTCTATCTCAAAAACGGTTGAGCGCATGAAAAAATGTTTGGAACAAACATTGTTGCAAATTGTACGCTCTACAATTTTGATAATAGGTGTTAACATCTTTGGAGCAATAGAAACCGAGATAATGGCGAAAAACCGATTTTTGTGACCTTTGACCTTCAATAACTTACGACGCAGACACGAGATTTTATGAGACTTTTGACACAACTTTTAGAACGCCAAAAGGAAGGTGTATACGAGTTTCCAGCTTATTATCTCTCATTCTGAGGTTGACCCATGTTTTTTTGCTTAAGTGACTGGACTATGGAGGATATTTTAAGGCGGAACAGGCAGCACCTTTTCTATGCCGAGGTGTGAAGTTGACGATGATGATAATATAATGATCAACATCAATAATTCTACAGTAATTTTGAGTTTTTTCAGCAGTTGTGGACATTTGACTCTCGGTTATCTGGACTTATACTTTATACTGTAATTTGGTAATTCCCAATACATAAAAAAAACATAATCTGTCTCCTTAGTTACCAATCACCGAAAAAACTTATTTACTTGTGTCGTGTGGTGTGTGTGTGTGTGTGTGCGCTCTGTCTCTGTGTCTGTCTGTGTTAAGTTGGATACCATACATAAATATCGGTATGGAGAACCATACATGACTTCCATGTTCTAAGATTTATATTTAAATTCATTTTCGAAATGAAATATTTCCGTACACACTAATTCTTTCTACTTTTTGCTTCAGCCTTAATCACAGTACGTATACCACCTCAGGTTAGCTCACTCGATTTTCACTGATGATGGTAGTCGATAGCACTGCCGAAAAGTCTGGTTTTGCAGAAAACATTAGATCACGGCCAAACAGCCCGGTAAAGAATTTTAACAACAAACTATTTCTTTGTTGCCGATAACGTAGTACACATGTAAAAAATTGTCCCCTCCCCCTTCAACTGTCATTTTCATTTATAGAAAATTACCCCCTCCCCCTACAACTACCCTTTTCATTTATACATATTTCCTCTACCTTTCTACAGTGGATTATTATGACCTTCTTTTCAGGATATTTTATTTATCACACTTAAGTACTTTACTCTTGTTACAACATAAAACGTTGCAGGTAAACTACCCCTTCCCCTTAACCAATCTTCACCAAAATCAATAAGCCTTAAGTGCTCTACATCTCAGGTATATACGCAAAATATTATTTGATTCTGTTTTAATTTACGGCAGTTATCGTTCGTCATAGAAAAAATTACTCTTGTTAAAACAAAATGTTGCAGGTAAACTATCCCTTCCCCTTAACCGATCTTCACCAAAATCAATAGGCCTTGATTCCTCTTCAATTCAGGCATGTATGCAAAAAATTATTTGATTATGTTTGAATTTGCGGCAGTTATCGTTCGCCAATACAAAAATTCTACACAGGCACACACACAGACACTTTTCGGAAAATGACTTTTCTTCACGTTTTGAGGGTAGTACAATCAGAAACAGCCCTTATCTCGAACACGATTCTTTTCGTGATCACCACACTTCCATTTCCTTATGGAACATAGAAGTAAAAAGGCCAAAAATTTAATCTCCTTCCGTACTTAACCGTAACCGAGAAACGTATTTACTTTCGTCGTGGACAGTAGATGTGTGTGTGTGTGTGTGTTTTCTGTCTGTGTGGTTAGGTTATTTGGCCCATAACGAGATTTCGAAATTAACGCCAAAGTAATCGGAAATTATCTAAACAGCGGCGTATAAATTGAATTGGAAGAAGCGAGTGTTGTACAAACCAAACTGCAATAATAGCCAAGACTCGTTTTGCCAAATGTTGTGTGTGTGGTACTCAATTAGTCCTCACACACAGCACAGCATTAATGATTGCCCTATCAGCAGCGCCAGTTATATAAAACGTTGAACCGGGCCAGCCAGCGACTGCACCCGACCAGTAACCTTAATAAAATTACACACAGTCAGATAATTGTATTAAGCTTAATGGACTTGCCTGTTATAAAGACTGAAGAGACTAGCAATTTGCAGTATTCAGTATACTAAATTCAATCTGTCCGATTGCTAATCAAATAATTTTACTTTTAGTAAAACAATTTAAAGGTCTAGTCAATGTATGCTGTTTCCGTTCTTATTTTATTCCTGATGTAAACAAACAGGCGTGGCACATCTGAAACGCTACTTGCTGCTTGAATTAGAGGCGTGTTACTCTGACAGAAGGAGTACAGATTAGAGGTGGGCCGATATACCTATTACAGGTATTTTAGAACGATATTTTTGTGGAACGGATATAACAGTGACTAAAAATTTGAAATACCTGTTCCGATTCAACAATAATTGAAAGTCGAAATACCCGTTCCGATTACTCGCGGCCTCGTGATTCCGAGTCGCGGGAGCCCCTATGCAGCTAACGAATAAACAAGTACCACGAGTACATAGTTTAGTACAAGTACGATGAGTATTCATAGTATTTTGGTCCTAAATACTTCATTCTGCGCATGTGCCGATTGTCATACAAGTACAAAACAAAGCGAAACAGCGAGGTTCAGAATATCTCTATGCCACCAGAGACGAAGCTGTTTTTAATAAATGAAAAAAAAATTATACTGAAGTTACATTTAATCTCGTGTTGTATGCAGATATATATATAGTACAGATTACAATAACAAATTATATATTATACTAGTCACTAGCTTGGTAAATTTTGAAAAAACGAATTGTATTGTGTTATAACCTACATAGTGGGTGACAGTTGATAGCCCATATAGTACTTTTGTTAATGTACTTTCGGAGATTATTTTAACTTCACTGCACATCTCACGTAAATAATAAGATTGTCGTAACTCTTGTGGCTTGTGTTATGTTTTTATTATATGACTCCGATGTTTTTATGACATTATTTGTTGTGCTATTACGTGCACTCTAAATTTCATTGCCTGAGTTTCGCAACTGATTTGCCTAACCAAAATGGAATCAATAATTTAATATTAAACCTATGTCAGTTTTTTTACTCTTAGTGAAAACTTAAATTAGTATTCCCAAAAGGGAGAGAGGCCTATAAATTATCTTGCTTTTATTTTCTTTTAAACAGTAACAGCTTAGTTACACTGTTAATACTTTTAGTTTCAATTCATTTCTTATAACAAATTATATAATACAGGTATATGTATAATAAGTATATAATAACAGGTATTTGTACGTGTTATATTTTGGAACGGTTTCGTTCGTACCTGTTATTTTCAAATACTAGTTTCGCACAGCTCTAGTATAGATAGTATACTGCATGAGACTGAACTCAGTGTCTGTGATGGAGGAGATGAAGTCTGCGTGAGTGTGTGTGTGTGTGTGTGTGTGTGTTTTTTGGTATTATTTATTTGTTAAGGCCAATGATTCATTACAACTGAATGGCCCTGTTCACAGTGCAAACTGGCATCCCTCATAAATGCAGACATTACACAGTTTGTAATATTATTGCAGTCTGCTTTTACCCTTCCGGTATTAGGCGAGTTTAAAGACTACGTATTATTGGTATTGCGTGCATTTAGATGTTCAAAATAACGTTTTTTTAGTTGTCTTTTATTTGTCCTATGTAACATTAATTGCAAATACAGATCAATACAAAACAAGACACAATTTTCAAAACACTCAACAACAATAATACTCAAAAAGATAATATATACACCACAATCACACACAATTATGCCAGTATAAAATACTAAAAACCAACAGGAAACCATAATAACAACCAACCAAAACACAAATATTCCACAAGATTCAAAAGCAGGAAGGCTGATGATGGGAACAATAGGTTTCACGAAACATGTTCCTAATAAGGGGAAAACATCTTGGGGTAAATAAATTATAGATATTAAATAAATTAAGTAAAAATAACTTATAGATTTAAGTTATTCAACTAAGATTTATCCACTGTACTTTACAGTGATGTTAAGGTATATTCAAAGGTATAATTCACAGAATCTGTTGAAGCACGTATTCTTTACTTAATTAGAAAATAAAGTGGCACAGAAGCGGGTTATCGAGCAGCGGTAATTTATTTTCAGTAAATTGTTCAACTCAAAGACTGTAGAGGGCGTTTCTTATTCAGTAGAACGCGCGTCTGGAATCATTGTTTATTGTTTGAGCTTTTGAATAAACGGCCGGGCTGCAGAGAAAGAATGGCGCTCGCTCTCTTGGAATGTATATTTTATTTTGTCGACTGGCGAAGAAACATTGTTCTTAACGATTCAGTATTGTTTCAGTGTAGCACAAGTGTAAGGCTGAGACAAATTATACTGCGAACAACAACGTACACTTACAGAAATTCAGTATTAATTAAGTTTGGTATAATTAAGTCCACTTGTTTACTAATCTAGAGCTCGCGGATTCGATTCTCCGGCACACTGTAAAATCAGTGTTTTCCAGCCTCTGTTTTACACAGTCTATGGAAATTTTCTTTTAGGCCAACGTCTAGGGCCTACCGTAGTTCTGGCCATAATTTTTTACTTGTATACAGTACGGCTTTATCCTGTATCTCCTAAAACTACATTCACGACACAAAAAGGAGTGATCGTTATTATTATTATTAGGCTCTTATTATCCGGCATGGGTAAGATCGTTGGGATATAGAGGGTAGAGGAAGATGGACCGCAAGGCTAATACCGAACTTGAAGGAATGGATCGACCGCCAACACGGTAAGGTCAACTACCATCTGACCCAGCTGCTTAGTGGCAACGACAATTTTGATGCCCACCTCCATAGAATAAGAAAGGTGCAGAGCCCAGCCTGCTTATACGGAGACTCTCGCCATGAAGATGCCTTGCACACGTTTGTCAAGTGCTGCAGATTCGCAAGACAGGGTAATGGAGCTTATTAGTTGCGCTTGCGCTTCGTGGTAAGGCGGAATGTAACCGAATCAATGCATTTATTCAGTGGGTTCTACTAGAAAAAAAGCACAGGCCCAACTTGCACCCAAAGAGCAGTAGAAGATAAGGAACAACTGGAAGTAGCCCGATAAGGGCGCAATAGGCTCCGTCCTGAAATAATACGCTAAGTGGTTCCAGGATAGATACAAATGCCTGAAATAGAAGTGGGTTTTTAGTGGGTGAGAGTCCCACATACCAGAGGAAGCACTGCCTCCTCTGACGGTGCATAAAGCATTTTTCTCCTCTATAAAAAAATATTATTATTATTATTATAATTATTTTGTTGTTTGGTGCGTTCAGTGCCTTCTTAGGACCACTCAAAGGACCACTCCTAACTTAATCATTGGATTTCTTGTTCTGATAGTATTGGAGTGTTCTGTGCTTGACAGCGGCCTCCTTCCTTCGGATCAGTTCTTTTTGACACTAAGCTTCTTCTGGAGACGTTTGATGTTGACTATTGAACGTGACTACTGAAGTAAGGAGATGAGTTTTTCCGCCATCTTTGGCTGTAAAACGTGGTATGTTTGCAAAGATTTTACAAAAATTGGAAACAGACTTTTTAGCGAAAGTGTTCGGAGGTGTCCGGGGCCTTCAATGCATTAAAAATGAGGTTAACAAGCGACACCTTCGTATGGTGACTAAACAATTTTAAACGTCACAAATACAACGCTTCTTGTAAGATACGGTCACGTGGATCGATCGGTTGCGGGAACGTTGGTCGAAAAAGTTAGTGTGATTCGACGAACACGACAGAAGCTACGTAGACGCAAGAGATTATAAGAAGAAATACATACACGATAAGATGAGGAAAAGAAGTTTGGCACGTAGTGATTGATACAACGGTAACCGATGGCGTGGACAGAAAGCAGTAAGCTCTCACAAGGGTCGACGGACAGATTAATAGAGGAAACAAAGGGGAGAGGTTTACAGGCTGTAAATAATAGAACTCAGTATATTTATCAGGCACATTAATGCATTTCAACAAGCCTGAAATTCTACAAGGTGATGGCCCTTCCCACACTTCTTTATGGATCTGAGAATTAGACTCCAACGAAATGCCAGACCAGTCATATCCAAGCGGCTGAATTGAGATTTCTCAGGCACGTGGCAGGGTATACTCTCTATGATTATAGAAGAAACATAGATATACGGCAGGACCTGAATATTATGAGTATACTCGACAGGATTGCTCAACATCTACTGAATTAGGGGCAACATCTTTGCCGAGTGGATGACTGTCGCATGGATGGGATGGGATGGGATGGAGAGGTATGGGACGTCCGAGGAAGCGCTGGAGTGACCATCTCTCATCTCTGCCTGTTTGATACCGGAACAAACCATCCTTGGTTTAATCCTTGAAGATGATGATGATGATGATTAATACATAGCAACTTATGGTCAGATAGATTCCAAACTTGACGTGTTATGCTCATGAGGCGGGGCTCAAATCCTATCACAAGTTATCAAGTTCCAATTTTGCAAATCACCCAAAAATTAAATTAAACTCTGTCTCCGATACGTAGACGCTCACAAAATCTCTCCCGCACGTTCGACCTACACGTGTCGGCAACTTATATAACAAAAATGTTTATTTTAATGTTTTAAGCTGTTTACAATTGGAATTAAAACTTGCAATGTTTAAACGACTAATTGTATGAGCAAGTGGGAATGTCACAATTAGCAGCACACCACGCTTTAAACTGCTCACGTCTGATTAAAGCGATCTGCTATTGAAATAGATTTGCTATTGGTGTTTAAATAATATTATCTCTTCTCCAACTGGATACACTTTCAGCATCTAGTTTCAATAGAACTAAATTGTCTCAGCACATGGCACAAGCTAAAGATTAACACAAATAACAAGTCACAAATTAACTCTGGAAAGTATATTTTTATGTATGGCTTCAGACATAAATGACTATAGACCAAGTAATATTTTTCAATTCGCCTTGTGATGTATTTTTTATATTGTTACGGCAATCTATTGTTATTGTCGTTTGGTACAGTTAAAACAAAATACAGGCACCAATGGAGTCAGTAATAATCAGCTTTGATCAGTCACAAGTAACAATTTTTAAAATCAACAAGATACTCTCATACAGTAATTCTAGATAAATTTGTTCACACACAATAATAACTATTAGCGTCGGGAGGGCTTTTTTACTCGTTTACTTCAGAGTTCTCTGATGTCCCGTACGTATAGCTGAACCTGTCCAGCTTATTCATACACTTGTTTCTAATGCGATTCTTCAAATTAATGCACAAATATGTCTTTCAAAATTTTATTTCAGAGGTATGAATTTTTGAAAATACATAGCATATTGCAAATGTATCCACATTTCACTATCATACATTAAAGTCGATGCTGCCGTGACCTCACAAAACTTCAACTTTTGTGTCTCCCTCCGTGTCTTATTGTTCAATTGTCATGTAGTTGCTCTACAAGCCTATATCTAAATTTATTTAAATGCCTCTCAATATTTTGCTCATTCCCATATGAGATATCAGATCCCAAATAATTAAAATTCGGTACTTAGCATTACTATCTAAAGTATTTATCGTAAAGTATTATATATTGCAACGTTACAAGTATTTCAAAAATTCACACAAATACATTACCATGTACTCAACGCAACTATGAAGTGTATTACACCGGCCAGGTCGCAGAATTTTTGTATTCTCGTTGCGTCAAGTATATGTAATTGCACAATAATTAAATAATTTTCAAAGAGGAGTGAGATGTTGTTGACATGAAATAATTAATTAAAACCGTTTCAAAATAATCATTCTTGATTTATTAATATTAATAGAAAATATGCAAATATAAAAAAATTCGAATCTTAGATAAATAAAAATATTTTCTTTTATACGTTTACACAAATACAATGTAACCTTCTATGCAGTTCATAACATAAAATAAACAATCATATAATCTTACTAGCTAAACAGACATGTTAAACAAAATTATGTAAACCTTTTTATTTCAGTGTGTCTGACTTTGACTCAAATTTTAAATAATAGCAACTCATTTACAAACAAAAATAATATTCAATCTCAAGAATAAAATTAATTGTCGCTCTAAACAAAATAAAAAATATAACATTTACATATAACCTATTATTTATTTCTACTGACACACCCAAATTTTAACATATAACAGAAGATTATTATTTTTTAAAGTTTCTTGTTAAATTAAATTCTTTTCTTTAACTACTATTTAAATTTAAAACTTTAAGTATTTACTGTTCATATATAAGTTTCTTTTTGAGAGTTCTTTTCACAAACAAAAATATAATTGTTTATTCATCACCTGCGTACTGCCGACGTTACCGTTGCGCGCGCGCGCGCGTGTGTGTGTCCTGATTCCTGAGAATTTGATGATTATGATGATTATGCTAATGCTGTGTTCTCTGTCTCTACGGTTTGTTGTTTGTGGTTGTTTGTGATGGTCCAGAGTTCCTCCATAAATCTTGGTGTGTGAGGTAAAGATGTCGATCGGTCGGCAGACTAGCAGCGTGACGTCACTGAGCCGCCCCAAAATTGCCGGTGGTATTTATACAGGACGGCAATCTGACGAGTTAGGGACTGTTTTCGACCTGTTAGATATTGTCACTTCGTGCAAAGCGTCCTTTTAATTACAAATAACTTTTTGGTTCATTTTCGCGATTTCGTAAACATCCTCGTAGCACGAGCGATATCATCTTTGCGTAATTTTTTCCTGGTCACTCACTTATAACATACTTATTAATTACTATTTAATTACACTAGTAATTAACATTAAATTACCTGGCGTTTTTATTATTGCAAATTTCTGCAATACTTTTACATCACTGTATTCGTTATAAAATTCCTTAATGAAATGGTGTTTTTATAATTGGGGTAAGTCTTTGTTCACAGTTTTAAAACGTATTTCAGTTTATTTTTATCCGGTTAAAACCTGATTACAGAGAATTCGTACGCATCACACTATCGTAGACTCTTGCCTGTCGTAGCTTGTGTTGACACACACAAACACATAAGGGCTGTATTCACTCGCGGGGAAGGTGTACGCTTTCTGACAATTCCTAGCCTGCATAATATTGTTAAAAACTGTTCATCATATATTTTCTATGCTAAATATTTACAAACATACCGCCCTGGGAAAATATGCAAATATATGTATTGTTGCAATATATAATAGGGTTACTACAGCTAGTGCCGTCTCCCTTCCTTCAACCTGGCTTTCCAAATCTCCCGATGTTTCCATTGTCCTTCCTCAAGTCCTATACGTTGCATAGATTCATCCGCTTCGTCCCTCCAAGATCTTCTCGGTCTTTCCCTTTTTCTCCTTCCTAATGGACTCTATTCCCTCACTTTGTTCATCTATCTATTTCGGGCTCTCCATAAATGACCGTACCACACCAATCTTTTTTTCGATCTAGTCAATTACACTTCTTTCCTTTTCCATTCTTCTTCTGATCTCCTCGTTTTCTATTCGGTCTGCTCTCGTTATTCCACAGCACCTCCTCCAATATTCCATCTCTGTTGCAAGAATCTTTCTTTCATTCTTTTTATTAATAACCTATACTTCTGCTGCATACGTCATAATGCTTTGGACTATGGACTGATATATCATTTTTTGGTGGCTTTTCTAATATTTTTGTCCCATATAGCACTGTGTAATTGTTTAATCCCTGTTCTAGTCTGCCTAATCTACTTTTTATTTCTTCTTCCGTTGTGCCTTGTTTACTCAGTGTGAATCCCAGGTACTTGAATTTGTCTGTTATTCTAATTTTAACATTGTCGTCTACTTCTAAATCTGTTGTTTCTTCATCTCTAATTGCCAAGTATTCAGCCTTTTTTATGTTTGTTTTCAATCCCATCTTTGTATATTCTTCATTCAGCTTTCTGACCATGTACCTTAGATCTGCTTAATCCTAAGCTATAACTACCTGGTCATCGGCGAAGCATAGTGTGTACAGGTGTTCGTTTCGTATCGGTATTCCCATTCCATGGCATTTTTGTTTCCACATGGTTAATGCATATTCTAAAAATATCTTAAACAGCGTGGGTGATGTTGGGCAGTCTTGCAATAACCCTTTGGATGTTTTAAACCTACAGACACGTAAAGTATTATTCTTAAAGTATTATTCGACTGCCGTATCCGCAAATAACTATGGAACTATAAGCAGAATGGATAGAGAGGTGTGGAACATGGGTGAAAGCGCTGGAGTGACCAGCTCTAGACTTTGCCTGTTTGAGACTTTGCCTGTTTGGTTTAATCCGTGCAGATGATGATGATGATGACCATGTTGAAGTATTTATCGTTAGGTCTTGTCACCTGCTGAAGACATTTAATTCTCTTCTTCTTCTTCTTCTTCTTCTTCTTCTTCTTCTTCTTCTTCTTCTTCTTCTTCTTCTTCTTCTTCTTCAGCGGTGCAACAACCCATTACTGAGTCAAGGCCTCATTTATCAGCCTCCGCCAGTTGTCCCGGTCAAGTGCAGCTGCTCTACAGTTCCGGGGCTGGCGAAACAAACTGACATGTTTCTGCACATAAAAGTTTTACAAATGGGCTATGTGAATTCACCGATCCAACCCCCGACCTGGAGGACCAGGAACTTTGATTTCGGGGTGCTCTTCTCCTAGAGAGTTTCTTTCACCTCAGCTGACGAGCTCTCTCTGCCCGGTCGCAGTAGGCTAACTAACTCAGCCCATGTGTGCAGCTGTTGGGCTACTATAGCCTCCTCCGCCTCCACACTAGATGCACACCCTGCTGCAGATGTGCACTATCCTGCCCGGCCAGGACCCAGGAATTCTATCAGATTAGCCGCTAAAAATGTAACCGGTTATCAAAGAGATTATACTCTTTGCAAAGGGCGATAACAATTCTATTGAGCTAAAAATTACTTTAATCAAAACTAAGCACTTAAAGCACGATGACGGTCGACTAATTATAAACATTTCCATTTGCTGTAACAATTGGCGAGCCGTTATATATGAGTCCCCAGTTTAAATCCCAATTGTAAAGCAGCTTAACAAAACGTATAAATAAATGCGTTTTTATGTAATCTCTGTCACGTGTAGGAGGAAAATGTGCGAGGGATTTTGCGTGCGTGCGTCGCCTTTATGAGAGCGCGCTGAACTGAGTGTTGGTTAATTTGACAATTGGGGACCCTACCCCCCGATGTGTCCTGATTCGCTAATCTAATACAGTGCGGCTTTAGAAACCGGTTGGCCAAGAGTCGACATTCATTAATGCTAAATACGTGGTTTTCTATTTACAGATTATTAAGCTCTTCTATTTTCTCTCTATTTCTCTATCCGTGCATCCATGTGGCAGTGCCCTCTCTCGGACCCTGTACACTCTACCAATCACCAATGGCGTACCTCTGGAGACAGGGGTCGGATTTCTTTCTGAGGCCCCATTCCCATGAGACGGGTGTTTATACTCCAATTTATCTTTAATTAATATATAGCAAAAACGCGTTGCTATTATATATTTATTGTCTCATTACTGTATTGATACATCTAGTTAGGGTACTTTATAAGAAGCTGTAGTAATATTTTAAATAAAAATCCACTTTCATATTGTAAATACAATGTTTAAAGAAATAATAAAAGTAGTATTATTTATATACTTCACTACTCCGATGGATGTCCGAAACAATTTTTATAAAATGACTGAACAAAGTAATGACCACGGCCAAACAGCCCGGATATGAATTCTTTTATCAGAATGTATAAGTGCCGTATCGTCAAACAATTGTTGAATTATAAGCCGAAAGAGCCAAACGGGGAGATATGGGACCCTCCGAAGAAGTATTGGAGTGACTAGTGCTAGTCTATCTGCTTGGGACAGAAAAATATCGGTATGGAGAACCATACAGGACTTCCATGTTCTAAGATTTATATTTAAAATCATTTTGGAGACGAAACCGTAGAAACTACTTCTTCCGTCAGCCTTAAGCACAGTACTGTGGCCACTAATGTATACCACCTCACGTTAGTGCACTCGATTTTCACTGATGATGGCAGTCAGTGATACTACCGAAACGTCTGTTTTGCAGAAAACATTGGACCACGGCCAAACCGCCTGGGACGAAATTTTAACAACAAACTACTTCTTTGTTGGCGACAACGTAGTACACGTATAAAAAATTATCCCCTCCCTCTTGAACTATCATTTTAAGATATAGAAAAGTATCCCCTCCCCTTCAACTACCCTTTTCATTTATAGATATTTCATCTACATTTCTACAGTGGATTATTATGACCTTCTTTTCAGGATACTTTATTTATTAAAATTAAGTACTTTACTCCTGTTAAAACATAAAACGTTGCAGGTAAACTACCCCTTCTCCTTAACCGATCTTCACCAAAATCAATACGCCTTGAGTCCTCTACAACTCGGGTACATATGCAAAACATTATTTGATTCTGTTTGAGTTTACGGCAGTTATCGTTTGCTTTAGAAAAACTTCTACACACACACATACACACACACACTTTTCGGAAAACAATTTTTCTTCATGTTTTGAAGATAGTGCAATCACAATCGGCCCTTATCTCGAACTCGATTTTTTCGCGATCACCATACTTTACGGAACATGGAAGTAAAAAAAAAACACTTTTAGTTTAATCCCTGCTGAAAATGATAAGACGATATTCAAAGACGGCTCAGCAACAAAAATATTGTGTTCTGTGTGCCACCAATTAGTTTCAGAATACCACAGTTATCTTATGGCAGCAGACATTGAAGCAGATCAGAAATAAACACACATAATAATCTTTGTACTGGGAATACAGAATATTATTGCGCCAGAGTATAGACCCGTCCCGTTTAGTGTAACACAATTATCCCTTATGATCGGTCACTATATGCTCTACCCACACAGGCCGGTGCCGTTTCGCGGTAGGCCTATTACTGACTCTCATACGGCCAACCAGCGGCAATGCGTTGGACTACAATGTCATTTGATAAAATAAACTGTCCAAAAACAACCGCGGCATTAATTTATATAATTTTGGTTTCAATTCAGTTTGTGAAACGGCTTAGATATCCGCTAATCGGCTGCATTGTCGTGTCACATTAGTGACAATTGTTGCCTGTTTTGCTGCGCTTGTAATATAAACAAACACAGACAAGTCATAACCAGTTGTAACCGCAAACGAGAGTGGTCGGTCGGGCACTGATGAGTTTATATTACGCGTTTGTTTGTCAATTTCATTATTAATTTAGCGTCAGTCAATTATCTACTGCCCCCTCACTCTCTCGCTCTCTCTCTCTCTCTCTCTCTCTCTCTCTCTCTCTCTCTCTCTGCCTGCACCGCTTTTCTACCCTTTTCTACCATTGTTTCAGATCTTCAGTAAAATATTTTCTGGGCCATTGGCCTGTAATAACTTGGTGTTTTCGGAAGGAAAATTCGGTACAAAAATTAATCTTTTGGTAAGTAGAATAATCAAATGAGCTTAATGACAAATGTTATTGCAGTCACCTGTCTAAATTGACAGAAAGTAAAGCAAACAAACCTTATATTTATATTATTATTTTCGTAGGCTTATTTTTGTATAGGCTTTGATTGTCGTAACAAACAACCACATGCCTAAACCGGAATTGTCTTCATTTTGTACGAATAAATCATTTGTGCCTGCGTCTCTGTTGACCTGATATACATAAAGACCTGTACACAAGAACCTGTACCTGCACCTGTAGACCTGTACACAAGTACATAAATGTGTTCGTGTTTGAGTCTTATTGCCCAACTTGACTCCAAACTTACCTGGCGACCACATATCAAAAGAACTACGACCATCGCCCGTACCCGCCTCCGTTCTCTCAGAACCCTCAGCCGACTTAACCACTGCCCCAGAGACTTACTAGGCCGCATCTACACTACCTGCATTCGTCCCATCATCACAAATGCCCACCCAGTTCTCCTTACCGCCTCCCCTGCCTACCTAGATCTCCACCGAGTCACAAAACGACGAGCCCTAAGACTAATATACCACCGACCACGCCTCACGAAGACCCCCAACGCAGCTCTGTATGCGCTAAACACCCACTTCCCTGACCTAGACTCCTTCCTCATTAAGTTAAACTGGAAGTATTCCCGCACTGCCTCACGCCGCACTTCCCTACAATCAATAGTTCCTTCAATAAACAGAAATACCCGTAACTCAAGCAGACCTTCCTACTTAATAAATCGCCTCCTCACAATAACCACTGGTCCTCCCCCTCGACTCCCCCGCCGCCAGCGCCAAAGACACAGACACAATTAAAAACACATATCAATCCCCCTCTCTTGCTTCATTACTCCCCAGCGGTAGTGACTAGACACACACATGCACCCTAAATACTCAACACTATGCTAAATTCCCCCAAACTCTAAAATTCTAAGCCCTATCTTCGCACAGCCTCATGAAATCGCACAAACTAGTTCTTCACACTCACGTCCCTGCTTGTAATCCTAAAATCTGTTTCCTCCGCCTACCTTGACGGCACTCTGTCGCCACCTAACAGCCTAGGCGACCTGCGTTACACGTCCCTGTCTTGGCCGCCCCCCCAAAAGAACATCGAAGAAGAAATAAATAAATAAATATACCACCAAACACCCATAAAGGCCGCCTCCATCTACCTCTCCCGTTCGCATATGGCTACCAACTACACTTGCACACAATATAACCCACAAGCAATACACTCCCATCTACGTGCCTCCACCTTCTCAACGGTCCGGTCAGCTGGCGTACGTCCCCCTACAATCCCATACCCACACGGCTAAAGGGAGCTCGCTCCATAACAGCCCGAGTCCGACCATGATGGTCGGTCTCAAACAACGGAAAAAAAGTCTTATTGCAGACAATAAACGCAATGGTTTATTGGACCAATGTGAAACGGCGAGATGTGGAGGATAAGAATGAATCGTGAGATAAGAGACCTGTGTGGAGAAGCGGACATAGTTGCGACATTGAAGGCGCAAATGTTGAGATGATTGGGGCACGTGGTGAAAATGAGAAGTGATCGAGTGATCGAGGTAAATTGGAAAGGAAGCCGGAGAAAGTAAAGAGGAGAGGACCGCCGATTGGAGTAGTAAGGCTATGGACAGAGCAAAAATGGAGGAAAATCATTGAGCAGCCCAGGGTTATACCGGGACCATAGTGCCAAAGGAAAAATATTGACTTCTAATGCTTCATGAAGCAAGACATTTCGATTGGAGATGCAACTGTTCAAACTGAGATATCGCTTCGAACGTCCTTCTCCTCCGGTACTGACAAATCGACACTCCAAGAGGTGTGCTGTATCACGAATATCAGTTTGGGCTTCTGCTACATGGTCAGTCGTAAAATACGAGGATTGTTCAATAGAAACACGTTTTATCTGCGCAGCCGTGACTTCGTCGCTATGGGAACGGAATTCATTTGTTTATATTGTCTGATTAAGTACTAGTGACGGGTTTGTCAAATATTTGCAGTTTGCTCTTTTCTAAGCGTTGTGACTGGGTTGAAAAATGACATCTATGATAGAAAATCCGTCCAAAGATAATATGCGTGCCGTTATTCAGTTTTGGCCGCTGAGGGGCGTCAGCCAATATAAATGAAAGCTGTATATGATAACTATAGTTATTCTCATATGGCAGTGGTTGAATGGTGCAATAAATTTTGACAAGGAAAAGAATCCACTAAAGATTTGGCACGTCTCGGATGAAAATGTGAGGCAGCTGGAAACTGCTTTACGCACAAATAGGCGCATCAAAGTTATAGAACATTCTCAGTGTTAAGCATCAGCGTGGGAACTGTTCATTCCATCATTCATAATCTTAGCTATCACAAAGTTGCTGCTCAGTGGATTCCACGACTGCTTACTGATGAGCATAAAGATTTGCGTTCGGCCTTATAATTGCAGCATTTGATGCGCTATCAACAAGGTAATGCCTTTCTACACCAAATTGTTGCCGGTAATGAGTTTTGTTGTTATCACTACGAATCAGTATCCAAACGTCAGAGTATGCAGTGGAAGCATGCACGATCTCCGAAGGCGAAAAAATGTCGGTTCCAACTTTCGGCAGGAAGGTTGACGGTATTTTTTGATTATCAGGGTGTACTGCTCTTAGATTTTGAAGAACATATTGTCAACATCAACACTGAGCGATATGCAAGCAGCTTAAAACCCTCACGGATCAGCATCAAGAATAAACGTCTCGGGAAGTTCAGAAATGGTGTCATTCTTTTGTATGATATGCTGGACCCCATGTAGCCTAGACGACCTGCTTGGTCGTATGAAGTGGGAAGTATTACAAAATTCACCTTACAGACCCGACTTCTCCCCGTGCGATTATCATGTGTTCGGCCTATTAAGGAAATCACTAAAAGGACGGTGGTTCACATAGGACGCTGAGGTAGAGTTTGCTGTTAGCGAATGGTTCCAGAAGGGAATCTACAGATTATTGCAACAGTGGGACTCATGACTTAATATTAATGGAGACTTCTTTTTAAATCGTTGAATAAAAAATGCTTTACATCCTCTAAACGTGTTTTTATTGAACAACCATCGCATTTATTTAATTTTGACTAATAGTACAGTCACTGAAGGAAAAAAATTCAAATTAAGTGGCTTCTACGAGATTTTTTGCATAAAACTAGATAAAAGGGTGAGAAACAATTTAAAAAAGAGTTTACATAAATTCCGTTGCGGTTTTTTGAAAAAGAGGAAGGGGAAGGTAGAAAAAATTAGTTTTTTTCAATTATCTTGACAAATAACAAATTTACGAAAAAAGACAAATTAAAGAGCATTAAATTCTCTACAAACAATTATTTATCTTTTTTTTTCAGGCCAATACTTTGTGAGAAAAATGGAAATTAATTATTATAAAAAAATTGGTTTTCGGAGTCCGCCCCGATGAGCGGGAAGGCTAATTTTTTCTGACATTACAACATACAAATTTTAATAAAATCCGTTATAATAGTCGTAGAGACAAAAATCAAAAAGCATTTTAAAGCTAAATGTTTGCATCTTTACACAAACTGAAAAGAAAATAATTATATTATTAATAAATACATTAAATGAAGTAATAACTTTGATATTTTTTATTTTTTTCAACTAATGCATAAACATATCAACAATTTATTACAAATGTATTTACATTTAAAAAAATACTTCACAATATGAACTTTACAGATATAGGTTTCTGAAAAAAATAATAAAAATTAGTATTGATTTATTGGCATAAAATGAGCGAGTTTTAAAATTTATCATTTTTTTGAGTTCGCAAGTATACATCATTTTCTTAAATTAAAATTTCTACAGAAATTTTCAAAATAAATATTTTTTAACAAAATTATGAACACGTATTGGTCAAAGTGTCTTCTATAATACTGCTGTGTAAAGAATTGTTAAAATTTAGTTAAATTTAAATAAATGTAACTTTTATTAATAAATGTAAAAATATGTCCATTGCGCGTATTAATGTTAATAGTTAAAAACTAAAAAAAATATATTAATATGTAACGATTGTACGTAAAACTACAATATTTGAGGTTTCTCTTCTATATATTGAGAATTTATATCCGTGCATGGGCATAAAAAGAACAGACCCTGAAAGTTGAAGAATTTTAGGGAGACCGAGGACAGCTGGTACATGCGCCATACAGATATTGAATTAACGCAGTTCGATATTGAATGTTCCGTGAGTTCGATACTATTTTTTATATTGTATTTTTCTGGAAGTTAAATTTTATGTTTTAAGATTTGTGTTAGTAATTTTGATATTATATAATTTGGTGCGGTTCTAGCGTTTATTAAAGGTCTGATAGGTTTATAGATTTTGTGTAATTTTATTAAAAAATTTAATTTTGGTGCACAAGGATTATCAATTTTATATTTAAAGGAGTCTTTAGGATTAATGATTTGGGTACTATTTTTTTTTTGTATATTTGTTATTTGTGTTCGCTATTTGTTTGTGAGATCTTTATTTAATTTTATGCAATTATTATTAACTATAAATTCTTCTGTTTTATCTGTGTTTTAAAAGTTATTTTATTGTCAAAATCTTCAATGATTGGAAGAAAAACTATTTTTGAATATATTTATAAAGTGCATTTTTTAATAACATTTTTGTTATAATGCGTAATAAATAGGCTAAGTAAAAATTATACATAATAATATATACATAAATGAATAATAATGAGTTTTTAAACTTATATTCCTGAAAAAATTGCATGTCTATTAAATAAACATGTATTTTATGTAAAAATCCACCTTGTGAAAAATTTGGCCAACTTTGAATTAATTTTTCTACTAAAAGTATCGCCCTTACAAAAAAATGTTAATAACCTTTTTTATGCAGAATTTTATGCTCTTTCGTTTTGGTATTTCGTATTTTTCTCATAAAGTTAATCTTTTTAAGATAATCACGAACAATTAATTTTTTGTACCTCCCCCTCCCTTTCTTCGAAAACCCACGACTGAATTTTTGTAAACTTTGTTTTAAATTCTTTCTTACCTTTATATCTAGCCCTATGCAAAAAATCTCGTAGAAGCCACTTAATTTGCAATTTCTTATTTTTTTTTTCGGCTTCAGTGACTGTACTATAAGTGAGGCGAGTGATTGAAACTTTCCTCGATTCCAGAGGGTCACGTTCCACCAGAGCTAACAAAGGTCGCTTCAAGAGTCACCTAGCTTTGAAGTGAATTTACTTTTGTCCAGCAATCAGGCTATTGAGGGTAAATCTGGCAGCCGGACCGTAGAATCTTCTCGTTAGGAGTGTCACGGTGTCATCAAGAGCAAGAACACCCAATCGTCTTCGACGTTCATGGGATGAGAACGTGCGGGATACATTACAAGCAAGCTTAATCACGTTCTGCACCAGCTTTCTATGGCAGGCGGCCAAGGTATCCTCCAAACAGTACGGACATAGGTAATCATCGGCAACACATATGTACTGATGAGCTTACTAAATCGGTGGATCATCGCCGTCTTATCCTTGTTTTAGTCTTTTATCCTTTCCTTCTCCTCCTTCCATTTATCCATCAGGAGGTAATCCTTATTGTGTTATTGTTATTTTGTCCTTCCATTCTTCTTTACAGTATCAACCAACTACTCGCTACATTTTAGAAATTTGCTTCACTTTCTAAAGTTCGTAGGAACAAGACTTACAAGTAACAATAGGGTCGATGAAGAAATTGAACGTCATTTGATGAAAGCAAGAAGAATTGCAGGATGCATAAATAACCTTATATGGAATAACAAATACCTCACACAATGAGCAATAACTAGGGTTTACAAAAGCACAATACGTCCAGTAATATCTTATGCATCAGAGACCAAGCCAGATACACCAACGACTCAAAGAAAACGACAAACTATAGAAATGATTATATTACGGACAGTACTAGGAAAGACAATGCACGATAGGTTGCCAAACTATAGTATAAGAGAAACGTGTAATGGTAACGGATATTAATTCTTGGATTGCGGAAAGGAGAAGGATATGGAACGAACACATAACAAGATTGGATGACACAAGGGTAGTGAAAAGGTAAGAGATAGCCAACCAAACACCAAGGGGAGCATTGGTCGGCCAAGGAAGTGGTGGAGTGACTGCATGTAGGACCGTGCTATAGAACATGACCGAGTCCTAACATGGAAGTTAAAGAAGAAGAAGACTTTCTAAAGTTCTTTATTCCTTGGCCAGTAATCTTTCGTTCTTTGGCACTTCATTCTTCTAAACATGACACTTGAAGTCATCCCCCCGTAAAATTTCCCCCGTATCCTGTGATTGTCTCATCTGCACGATGAGTCATCTCCCAAGGCCGTACGTCGTACCGGATTTGCGCAATTTTTTGTTTCTTACAAAATAGTTACCAATTTTGTATTAACTGAAAACTTTCTATACGTTTTCAGCGTTTTGGGTAAACTATTTATTATTTTAGGACAGTTCAGTTCAGTTAACTAAATAATTATTTTGATAATTTTCAAGACAAAACATATATTTTCATTAAACGTGCTTTTATACTTCACTGTAGCAAAAACAAATGTTTATATGGAAGTTAAATTTACACCTTGGCACGTGTTATCAGATTCAATGTACGCGTACGTTTATTCAAGGTCATGAGTTTGCATAATCCTAAACAAAAATAGACTGATTTATTATTATGAGTTAATCAAGGTCACTTTGCAACCTGCGATGCTCACGCTTTCCTAACACACATGTTTTATATTTGCTCAAACAGATTTAGGTTTACGATCGTTTGAGTAAATTTATCTACAACCGTGAAATGATTACAGCATGAATTTTATTATCCCAAGCGTCTCAAAACTCATAGATCTGATGTTTATCATACAATATTTAAATTATATATTAAAATTGTATATATTTTAATTATATCTTACGAAGAAATATTCTTTAGGTTTTTTTTATTAACGATAATTTTAAACAATGAGTAGAGCTGGAAGCACAATTTAAATTAATTTAAATAACACACAACATGACACACCTAAACGAAAATTGTAATACACATCACGCATACACGCGCCACGCTCACTTAATTGCCTTCTTCTTATTTTTCCTTATTCATCATCATCATCATCATCATCATCGTCGTCGTTTTCTTCTCCTCCTTCTTCTCCTTCTTCTTCTTCTTCTTCTTCTTCTTCTTCTTCTTCTTCTTCTTCTCCTTCTCCTTTTTCTTTTTCTTCTTGTTTAGCACTACAGTCCAACGTGGGATATGGCTTTCAATAACAAACTTCTCCAAAGTCCGTTATCATTGCTATCTCAGCGTAACCCCTCAACATCGATTGTTTTGAGACTTTCCAACACATCATCCAACCATCTTATCCAAGGTCAATCCCCCATTTTCTGCTTTTAAACACCTGTGTCCTCTGGATTTTTTTTGGCATACGCTGATCATCCACCTGTTCTATGTCACCAAGCCTTTCTATTCGTTTAGCCTTTACGAATCCTACAATCTTCTCATGCTTCAATAGCTAATCTGACTCCTACGCACGCGCACGCGCACTCACACACCCGCACACAAACACACACGCGCACGCTCACGACTTTTTCTATCATCTTTTGATCGCATTATTGCCTTAATTGATTTCAGTGTTATTCTGTTGATTGTTGTTGCAATTTCAATTACTCAGAGTCCAATCATCCGTATTTTTAAATATGCAGATCGTCTGTTAGTGGAGGACAATACTCATTCTCAGTGCTGATTCTCAGCTTATTACTCCTCATTGCCGTTTTATAATATAGACTCATGCCAGTATATTGTTACGACATCACAGAACAATCTACGTGTTTAACGAATGTTCCAGGGTGATCCGGAATGTAACGTGTGTGGCGTACGTGGTTGTTGACGCATTTTCTAGACTGTGCCAGACTTCGCTCGGGCGCACGGACTGTGTCAAGGCCATAAGTAATTACGTCATCTATTCTGGCGCTATCGCGCATTATGGAATGATCTAGTAATTTAGGGGCGGTATAAATACCAGTACTCAACAACGTTCAGTTCAGTATTAGTGCGATATATTGACAGCGCGGTTCGAGAGTTATAGTAGCGATATTACTGTGCTCGTTCAAGATGTTGTTAGTTAAGAGTGGTGTTTTATAATCGGACGATATAATTGTAATACAATTGTGTTTAATTTTAGTGGGCATTTTATTGCGTGTGAACAATTTTCATTTGATTTGTTGTAGAGACTATGTTGTTAATTATGAACTGTTTAACTGTAAAAATTAAAGGTGTGATTAGTGACTGAATTGGTGTCTTGTAATTTGTTTTCCACTGTACCTACGACGATCGAGTAGACCGTCGTAACAATATTAAAATCAACGATAGTTCAACTGTTACCCGTCGACATACACGTACATAACATACGACCGTATTTCTGTTCCGTCTTGTGATTGCTTAATAGTTACGTGACGAATTTTAGAACTATCGTTCTTTCTTTTTTTAATTTTGTTTTTATATAGTATCCAAGTCACTTTTTCACAATAATTTAATTACCTTGTATCAGTCAGTGACTTCGTTCTAGCGTTTTTTATATAGACGCGTTTCGTGACATGTGTCACATCATCAGTAATCCTCGTCAAATGTTAAAATTCACATAAAACACATAAAAACACATTTGCACATATTTACTAAATCACAATAACGACACACACATAACACGATGTAACTTCGGCTCCGTTGGACCGGTCCGACCGCGTGTGTGATTGGCTCGGCAACCGGTCAGTTTCCATAGAAACTACTTCTTTGTTGTCAATAACGTAGTACACATACAAAATTTCGCTTATGAATGCGACTACATTTAACTTATAATCTGTACATAGCTAAATGAAGAATGAATTCGTTGATTGGTGAATGAAGAATGAATTCATTGATTGGTGAATGAACATAAATATATATATTTTTTAGATTTATTGAACCATTTTCAATGCTCTTCTCTGTGCATTGCATTTGTGCAATGCCTGTAAATTTTTTGTCCTTAAAATATTTGACATATCCCACACTACAGTACGTTTGAATACAGCTGATATTAAGGCCTCGTTATCGAACGGCATTATAAACAATTTTAAAAACTTTACAAAGAGACAACACGGAAGCGACCGCGTAATCTAACTAGTCTGAATTTCAGCAGGTTGCAGCAGTATGCAGTTGAGCTGCACAGCAGGTATTGCCGTTAGTATGGCCATGCCCATTAACAAACATTTCTTGTGGCAGCTTGCTTACAAGCCCAGTGCTGCTTCAACCAGCTTACTGCTTGAACCTGCTTGCAGTCTGACCGTACCCTGTGACAGTGTGTAACAATTTTGTAATCAATTTTGCAAACAAAATATCAAAATTTGTCCTGACTCCTGACGTTAAGATTTCGGAAACAGTACTGCATTTGTAAAGGTTAGACGGAAGAATGGTGAAACACTTAAAATGCAGAAGGTTATCAAAAGTCTTTGTGTGGGCGCGCGCGCCTTCACGTTACACTCTACCGACACGCGACCCCATTAACGACGTGTTGATTCAAGTGAAGCGTTGCCACACTACGGAGCCGCTGTGCAGTGTTGAATGACGCGCACAAACACGTATAATATTAATCCCGTTTGTTTAAAAAAAAAAAAACTGACGGTTACTTGTACACTGCGCTTGTAGGGTTCTCATGATTTCTTCACAAACAGAACCCATTTTACTAGCGTTCGTTCTTCCTCTAAACAGTGCCGTTTCAAGAAACACAGACTTCAAACGCCGGATAAAACTTCAAAGTAAATTCTTTTGGGGTTTCAAGTTATGACGTAACACTGAGACACTGTGCTAATTTGCTTCATGATATTAAAGAGAGTTAGTCTCGTCAAGCCAGTGCAATTGTAATGCCAGTGGAATGCCTTATAAAATACCAATGCCTTATAATAGCTACGTATGTGTGTGTGTGTGTATATATATATATATTCCAACGCTGGAAGAGTCTGCAAAATTTGTACAGATTTTGTCTAAATGTTTTATGACTTATCTGCAGATAAGGCTTTTATAGAAACGCGAATTCAGATAAAAAATACATATTAAAATTATGTGTTTTGAGTTTACGACATACGAAAAATGTAGCGGTAGTTATGACGCAAACTCTGTCCATGTCTCGATACGTTAATTATTATCGGAGTTATTAAGGCAAACAGGAATAATACGCGCACACGCGCACTGGCGCACTAAAATTGCAGTTCACATGACAGAGAACAAATTTGGACATAACTTATAACACATAATTACCCATGTCTTATTTCAAAACTTACAGCTGGTTTAAAAAATTTTTAACAAAATCAATTTAAAACGTATCTATTATGTCATAGTGTTTAACAGCGTCTTCGCATTTTTAAAATGACTCTTACTGCATGTTTTATTGCAACACACACACATACACACACACACACACACACACACACACACACACACACACACACATTTATTTATTTAAATATGAAATTTTAGTGACGTTATTTGAACATAATTCATTTAAACAGTTCTCTTGAAGGTCTACGTATTATGTATAAATTAGGCTAGTGAACATTTATTATGCAAAAGTTTGTAATACTTAAGCAAACGATTGCACACTGTAACGGATTTTAAAGCATCAGTCAATGTCTTGCGAATAGTAAACAGACTATGAACAAACAAACTGGGAACGCTACAGCTTAAGACAGTAAAAAAAAAAAAACACCGTTATTATTGAATGTTTAACGTTCACATAACAGCAATGTAAATATAAACAAACCACATATAAATGAGCGCCAGTGCGCGAGCGCGCATTTGTGTTTTTTATTGTCCGCACACACCAATATTTACAATAGCTCAATAATTCTTATGCACATTCGTTCTATAAAAAAAGTGTTACAAATACACCCCAGACAAGAGGCGCAAATAAGACTACGCTGATTTAAATTAACCTTACAAAGTAAACAACACATAGCCTTTGCCGAAAACTGAAGACCGTCTGCATAGTCTCGTCTATTTTAAAACTGTTTGGGTAAACAGTATTTTTGACTCGCAGACCGTGACTTGTAAGTGGAGTTTTCGTCTCTTGTAGACTTGAGTTCGTTTCGCAAACAGTTGTAGGCCTATTCTACAGACAAACAAGTACTGTGGAGGGCAGCCTAGCCCCACCACTCCACCTCGGAGACGTAGCCGGTATCAGTTTCAAAGCCCCCTTTTCACCCCTTTATTTCTAGATTCTTCTTTTTTAGACGACGTTATTCTTGGATTTTGTTGTCCATGACGTGTCCGTTGATTAACTAAATATAAGTATTGCAGCAGTACGTCTGCGTACGTTACTGTGCAGTGTCGCAGTTAGTTAAAAAAACAGCTAATTTATAATAAGTAATTAATATTGTCAATATTTAAAAAAATGCGTATTGAAAGCTGTAAGTAACCAGCGAAGCTGAACACCGAATGTGCAGGACGGTACATGCAGATCACGCCACACACCAGCTGAGAGTGTGTACAGTGTATTTTATATGTGTGTGTGAGCCAGTAGAAACCGGCATAGCATCACACCTGAATAAGTGTGAATTAAATACGTAATTTATTTAAATTTTGGTAAGTGCGCGTAAGATATGACAAAACAAATTACGCCACGTTATTTATAATATAAAGACGGGCACTTGTGCAAAATCTAGTGCGAAACAAATAATACATATTAATACAGTGTAAATAAAAGTGAGTAGAACCAAGAATAATTAAAGTATAGAAAAACTGATAATACACAATTATACATAAAAAAATTACCGATCGTATGAACATCGAGTAATAAACAAAAGACTTCGCATGTAGCGAATAAAAGTAAAATCATTACGAAAAATAAACGAATCTGTAAAGTGACGCTTGACAAACTATAACAATATAAAGCGTGCACAGAATGGTTGAAACATGACTTTTGCACGCGACAGTATAAATAAGCGAGGATCGCCAGCCTCGACGCTCATTCACTGGAACACATCTGCAGCCGAAGGCTATGCCCGACGGTGGAGCATCCCAGGGTCGATACCCCAGCAGTATGGAGATGGTACCGTACGAGGCATCTGAATACTGAGTGGACCAGGAGGACCGGACGACGGACTCCAGGAGGATCAGACGACAACGGAGGATCGACACAGGACACAGGACTCAGGATCATGATGAGGAATCACTGAGTAACACCGCACAAGCTATAAGGTGACTTGAAACCATTTTTACTCGCCAACCAACGAGTCATAAAAGACGTTAAAAACAAAAGAGTAAAGAGACAATGATAAACTTTAATAGTGTAAATAATAATTGTAAACTCTAATTGATTAAGTTGTAGTAATTTATAATGATATTTAACATTTAAGAAATTATTATTATTATTATTTTTTTTTTGAAATTATAGCATAGCATAAATGTTTATGTAATTCTAAATTTGATTGATATTTCATGAATACGATATTCATATGTAGTCACACAAATCAAAGTAGTAATAATATAAAAAAAAATATGCAACTTAAAAGAAATACAATCTGAGCAAGTCAACAGCACATGTTATATTATAAAGATTTCTATTTATACATGTCAATTTATATCTTATATATTATATTTATGAATATTTTTGTTGATGTTATTTGTATAGTGACAATAATTGTGTGTATCCTGAGCACACACAAAAGAAAAATATTATGCGAATAATAATAACGAAATTTTAATTCGTAATGTTTTAAAAATTATTTAATAAATTTTTGAATTATTTTTACAAACTAAAATATGTTATAAGAAGTGTTATTATTATTTAAAAAACACACCATACACCTTTTCTCGTTATAGTATATCACTACCCACTTGGAACACAAAGTTTTTATTGGTAAAAACGTGAAAGTTTTACCTTATAGCCTGAACCAGTTTTCGCTTATTATAAGTTTCGTCAGAGGTTGTCACTAGGAGCGCCGTCCGTCTTGTTCTTGGCGATGGCGTCAATTTCTGAAGGATCGATGTTGTGTGTGTGGGGGTGTGATTTACGTTTATACCAACAGACCCTTTGTGTCGATAGTGATATACTCATATTTAGTTAATCAGCGGACACGTCGTGAACAACAAAATCCAAGAATTTAACACAGCAACATGAGCTCTAGTCCAAACCTACAGGAGCACGATACTGAAGAACGCACACATAACGTTTAACAGACACAATTCAAATCACACAGATTATTCGAACATATCACACCCCACACACACAACATCGATCCTTCAGAAATCGACTCCATCGCCAAGAACAAGACGGACGGCGCTCCTAGTGACAACCTCTGACGAAATTTATAATAAGCGAAAACTGGTTCAGGCTGTAAGGTAAAACTTTTACGTTTTTACCAATAAAAAACTTTGTGTTCCCAGTCGGTAGTGGTATAGTTATATTTAGACGTTATTCTAATAGCGGAAAATTAAAGTGACTTACAAAGACTTGTGTATAATTTTAACAAAGCATGCCAGAAATATAACATGAAGATAGGGGAAGAGAAAAGAAAATCAATACAGTTTGACATGACCCATTAAGGTGTAAGCTTGTAATAAATGATATAACAATAGAATAAGTAATGCAGATAGACTACTTAAGAACAAGGCTTACAAGTAACAATAGGCCGGATGGAGAATTAGAACATAAACTGATGAAAGCAATAGGAATTGCTGGATGCATGAATAACCATATATCGAGTAATAAATACCTCACACAAAAAAGCAAAAACTAGGGATTACAAAAGCACAATACGTCCAGTAATATCCTATGCACACAGCAACAACTCAAAGAAAACGACAAACTATAGAAATGACTATATTACGGATGGTACTAGAGAAGACGATACGACGTACGATAGGTTGCAAAAGATAGTATAAGAAAAACGTGTAATATAACAGATATTAACTCTTGGATTGCGGAAAGAAGAAGGTCATGAATTTATGACACAAGACTAGTGAAAAAGTCAATAGACAGCCAACCAAACACCAAGAAGAGCATTAGTCGGCCAAGTTAGAGGTGGAATAACAGCATATAGGATCGTTGTAATAGAACAGGACAGAGTCCTAACAAGAAAGTTAATTAAGAAAGAAGAAATATTTCTAGACACCATCACAAAAAGCAGATACGCTTCCCAGGCAAGGGTAGAAAGTCACCGCTTTCTACCCACTGGTTACGTCAACAAGTGCGCTGAAACCCTCTCATGAAATTATACTAACGTAAATTCGCTGCTAATGTATCGAACGTCATGTAAAAACATGAACTGTCGATACAGGACATAACGTCGCCCGGTGGGCCCCTCGTAGAGGCGGTGTTTTGGTACTCAGACAATCGGACCGGGACGCCACCTCCCCCCCCCCCCCCGATCGAGGGTCAGGTATCAGGTACAGCCCCCTGCAGCACCGGTTACACAAACCCAGAAAGCAGCCGGAACTCCGGGCCTCGGAAAACAGAATGGCTGTTTCGGGAGGAGAAGCAGCCACCGGTAATCCGCGGCATAGCACCAGCTCACAACTTACCAGAGTCGTATCCACGGACCCACCTGTCAGGCTTCAGCCAGTCAGCCACACGGTGACTCACACTAACCCACCCCCACAACTTCTTCCTCCGCCGTCTCAAAACTCCTCGGGCAATTCTTGATGGTCAGCCATAAGTCCATCTGAACTGCTTGGAGGCTTTTACGTTTGTCTGATTTGACTCCCAAATTTCAGAGCCACTGGTGCCTCTGGTTCATAAGCAGACAGAGTTAACAATCTTCTCAGTACGTAGGTTATTTTTCCATTCTAAATCACTGAATTTATCTTTCCTTGCTCTAAAAGCTTTTCTTTTCTAGTTTTATTTTGTTTCTATCATTTTTTTATCATTTCTGTATTTCTTTGTTAATTACTATAAAACTTTATAACGGAATAGAGACAAGACTTTTATCCAGGCCGAGTAAGATGAAGGAAAAAAGGAGGAGGAGGAGGAGGAGGAGGAGGAGGAGGAGGAGGAGGAGGAGGAGAAGAAGAAGAAGAAGAAGAAGAAGAAGAAGAAGAAGAAGAAGAAGAAGAAGAAGAAGAAGAAGAAGAAGAAGAAGAAGAAGAAGAAGAAGAAGAAGAAAGTCAACAACAAGAAAATCAAACAGAAAGAGAAGAAGAATACGAACATTTCTATGCGTACTACAAGCAGGCACACAATTGTAAAAACTAAAATAGCAACACAATTAACAAATAACTATAAAACGTTCATGTCACGTTCCATCAACGTAAACACATCAGCATTTCAGGCCTAGACTTAATGGGTTCCGTAAAGCTATCGCAGCTGCACAAAATAATTCAACGCGATGAAACAAAGGAGCAATTCTCATTATCTCTATGAATAAATTGCGCGGAAGTATCTAGTAATCAAATTACTTACGGCAGAACTCTTAGCTTTGCATCTGTCGCGAATAACGCTCAGATGTTCCGCAACAAAGTTGTAAACTAAATAATTATTAATTGAGATTATTGAATTAACTTTGATATTACAAAAGTACACTTTAATAGATTTTGCACTACGATGCTGTAAATATTATCTGCACTATAATCAATACCGAAATAAAGTTAAAATCTATTGTGCATTTCACGTACATTTCACTGGTTTTGTAAAAACTCTTGACTGTTATCCGGCTGAGAAGAGTACGTTATTAATAGCAAACAATAAAGTAGAAATTGAAAACTGAAATCTCAAATCAGTACAATTAAATACAAAACTACAATTCAAATAAATATTCGGCTAAATGCAGGAATAAGAAGAAAAAATGTAAGAATTATTTTTAACTTTTATGTGCAAAAATATTAAACACAAAAACATATTTACACAGATATAAATTAACATCGGTATTAGAGTAATAAGAATATTATATATAAAAAAAATAAAAATATATCTCAACATATGTAATTATAGAAATATAAATTTAAATATATAATTATTGAAACCAGCAAATTTTATTCTTATCATCCCTTATAATTAACATAATCTTCCTTGGCAAAAGTATCTTAATTTCATTCTGTATCGTATATTAAAAGTATCAAAGAAAAATGTGAAAGGATTAAACTAAAAAAATACCAGAAAAAGATTTAGTACTAAATCATTGATAGGGATATTGAAAGTCGTGTGCGCTGGAGGGAAGAAAATTTTGTTCTACTGCTGTGGTAACTAACAGTCTTCAAACTAGAAGAAAGTATGTAGAAAATTTCAGCTCTTACAAAATATATACATAAAAAAAATATATAGAATTAAATTATAAGAATAGATTCCTTCTTCAAGTGTAATATTTAAAGATTTTAATATTATACTTCAAATATTATACTTGAAAATAAATGTATTCTTATAAATCGCATAGGAAAACTGCAAGAAACTAAAATGACAAGAGTTGGTGAAGAAAAAGAGATGAAAATACACATCAATCAATTTACACATTATATTTTTAATAATGGCAATAATTTAAAACTGTCAAAAGATTGAAAGAAACAATGAAAATGTATTCTTATTTTAAAAATATAATGTGTTATTTATTATTAATAATAAAAATATTATTAATAATAGAAATTATATAATTGTCTTCAAACAAACAGTAAGCGATTAAATTCTAAAATAGTTAAATTCTAAAAGTTGGTTTTCTCACTCTATGTAAATTAATGAAATGTATTACAATTAGCAATGTAAACATTTTCCGTTTCAGATGTAATCGAAAACTAGTTAACTAAAGTTTACAATCAAATAACAGTTTTCATTTGGACGCTTGGAACGAATTTTGTTTGTATCCGTCAGCGAATTCGCTCGCTCGAGTTAAATTGAATGTCAGTTAATTCGGAAGTTGAAAACAAAACAAATTGTCGTATGGCACGATGTTTCCTGATTGCTGAAAGTTTAACAGCGTCTAACAGTTTATAGATTCCGTCTGGTTGGGGACGAAGTAAACGTTCGTTATGCGTACACGCTAAACCAATCACACGACCTCCCCTCATCACTTACTCAGTTCCATCCTCTCAATCAATCTGTCTACACCGCTGTTTCTCTTATCTCCGTATTATGCTCTGTCAGTTTGTACGCCCGCTTCTTTTCTTAGTCTGTTAATCATCAATCGATTTGTCTATTTTATCTCTGATTTATTTGCTATTAATGTACATTAAGTGGATTGGCATAAACTCATTTGTTACAATTCCTCAGATACTTCAACAATGATGAAAACATAGTTACTTGTTTATTTGTCAGTATTATTCACATTAGTTGGAGTAGTTAGAGCATGTTTAACAAAAATGAAGTACGTAATAAAAATAATTATATAGAAAATAATGGATAATAAAATAGAAGGTAATAGATAATAAAATAGAAAATAACGATAACTTTAGAAAAGTTATCTTTGGAAAATATAACTTTAAAAATAATGGATAATTACAGAAAATAATGGAAAATAATGATGTTACCTATGTAGAAAATAATGGATGGTTTTATATTTACTGTAACGAGAACCGTATCGAACCGCCTAGAAAAGCCAAGAGCGTCCTTCCACTCGCCCTTCCCCCTTAGTAGCACAGGTGCTGCCTCAGTCAAAGTCGCGTTCAAGTATGTTCCAGGTTCTTCAAGACCACACTTGAAATACGCATTAGCGTCAGCAATTAAGTAACAATGGAAAGATACTAGAACACTTGCGCTACGTATATAAAGCGATAGCAGCCGGCTTGTCAGCTCAGTTGTGTTGAGCGATTTTCCTTATCGCGGATCGAGTGGCGATTTACACAAGTGCGGCGAAGTGTTGTGTTATAAGTAGTGCGGAATTCATGGAATTCTTTATAGTTGACATTATTATTGCCTGTGAACAGATTTTACTTGAATCTGTAAATAGATCTGTAAATCAACAAAATAGTAAGAAACTATTTTGTTGATTACAAATTATTATTTGTGATAATTAAAGCTAGATATTAATGACTTGATAGGTCTTTTTATTTTGTTTTCTACTGTACCGTACGACGATCAGAGAGACCGTCGCAATATATATATTGCAATGAGTAGAATATGCATAGAAATTAGTAATGGGACTCCGAGCATATGATAGCATGTCCAAATGAAAGTTTGTACAAGTAAAGACTGCGGGTTTGAATATTGTGTAATAGGCAACAAGAGACTTGTGCAAATTGTTAGTTTTAAGTAAATTTTAGACAATTAAAAAAACAACTAGTGCGGTGACGTGGTATGAAAATATGCTTAGGAATGTGGCGAGTGCGCGTGTGCGAGAATATGTAACTATTTTAGAGATAAGAATTAAAAAATATTTTAAATTCAATAATCTTCGTTAAAATAAAAATTTTGACATGAGGCTTATACCACAATACGCCTAATAAAAAGACCTATCGAGTAGCAGTATTTCGTTGTAATTTAAAGAACTGAATATATGAGTTTTTTAATAAAGGAAGTTTTATGACCTGTAGAAAAGTAATAAAATTATACTAGTTTTTTCGACAAGCTGCAATTTGCTCTCGGACAGCATAATACGAGGGACGTTCACGTCAATCCGGGACTTTTGCCAGACTGGAGTGTAAATGGAGATTCCTCCTCATTCTGTTGGTCGTACATATGAAGTACAAGTGTCAGCTATTACCGCATGGCGCGCTGTATTGTTTACACGTTAAACAATAACAACAGTCAGTCGTAAAGAACATGGCGTCTAATGCACATGTGGAACAGCGTGTTGTAATGAAATTTCTCGTGAATGAAGGCGTAAAACCCGGTGAGATTTATTCGCGACTCCTTGCACAGTACGGTGATGAGACTCTTAGTCGCAGTAAAACATTTGAGTGGTGCAAACGTTTTTAAAGAAAGCTGTACACCAGTGAGTGACGATCCTGGTCGAGGTGGTTCGGAGCCTACTGTAGTCATTCCCATGAACATTCAGTGAGTAGAAGAACTGATCCTTGATAATCGACGGATAACTTGTCAGCAAATTGCAAAAGAAATAAATGTGTCTGTGGGAACTGTAAACAAAATCATTCACGAACATCTGAAGTTCAGTAAGGTTAGTGCACGTTGGGTACCAAGACAGCTTTCTGCTTTCGACCGGCAAAGAAGGTTGCAAATCTGCAAGGAGTTAAAGCAACGTTTTGACAAAGAAGGCCAGCTTTTTCTCAATCGAATTGTTACCAGCGGTGAAACGTGGGTCCATCATTTCACCACGGAATCAAAACGTGCACTATAGCAGTGGGAGCATGTGGACTCACCACCTCCCAAAAAATTTCGAACAATTGCTTTTGCAGGCAAAGTTATGGCCTCAATTTTTTGGGATAAAAATGGCATCATTCACGTTAATTTTCTATCCCGTGGAATCAATATTAACAGTGAGTTCTACTGCAAAGTTCTTCAAGATGTGCACAATGCTCTCAAGAAAAAACAGTCTGGTGCGATCACTAAAGCCGTTCTGTTTGTGCAGGACAATGCACGCCCGCACACAGCCCATCGCACGACATTCACGCCACAAGATCTTGGCTGGGAGTTATTGCCACACCCCCCTTACAGTCCGGACCTCGCTCCCAGCGATTTTCACCTATTCGGGCCCTTGAAGTTGTTCCTGCGAGGCCAGCATTCCAACAGCGACGATGAGGTGAAGCAGTCAGTCCTATCTTGGTTTCGACGTAACGACAAATCTTTCTACACTGCGGGTATCCAGGCACTACTGATACGCTGGGATAAATGTATAAATGTAGCAGGGGATTACATCGAGAAATAAAAGTAGTTTTTACTATCATAAATGTGTTCCATATATATTAAAAATTAGTAGTCCCGGATTGACGTGAACGTCCCTCATACAAGAATAGTGACCTAATTGAAAATATACCTCGGTATTATAATTAAGCTAAAGAAAATATTACTGCGCAACAACAAACATTTACTACTATTCCTAAGCTGCAGAACTCGTTCACTATTCTGAACGAAGTACATCTACTGTTAGATGAATTTTGATGTCAGACAATTTTTCAGTTATTAGAAAAATTTCAAAAATTTAGATTACACTACAACTTTTTGTTTAGTAAATTAACAAAAGAAGACAATCGTCTAATAAACGCTAATGATTTTAAACATTTCGATTAGTGTTAAAATTACCTGTAATCAGACACCTGTCTGGATTTCACAATTGTTTCAATTTTTATACCCTTTTTGGGGCCTGGAGTTTTACAAATTTTGAAATTTCTAAAAGCAAATATTATATACAGATTTTAGCTAAAATTCTCATTAATTTGATACCCCACATAAAATTTGCGAATTTATTAAGATTTTGTCTAAGGCCGTGGTGTTTAAAAATATTTAAAATTGTAAACCTTGTCACTGCATTCAGATTTTAATCGAAACTCCCTTCAGTACGATAGGTTTCATGAATTTATGCTATTGTATCAAACTTTTTACCCTCACTTTGAACCCTTGCGTAAACAAATTTTGAGATTTTTAAAAATGAACACCAAAACTAGATTCTGACTAAAATGTCATTTCATTTGATACCCCACATGCAATTTTGATATTTTTTTATAATTCTGTCCTTTAAATTTTTGCAGAGGATCTATCTCAAAAACAGTAGCGTTCTGTAAGTTAAAAGTAAGGACACGCGTGCCAATTTTTACCATAATCGGTTGATGCGTTCCAAAGTTATACAGAGAGATAGATAGACGGGCAGATAAATGGTAAATGATCAAATTAAAAGTAAGAATTCGCTTGGTCCGTGCAAGATCAAAAGTTAGATAAATGTTTTATATAAGATTTACCAGAAGAATGTAAATTTTTAAATATAAAAAAGACCCTTTAACAAAAAGTAAAAACGATAATTGTAACCGAAACGATAAAACGAGCTTGTTTATCTGCTAAGCGGGAGGTAATACTGCGTTGGTAATAGAGGGGGGTGGGTCGATATACCTATAACAGATATTTTGAAACAATAATTTTATGGAACGGATATAACAGTGACTGAAAAGTTGAAAAACCTGTTCCGATTCAACGATAACTGAAAACTGAAAAGTCGAAATACTCGTTCCGATTACTCGCGGCCTCGGGGTTCCGAGGCGCGGGACACCCCTACGCAACCAACGAACTAACAAGCAAACGAGTGTTACGAGTATTAGGAGTATTAGAAGTATTACGAGTACACGAGTACAAATTTACTTTTTGGTGCTCAATACTTCATTCTGTGCACGTGCCGATTGCCATACAAGTACGAAGCGAAACAAAACAGCGAGGTTCAGAATATCTCTATGACAAAGAGACGAAGCTGTTTTTAATAAACGAAAATATTCATGCTTACGATACATTTATTTATTCTCGTGTGATACGCAGACATATAATATAGATTGTAATAACAAATTATATACTATACCAGTCACCAACTTGGTAAATTTTGACAAAGCGTATTATAATGTGTTAAAACCTACAGAGTGGGTGATAAGCCATATAGTACTTTTTGTTAATATGATTTCAAAGATGGTTTTAACTTCACGTAAATGATGAGATTGTTGTAACTCTTGTGGCTTACTGCTATGTATTTATTATATGTTTCTGATGGTTTTTGACTTTATTTGTTGTGATATTACGTGTAGTCTAAATTTCATTGCCTCAGTTTCTCAACTGATTTGTCTAACCAAAATGGAATCAATAGTTAAATATTAAGCCTATGTCAGTTTGGTTACTCCTAGTGAAAACTTAAGTTCGTATTCCCAAAGGGAGATAGTCCTATAAATTCTCTTGTTTGTTATTTTCTTTTAAACAGTAACAGCTTAATAAAGTCACAGTGTAAAGTAACATTGTAAATACTTTTATTTTCAATTTATTTCTTACTAGCAAAATACCCGTGCTTCGCTACGGAGTTTCACGTTGTACGTAATTGTACAATTATTGCTCGCTTAATAGTATAGGATTAGATAGATTGTACAAATTCTCAACTCTTAGTTTGTCTATTTACATTCATAGCAACAGCTATTTATTATTTATTTCGAGAAAATCGTTAGAGCCGTTTCCGAGAAAAAAAGGACATACATTTATTAATTAATTGAACTTCGAAATTTTCTCGACTATAAGAACCTGCAAACAACGAAGTTTTTTTCAATTTAAAACAATGATTAAAAACTCAGGACTAAATGTATTCGGGGTTTCCAGTAAACTGAGTTGTCAGCCATTTCATTTACAAAGTATGCAATTCCCGCGATAAATTTCAGTATTTCGTTTCTTGCCCCTTAGGAGTGAAAGTTTTTAAAACCGTTCCTTAGTGAGCACCTAAGACCTATGATGAAGCTATGTTAAAAGTTTCATTGATATCCATTCAGTGGTTTCAGAGATATCGTGATCAGTGAGTCAGTCAGTGGTATTTGGGTTATATAGATATCTATATCTAGCCGATTTACCCAGCGTTGCTCGGGTTCATAATTTATTCATAGGCTCATAGGAACCTATTCTTGTTCTAACGTTATATTACTTGTATATTGTATAATCTTCCTTATATTGTTACGTTCGCATTCTCACTGGAGGAATACTCTGTAGCGCACCTGTTTAAGAACATGTCATAAACTGTATTCTTATATCTGGAGAAGAATTCTGTTGTTCGTGATGCTCCTGCTCGATTTCTAACCCTGGGAGAGGGCGAACAGCTAAATTAGTTTTCAATAAAATGTCTACAGTACTTGCACGCGCTGCGTAGTTAACTGTCGTTTTATAATTCATTGTGTTAATGTTGAAATAAGGCATTTGTTAAATTAGTGTCTCCTAAACTTATTCTAACAATACAATACCTCTATAGATTTCAGCTTATCGATTTTTAAATTCAAACCGAAGCAAGTGCATTTATATTGTCTGAGCTCTGTGGTCTGAATACATTCGCTATCAAAACTTTGTTTTTTGTACTCGCTTATAACTTACTTCGATCTTAACTCTTAAACACTTTACACACTTTTTAACATTTTTAAATTCAAACTGAAACAACTCTGAATTCACACACTATTAAGACGTTTCTTAAGATGCATACACCACCTTTGATATCATAACCTATATCTTTATTTATAAGGATACAAATAAAAATAAGGATACGTATTATACAAATAAGGATAATACATATTTCGCGGGATCCGACCTAAGACTCCCCGGGTTCCGTGGATGAACTCCGGGGAAGGCCCGTCGGACGACTCCCGCGCTAGTTCCTACGCGGGAGACTTCCACCGATGCTATGGTAACAAGAATCTATTCTATTGGGTTGCCATAGTAACCAGATCTAATAGTTGTTTAAGACCCAAAGGACCCCCCAGAAGATCGTATCGAAAAAAAAACACCTGTCCTATGTTGGTTCTCCCGTTGCGTAAAATATTTGTGCCAAGTTTGGTTGAAATCGGTCCACTGGTTTAGGAGGAGATGTGGAAGACCCCAAAGGACCCCCCAAAGGATCGTATCAAAAAAACACTTGTCCTATGTTGGTTCTCCCGTTGCGTAAAATATTTGTGCCAAGTTTGGTTGAAATAGGTCCAGTTGTTTAGGAGGAGATGTGGAAGACCCCAAAGGACCCCCCGAAGGATCGTATCGAAAAACACCTATCTTATGTTGGTTCTTCCGTTGCGTAAAATATTTGTGCCAAGTTTGGTTGAAGTCGGTCCAGTGGTTTAGGAGGAGATGTGGAAGACCCCAAAGAACCCCCAAAGGACCCCATCGAAGAAAACACATATCCTATGTTGATTCTCCCGCTGCGTAAAATATTTGTCCCAAGTTTGGTTGAAATCGGTCCAGTGGTTTAGGAGGAGATGTGAAAACCCCCAAAGAACCCCCCAAAGGACCCCATCGAAAAAAACACCTATCCTATGTTGGTTCTCCCGTCGCGTAAAATATTTGTGCCAAGTTTGGTTGAAATCGGTCCAGTGGTTTAGGAGGAGATGTGGAACATACATACATAGATGCAATGGGGGGGGGGTTGCCCCTTAGGAGTGAAAGTTTTTAAAACCGTTTCTTAGTGAGCACCTAAGACCTATGATGAAGCTATGTTCAAAGTTTCATTGATATCCATTCAGTAGTTTTGCTCTACGTTGATTCTATGTCAGTCAGTCAGGCAAACTACCCCCCCTTTTTCCCCCTTTAAAGGTCGAATTTACAAAAATCCCTTCTTAGCGGATACCTACATCACATAAGGAACCTACATGCCAAATTTCAAGTTTCTAGGTGTTATAGTTTCGGAGATTTCGTGATGAGTCAGTGAGTGAGTCAGTGGTATTTCTCTTTTATATATATAGATAACAAATTATATAATACAGGTGTATGTATAATAAGTATATAATAGCAGGTATTTGTACGTGTTATTTTTGGAACAGTTTTGTTTGTACTTGTAACACTAGTATTATCAAATACTAGTTTATCACACCTCTAGTTGGTAAACCCTTCGGCACCACAGTACTAAACGCTTTAGAATTGCCTGAAAAAGTGCTTGAGTTGGTGAAAACTTTCATAAAGAACGACGTGCCTTATTCAATTGCAAACGAAAATTATTCGTAGAATCTTAATCGATAAAACAGTTCCAAAAATTACTGCAAAACCTGCTAGAATGTTACCGTGCGAGAAGGAATTATTTTAAATTAACAAAATGCACAAGAAAACCTGAAAACCAGCACAGAACGATCACGAGAGTATACACTGCAAAATCAAGGTGCTGCATAATTTAGTTTTTCACATGTAACGGCGTCTTCGGCGTTTTAATTTTTATAATTTATTAATTCTTCCAATTCATTTACACTCTTTACCCACACATTCTAAGATCATCTTCCAATTGTGAAAAAATAAACCTCGTAAATTTAAGTCATAATGCTAACGAAAAAATGAAATTTACTTTGAACACACGGGTACCGTCAACTGCCAGACGCTTCTCTTGTAATAAGGAAGATAAGAAAGAACAAATGCATAATCTTACTAATTCTATTCAAAGGAGAATTATAAGGCAAACTTTACCTAAAATGTTCCCACAAGTTCTTGATTTACTTTCATCAGCAGTTTCATATAAAGACACCGCAATTGCTTGCTTACCTGAAACAAATCGTAAATATTATTAATACACATGTTGAATCTTAAAAGTAAAATATCAATTAACTATCACGTAATTAGGTACAATATACATTCATTCTTCGTTCAATGGCTTCTTTTATCTTCTCGTTCCAAATGTTTAATCCTCTTTTCCGTCTATTTTTTTGTCTTTGTGCCTAGCACTTCATTAACTATCACTAAAATTATAATTGACACTGGAACCGGCAAAGAGCTAACATAAGAAATTATGACCAACCAAGGTGTCAGAAAGGGATGCACTTTATCGCCTACACTGTTCAATAGACTAAGGATGTTCGAAAAGTCCCGGACCATAGGGGTTTACAATATGTGTTCAATATGGTTACCGGAAGTGTCGAAACATAAGTGTAAACGATCTCCCAAGTTCCGCAGAATGTTGGCCACCAAGCCAGGTGTTACAGAACGGCACTCAGTTGTGATTCGCTCACGCAGATGGTTTATGTCCATGATCTTGACAGCATAAACTTTGGATTTTACATAACCCCACACAGCAAAATCCATTGGGTTTAAATCTGGAGATCGTGGAGCCCATTCCACTCGTCCCCTACGGCCAATCCACTGTGGGAAGTTTTCGTCAAGCCAATCACGAACTTGTGTACCATAATGGGGGGGGTGCACCGTCCTGCATAAACCATTCTGGTCTTGGACCCAGCAGATCCAAATCAGGCAATAATGAATCTACTACATTTCCAAATAATTTTCACTGTTAACTGTTCCGTCAAAGAAGTAAGGGCCAATGATCCGGTCTTTCCACAAACCACACCACACCATGACGCGAGCTGCTCCTTGTTCCTTACTGCTGGAAAACTAGTGCGGATTACTCTCGGACCAGTAACGTAAATTCTGTCGGATCACCTCTCCGTTTACGTAAAAGTTAGCTTCGTCAGAGAACATAACTTTTGATAAAAACTGTGGGTCCTCTTCCAACTGTGCCAAAAACCAATCGCACATTTCCACACGCCGATCCGGATCATCATCTGACATGTGGTGTAACACTTGTAACTTGTACGGGTGAAACTTATGTTTTTTCAAAATGTCCGCGACTGTTGATCGAGGAACGCCCACTTCCAAGCTTGTTCGGCCAATTGATTTCTTTGGACTTGCTGCTACCTTTGCCAAAACCCCTTCCACCACATCTTCTGGTGTCCTTGGACGTCCAGATCGGGGAGCATCTGCCACACTACCTGTAGCCTGGAATTTCCTTAACAGTCTGCCAACCGTGGTGAGCAACACTGGCTCTCGTTCCGAGTGCCTCAGATTAAATTATGCTGCAACGTCTCTGTTGGAGAATCCTTCTCTTCCACAGAGGAGGATAAGCTCCACCCGCTCTTCAGTAGTCAACATTTTTCAGTACTGCAACAAACAAAAACACAACCCAATTAATGAAATCCCTATGGTGCGGGACTTTTCGGACATTCTGTATATATAGATGACCTCGTGCGAGGATGGAAACAAAGTGCTCCTCTACGTATACAGATTAGCCGACACGAGTTCCTAAACACTATGTTGTTTGCCGATGATCAATTTGTAATCCAAGATAGTGAGGGTTACAACTGGCTATCCACAAACTAAATCTGTTAACAAAAGGTTATAATTTGAACATTTCAATAGGAAAAACTAAGACCATGGCATTAATAGGAAAAGATTCCATTCGGTCAAAAATTGTAATTGAAAATAAAATTTTAGAACAAGTATCACATTTCAGTTACCTAGGATGTGATATTACATATGAAGAAGACAAAGATATTCTTAATAAAACAAACAACTTCCAAAGAATATGTGTGGGTCATTACGGAGAACACTCAAAGGAAAGACCACGGAAGAAACACAAATAAAATTCTATAAGGTGATGGCAATCCCCATGGTATTATACGGGTCCGGGTCCGAATCATGGGCACCAAGAAAGAAAGATTATAAACAGATGGAAACGTCTGAAATGAAGTATCTTAGATCTGTGAAAGGTTGTATAAGATTAGATCACATAAAGAATGAAGATATAAGACAGGAATTTAAAATACAACCAGTAACGGAACTAGCGAAAAACTATAAAAAATAGATGGAAAGACCATGTTATGCGCATGTCTCCAGAAAGAACTCCAAGAAAATCCTGAATTATAAGCCAACCGGAAGAAGAAATGTTGGCAGACCGAGACGGAGATGGTGAAGCCGGAACAGGCAACCTGCCTAATCCTGGACAGATAGATGATGATGATGATACATTAATTCAAAGTAAAAACTACGTCATAAAAGTTAATAACTTTTGGTTTGCATAATTAAAAGCATGTATACACATGAATGAGAAACATGAATCTGTACTGAGTTGTTTGAAATCAGAGAACGTTGTTAGTATAAACGAATTCATATGAAATTCATCATAAAAGTAAAAAAAAAATACAAGGCAATTTCTTTAAAAAACGTTCAAAAATGTCGCTGTATGAATTTTAAAACTGAGATGTGTGTGTGTGTGAATGTCCGTGCGCGCATGTGTGTAAATTTTAGTAACGTTTTAGCGTAGTTAACGTCCGTTGGCGTTTATGTGTCTGCCCTTGCTTTCAGGCTCGTTTAAGGGTAAACGCTTTCCGTATTAGCGTCATCACAAAACCAGATGGCAGGCTGGCAGATGACAGACGCAATCGTGCTGTTTTACAGCTAAAAGCCTAACACAATTACGTCTGTCTCTGGCGTACCATTCAACGCCGCGTGCCTATATTCCATAACACTCGACCCCTCCACCGTCAGACTTTAAACACTATGTCTCTTTAAATATTTTTCTCTGGCTGTTTGCTGCTCTTTAATGACATCGCACTAAACATTATGATGCTCTATTCTTATCGATGTTTCTTACATATATTAGTACGATCTCTGAGATGCAGAACTTGTTTACTATTTTAAACTAACTACAAATTCGTATTATTCATTACATTTTGATATTACAGATGGGTATATACTACATTTGTTAAATCTAATCTGCAAAGATTCTGGATTAGAAATGTCTACACATAAGACCAAGGTGATGGCTTTTCGTTGAACTGATCCCGTACAGGCAAAAATTGTTTTGGATGGTACTGGCCTGGAACAAATCAACAATTTTGAATACCTGGGCTACAGTGTGTATTATGTGGCAAGCAATGACGTTGTGAATATGTTGTATAGGTTCAACCTTATATGCGGAACGATCAGGTAAACTTTTAAGTCAGCAAGCAAAGAAACACGCCTAAAATTCTACAAGGTGATGGTCCTTCCCATCCTGATCTCCTCGAACAACATCCGATGGTCAGCGTTGTAGAAAGGAACTGCAGAGTCCTCCGACTGGCGCAGTCAGCAGCAGCGGCTGTGTTCACCAACGAAGGTCCCGACCCAACGCTTCGTGGTGTTGATATAGTTGAAAAAATGAGTTTAATTATTAAAGAAATGCGTTCCGGGTACGGAGAACAGCGGAGGATTATAGATGGATAACAAGGGTGAGAACTGAAGTCCTTTGAGAATGAGAAGAAACAGAGGGAAGCCTCAAAGTTACTGAAGAGTTGAAGGGGAGTAGGCAATGGAAAAACGAGATAGGAAAACCAAATATGATTGAGGACTAGTTGAGAAGAGGTAAGCAGTGACAGCTATAAATATCCTCTATGTAAATAACACGAAATATAATATTTTACTCTACAGCCAAATTAAACAAAGATTTTAATTTAAACAAAGTACTGAGGTGAGCTTCTCAGTTAGTTCCCATTAACGACGACGACTATAAAGTATTTCTTTCCATTTTCTTACAAACACTGCTTAACTTTAGTGTAAATCCTTGTTGCTCTGCAGCGCACGATATTTCACCTCGTGGTCTCAAACACTTGAAATAATTAATTAAAAACACACTGCTGTGACGAAGTGGACTGCTCCACTCACTTAATCAAAATAATGGAGATTCACTTTAGGAGATTTCAAAACAATATTTTCTTCTTATAAGAAGAAAAAATGATTAATTATCCAAGTGTTTTTACTGGAAGCTGTTTAGTGTTTCCATTGATGTTTACATACGAAAGGCAAAAAGCAAATTAATTTAATAAACTGTGTAGTTTGTTATTTTTAAGAAAAGTTTATTTTGCTGTTCCAATAATGGTTAACGTTAGATTACCTACACATACATCTGTATCTCTCTTGCACACACACACACACACTCACACACACACACACACACACCTCCCTTCGCACATATTTTATTAGATTCCTCTATGAGTAATTAAAAGTGATCGTGGGTGCCATGATCAGGAGCCGCAAAAGGCTGCAAAGTTTGAAGGAAGAAGAAGATGATAATATTATTACGACTGTTTCACGGATCGTCGTATCGTGCAGTGGAAACAAAATACAGAAACTAATGAAGTCACTAATTACCAACTTTAATTAGTCTCAAATAACAATTTGAAATCAACAAGGTACTCTCACACAAGTTAAATTTGTCCACGCGCTATAATAATTGTCAACTATTAAGAGTTCCGCACTAATTATAGCACAATGATCACTTTTCACTAATCCGCAACAATCACTTGATTCGCACTCTATAATGTCGCCAGATGTAACTGATTGACTAAGCCGGCCGCTGTTGCTTATATAGTCCCGCAGAAATTTTAGAATAATTTTCTTTTCTTTTGGCGGCGTACCGGCATTATTTGCGTAGTTAAGAGTTCTCTGGAACAGTCTGGAGGCTATGTGTTTGCATGGCCTTGACAAAGGTATTACTCGCTGGGCTACTCGAGAAATGTGTAGAATGACGCTCTGGACTTTTCAAGATCGTTACATAATTATCGTAGCAATATAATTTTATAGAAATAGACAAGCAAGCTTTCTGAAATGAAAACATATATACATTTGTTTGAACACATGCATTTTTTCGGACAACAGTAAAGACATTTTTCACATTCTAGCTTTCAACTTTACAATATTTCCAATCATCATCCTTCAGCTTCCTCTGTGCCGTTGCATTCCTCATGCCTTCTATCCAAGTCGTCCGCGGCCTTCATCTTTTTCTTCCTCCAGGAGGGTTCCATTTTAGTAATGTCGTTGGCCAGCTCTGTTATTGAGCATAAGGGACGTATTCCCGTATAGTCTTAGTGTTTTTGGATGAACCGTGTCATTTATACTAGTAAATACATTCATGATTTCCATTATTTCTTCATTTTTACCGTATGCAGCAATTTAAGTATACAGCACCTTCTTCACAGTATCCTATTTCCATGGCTCGTAATCGTTTTCTCATATGTTCTGCAGTCTCCCCCATATGTTACAGTACTTTCCATTATTGTCTTATATGTTTTGGTTTTTGTTTCGGGCCTCAGTTGAGCGCATAAAAAAAGTTCAAATGTAACAGACTCGTCACTTGTTTCCCTGTCCTATACGATTTTTTATTTATGCTACACCTGTGCCGTTTTTTTAACCGTGACCCTAAGGTATTTGTACGAATCGACTCTTGACACAATTACTCGCACCAATAAACCTTTCCATGTATTTCTGACGACAATATTGTTACGACGGTCTAACTGATATCTGTCGTATGGTACAGTGGAAACCATAATACAAGACACCAGTTAGGTCACTAATCACCTGCTTTAATTATCACAATTAAACAGTTTATAATCAACAAGATAGTCCCTTACAACAAATCAAATAAAAATTGTTCACATGCAATAAAAAATGTCAACTAATAGATTACCGCACAATTATAAAACGCATAGCACTTTGTCACAATACTACGAACCGCACTAAAATAAATCGCCACTTAAACGCACTGTGTAATCGCCCGACAACAACTGAACTAAGCGCCGATGAAGTTTTGTATTTATACCCCGCTGAGATTCCAGCATATTCCATACCACGCGTCTACTAGAAAACACTAGAACTAGTGATTTGGTTGCGGCCTTGAATACAGCGCGCGCGGACCGGTATGGTCTGGAAAAGTCTCAATGCGGACGCGTGACAAATGTCACGTAATTGTCCTTCATCTCAAAGTAGTAGGAATATGTACGCACGCACACATTACAGCCGGATTCTACTGAAGTAGCCGAGAAACACGTAGCGTGTTCTATATAGTATGTCATAACAATATAGTCTTATCTATGGTTAACATATCACCCCATTTATTTTATAATTCAGCCGACGTAGTAACCATACAACAGACGTCATCTTCAACTTCGAGTGCATGAAAATATTCACGTTCTAATAATACCTAAATCTTATTGAAGAACATTTCATACCTATTTACTAGTCAGATTGGCCGACACAGTGTTGTACTTGTATCATGTTTTAAAGCCATTGTATAGTGACTGGAAATTTAAAAAATAACTTCATATCTAATGCTGTAGATGTTACGGGAATTACTTAGCTTACACAAATACATTTTTTTTTTTACAAATTTTATTAACTCCAATGTGTAGAGTAATGTTGGTAGGGGCGCAAAATTATATGATGTTTAAACAGAGGATCACATTTTTCAGATTATTAATTAAGCTTACAGCATCATCTTTTGAAAACTTTTGTCGCCAAAACTTTTAAATAGCAACACTTATCATTGTCTGATGAGTTTCCATTGATTTTTATCACAGTTAAAATATTGAAAATATAATGCTCCGAATACTGTGGTCGGCTTCAGGTATTATTTATCAGATAATTTAAAACTAAGTACATTAGACGTTTTACGTGTTTATTTTACAAAATTCAGTTATTAAGTTTTATCAGATCTGTAAACAATAGAATATTCTCTCCATTGTAAGAACAATCAATGGTAACAGTATTTCAAGGCATGAAATCAACAAGAAAGAGAATAATTATTATTTATAAAATTATAGAACACGACAGCCGTTTTATTTATGTGGGGAATGATATTGGCTACGAAAAGATTTACGATATTGATTTTAAATGAAGCAAGTTATAGAAGATCTGTTTAAGAATCAATTCTTTTATATACAAGCAAAGTACGTTGAGAGACAAAATTAAAGTTTTACGAAGTTATGGCGGCCACTCTACTGCCGTATGGAAGTCGTCACTGATGACAACTGAGAAACAAGAAAGTAAAATATAGGCTTTGGAAAGTGTTTCATACTTGATCATATAGAGAATGAGGACATAAAAGAAGAATTACAAGTTTTCGACTTGAATGGCTGATTAAAAGATTATAAACTACGGCGAAAAAAACATTTGTAAAGGGTTTCAGATTCATGCTGGCGTAACTGCTTTGTAAATATAAAACTATTACAGAGACCAAGGAAGAGATAGCTGGACTATCTTTGAAAGCGAACATCTTTCAAATAATGATTAAAACATCCTAAAATCAATAAGATATTTATAAACCCGTCAAAGAAAGTACAGAAAACAGTGGAGCTGAACTGCGGGAAATTAGTCAAAGAAAAAGGTCACGTATTAGAGCGGGAAAAGTGTGTTTCTGGAGACGAAGTTGTAAAAAAACATATTAAACAGAGTATGAAACGAATTAGACACTGAGAAAAGCATCATCATCATCATCATCATCATCATCATCATCATCACTACTTCAAGGACTAGGCCTTAGACCTATTCCGGAACCCATCTCCTCCTCGGTTTGCCGATATCTTTCTTTCCAGTAGGGATAACCCAAGGTAGCCACAGATAGTCGGAAGGGAGGTAACGTGAGGGTAAGACTAAGATAAGAGTTTACGGATGAGATCAAGACGGAACGAGAAGTAGAGAAACTGGCTTTGGAAAGGACAAAAATGTCTAAACCTTGAGAAAAAGAAGAATAAGAAGAAGAACATATACGAGGAGTATTGTGTCGCAACAGAGAAACAATTATAGAAAGACATGTATTATAGCAACTGTAGTGCCAGCAACGTTGTGGTAGGTGTGGAGTGACATTGACAATGACTGCAACGCTTTCTGTATTTCAGCAACAATTATAGCAAGGCATGTATTATAACAACTGAATTGGCAGCAACGTTGTGGTAGGCGTGGAGTGACATTGACAATGACTGCAACGCTCTCTGTGTTTCAGCAACAATTAATATCAATTTGTGAGTAATGTCTACGTAGATAGTTCGTTAGACTGAACGGTTTTAACCTACATACAACATACATCTCAACACAGAATTACATAATTGGAATACGTATTCGAGTATCAATGGCTATAGAGGAACTAATAACTATTAAAGTTATTATTATTATTCCGGCTGTACAATGTTTACACATTTTCCGGAACCAAAGATTACAGATGATTATCGTTCCCTCAATATAGTCTGAATTTCTTCTATCCATGTGATACATGGTCATCCACTTTTCCTTCTTCCTGGTGGGGTCCATTCCATACCTGTCCTTGGCTATCTTTCCTGTACCATTCTTTTCGTGTGTCCATACTATTGTAATTTTTTTGTTTCGATAAAATGAACAATTGAATTTTTTACATTCATTCTGTCTTTAATGACTTCATTCCTAAATTTCTTACGTCTGGATACTCTTGCCGAACTTCTCCAAAAGTCCACTTTGTTCTTGTGTGTTTATTAGTAGTCCAAACTTCTAAGCCGTAAGTCATGATACTTCTAACAGTGGTTTTAATATTTTGATTTGAGTTTCTGCTGTAATTTGCTTATCCCACAGGATTTCGTATCTACTATTAAAGTTATACGTAGTCGAATTGGTAAGGAGATATTTCTCTCTTCATCATTCTTCTTCTTCTTCTTCTTCTTCTTCTTCTTCTTCTTCTTCTTCTTCTTCTTCTTCTTCTTCTTCTTCTTCTTCTTCTTCTTCTTCTTCTTCTTCTTCTTCTTCTTCTTCTTCTTCTTCTTCTTCTTCTTCTTCTTCTTTTTCAGAGTTTTTAATTTATTGTTTGCTATTATTAACGCACACTTATCAGCTCGGTAGAATTACTTACAGTCAAGGGTTTTGACAAAACCAATGAAATGTACCAGAGTTGATCAAAAAGTTCATGCAGCTCTTGTTTATTTTAAAAATTATACCTTCATTCATCGACACTTATACTGCCCCCTTCAAAGTAGTCTCAGTCGAATGTAACACGATTAAGCCAGTCGTTTTTCAGGCTTCATAATGTTTCAAGCATGGAATTTTTGGTACAGCATTGAGCACGCTTAGCGATTTCGATTTCCGTCTTCAACGGTCGCTAAAAGTTGTACTTTCGAGGAAATTATCACTACTGGGATGAGGAATGATCGCGCTGGGACACATCTGGTGAACACGACAGGTGCCATGTCATCATTATGTCGTTTCCTTTTGCGCAGCCTGGCAAAATTCTTAATAATGACGTGGGTCCAGGCATATTATAAGTCTGCAAATTTTATACATTATTTTTCCGTAAATTTGGGCGTTTTCTACGAATAGATTCATACAAATGGCGTAACATTTTCTAATACTACTCTTTACTTACCACCACACCTAGCGACAAAATTTCGTGCAACACAAAAAACACAATCTTTATCTGACAACCACGATCTTCAATTCATTTACGGAAGCCTTTGAAGCTTGTAAACCGCTTTTTCACGCACAGCAGTCTCGCTAGAAGCCTTATGAACACGTTTAATAGGGCAGAGCAGTTTATCTCACAGTTTACACAAAATTTAATACATGTTTTTCACTCTTCCATTGTAGTTTTTTTTTAATTTATTGGAGATCTGTAATCTGTTCGACTAAGCGAATATTTAACAAATTGGCTGACAACACACATACAGGATTATGAAGATCTGACCATTGACAGCTCTTCTTGTTTTTGATAATAGATTAAAGAGGTACACAAAATACAAAACTAAATGATAAAACATGTAAACAAATGAACAAAAATCACTTCCACTTCCTGCTGGCATGATACAATAAGTTCAAATGTTAAACACTGGGCCCATAAGGCACATATACAGGTTGACATTAACACTTATTAATGACACGAATACAAAAACATATAGAACAGATATCACAGACAGTGCAATACAGAAAATAGAGAGAATATATTATTAGTTAAACCTGAATAGTAAGTCTAATAGTTTGTGCCCTTTTTAGTCTATAAATATCTTCACTGTTGTCTAACAAATTAATTGCCAGGTGGTTAGGATGCTGTTCTAATTTGGAGATGCGAGTCCTGCAGAGGCGCATAATTAATTCTCTCACGGTTGGAACTTTGAGGTAGCGGTGTATAGAGTTCTTGGAGACAAACCATGGAGCGTCGACTATTGATCTTAAAGTTTTGGACGGAAAGCGCTGGATAATCTCAGTATTACTTGTACTAGCAGTACCCCAAAGTTGAATACCATAAGTCCATACCGGTTTAAGAACTGCTTTATAGATCAATAGTTTGTTGACGAGACTTAACCGTGATTTTCTGCCTATCAGCCAGTAGATGTTTCTGACTTTGTGATTAAGTTCAACCTTCTTAGATGTTATATGTTTTTTCCATGTTAGTCTCCTGTCCAGATGCATCCCAAGGTACTTAGCACTTTCAGCTTGCGGTACTGGTTGACCGTTAATTGTTACTGGAGGGCAGTTTGCCTTACGTGTGGTGAAGGTAACGTGGACTGACTTGGATGAATTGATTTTTATGCGCCATTTATCAAGCCATAACTGAACGTTGTTTAATGATTCTTGTAGTACAAGAGATGCTATTGAGAGGTCGGAGTGTGTCGCTAGGATTGCTGTGTCATCGGCGTAGGTAGCAACAGTAGTTTCACTTGCTGACGGTAAGTCCGAGGTGAACAGGAGGTAGAGCAGAGGACCCAGGACACTACCCTGCGGAACACCTGACCCCACTGGTAATAGAGGAGAAGTAGCATCCGAGTACTTGACTTGAAACACTCTGCCCACTAAGTAGGAATGTAGAATACGGTAACAATTATGTGGCAGATTTTTTTATATTTTGTACGAGTCCAAGATGCCAGACTTTGTCAAATGCCTGGGAAACGTCGAGAAACACACCTGAGCAGAACATCTTGGATTCCAACGATTTATTGATAACATTTGTTAGTCTGTGTATTTGTTCTACCGTAGAGTGTTTTTCTCGAAAGCCAAATTGGTGATCCGGAATTAGGTTGTTTTCTACAATTGTTGGCATAAGTCGTTTTACAAACAGCTTCTCAAAGATCTTACCAAATATCGGTAGAAAGCTTATGGGTCGATAAGAAGAGGGCTCTTGAGGGTTTTTACCAGGTTTTAAGACCATGATTACTTGAGCCGATTTCCAGAGAAGAGGAAAATATTCAAGTTTGAGTATGGCGTTGAAAATGTATGTTATTAGTACAACGCCTTTGTGAGGCAGCTCCTTTAGAACTTTCCCCGATAGTAAATCAATGCCGGGAGCCTTTTTACTTTTCAAATTATACAGGATTATTTCCTTTATTTCGTTAACCTTAAAAGGCGTAATAGGTAGAGTCAGTTGGAGCGGGGAGTGTAAATATCTTTATACCTCTTCATCGAAAGAGATGTTCTTGCTGGCTTCAGGTTGAAAAACGTTGACCAAATGTTCGGCAAAAGTCTGGGATTTCTCTGTATTGCTTCGCGCCCAGCTACCATCTGGTTTATGTATTGGTGGTATTTGTAATAGTGCCCTTTTTAATCGTTTAGTAGCCTTCCACAAGGAATAATCAGTACTTTCATTACGTGACAGATTTTCTAGATAATCCTGAATCCCTTCATTCTTTAAATTTTCTAACAATCGTTTTAGTTTTCTGGCCACGGAATTCCACTTTCTTTTATCATCCAGATGATAAGTATGCTGCCAAATTCGTCACAATCTACGCTTCTCTGCTAATTTCTTTCGGACAACCAGAGGAAGGTTTAAGTGCTTATTCTTCGCTGTATTGCAAGGTGCTTCCCAGGCTGATTTTTGAAAAGTACTGGTGAGATAATTTACAGCCGCATCCGATTCAGCAGGCGTGTGGAGTGGAAGTTCTAGCGAGATATTATCATTTATAAGCTCTCTAATGTAGTCCCAGTCAGTATTACGATTTGAGAGTGTTGGTAGACTTTCAAACACAATTATAGTATTGCTAATATTGGCAATAATTGGAGTGTGGTCAGAGGACAAATCAAGGCAAGATTCAACTTTGTAGTATTTATGAGACAAGTCTCGTATTAAAAAACTTACTGAATTAGCTGTGAAATCTAAACTATACATCAAATAGGGCTACAGTTTTAGAAGATTGTCACTAACGTGTGTACCAACATCAGATAAAAACAGTTTTTTAATCGGACAAATGTAGCGGTGAAAATAGCAAAATTGCACAAACGCTTTGATCAAACCTCGCATGTATCCATCACTGGACTTCTAAGTGTCCGGGTAGCACAATTTCAGAGCAATAAACTAACAGTAAATATTGAGTGGCTTTACGAAAGACAGCCTTTATGAGAAAGGAGAAGACGTTAGGTTGTAAGAACACTGCCAGGAACGCTAGGATTTCAATTAAAATCTTTTGTATGAAATGCGGTTCCGTATGGTTCTAAAATATGGTCTAAAGGGTAACATTTTTTTCATCAGACACTTGTAGCGGTAGAAATTGCAAAACACAGACAAACGTTTTGAACAAACCTCGTACGTAACACGTAATGGAATTCGACTTTACTTCTATCGTGAAGCACCATAATGCACGTTATGTATACAGAATCTTAGTCAAGCGGTAAAATAAATTTAGAAATACTTTTGTAATATTAAAGTACATTCAGTAATCTCATATAATAATTACTGTATTTACCGTCTAACTAGGTTGCGGAACATCTGAGCGTTATCCGCGACAGACGCAAAGTCAACAGTTCTGCAGTAAGTAATTCAATTACTCGATGCTTCCGCGCAACTGATTCATAGAGATAAAGAGAATTGCTCTCTTTGTTTTATCACATTAACTATTTCTTGCAGCTATGATAGTTTTATGGAATACATTAAATGTTTAAAGACGTTTCTATTACGCTGACTAAAGATCGCATGAACCAAGTTAAGTCGCTAGTTAATTGTATTCCTGTTTAAGGTTTTACTGTTGTGTTTTCGATTAGAGTAAGGGACTAATATTCTTCTTCTTCTTCTTCTTCTTCTTCTTCTTCTTCTTTTTCCCCTCTTCCTTTGAGTAAGGGAATGTATTCATAATATTCAGTTCCTGCCGTATATCTGTATTTCTTTTGTGATTATGGACAGTATACCCTGCCACGTGTCTGAGAAATCTTATTTCAGCCGCTTGGATACGTCTGGCCTGGCCTTTCGTTAAAGTCCAGTTCTCAGACCAGTATGCAACTATGCACCACGTCGTTGCTTGCACTATAAGGCACACTGTAGCCCAGGTATTCGAAACTGCTAACTTGTTCCAGGACAGTACCATCTATAACAATTTTTCCCCGTACGGGATCGCTTCCACAAAAAGCCATCACCTAGGTTTTAATTGTGGATATCTGAAATCCAGAGTCTTTGCAGATTCCATTTAACAAATGTATACCCATCTTCAGTCTGTTTTCAGAGTCCGACAGAATAGTCTGATCGTCCGCAAACAACAAAGTGTCAATTGTAGAGTGACCGATCACAAAATGCTCGGGAAGACACATCTGCCAGTTTTGTGTGACATCGTGCAATTCTCAGACCCATAAAGAAGTGTGGGAAGGACCTTCACCTTGTTGAATTTTAGGCGTGTTCCTTTACTTGCTGACTTGAGCAAGTAAGTTGGACTTATGCAACTTATTCACAATTTATGACATCTTATTAACAGTTACTGGTATACTAACTTGGACTAGGTATCTACCGTGTTAGGAGCGTCTTGTAGTAACGCCGACCTACATTCAACACACAAACGCAACATGCATCGCTTAATTCGAGTACGTACGTTCTCCACCATCGTTGATTATGAGAACACTTAATTACGTTTACTAACATTATACCAAGGCGATATAACCGTACATCTGGTAGTATCTCATTCGAGCGTGTGTTAACAATTATGGCTGTCGTCTTCAGTGTCGCTTTTAATGCTCTTGTAATTAATATGAGCGTCGTGTTGTACGGAAATAACACGTAGTAAGTGACTATTCAGATAATTACTTCAAAGCAGTTTTAGAGTTAAATACGTCTTAGTGTTTAACACTTATATGTGTCTGGCATTTCAGAAAAGTCTTTTCAAGGAAAATTAGATGACACATTTTAAATATTTGAAAAGTCTGACAGTTGCCTCCTAAATTGAAATCATATGGAATGACTGTAGTTACACTTAAAAAAAATATCATAATAACATTGGATATGCAAGAATTGCTAATTAGAAGATCTCCACATACAAGATAACGCTAAATGGCTTTTTATAAGAGGAAATGTTGTTGTACCTTTTATTCACAGCTGTGGTCAGCAACTTTTGATCCGTCCGGCTAGTCCTTATTTGAGGCAATTTAGTAGTGATTATGTCCTCTAGATATGTTACTAGCGTATCGCAGGGTAAGACGTATGGTGGGGCTGCCACCACAGCCCGATTATCTGTCTGGGTGTTCTCCCATAAACTGGCTATCTTACGAGACTAAAGAGACCAGTTTTCCCTCTTTAGATATCCATAAGGATCTTTAATGTGGTGGTTTCTCCTTGCCTCCCACATCCTACGTCGTTGACCAATGGAAGGTCGTCCGTCTTTAAGGGCAATTTCTTACCCCAAGGGCAAGAGGGTGCCCTAACCTCTACTTGACAATGACAAGCAGCGGAGGGACAGCTTATACCGGCTGTCACTCGGTCTCCAAAGCCGCGTTAGCCACCTGTAGGTGTTGGTCAGCCCCCAACACTTGGAGATGCGGCTGGATATCCCCCTTTATCAAGGAATGAAACCATAATTCATTACTCATCTTTTCAGGACTTTGGGGAACAATGCGGGTGAAATGAGATTTCTCAGGCACGTGGCAGGGTATACTCTTCATGATCATAGACGAAACCACGGTGCAATGATGTTAAGTTTAAATTGCGTCTAATATCCTCGTTCCTTCTTCGATCCAAGAGAGAACAACCTTGTGTCCCTCTCAGAAATTTTATTTCGGCTGCCTAAACCATCTGCACGTCCCTTTTACTAAGAGTCCATGTCTCACTAGCATACAGGAATTTGGGGACAGCCACAGTTTTATAAAATTTCATTCGGCTGTTTTATTTTTCAAGTAGGCCTACCTATGAATCGTTCCACAGATGCGTCTAAATTTTGTTAGCTTCTATCCCAATCAATATCTCTTTTTACGTTATATAATCTCAATATTTGCCACAACTATAAGGAACTATAAGGATGGGTTTACGCCTCTGGAGTTGCAAATTGAACGTAACAGTAAGAATGGACTGAGCAGTTGCGTACCTAGGCCACTGGATGCCCGGGGTGGATTCCTTCCTGAGGCCTCTCTCCCATAAGACGGGTGTTTATAAACCAATTTGTCTTTTAAGTAATACATAGCAAAAACACTTTACTGTTATATATTTATTGTCTAATCACCGTATTGATACATCTAGTTAGAAACTTTGTAAGAAGCTGTAGTAATATTTGAAATAAAAATCCACTTTCATATTAATATTGTAAATACAAAGTTTAAAGAAATAATAGAAGTAATTTTATTTGTAGACTGCACTAAATGTATTACAATACTTTATAATATACAATAAACTGATATACTGCAAAATAAGTTTAGCAATGCTGCAAACAACACTTGGCAATTTTTTTTCAAGTCAGTTAGCAGATTTAGTCAAATAAGGTGAATTTTCTAAAAAGGCCGGTTTTCTAGTTTTTGCCTCGGAAAATTTTCTTATTGTATTATCAAAGCTTTTCCTTTCCAACTTGTTTTCGGTCGATAAAATTGGTAGTCCAATTAGTCTGATTTGGCTCATGGTTAAGCGGAAATAATTTTAAATGAGTTTCAGTTTAGAAAAGCTCCTTTCAAAAGTGGAAACTGAAACACAAATTGTTAAAAATTTACGTTTTTTTATTACAAATATATTTCTAACAATATCTTTGTAAGTTTTTTAAACATCTATAAACACTTTATGAGGGAGGTTTGACATGTAGATTTCAAAATAATATGAAAAAGTCTTTGGAATCGATCGACTACATCCAGGATCTCTCATAATGCTGCGTTTCAGGACGTGGCAATAGAACATTTGCAAATAAATTAAAAAATTTATCTCGAAAACTTAATTTTTGAAATCTGTAGGTCTCCTGCTAAATAGGGCCCGGGACGGTCCGCCACTCTTCTTTAGTCTGATATATTTAAAAACAAATTGAAAATTCAGTAAGAAGATAACATGAAATGCTGAATAAACAAACTGTGTTTGTTCGAATTAGTAGACACACAGCTGGTAATTATTTTGTTACCGGAGAACAGAAATAAATCTGACTGAACCACAACGTGAAGTGGGGCGTGGATCGGAGGGCATTTTATTGCTGAAACGTAAAGTTTACACGATGATTACATCGTAACCGTAAATCGTACTCGAGTGTCACTCACCGGGACGTAAAAACAAAGATACGTACAACACTTTAACTGACAGAGAGACAATAACTGTCTTCATCAGAAGTGAAAAATGACTGTAACTATTGTTATAGAAATTTTATGGTTCGTGATCTTCAAAAATTGATGTAATTCATTAACCATCATAAAATAATTGACAGTAGGAAGTTTTTATTAATCACAAAACAGTCGCTCACGTATTACAACAGTTCTACTACAAGGGGAATTCATTAATTTTATTGCATTAGCTCAAACAAACATGCATAGAATATTTATTAAAATTCTTTTATTTATCTGAAAGCAGATTTAATTGTCAATTTTGTAAAAAATTGAAAAGTTTACTTAAACATTCGTTGCAGAATGACACGAGTTTGATGATGCCGTTGGTGAATAATTTTTATCCAATATCCTATAACCATTTATCCAATATCCTATAACCATTTACTGTCTGAATTCAGGACTTCTTTATCAGTGTAATATTTCAGTTACGCAAGGGTCCCTTTCAAGGCTTCAAAGAAAGAGTGTATGACATGTTTATGGCCCTGTTAAAGAAGATGATGAATGAAGAATAAGAAATAACCAGGGGATAGATGAGATATTGAATCATGAGGACTTTGTAAGATTCATAAAGGCTCAACGAATACAATGGCTAGGTCACCTCATCCCCTCGTAAGGATACATCCTTAAGGGTCCATTTATACAAGAAACGAGCCAACGACGTGACGAGTACTCAACGAGTCGGACAGAAAATTCTTCAACGTTTTGTAGTAGGGCAATTTACGCTGCTCCGTACGACCCTCGGCCGAGACTCGTTATCAACGATATTTTTCTCAAACTCGTCGACCGCTCAGCTCGTTCACGGTACGTCCGCTTCCCGTGTGAATCATTTCAACGAGCTGAGCACGTGGTTTTTATAGTGGAAAGGCTTCTCTTTTCTTTTATGAACAAAGTAATTTTCATTTTTCATCATAAATGACAAAAATGTAATAGAATTAGTGAGGTAACACAGCGTGCTATACAATCTGACGATTACAAACATTATATTCTTTATGAATTTTGAATTCCCCTTCTTTTCCTTTAGTAAACCATGCAGGATGGACACTACATCTTCTTCTTTTCTGCTTTTTCGTCTTCCAATGGATAGCTATTGCCGCTAACTCAACAATTGAAAACGAAAAGGAGGCCGACATATTTTTACAAAATCACTAATTATGTGTCGTCGGCTAGTTATATGTGTAAATCGACCCCATACGTACAAATGCAGGTCGACGTTGTATACAGAAATGTATACAAGTGTATGTAAATCTGAGAAATCTGTTATTAGTGTATGTGTAAGACTATCCGTATTAACCATGTTCACGTTCACAAATTGCTATTAATTGCAACTGAAACGCTGCACCGCTCCGTAGTCATGACAACCGCACAGCTGTTTCAACGTACGTAGGTATACATGTTCGTTCCGCTCAACTAACAGCCTTCAGACCAGGAATAATATTACGTGTCAACTGTAATGATAATCTGCCAGTTCAGTCACTGTCGTCTCAGCTATGAGTCGTTTGCATAAACAACGTGCAAATTAGTGGTTTATAATGGAAATTAACAGAAAATCGATTTGTATTTCGATGTAAATATTTTCGTTGTTATAACTAGCGTTTTCCCGTGTGGAGTTGCTAGTCCCCCATCGGGCGACTCACCAGGTGGCGGATAGGAGAACGCTCACCAGATACGGTGGGTACCTGGGAAATAAAATACTCTGGGCGGAACAAAACTAGCAGCTGCTGCCTTGTAGTTGGATATTGGTTTATCGAAAGCTAAAGAAAGTAAGCCTTGATTAAAAATTGCCCGGTCCACCAGGTTGGGGTTTAATGCAATGGGCGAACTCCCCAGGTGGCGAATTGGGGAATGCTCACCAGATATGGTGGGTACTAGGGAAATAAAATACTCTGGGCGGAACAAAACTAGCAGCTGCTGCCTTGTAGTTGGATATTGGTTCATCAAAGGCTAAAGGAAGTAAACCTCGATAAAAATTGCCCGGTCCACCAGGTTGGAAGTTAATGCAATGGACCAACTCCCCAGTCATTGGAAAAAAAGGAAAATGTTGAAAAACCAAATAGATTTGAGCCGGACGGATTCAATAAAGATGTACAGCCGGAATAATAGTAGCTATCGTTTTAGTAAATGAATTCGTAGTCCTTCAGTCTTTCGACTGGTTTGTACCCTCCCCGCATATACCCGTGGTGCGTGTGGTACTGAGTCTCTCACAGGTATATGGGACCTACAGTTTAACGCCGGATCCAAACGGCATAGTAAATGAATGTAAGATGGAAATAATTGTACCAAAAATGAAGAGGCATGTACAACACTAGCATCAATACACGTGTATCGGTAATAATTTCGTTAAAAGACGACAGTGATGAGTTAGTGACATTCAGCCAACTAAGGGGACGAACTTCTTCCATCACCGATTTTTTTTTTTTTGTATAAAGCTACGTTTCGGTTATGCAACAAATCTGTAGACGTCTTCAGGTAAAAACAAACACTAAAACATCACAAATATAAAATAAAGCAATACTCTGTTTCACAACCGACAGAGTCAAAACATACTAAAGTATATACATAACAAACAAAATAAATAAATAAATAAATAAAATTTACCAACTATGGAATCTATTGGTACGTAATACGGAATTTCCTACAAGTATCTCGGCTATCCCAGCAGAGCCCAGCTGTAATGTGTGTATGTGCGTACATATTGCTGCTACTTTGAGATGAAAGACAATTACGTGACACTTCTCATGCATCGGCAATCGGGTCTATTCCAGACCGTACCGGTCAGCGCACTGTGTTCAAGGCCACTGTTTCTAGTGGATTTAACACGTCATCCAAAGTGGCAGATTATTCTGGCATATCAGCGGAGTATAAATATAGGCATCCAGCGACGGTCAGTTTTAGTTTACGTCGGGCGATTACTCAGTGCGTTTCAAGTGGCTGTTAGTGAAAAGTGATTATTGTGCGGGGCTCTATCAATTGACATTAATATTGCGTGTCGACAAATTTAATTTGAATTATTGTACGAGTATAATCTTGTTGAATAACTTGTACGTTACACTCTGTTAATTGTGATGGGTGGTGTCGAGTATTTTGTTTTCCACTGTACCATACTAAGATTAGTTAGACCTCGTAAAACTATAAAACACCACACATCACACTGTATTACTCAAGTAAGCAGTGAAATTCCGAATATCTGGGTTTGTAACATCAGAAAAAATAAATTAACCGTTAGGTGGGTTAGGGTTTGGAGTAGGTTAGCGTGTGTTACTGTTTCTTTTTACGTTAGTTGGCGGACTGGGGAGCAGTGTCTTCCGGTTGAGCTCGAAGCGTGCATGTTCATGTGAGTTTTATGCGTTTATTTAGTATGTGTGCATGTGTTATAGATTCCGTAGTTGGTAAGTTTTATTTATTTATTTTGTTTGTTATGTAAATGCTTTAGTACGTTTTGACTCTCTGTCGATTGTGAGACATAGTATTGTTTATTTTTCTTTGTAATGTTTTAGTGTTAGTTATTGCCTGAAGACGGTTATAGATTTGTTGCGTAGCCGAAACGCAGCTTTACATTTAAAACAAACTGTGATGGAAGAAGTTCGTCCCTCTAGTTGGCTTAATGTCACTAACTTTTCAGTCATGTCTTTTAAGGAAATTATAACCGAAACACGTGTAATGATACTAGTGTTGTACATGACTCGTCATTTTTGGTACCATAATTTCCATCTTACCTTCATTTACTAAAACGATAGTTATTATTATTATTTCGGCTGTACATCTTTACTGAATCCATCCGGCTCAAATCTATTTGGTTTTTTAACATTTTCCTTTTTTTCAATGAATGGGGAGTTGGTCCATTGCATTAACTTCCAACCTGGTGGACCGGGCAATTTTTATCGAGGTTTACTTCCTTTAGCCTTTGATAAACCAATATCCAACTACAAGACAGCAGCTGCTAGTTTTGGTCTGCCCCGAGAATTTTATTTCCCTAGTACCCACCATATCTGGTGGTGGCGCCCGATGGGAGACTAGCAACTCCACACGGGAAAACGATAGTTATAACAATGAAAATATTTACATCGAAATACAAATCGATTATCTGTTAATTTCTACTGTAAACCAATAAGTTGCACGTTGTTTATACAAACGACTCATGACCGAGACTACAGTGACTGAACTGGCAGATTATCATTACAGTTACCACGTATTATGTCCTGGTCTGAAGGCTGTGTTAGTTGAGCGGAAGGAACATGTACGTACGTTGAAACAGCTGTGCGGTTGCCATGACTACGGAGCGGTGCAGCGTTTCAGTTGCAATTAATAGCAATTTGTAAACGTGAACCTGTTTGATAAGGCTAGTTTTAGCCATACACTAGTAACAGATTTCTGCATACAACATCGACCTACATTTGTATAAGGGTTAGGCTATAAAAAATATCAAGCGAGTATCCACGGAAGGGGAGGGTCTAATTTGGGAAATTCCCTTCAAATTTGGTCTGTTCCTCAGTAGGCTTAATGTGTATTGGTTGTTTCAAAACATTTTCTACATTGTAATTCTTTGGTCTTATTGTGAGTTGAGGTCTTCACGAAAGGAGGAAATAAAGAAAAGAACTGCAGTCGAGAACAGAGCATACTATTTTGCCTTCTATAAAATCCTGAAGTGTACGTTAGTGAACGAATTGGCTAACAAAGTTAGGTTGTAGGCTATAAGACCTTAATTAGAGCAGTCGTGGCAGGTGAAATCTGCACCCGTTTTGGGTCGGCGCCGAAGCCTCTGAACAGATTTGAAACAAAATTTCTTATCATTATTATAAGGGCCCATCCCGTGAATATGGGATGTGGCGTCAAAGACAAAATAGAGAAGTGCCTTCTTCTTCTATTTATCTTCTTTTTCTTATATTTATCGTATATTCTTCTCTTCAAGGATTAGGTTATATAAGCCTGTTCCGGCATCCATCTCATCCTTGGACGACCTACAACACTTCTACCAATGGCTTTATAGTTCTGTGCCGCTATCGACAATCAATCCTCTGTCATCCTTTGCAGATAACACCACCGTTGTCTTCTGTAAATTGAAATAATTTCATTTATGTCCTTTACTTCGACTTCTGCTCTGATATCTTCATTCCTTATTCTATCTCGCGAAGTGTAATTTAAATTATTTCGAAGAAACTGCATTTCAGCACTCTGAATCTTGCCGCATTCCTTTTTTGCCAGTCTCACTCGCATAAATCAATGTGGGTATTGTAATTGTCTTATAAAATTAAATTCTTGTGCTGAATCTTGTTTATTTCTAAGATTTATATGAATCGTACCACAAATATTCCTAAATTTATTTATCTTCTCTTTTATGTCAAAAGTTATTCAGTTTCATAGCTCACTGCACATCCGAGATATTTGGAGAATTGTATAAAGCATACAATATGATCTCAGAATTACCGCTTCATTGAGATACAGTGATTGAAGTGGCTAGGTCATACCCTCAGAACCGAAGTCAGGATGACAGTCAGAAAGGTATACAAAGTTTTTCCTGATGAAATGCGACCTAGAGTACGGGCTGGGAATCTGTGGAGAGACGGTGTCCAAACTGATCTCAAACGGCTTAGGATAAATAACGTACTTGGTCCTGAGCAGGACCGATGTGGACGGACGACACTTTGGTTCGGCAGGCCAACGGCAGCTACATGAGTCTGCTACGCAAGGGTCCCAGTACTGCTAGGTTTTATGCTGCCCCTTTGCACGGGTTTGCAGTGAGGATACACTACGGAGGCGATGGTGGAGAAGAGGAGATTCGGAACAGCGGCGTCTGCTGCGATAAACTCAACCCAGCTATACCCTCTGCCACGATTTGACGAAGTTGCGGCCTTGTAATTAGGTGCTGATAGCCAAAGGATAGGAGATAAACATTCTCATATTAATCCAAAGGTAGGCCAGGCTCTCAGCTGTAGAGAAAGTACCTGTGCCTAGGAGACCAAAACCATTCTGAAATCAAAACCTAGCCCCTGAGGTTCATGGTTGAATGGAAGCCTGGAAACCCACCCACCGAACAAATTATATACTCATTTCCTTCAGAAGCAGCCTCGGAAGTGTTGGGAGACCGTGGGTAAGACAGTGAACAAGAATGGAGTGCTTAATCCTGGTAAGCAAAAAGAAGGAGAAGAAGGGGAAGGAGATGGAGAAGAACAATAAGGCGAAGAAGAAGAGGAGGAGGAGGAGGAGGATGAGGAGGAGGAGGTGAAGAAGAAGAAGAAGAAGAAGAAGAAGAAGAAAAGAAGAAGAAGAAGAAGAAGAAGAAGAAGAAGATTTACTAATTCATTTGATTAAAGCTCATTATTCAATACTGAGATTAAAATCACAAATATCAGGATAACTATGTTGGAACAATCGTGTGCGCCCGTGGATGAGTGTGTAGACGCTTTTATTTAAATCGTAGGTAAATGTCGTGAGTGGGGTGGGGGGAGGAATGTAGGTCGAGTTTGGGCAAATAACGTTTTGCTTTCAAACCAGTGTTGCCGAGGTAATAGTTATTGACATTGATTGTTATTGAAGCATTACGTGCACACAGATTACGTTTCAGCTTTGCTCTAGCGTAATTAATTTCAATGCATGCTGTCTGGAATTTCCTGTTAATGGCTGATAATGCTATACGCAGAAAGGTTACTTCTGGTTTCCAGTAGTTTTCAGAATTATTGGAATAAGCGTAAATATTAATTACCTATAGTGGGTTTTGTACACAGTAGTGCGTATTAAGAATGTTGATGATATTAAGAATCGAAAAATTGTTACAGCAAAAATTAAAACAATAAAAAAATGAAAGTACTAATAATATTTCACAATATATTTTTTTTTTGCCACAGTACTGTGGTGAACTGGTGAAGATCCGTGCCAGTATCGTTTTACACTGAAGATAGCCACCAGCGGAGAGGCCGAAACGTCTGTTTATAGCGGCAGGAGTGGACCATGTACGTCAATTACATTTCAACACAATAATGATATTATTTATTTTACGAGGAAACTCTCAAAAATCGATGTTCGCCGCAGCAGGGACTGGAACCCACCAAACCCACAAACACTTTCCCGTCCACGCGTCCACACCGGCGCTCAGCTTTCGCAAAGCCTCAGCACGATGCCACATGTTATTCGTCCATGCGGGCGTTCGTTCTGTTTCAAACCTTCATCGGGTCCACGATACCTGCTTCCTGCTATTCTGTCAGCGGCCCTAGCAAAGATCATTTCCTGCTTTCTTCTTCTGTCTTAGAACTTTCTCTTTGAGGATGCAACCTGAGCCAGTAGTGTTCGCGCTACAGCAGTCATAGCCAACCTGTGAATTTATGGGGGTGAATATACAACTGAGGACCGGTTCGATGGCCGCACTCCTCCCCACGCCATTCATGGAAAATAGAAAACTGCGGAGTTCAATAGCCGGACGTTACAAACATTAACTGTCACTTTAAAATATACTTGCGCTTGTATTTAGGGCGTAGAACACCGAATCAAAAAAAAAAGCTTTGCATTATTTGCATCATGCACACGCACGTTAACACTAACAAAACTGTAAACGGAAAAGATGAAAACATTTGATTTAAAATAAATTAAAGAACCTGTCACAATATCACTATTTATTTTCATAAAGTTCACATAAATGTAAAACTTAAAATAATCATTTAGGGCAGAAAGGTGTTTACAGGCTCTGGGCGACAAGTTTGACAATCGTATTGGGGGAAGACGTAGCACGGTTCGGTAAATGGCTGGTACTATTTTATAGTACAGTAGTTCGAAGCAGGTACAATGCGGGTGCGTTCTTTCGTTCAAAAGTAAATAGAATTACAAATTGGTTCGCGGGTTTGTCAAACCTTATTGACGGGCGCAGGGTTGCCGACTGCTGCTCTACAGCATCAATTATATTATTTTGAGACTTGGTCTGTCTCACTCTATTCGCCAAAGTTAGCCTCTCCTCACAGGTGTAGTTAACATCTATCACAAGTGGAAAACATGTCCAGTTCCTGTTTTACAGAATATGCAGTCTGATCCATCTGCTTCCCCATATTGTGATAAGTCCGTGACAAACGGTCGCCGATTAGAAACCGGGTTGGACCAGTGGGGCTGTGCGCGACGAAGGGCATGCCCGTCGCACGCTCATATACCGCGTCCCGAGCTTCAGATAGAGCTCCTGCCGCAGGGACGATAGGTAGGGGCTGGATTTAGGGTGTGGCCTGCTACCGTCCGTGGGTATTCAATTAATTAATTGAGGGTGAGAGTACGCCGAGGCCGGGTTCAAGATTCTCCTGGCACAGATTGGTAGCGACCGAGGGCGCTAATGAGGTGGTTGCCCTGGAATCCGGGTTGGAAATTGTGTCGGAAGGTAACTTATCTCCCTTTGTTCGCAGCCAGTCTACTCAGTTAACTGCTTTATCAACCTGTCCGCCCATGTGTCACGTGTCCATTTTTTTTCGGCCACTGAACCATAGTATGGATGGGCCCTACTTTTTTCGGTAATAATAATTAAAACAATAATACACAACAAACAAAAAAGCTTTGCCAGATTTTCATTCGCGTAGGTCCATCTCACTCTCGTTTTTGTCATCTGCACGCAGGAGTCGGTGGGCTTGCAATTTCTCCCCTTCCGAAAACAATCTCCTAATCACCACATATTTTCTTCCTCCTGCTATCTTATTCAAATACGCTTGTCTGAGCCTTCCCGTCTCACGACGACCCACAATCAAGACGGTGAACCAGTTTGAATGGAGTAGCAGGTGACCGAACCTACCGCTTCGCCTTTTCGTAGTGGTTTTCAACAAAGTCTCTCTGTTATCCACTCTCTTTAATATATAATCATTAGTCACTCTTTCTATCCGCGGTGTTCTCAAGGCCCTCCTGCAACGGTTAAATGAACGAGACACTCAAGAACTCAACAGATAACAAATGCAATATATTGAGAACGACGGAATTTAACAAGAGGAGAGTAACATAATCAGACACGTAGTTCTCAGGCATGTGGCAGGGTGTACTCTCCATGATCATAAAAGAAACACAGATATACGGCAGGAACTGAATATTATGAGTATACTCAACAGGATCGCCCAGTATCGGCTGAATTGGTGGGAACATCTTTGCCGAATGGATGGCTGCCGCATCCCCAAACAACTATGGATCTACAAGCCGAGGGACGGAGAGGTGTGGGACGTTCGAGGAACCGCTGGAACCAGCTCTAATCTTTGCCTATTTGAGACCGGAACAAACTATCCTTGGTTTAATCCGTGAAGACGATGATAATGATGAAGACTAACATAATGTTCTCAGTACGCAATGTAAAAATATTTAGCAAAAACTAGAAAGAGAGGAAAATAACACGACGCTAAGTGAAAGAGCTTGGACACAGGCAATTCGTGTTATGCGACAGTGAGGCGTATTTTAAATGTAATTGTGTTAGGCTTTTAGCAGAGCGGTACTGTCCATCATGTGGCCGCCTCTTTTTTGTGACTCTAATACAAAACGCTTTCACTACTATTGCCACTCTGAAACATATATGGCGGGAACAAACAAACAAGGAAAAACCCTAAAATGCAAACGCATTTTCACATGTATGCTAATGTTGAAATATTACAAACAAAAATTATGAGTATTTTAAAATGAAAGCATGTTGTCCCATCCCTTCTATTTTAGAGATAATGTCATAAAAATCGGGCCGAAAAGTGTCTATGTGTAGAATTTTTTCTATGGCAAAATATAACTGCCGCAAATCCAAACAGAATCAAATATTTTTTGTTTACGTGCCTGAATTGTAGAGGACAGAATGCATATTGATTTTAGTGAAGATCAGTTAAGTGGAAAGGGGTAGTTTACCTGCAACGTTGTATGTTTAAACAAGAGTAAAGTAGGCTACTTAATTTTGATAAATAAAGTATCCTGACACGAAGGTCATAATAATCCACTGTAGAAAGGTAGATGAAATATCTCTAAACGAAAAGGGTAAATGAAGGGATAGGGGGTAATTTTCTATAAATGACAATGATAGTTGATGGGGGAGGTGATAATTTTTTATATGTGTACTACGTACGTTATCGGCAACAAAGAAGTAGTTTGTTGTTACAATTGCTCCCCGGGCTATTTGTCCGTGGTCCTATGTTTACTCCAAAACCAGACGTTTCGGGAGTGCCATCGACTGCAATCATCAGTGAAAATCGAGTGCGCTAACGTGAGGTACAGCTTGGCAACTCTTTCTGAAGCCCTGGCTGGCAGCGCTAGCTCCGCGTCTGTGGGGAGGGAGTAACCCTACTTTGGAGTGAGAGAGAAGGCAATACGAAAGCGCTGTCACGTTACACCCAACGCCTGGCCTGCAGTGTTGTCAGACTGCCCGTAAATCAACACCAGAGCGTGATGTAGCCAGAAGAATGCCACAATGCTCGCCTTACGGACCTTTACCGTGGGACGACTTGGAATGGAATGAACATATTGTAGTATCTGACAGCTCTGCATGAACAGCACACGAAACGAACTCCTATTGGCTCGCGCGGCAACAAATAGAGTTGCTCGAGTAACATGTGGACTGGAAGGGCGAAGGGAGGCTCTTCAGCTTCGAATTTCGTCCGGGGACTCAGATAAAGTTGCCAGACTGTAGTATACGTTAGTGACCACACTACTGTGGTTAAGGCTGAAAAAGAAGTAGTTTCTGTGGAAATATTTCATTTCGAAAATGATTTTAAATATAAATCTTAGAATATATAAGTCATGTATGGTTGTCCTTACCGATATTTTTTAAGGATGCAAATACACATATTAATTACCAAATATTAGTGGTTTTCATTATTAAGTAACTATTTTTATTTTTTTAATAAGGTAATTGTGTTTGTTTCTAAAGTTATTTTCGAAACGAAATATTTCCATAGCAACTACTTTTTCTACTTCTTGCTTCAAACTTATCCACAGTACTGTGGTCACTAATGTATACCACCTCACGTTAGCGCATACCCCTTCAACTATCATTTTCATTTATAGAAAATTACCCCCTCCCTCTTCGATTACTCTTTTCATTTATACGTATTTCATCTACCTTTCTACAGTGGATTATTATGACCTTCTTTTCAGGATACTTTATATTTATAAAAATTAAGTACATTACTCTCTTGAATTTCGTTGTCCATGACGTGTCCGTTACTTAACTAAATATAATTAATTCAGTACCGACTCGGAACACAAAGTTTTTTACAGGTAAAAACGTAAAAGTTATACCTTATACCCTGAACCGGTTTCGCTTTTAAAAAGCTTCTTCAGAGGCTGCCATTGGGAGCACTGTCCGTCTTGTTGTTGGCGACGGTATCGCCTTTGAAAGATCGATATTGTATGTGTGGGGTGTGATATGTTCGAATAATGCATGTGATTTGAATTGTGTCTGTTCGTTTAGTATGTCGTTTTTATGTGTTTTCGTGTGTTTCTATATTTCCAATTGTTCTAGAGTGTCTAGTTTTCTGACTTTTGTGTGTACGTGTAGAATGTCCATGTCATTGTCGATGTTTTTGTATGTGTGGTTTGCTTCAACGAGGTGATATTAGGTGGATTCTGTAGTGGAGTGTAGTGACTTTGTGTGTTCAATGTATCTTTGTTTGAAGCAACGTCCTGTCTGGCCTATGTAGAATTTGCCAGACGTAGATAGCCTGATTACTTACTCCTTTTACACTACGCCAGAAACATAATTAGAAGATTTATACTCTACTAATTTTATTCATAAAATGTATAAGAATACTTTGAGCATAAAATGGCTTTCAGTAAACTTCTCCTTAATTTCCAGATCTAATTATTGTACCACTACACTTGCCTGTGATAAATAGGAGCAGAGTTACGGAACAGAACTAAATTATGAAGCAAGACAAAAAAACGTTAGATGAATGACAAGAAGATGGGATGGAAGTGTAACAAAAGGAGAATGGACTAAGTTGTTAATCTAATACATGGCATAAAACGATGGATGGAATGTAAACCATAGTTGGAATATGAAGTCACCTACAAGAGATCGACGAAAGGGATTACATAGAGGGCGCTTAGGACTTCCAGTTGTGCCCGATAGGGACATCGAAATCAGACGATACTCACCGCAGATTGATTGACGAAGAAGAGGTGTTCAGTTGGTAGTCTACCTCTTATCACAGAATACAATTCAGCGCGCTTGATACATACGAGCCTATTAGTATATTATAAAGATTTCTCCTTCATATAAAAACACCACGTTTATAGAAGGAACAGTGTTATATGGTCTGACACGTGTATTTGACCCCGATTACAATCAACTATCATACGTACACGAGGCAGTGCCTCGCTGACCCGAGAACATTAACTAACTGTTGATCTATTGTTGCACGCGTGAGTAAGTGCCTATCACATCATTATCGCTGCCTTTAGTGTGCAGAGACTCAATTGACAGAATCAAGTACAGGCCTATGTATAGTCCTTCAACTGGCTGCTGTTTAAGACAATTAACCTTGCAATAGCCTACCCGCAGGCTGAAATAAATACTTTAAACTGTATCTATCGTTCCAGATAATTTTAAGTAAGACGTAGAATTACTCGTTAAATTTAAAATAAAAATTTTGTTTGTTTATGTAGAAAATAAAGTTTTTTCGTTTCAGGGGAATAATTAAATTTTTGTTAAAATTTTAATATTGTTACGACATCACAGAACAATCTCCGTATTTATCGAATGTTCCAGAGGGATCCGGAATGTAATGCGTGTAGCGTACGTGACTCTCGACGCATTTGCTAGACTACCAGAATTCGGGCGGCCGCTCGCTGAATGTGTCAAGGCGGCAATTAGTTACGTCTTACACTGGCGTTAATGCGTAGTTTGGAATCTTCTGGTCTGTGAGCCTTGTATGAATACTAGGCGGGAGCGGGCTTAGTTTTGAGTTATAGTCGCGATATATTTACAGTGCGGTCTGAGTTATTATCGAGCGATATTATTGTGTGCGTTCAAATGGTTATTAATGAGGTGTTGCATTTTATAATCGGGCGGTATAATTGTAATAAAATTATGTTTTATATTAGTTAGTTTATTGCGAGTGAAAATTTTTTATTTGATTTGTTGTAGGAGACTGTGTTGTTAATTACAGACTCTTTAACTGTGAAAATTAAAGCTGGTGATTAGTGACTTAATTGGTGTCTTGTATTTTGTTCTCCACCGTACCTACGACGATCAAGTAGATCGTCGTAACAATATGTTTTACAGAATGTTTTGCTAAAAGTTATACCAAATTTAGGATACGATACTACTCATTAAACTGCAGGAAAAATGTTCAACAAACATATGCCAAACAATGCTTTGTTTCCCGTCTATGTGTTTTTTGCTTTTTTGTTGTTTTTTTTTTTTTACTTCCGAATGAGATGAGACGTGTAATCAAAATTTGATATACACTGTACGTTTGCCTTTTCTTATAAATACAAACCGAATGAAAATGCTACGTGAAAGTTTTAAAAATGGCGGCTAATTAAAATTTTTAATTATAAATTAGGAAAAAGGATATCCAGCAAGATAAGTATTAGTAAGGGCTTGAAACAGGGTTGTTGCATAGCTCCGACTTTGTTTAAGGTCTATCTAAATGAAGCCCTAACATCATGGAGGAAAATGCCGTAATATGGGTGTTGCCAGTTGGAAATGACAAGATGTTTACAATACGCTTTGCAGACAATCAGGCTGTAATTGCAGAGGACGAAATTGATATAAGTTATATGCTTAGGAAATTAGCAGAAGAATATGCGAAATGAGGTCTCGAAATAAATACCTCAAAAACTGAGTACCTTATAGTAGGCGGTGAAGGTCAAGACCTAGAACTAGGAACAAAAATAATAAAAAATATTAAAATTATTTGGGTGTAAGAATGACGTCGGATGGTGACAGCAGCCAAGAAATAAAAGTAAGAATAGGACAAGCTAAGACAGTAACAAAACAATTAAAGAGTCTGCTTTGGAGTCTACGAATAACAAAAAACAATAAAATCAGAATATATAAAACTATAGTCGAAATTATAGGTCTATATGGAGCAGAACTGTGGGAAATTAACAAAAGACATCAATCCAAAATATGTGCTATGGAGATTGATTACTGGCGGAGGTTCTGTAGACAAACAAGACTAGATAGAGTGAGAAATGTAGAGATAAGAAAGCGATGGGAATAAGCGATATTATAGAAACAATAGAAGCAAGAAGACTGAATTGGTTCGGACACCTAAATGAATCTCGGATGAGAGATGGCCAAGGAAGATGTGGGAAAGGACTCCACCCTCTAGAAGAAAGAAAGGAAGACCTAAACATTCATTGAAAATGGACGTCGAAGATGCAATGAATGCAAGAGGACTTACAGAACAGAACTGTTTAGATCGGCGCCAGTGGAAACTATGATGCGAGAGGTGGCGCCAACCGTAATTAAATCGCCATAAAAAAAAGTATAAATTTTACAAAAGTCAATACTCATAAAACATTTCATATTAAACGAAACTTTGGCCCTTCATATATCGTTTATAAAATTCAGATAAAAAAATTATTGAGTTCTTTATTTTTCCTTATAATTTTATTTTTCCTATTAATTTATTGTTCATTTTTCCTTAAGTTTTATACCAGATAAATACACAACTATTTATTTTCTCATTCTTGTTGCATGTTTCGTATAAGAAATTTTAACGCCACATCTCGTTCTGTTCAGTAGTAATTAGTTTTAAAAAATAGACAAAAAAATTCAAACATACAAACGAAAAACAAAACATTCTTAGGCATGTGTTTATTGCAAAGTTTTTCCTTCAGTTTAATGAGTAGAATCATATCTCAAAGTTTGAAACCATGTTTTGGGAACATTATGTACAAGTAACTATAGCGTATGAAATTGCCACAGCAAACTGCAAAGGACGTTTATTCTGCTTAGTAACAAATACTTGTAACGAATATTTGAAGTCAGATACTGTGTTTCGTCATTTGGAACACAATATATACCACTTTAATATTTTGGCGGCGAGTACAATGTTGTTGTATATTACAGTGAGAATGGATTTGCCATTGATGCAAGAAATGCACAATTAAATCAACTGCAATTTGATGTGAACAAACGTAATGGGAAAATTGCCTCTTATAATCAAACAACAGAAGAAAAATACTTTAAATTATTTTTATATTAGGTAAGTCCCAGACGGATTTTTGGGAGGGGGGGCAATCAACCGTATTCCTAGAAACCAAGTACGTCGAGATAGAAAATTAAAGTTTTACAAGGATATAGTTTTACTGTCCTATTGGTACAAATTATGGACAGCAACTATGAAGCAAGAAAGTAACGAATACAGGCCTTGGAAATGGTGTTCGTAACATTAGTTAAAAGGTTTTCTAAACTTGACCGTGAAAATGATGATGATTTTTATAATATTATATTATGTTTTATATCATTATGATGTGTCCGACGTGGAACACGGTATTCCTGACAAAAATTTTTATAATTTTTCCTGAGCGTAGCCAATGGCGGCCGCTAGGAGCGCTGTCAGTATTGTTTTTAGGCCAGACATGACACAGCTTCAAAAGTGAATACAGTAAATAATAAAGACATTATCATCTTCTTAATAGTTTTAGGCTTTAGTTGCCTGTTCCTATTCCACAGTCCACCTTTTCTTAGGTCTACCAACTTTTCTTCTGCCTCTAAGGTAGTAATCTTTCGCTACCTTCGGTTTTCTACTTTCTTCCATTCTATCTATGTGTTGAATCCATTTTCTTCCGTATTCTTTAATCCTTTATTAACTGCAAAAAATATCTAAATCACTTTTTATCTTCTCATTTCTTGTATGATCCCGTCTATTACACCTTTTAACTAACCTCAGAAAGTTCATTTATGCTGTTTGTATCTTCTGTGTCCTAAACTTTTCCGTATAAAGCATGAAGAAATAGAAAAAGAATTACAAGTTTTTAACTTAAATGAAAGAATAGGCGATTATAAACAACGGTGGAAAAAACGCTTAGAAAGAATATCAGATTCAAAACTTTACAAACCAGTCTGTAAATATAAACCGACGAAACACCGGTGCGTGGGTGGAGACAGGAAGAGATGCCTGGAGGATCTTTGAAGGCGGAACAGGTAGCACCTTGCCTATGCCGTGTTGTGAAGATGATGATTTTTATAATATTGTTACAACGGTCTAACTGATCGTCGTACGGTACAGTGGAAAACGAATAGTGGAAGACACCAATGCAATCACTAATAACCAGCTTTAATTATCACAATTAATAATTTGTAATCAGCTGAAACCTTGGTCCCAGAATATTTTTTACACCCTTTTTCTAATCTCCAAAATTTTTTTTTTTTTCTCTGGGAAGGCGTAACTTAATATTTAAGACTAGGCACGTGGCCTAGATGGAAATAAAATGTGCTGAGCCATAGTGACAGGTCTTGCAAGAAAACAGCTGATCCACAATAACAAGATTTTATTTAAATTTTTTTTGAACAATTGGTTTTACAATCATTGTTGTTTGTGTTTTCTTAATTCTTGACATCCATTCAGATCTCTCTTTACATTCACATGGTGGTTTAATTACACAAAAATATGTCAAAGTATTTAAAGTCACATGGTGGTTTAATTACAACAAGAATATGTGAAAGTATTTTCAACAATTGAATAATAGTATGCCAACCTACTGAATTTACTATTTTTATTATAAACTTTTACTTCATGTATTTTACTTTCAAAAGAATTGTTTGTATTGCATTAGTAATGCAGGAACCATTCATGAACATATGATAATTATAAGTATTTGGAGCAGACAATCCCTGCTCATTAGATAATACAATGATAATTGAATCAATAATTAATAATTAAATTCAAAGAACAATTACTTAAGTGCGCACCAGTACTTTCATCTACCTGTTCCTCATCATTAGGATTAATCACATTAAATTGAAAGCAGTTATCACAGTAAACCGAGGTTTAAGATTGTTACCTAAATATTAAAAATGTAGTAAATTAGTTGTTAATTAAAACATTAAAAAGTGTCGCTTCCATTTTGTCAAATTAATTAAATATAGGACTCTTATAGTATTATTATAAATTGAATAGTTAAGCTGAACCAACAAAAAAATAACCAAATGAACAGGAGTTTAAATTTAGAAAAACAGAAAACAAATTGAAACGTGCAGGATCACCGGCCATATGGCAGGCAGATGCAAGTACTCTCCGAGTATTATATTTTCTTAAGTTCTGGATATTGTCAAAAAAGAATTTTAAACTCAGTTTTCTCTTTCGCAGTAATAGAATTAAATATTTAGATAATAGAAAGGTAACCATTGACTCTATGCAATTCAAAACACAAATACTTATAAGTTACTTATAACATAGTCAGTAATGTCCACACTTTAGCATGTCCTCACAAAACATGTTCAGTAATGCTAACTCTGAAACATGAGTCTAATTTCTAGCTACAGGTTTTTGCGTGTGTGTTACCCGATAACCTGCGGAGCACTTCGTGTGTGAAGTTTATTAAATAAAGGAAAGTTCCCACCTGATATTTCGGATGGCACTAAATACGTTCCTGCATTTTCGGTGGTGTGTGAAGGATGATGCCGGATGGCGTGACGGCGTTGGGGTATCTTACGCAGGCTCTGCGGATGGGCGAAGATGTAGCGTGCCCATCACGTGGACCCCTTTCCTCTCGACTAAAGCGGAGAAACCTGAAGCTCTTTAATGAAATTTATCTAGGCATAGTGGTGTCACAATTTACGCCGTCACAATCCAAGCCGCACCAAAGTTGAACGAGAAAAGAGAGCGATTAAGGCTCAGCGCTAACTTATAAAAACTCAGACATTGCTGACTAAATTTCATTGACAAGCGGACGCCACGGCCTGCCAAATAACGTCACCACTGGAGGTCGCAGCGAACAACTTACATCTCGATATCAAAGCGGGCATCGTAACATGCGGCGATAGTGCACCGAACGCACGGAAAATAAACTTAAACTGGCCGTGGCGTTTAGCTTTCACTATAACCACGGCACACAGCAAGACAGTCTCTTACAACAATTTAAGTAAAAATTGTCTACACGCAATAAAATAATGTCAACTATAAAGAATGCCGCACTAATTACAACACGATAAAACTTCATACAATACTCCGACAAACACTCGATCCGCTCTAAGAAAATCGCTCACGTAACTAAATTGACAACGCCAGACACTTTTGCATTTGTAGGTCGCGCAGAGGTCCAGTATAGCTTTCCATCTTTACTGGACACCGGATTAATGCGTATCTCAAGTGTTGTTGGACACACTAGAACCTACTTGTGGGGCGGCCTTGACTAAGGCAACACCTGCCACACTGGTCGAAGGGGGGGGGAGAATGTTTTGAGCTCTTCGATAGGCTTCTCGTTACAATATTTTGTTACAATAATTTACGATATTATGTTTTATATCAATATGATGTGTCGACGCGGAACACGGTAATACAGACAAAAAATTTAAAATGTTTCCTGTCAGTTTCATTTTTAGGCCACACATGACGCAGCTTCGGTAAATACAGTAGGCTAAATAATGAAGGCATTACACTTAACCACTGGATCCATCTTTGCAAAAAACATCTCATTGAAAAAGGGTACACATGGACAAACATAAACAACAACGTGGAAATCTTACATGTAAAAACAAAAGGTCAAAATCTAGACACACTTGAAAAATTCGAGATATACAAATACACTAACACATATGGAAACAACATTCTAAGTAAACAGACACAGTTTAAATTACATATATAATTTGAACACATGACACATTACACATCGCATACACAACAACCATTCTGTCAATCAGTGGCGGGCAGTCAGTCCTGAGGAAGAGGAGGCTACGAGAGTCACCTGAGCGGCGCTCAGTCATAGCACCCCGCCTCCGACAACCTGCTTTTACAACGTTTGTAAGCTGTGATGAATTTACTTGTATGCCTTCAGCAAACCATAAATACAGTCTTGTTTGTGCTTAACAGAAAGTACAGACAGCAGAATAACTTAAAATTTACTCCACTACCTCATAGCCATTTACATTGATCGTATCTTGACGACTGGGAAATTCTAGATTGCGTTTTGTGTCTTATAAAAAATAAAATTTTGGAATAGGTCGTATTAGAAGTGTTTACCTGACTGTTTTTATTATTTTGTTGTATCCCTACTTGGCGTATGTGATCTCTACCAAGACGATAAAATGGATTTAGCAGAAGAAAATGAAAGTGATATTGCAGTATTGAAGAAAGGCATTATTACAACACTATTGGATAAACCATTTTCCCGGTTGAGTGATTTCAAGACTACGAAATATTGAAATGACCTATTCCAAAAATTATTCTAAGGCTTTCAAGGCCGCTGTCAGTTGTATTAGAAGTGTTTACCGGGCTGTTTGGCCGTGGTCTACGGTTTACAGACAAACCAAACGTTTCGACAGCACCACTGGCTGCCATCGTCAGTGGGATTCGAGGAATTCGAGTCTTCCTGAACGCGGGTTATTAACGTCAGGCCCACAGGTAGTCTCGAATTTTTGAATTCCACTGATGATGGCAGCCAGTGGTGCTGTCGAAACGTTTGGTTTGTCTGTAAACCGTAGACCACGGCCAAACAGCCCGGTAAACACTACTAATACAACTGACAGCGGCCTTGAAAGCCTTAGAATAATTTTTGGAATAGGTCATTTCAATATTTCGTTGTCTTGAAATCACTCTACCGGGAAAATGGTTTATCCAATAGTGTTGTAATAACGCCTTTCTTCAATACTGCAATATCACTTTCATTTTCTTCTGCTAAATCCATTTTATCGTCTTGGTAGAGATCACATACGCCAAGAAGGGATACAACAAAATAATAATAATATTAACAATATTAACAACAACAACAATAATAATAATAATAATAATACACAGGCACAGGGAGCGGGAGAATGTAAACATTGCATACAACTAACACGAACAGATGCACAAGAGTACCAGATTTGCGCGGTTACAGATGCACAAGAGTAGGTACCCCGCCCAACACCCGCCAGAAACAGTTTTCATGTAGTTGTGCTAGTACTACGGCGGCTACTCAGATCCCTGCCTCTGTCTGCTGCTATTCTTCGCTATTATTGATAACTTTATTAAAAAGTTTTTTTTTGTAGTACCGGTAATCAGATAATTTAAAGCCAAATTGTGATTACAGATTGATTACAGGTTTAGCTAATATAAAAGATAGAGCCTATTACTGCTTGTTTATAATATTTTTCTGAATTTTACTGTGGAGGCTTAGCTACCCTTGCCTCCCTGATGAGCCGCCGCTGATGTCAACCATTTCAAACAACATTGCTGCTAACTCCAATAACAGAGCTGACAGCGCTCCTAGCGGCCGAATCCTGCAAGGCTTAAAATGAGTCAAAGCTAGCCATGGCAAAAAAGTTTTACCTAATATATTGATTGTGTTCCGCGTTTGAACGGAATATATATGTACACAAAACATTAGTGATACTTGGACAGGTCATGGGTAAGAAATCCGAGAAAAACTATTTTAGTTATAATTTTAAGAGATAAATGTTGTTGTAAGAACACAACTTTATACATATACTGTGTGTATGTACACACACACACACACACACACACACACACACACACACAAACAACAGTGTATGGTATTTCAGAAGTATTTACCAAATAGCTGAAATAGAACGAAAAAATATTTACGTCGACCAAAACTAAATTTCACTTCGCAAAGCAATCAACAAAAACAAATTCTTTACAAACTGTTCGCCGGCTCTCATTACACAATACATTGTTGCTTCGACTATCTTGCTGTATACACAGAACAAATTTATTATTTCTGCTTTTAAGCGTTTCCATACGGCTGTTTGTTTTCACTGCAATCGTTGATAGATTTTTCACACTCTTTAAACCACAAACACTTGCTACAAATATATAATTTCTGAACTTTCTTAACAAAATAATTGCCAAGGATTATAAGGATCTGTAGTACAATTTATATTATTACGACATTCACATGGATCTTCGTGTTTTAGTGTGGACACAGTATAACTGACACCAATAAAGTCACTAATAACAAACTTTGATTAGACAGAAACGACAAAGCCAAAAGAATTTGTATCTTAACCATTCACGGCCGGCGACAACTGTATGTAATTCGTTTGACAACTATCCGTGATGCACTCATCATCATCATCATCAGCCGTGGCTCTATAACCCTTGGTGGGTCTTGGCCTGCTCCAAGAGTCGATTTCATTCCTCCCTATTGCGTGCCCTGACTTTCTAGTTTATTATGTTCAGTTTTCTGAGGTCTTCCTCTATCTGGTCTTTGAATCTACTTCGGGGTCTTCCCCTTTTTCTACTACCCATTGGTTTTTGTTAGAAAATGTGTTTCGTAGGCTGTCCTTCCTCCATTCTCTGTCTGTATCCAACTCACCTTAGGCTGTATATTTTGATTATCCTGAAAATGTAAAGATAGCTCTTTGTAAAGATGGTATAGTTCATAATTATAGTGCCTGCGCCACATTCCATTTTCTTGTACTCCTCTAAATTTTGTTCTTAGAATCCGTATTTCACAGCAACCTAGAAGTCTCTCGCTATTTTTTGTCATTTTCCAGGTTTCTGAAATATATTTCAGCACTGGCCTGATAAGTTTTTTTTAGACTTTGCATTTCATGCTTCTTGAGATGAAGCTAGATGTCAGATGCTTTTTTAATCCATAATATGTTTTATTTGCGAGATATATTCCTCTTCTTATTTCAGTGTTGATGTCGTTAGTTCTGTTTATCTGGGAGCCAAGATATATGCACTCTTTTACTGCCTCTATATTTTTTGTGCCTATTTAAAGGTTTTGAAGGGTTGGATTTAATGGTACTTTGTTGGCAGCATACACATATTTTGTTTCTCCAACTTTATCTGCAGTCTAATTTTACTTCAGGCTTCCTCTAACGCTGTAAAGGCCGTGATATACTACTGCCGCATAAAAGAGTAACGTTACACTAAAGACGGTCTCCAATGGAGGGGCCGAAAAGTCTGTTTTATGCGGCCCCGGAGAGTTTACGTTTTATGTTATATAAATTATACAATCTTGGTTTTGCAAGTCCAAAAGAGATTTGTTGAGAATAACAGAAAACGAGGCACACTGTTCTTAAGTTTGTTCTCTAAAACGAGACACACTGTAACACTTCAAAAGGTATGGAAATGTCTTTAAAACTTTTCTTTAATATTTTATTGTACTTTAATGTTTGTAAACGTGTGTATTTGTTAAGTAAATGTTTGTAAATTTTTGAATTTGATATTTTTACGCCTAAGAGGTAGTCAACCCGTGATACATATGTGTCGTAGTTTTGCAGCGATCTTTACAAGGTCGGCTAAAGTCGGCATTTTCGAACGCTTTAGAGATATCTACTCCTTACCGAGACTAGCAGACTACTGTACCAGTATGTAGGAGAATATCGCAACTCCTTGGCGGAGTACAAGTAGTCGATCAGTGGTAGTTGCGTAGCGAACCGATAAAACGTGTTGTTGTACTTGTGATTACGATTCGGTGCGTGCCATTTGGTAGCGGTTTAGTGTACAGTTATAATTGTTCATTGTTGTGTGCAGACTTTTGTATTTGTTAACTTATATGTGTGCGATTGTGTGTGTGTGTGTGTGTGTGTGTGTGTGTGTGTGTTGGACTATTGCAAATAGAAAAATTGGGTACTGTCCCAATAACCGTACCCGCACTCGTTTTCGATATTTCGATTATGCCATTATTAGCATCGGTACGTAACGAATATCGCATATAATTTTAGTTAGTTTAAATAACTCGTTAACAAATATGTGTATACGTTATAAAACAGGGCGGCTCAGTAGACCAGTTTGTATGGGGCACCTGGCTACTAATCTAGAGGTCTAGGGTTCGATCCCGGGCTTGCACCATAAAATCAAGGTGCGTTTTTCAGCCCCCAGGTCGACTCAGCCTGTTGAAAATGAGTACCTGGGATAACATCCTGGCGATAATAATGGGCGGCTGAAGCGTAGTGCTGGCCACACTGCCTTCCTTGTATGCCGTACGGCTCACATTTTGCAGCCTACCCTGCCTGACTCCTAAGCTGCTTCGGTGGTACATATGGGAGCCATTATTGTTATTATGTTATAATACAGTTTGTTGACGATTGCAATCGTTTTCCTTCGTCATACATAGTTTTTACGAAAAATATTTCTAACACTAATATAACACCGATGTGTGCCTGTGACGCCAAAAGTCGGTGTTGTTAGGTTAACGTGCAAATTGAAATTACACTTTAAAACCAATACGCCTTTAATGTAACACTTCTTTTCGTTGTTGTAAAAATTACGTAAAAATCCACCTCCGAGTATGGCGTACATATTGCTGTTACTATGCATGTCTCCCATTGTGTAGCACAACTCGTTTTCCACAAATACTCGGTTTTTTTGCAGGTCACACTGGAAAAGGAACCAACTCGAAGTAAGGCGGGATGCTATACATGTCTCCACCCCACACACATGTTTGTGTTTCGCATAAAATTCGTTTTCAGTGAAGCGAACGGAATTTTACAGAATGACATAAAAGTCTATTGGCCACCTAACGAATAACCAATCTTGTATTTTTATTGTTTTAATCTAGCTATTCAGAAATAATTGTATTTTTCACTGTACACTTCCTGTTTTTTATTTTTGTTAAAAAACGTTACGTTCTTTATTTTAAATGTTACTCTGACGTTTCGAGATTTATTTTATCTCATATTCATGCCTACAATATAAAATATAAAGTAATGTAATTATAAAGAGTTAATTATAATATATAGGTTGTATGGTATTAACAGTGGCGTTGTTTTATATTCTATTCTGTGGCGTTATTAGATATTCTATACAAAACAACACACACACACACATTTAATGTTTTTCCAATCATGGCTTTTATTTCTTTAAACAGTAAATTAAAAACCAAAAAACATTATTATCTAACCTCTCACAGACCACTTTACGTAATTTTGCTTTACATTAAAAAATAGAACAATTTACAATTAGTACACTTCTTCTTCTTCTTCACATCGTAATATATCGATACAATCGCGTAATCGAAATATCGAAAATGTAGTGCAGATACGAATATTGAGAGAGTACCAAACATTGTATACGAATGGTTTGTATGTTGTGCCTGTCATTAGAGTTGTCAGTTACAGATTCATTGCTGTCAAATTGTTTATTCCACTGTTCAAAGACAACGATACGTACAACAATCGGCGACTGTGTTGTTGCATGCTCTGGCAGCAAGGGTCACATATGTAAATGAAGATTATGATAACGTTGTGTTACACTTACAATTATTTATTTCTTTTTAATGCACCAACCCGTTGTCAACCAACCAACAAATTGTCTATTAAAAGTAAACTTAAAAAAAAGAGTTTGCCCAGTAATATCACTTCCTGTCCAGTGAAAAATTTTAATGGGTAGCAAAATGACAAAATTATGTAATCATAGAGAGTATGTATACAGTACGTGAACTGATAACATACCACGGGCCCGAAACATCGATTTTAATTTGAACATCCCTTAATCTGTTTTTAGCTACAATATATTTTACTATGATACGCATATGTTGATTAATATATGTATAAACGTTTTATGTACCAATCTACTATCTAATTGTTGATTATTGCTTTTATAATTAATTAAAAATTACCACTATATTATAGTAATTTCAATTGTAATAGTGTATAAATTAAGTTCTGTGATATTATAATTTTCTCGTTGTCTTAAAGAAAATATTTGAAGACGTAAACAAACTATTTGACCTCCTTCACATATACAATGATACATATATACGCACGCACACGCGTGTACGCACACACACACACTCACATACACAAAGACATTCACCCAGATAATTGTTCTGTTGTGTTTGACAGTTCTTTGTATTCATACACAGGTCCTGATGATGACAATAAAAACACTGTCGAAACGTCGACACAAATAAGTTAAAATTTGTGTTATATTTTTGACCGATCCTCACAAACCTTTCACTGAAAAATTCATTGATGACGGACACTACGAATTTAAAGATTTACTTATCAGTAATAAAAAAATTTCACCCTCGCCACGTTACTGGCGTTCGTTGAATCGGTGGAGCTCTGCGTTGATTCGAGCAAGAGAGGGAGGTACGGCATCCTGCTTTCACTCGGCCCGGGCGATAGTGTTCCCCTATCGCGCCGGAAATGGAGAAAAAGTCGTAGCCTTCCGAGGGTGATCCCTTGGGATTGAGCTCGGTTGTCGGGCCCGCGACCATTCTGGGCTTCGGGGGCCAGCGTATTGATGAGCTCTGTACTGAAAAATGGTACCACGGGAACGTGAATCAGACCGACCGAGGGTACTTTACCCCGATGTACACGTGTGAGGAATGGATTCGTGGGGGCTGCTGGTTTCACATGGTATAGGTAGATTAAGGCACTCCCAAAACTTCTGGGAGGGTATAGTGCAGATTGCAGAGCTTACAAGTTTGATGCCTCACTACACAATTCCAAAACTTCCAGGTCTCTACCCTTCGACTGTCACTTCTGAGACACCAAGACAAAGAACGAAGCCTGTTTGTAGACAGCCTGGACTATAAGGAAGAAGGTCTGGTACCAATTACAGGCTACAATAATGAGCTACTTAACGTGGGTAAAGGGAGAAACGAGTACATTAGACGAAAACTTGATATAGTTTCCCTAAATTAACTCATTCATAATATTGATGGAAGCAACATCTAGAAAGAATGGACAATACCCGCTTTCCAAAGTTCTCTTATGAGTATGAGCCGGTTGGAAGATCTGCAAGCAGGCCAGTCACAAGGTGGCGGGAAGTCATGAGGCCGGGACAGGAGAAATCCTATCCATGATGTGATGTTAACGATGATGATGATGATGATGATGACAAAATATGACGTTATACGGAGCAGAAACATAAACGATGAACGCAGAGTGTTAGAAGATTTTACTGTCAACGTAAGGGAATAATTGGAGAAGAACAGGAAGAAAGTCCAGTACGGAAAGTGTAAAGAACAAAAATGTTAAAGGAGTGGAAAACGATAGAGCCTGCTTAAAGCGTGAGAAGCAGATGGAAGAATGTGGACACGAAGACCGCGGAAGAATTGATTTAACTTTGTACAGAACGTCGTGAACAAGTATGGTCTTCAATCTGCAAATGCTGAAGACAAGTATGTGTGTGGTAAAACACGGTCAAAATCAAATCAGTAGATGCTTCTGTAGTCTGGAAGTTCCTTGTATGTAATAAGCAGGTCTTGACTTAAGGTTTTGGCGCTCTACGGTGCTGAATTTGTTCGCCCTTCCTCTCCACCATTTTCCTTTCATCTTCTCAAAAAATTAGTGTTATCCACGAATCACTCATAATTGTATTCTACTTACTGTTTAGGAACAAAACCTGGGCTGTATGAACAACAACTCGTCTTGTATCCATTGTAATCACATAGATTTATTTATTACAACATTTGAAGCACATTTTCAAATTATAATAAGCAACAATAATACTCTAGGTGTTTTACACATTACTTAATATTTACACAAAATAAATCAAAACGCTAAGAACAAAAGTTTTTGAAATAATTTTCATGATTATTATTATGTATAATGCGCACAACACCGCCTTGGACCTGGTTTACCAGATGGAGACGGACTACCGCTCAGTAGTCAACCAAACTTGAATAGTTGCGCACCCACTAACGCATACAGTGCAGATGCAATTAGAATCTTAACCCGCAAAGACCAAGTATGAGGGTTCTTTTACAAAAGGCGTCATCAATTAGAAACAAGAAGCTACCAGGCGTATTGAAATTTCGATATTTGTTTTGTTGACACGACGACAAGATGGAAAAGTCACGGTTTAGCTTTACTATCAAAGCACAGTAGTAAATATTCCTCTTTGTTTGCGGACGGTCTGCTGGTTCTCCGAAGTCGATAGAGTAGATACAGCTCTCAATTAATTGCAGCAAGTAATCCATGAGATAAACATTTGAAGTCTATAAAATGAGAATAACTACTTCTAATCATGGAAAGTAGTCCATGAGATAAATATTTGACGTCTATAAAATGAGAATAACTACTTCTAAAAATAAGATTGTATATTTAGCTGATTCGAAACTTATTAAACAAAAATTCGCAACTAACAATTGTTGGTACCATACAGAAATTACCAAACAAAAGTTGGACGGACCAAGAAGTGCATAAAACGTGCAGAGGCCGCTACCAGAACATACACATCACCCAGTCAAGTATCATTCACTACGACACACTATAACCCTGAGAAGCAAAAGAAGAAACTAATAATTGAAAATAAGAAGATGGTACAGGCATTTTATCACATATCTGAAATACAGGGGATACAAAGAAGTTAAAGAACAGAGAGAAGGAAAAATACGGTAAAAACAACGTTATGATGTAGAAGAAGAATAAATGATTATCCACACAAGATAAATTACTAGAAAAATACACCTTAATTCTAAAAAAATTTCTAAATTTTTTAGCACTCTAGACATTGCAATGTAAAAACGTTTTTATTCATAATTTGAGATTTAATTAGTGGGAGGCGTGCGCCTGACAGGGGACTTTAAACATGGACCCTACCATCACCTTCACCGGTTTATGTTTTGACACGTGTTTGTAACAAACAATATTGATACGACGGTCTGACGGATTGTCGTATTGTACAGTGGAAAAATATACAGACCCCAATGAATTCACTAATTACCAACTTTAGTCAGTCAGAAATAACCATTTGAAATCAACAAGGTACTCTCATACAATAATGCACGTAAAATGTGTCCGCACGCATAAATAATTGTCGACTATTAGAGTTTTATTTCTTTTATGAATTTGCTAACTGCTATAATTTTTTATTGTTCGACTAAGCTTTCTGTCATTACTGACATCTTCAGGTCTTAAACAACCCTGAAGATGTCAGTAATGACGAAAAGCTTAGTCGAACGATAAAAAATTATAGCAGTTAGCAAATTCATAAAAGAAATAGTAAGGATGGCTGCTAATTTAAACAATATTAGAGTTCTGCACTAATTATAACACAATAATCACTTGCCACTAATCCGCAACAATCGCTTTCCACTAACCCGCAACAATCGCTTTTCACTGATCCACAACAATTACTGGTTCCGTACTCAACAATATAGTCAGGTGTAACTAACTTCTAAGCAGGCCGTAGACGCTTATGTATACGCCGAAGAAGTTACAGAATACTTTTCCTTTCTTTTGCCAGCATGGCGGCATAATTTGCGCAGTTAAGAGCGGTCGAACAGTCTGGAAGAAGCTAGTTAAGTGCACTGCAGAAGGTCTTGACAGAGACACTGCACCGGCTCGGCTAGCTGAGAAACGTGTAGAGCGTTACGTAACTACACTTCCGGACTTTTCGAGAGCGTTACGTAATTGTCGCAGCAATCATTAATTGTGTATAATTATTTTGAATGAATTCATCATGTATTTCTAGCAAATTAGACGGACTTTTGTTTTGAAACGGACAAAATGACGTCTACTTTTTGACACTGGGCAATATAAGAAACAGGAACATCAGAATATAGTCAAGCATTACTGAAAACATTACAATGTCTACATGCAGAAGCCGACAGTCAAATCTGACCATCGTGGTGTCCGCATTTGTATAGCCAATACTTGGTCTTCCTCTGCAAACTCTGTCCACGTGACCGCCTGTAACACACGCGATAAACCAACGAGTGTACACCGTTCAACTGATTGGTAACCGATATGCAAGCGATATATCGCGAATGGTTGATAAACATCATTGCGAAGGTCGTGAAAGCGTACGTCATGTCGTGGCTGTGGACGATGTTGTAAACCAGTTGAATTGGGAATATTACAGACGCGACGACAACGTGAGCGCATATGAAGAATTTATAAAAGATTCCATCCTTTGACAAATATCGAAACTACTATGATAAAGCGACAATAGAATGTTGAAACAATTCACGTTTTCGTTAAAACGGACGTCGCCACTCGAAGTTGTCACGGACATTTGATCAACCCATGCGATATTCGATTCGTTGTAATTCATAAGAGCTTTCCGAATCAGAATCAACCTTTATCAAAAAAAAATAAAATAAAATAATTATTCTCATATTTAATAGAACGTTGTGAATCATTATGCAGCCAGACAATAAAATTATTCCTGAAAAACTGGAAATTTCGAACTCAGTTAGCCTATCTATGTAGCTAAATTTTTTATAATTAACGATTATATTTAAAATTACATGTACACCGTTGTAAGTGCTAAAGCCAAGAAGCAGTTACGTTTGTGTGGTACACTAATGTTGAGCGATTCCAACTTTGAGTCCAGGAAATTGATATTGTGCAGAATATTTGCTTCGCCTTCCAAAATGTACTTAACACGATAATAGGTGGATTCTAACAAATAGGCCTACACGCATTGTCCTGCATACGGCGTAACGATTGTGAAGTAAACTGAACCACACTCGAGGACACGAATATTCAGTACAAAAATCCGGTACACAGTACCACAGTCAGCAGCCAACAGTACACAGTGAAGAGTTTCCCTAACAATGGTCGCTGGCAAGTAACTGTTGGCAAACCGAGAACAGAAAACAGAACTGTAACCGGCAGAAATGACGTGTACACTGTGTCCAACATTTTACTGTTTAACCGGTAACACTGTTATGCAACCGTTATTTTAACTACTACTATTTTTTAACAGTTTTTTTTAGCCTGAATAAAGTAATAAGTTAATTTTCTCTCTACTAGAGCCGGCGCGTGTTTCACATTGGCGATTCGCTTTCAATTTAGCAGCAGTAATAATGACTAAACAGGTGACTTGTTATTTGATCACGATGTTCCACTTCAGTGAGCACGATCGCTACGTCCCGTCATTTAGTTGCTTATCGCATTTCAGTCAAATTAACAAACGACAGCTTGGCAATACAATAATCATGTTTTGTTGACAATTCTTGTAAATAATCTCTCTCACTCTGCTAATTTAGCAGCCCATAGGCTGGTTGGCAGCGGCTCGCCATTTTTCACGCTTCTCTGCTTTTCTTTTCAACTCACAATATGATGTGCAGTTCATATCGACTATAAGCGGTTTCATGTAGTCTAAACGGGGTCAACCACTGTGATTCTTCCCTTCAATTGTTCCTTCTTATATTCTCTTAACAAATCCATTGTGTCGTAGTATATGCCATATAAACTTAGTTCTTCTGCGTTTTAAATTTCGCAGAAAGCTCTTCTCCTGAGTTCTTCTGAAGACTTCCTCATTCGTTATCTTCTCCATTCAGTTTATCTCGAATATTCTTCTGTAGCACCAAGTCTGAAATGCTTGGAGTCTTTCCCTTTTGTCCAATTCCACTTTCTCCAATTGTCCAAGAGTTATTCACGTATAGGGCAACACTCCACACGTATGTCTTTACTAGATTCTTCCTTATTTTTAAGCTGATAGTGTTTGAAGTAAAGAGATTTCTTTGTTAGTTGAAAGCAATTTTAGCCTGGTTAACTCAGTTTATAATTTTCATAGATATTGTAACGCAACATAGTTGAGGTTCCCCAACGTTACATAAAAGATTGAATGAAATATGGTCAAGGACCATACCCTGACTTAAGGTTGTTCAATAGTTCATGTGTTTGAGAAGTACATCAAGTAAAAAGGAGGCAATGACTAATATTAAATGTAAAAGAGCCAGACCAATGAATGATTGGATGTAATGAAATGTTTGTTTGTACTGTGACATGTTAAGGTCTACAGAGTATTTATATTGTATGTTGAATATGCTAAAAATGAAATGATGTTGTTTGATAATAATACTTAATCAATAATTATGTTTATATTTTATATTAGATTTGTTTTTATACAGCACAGTATAGTTACCAATGTTAGGCACTGTACTAAGTTGTCAGTATTGTATAAAATTGAAAGATACTGTTGTTCTAATTAATGTTTATAAACTGTATCAGGAGTGTGACCAGTGTTTCAAGTCTAACAAGTAGTTCTGACAATTATGTCATAAATTAATAAAGGGTTCCAGAACCAATTAATTAATGTAAAAATAACTAACCACCAGTAAATTAAAATTCATGTAATTAACTGTGTAATCAATAATTAATTGTACAGTAGGTCAGGTAAAAAGAAAATTAAGTTAAAAACCAAATAATGTTATAATGGTTGTAAGTGAATCTATAGGCCTAAATTCCATATTAGTGAAAGGAAATTAATACCTTTTTAGTTAACCCAGTCCAACGAAACTCTGGTAAAACATTTACTATTTAGTAAGGAAGGTTAGGGGAGAGTTTTATGTGATTCAATATTAATCCAAGCATGGAGTATTTTATTGGAAAGAAGTAGTAATATTCTATAATGCCGGCTCAAGGATATATAGAAAACGTGGTTGTTAAGGCAACTAAAATGTGCAGTTTTGTTGATTTTGAAAATGCGTTCGGATTGTTACAAGCTATTGGGTTGAGATGAACCGATATATTTAAAATATATGAATAAATATAAAGAAAATATATATCCAAATTGAAAAAGCATTTTTGCAAAACAATTATACTGGAATGTTAATGAATCATACAAATTAAATAACCCTCTAAATTATCAATGAATACAATAAAAAAGAATTGAAAGCGTCTCACCTCATTCACTAAATAATTCCGCTGAATTTGGTATCAAACCAATTCATGCTATAAATTGAAGACCAATAAAGAGTTAAAGCCTGAATTAACGGAAATATTTGGAAATACAGAAGACACGGTTTGACGAAATAACCTTCATTGGCAGCAGAAGCTGAGATCCTAATTCCAATTCACTGGGACCAAGATTTGTGAAGACCGTAAAAGAAGAATAGAAGCCAGAAGAATTCCTGTGGGTTAACCAGTACACACCATCATAAATTTTATTGAAAACCGGAACAGTTTTACTGGGTGAAGACGATATAAACTGGATTTTGACCGCTGTTGACAAACATTCACCGCCTAACGAAGCTTTCGTCGTTTGGGTAAAAGACAACTTATTTTCATATCACTGTATTTTAAGTAAATAATTTTATTTTTTTTTTGTAAATTGAACAACCTTAATTATGCGTTTTACCTGGCCTTACTAATGGTTCAAAGAACTACACGAACCCTGGTATAAGAATTAATTGTCATTATTTTCAAGTATATATGTTTTTAGAGTTTGAATAATTAAGAATTGATATATGTTGGGATAATCGATTGGATCGTCTTATTGTTTGTCTGAGACAACGTAACTTGTTAAATATCAGAGAAAAATAAATAAAGTACATTTGTTGTATGAGATAACGTTTTCGTCATTGCGGAGGAAGTACTATATGTAGTTGGGGTAATAAGTTATTAACAGATTGATACAAACACTCCGAATAACTAACCTATAAGTACACTTATTTCTAGTAACAGCGCTCCAAGTTTGCAGCTGGTGGGACGGGAGATTGCTGAACTAACTGGTTTTTTAATACTACATTTGAATGAAATTTTTATCGTTGAGGGACTAGGGTTGAAACAAATACCACTTACATTCAGTAAATACTCCATATATATTGCTCATATTAAACAACCACTGAGAACTAAATTAAGTCTATAGAATAATACCATTATAAATTCAGGAACATAATTCTAATTCTGTGGACTTAATAATCTATGTTCTGAGGGTTTCACCGGTCACAACAGAAAGGTATATTAGTTAATAACATATTAATTAAACCAGGTAACAGCAGTTTAATAGTTACGAATCGCCACCTACAACGTATTACTTGGCATTTGTTACACAGGAGTCTCTTATAACTAATTACACCCATAGACAAGATTTCTTTACAATTTGACGTCTCCAGCTGGTATCATACACTATAACATACGTCCTTACATAATTAACAAGCAGTTCGTTACTAAATTTATTTACAACAGTGAGGCTTTAAGGAGAGATATCGAGTTTTGTTTCAATATATATTCTAGATAGTTATATTATTTAACTGCCTGGAGAACATTACTTCCAAGAGTTATTCTGATTGAATCTTCTTCCTTCCCACTACAGACTAGGACTTTGGTACTCTGTTCATTTATTTTATAAATAACAATATTTTAGAAAATGATGCACTCACTTTTAACAGTTTATTCGTCTCATCATTAGGCCAGTCGCACACTGGAGCGACATATCGTTTCTGCCAGTACGTCTTTGCATTTATTGTGACCCCGATAGGCAGATAATCAACGAGCAAAACACTTTTAGCGTCCCACAAAACCGTAGTCATCACTCTGCCAGCGGAGTTTGCAACTTTGTCTTTTTCGGCGCGCTCTCACTCGCGGTTTTCCAGACAATACTTTGTCATTTCGTTTCAGGAGTTTAATGATGAACCCATGTTTCATCTCCTGTTACGATACGGTTCGCTAGGTCATATCTTTTTTCCAGAACATGTTTAGCAACTAAGGCGCGGCAGCGATTCTCTTTGTGTTCTTGAGACAACAAACGGGGTACCCACCTTTCCCAAACTTTTCTATATCCCAGCTCATCACTGACAATCTATATATGTCTGGCTTTTTGTGGCAAAACTTGTTTTCCACTAATACTGCTTTTTTTTTAATAATACTTGATTTTTTGTGCAGGTGACTTTGGAAAAAGTACAAATTTGAAGTAACGCGGGATGCCATGAATAACAGAATAACAGAATAACAGAAATAACATTTTTGTTAATTCACATTGTTAATAACATTTTTGTTAATATCTCCCGTTTTTTGTGCTTTCCACAAAATTCGTTTCCAGTGTAGGTTTAGCGATTTTCCTGATAAACATAAAAGAATGTTGATCACCCAAGGAATAACAAATTCCATTTTCTTTATTTTAATCTTACGGTTCAGAAAAATTGTAATTTTCACTTTATATTTTCTTTATAGAATATTGAAACTTTCAACTTGTGAAACTTACTTGTCTTTTCTTCTCGTACGCGTTTCGGCGTGGTGTTCACCTTCGTCAGCTTTGAGACAGACTCAAAGTTGCGAGTCTGTCTCAAAGCTGCGAAGGCGAACACCACGCCGAATCGCGTACGAGAAGAAAAGACAAGTAAGTTTCACAAGTTGACAGTTTCAATATTCTATAAAGTTTAGTGCTGTGAAAAAAGATGATGAACAATCAAAACAATTATATTTCCTGTTGATGGTTTCGTTAAAAAAAAGTTACGTTCTTTATTTGAAATGTTATTTCTGTTATAAGCATTGTATATTTACATTAAGCGTCATGTTTTTTCAACCATTGCTTTTATTTCTTTAAATGGTAAACTAAAAACCAAACGAAAACATTATTACTTAATCTCACAAAACAAAACATTCCGTATATTTGCTTTACATTAAGAATTAAATTAATTTTCAATTAGTACACTTCTTCACATTGTGGGATATCGATATAATCGCATAATCGAAATATCGAAAATGTAGTGCGGACACGGATATTGTCAGAGTACCAAAAATTGTTGTACACGAGTTCTCTTGTTTGTTGTGACTTTTATTAAAGTTGTCAGTAACAAATTCTCTGCAGTCAAATTGTTTATTTCACTGTTTGAAGACAACGATACGTGCAACAATCGGCGTCTGTATTGTTGCATGCTCTGACAGCAAGGGTCAAATATGTAAAATGTATGTTAAATGATTATGATAAGTTGTATTACAAATTTGTATTACTTTTTATTGCACCAACCTGTTGTCAACCAACAACCAGATTGTTTTCTAACAATAAACTTAAAGTAAAGAGCTCTCCCAGTGATATCACTCCCTGGACGGCAAAAGACAAAATTCAATCACAATTAAAAGTTGAAATATTAGAAGTTTATTACGTAGGTCACTACGGGCAAAGTCACTGATAAATGAATTTATACCCAGGCTGCTTGAACCGTGGTCCATTGCTTATGTCTGTCATTGTCTAAAGGTTGGGACCACCCACCGGAGGTTTTCGTCAATAAAAAAAATGCAAAACTGTTCGACAAAGGGTGGAGAGCCCAACGTACCCTTAAAGAAGGTAAACACGAAGTAAAATATTACAAGTTTTACACACATCAAGTGCTCTGTCTGTCTGTCTGTCTGTCTGTCTGTCTGTCTCTATCTCTCTCCCTCTCTCCCTCCCCCCTCACTCTCACTCTCTCTCTCTCTCTCTCTTTTTCTTTCTTACACGCATTACATACAGGTACACATCGTTAGGTTTATATGGGAAAGTCAGGTAAAAAAAAAAACTTAAAGTTACGTATATCGAGTCATAATTTTAGCTTTGAAAAATGAGCAACTGTATGTTTTTTATACGACGTACAACATTTCAGAAAATTTTTTATTATAATTAATTACCACAAGCATCATCTTAAAGAAATTGTCAGTCAGCTGTTTCGAAATGATATAAGAGATTCAAAATTACGATTATACAAGTATCATACTTTTTATTTAGATATAATTTTTGCTCACATGCTTTTGTAATTTATTTTTATTGAACCTCACTGTGAAGTAGTTTGGTTATCGGCGATCGCAACTTTATCAGCCAATTTTGAAGTCGAGAGTAGATAATGGACTCTAAACGCCTCAACGTTCTGATTAATTAAATTTTATGCGATAGTGAAAATCAACAGTGTCAAATCAGTTTGCAACAACGCCACACCCCATTATTCTGAGAGTAATTAATATGACTAAAATCATAACAACACAGGTATCACGACCGAACTTACCGTCAGCAAAATTATTTTCGTGACTCTTGGGCCGTGGTCATCTTTTTGTAGAGCCAAACGTTGCGACCGCAGCTGCGGCCGTCATCTTCTTGTCTCCTCCTCTGCAACGGTTTGGAGTCGCGTAGTTACTTAGACGCCAGAAAACCAAAAAAGGGCGGCTCAGTACACCAGTGGGTATGGCACCTGGCTACTAATCTAGAAGCCTCGGGTTCGATTCCCGGTCCCGCACCATTAAATCAAGGTGCGTTTTTCAGCCCCCAGGTCGACTCAGCCTGTTGAAAATGAGTACCTGGGATAACATCTTGGGTGGGGATAATAATGGTCGGCTGAAGCGTAGTGCTGGCCACACTGCCTTCCTCGTATGCCGTACGGCTCACATAAGGCAGCCTACCCTGCCTTCTCCTAAGCTACTTCGGTGGTACACATGGGAGCCATTATTATTAGAAAAAAAATATAAAACAAGACACAGCATAAGGATTAAACTTTATAAGACAATTTTGTCATACCCACATTGATTTATGCGTGTGGGAGGCGTGGGTCATGACAAAAAAGGAACGGCGCAGTGTGCTGAAATGCAGTTTCTTCGAAATATTTTAATTATATATTGCAAGATAGAATAAGGAATGAAGTGTTCACAACAGAACTTCGAAGTGAAGGACATAAATTAAATTATTATAATTTACGGAATACGATGGTGGGATCATCTGAAAAGGAAGACAGAGGATCGATTGCCGAAAACGGCACTAATTAATAAAGGCATTGGTAGAAGAGACGTGGGTCATCGGAGGCTGAGATGGTTGCTGGAATAGGTATATATAACCTAATCCTTGAAGAGGAGAAGAAGAAGAAGAAGAAGAAGAAGAAGAAGAAGAAGAAGAAGAAGAAGAAGAAGAAGAAGAAGAAGAAGAGCTGAAGACCACTGAAGATGAAGTTTGGCTCTACAAAAAGAGAACCACGACCCAACAGCCTGAAAAATAATTTTACCGAAAAATATAAGTTCATTTTCAAAGCCAGAGTTTTCATAAACATATAATATATAAAAGCATAAATAGCAAATATAATACTAAAATTTCTATAAATAATAAAAATTCAACACACTTGTGACTATACAAATAAAATATATTTACATCGAAAACTCGGGCATAGAGTTGTACTTCTATGTTCTGTAAGGAATTGGAAGTATGGTGATTGCGAAAAAAATCGTGTTCGACATAAGTGCTGATTCTGATTGTACTACCCTCAAAACATGAAGAAAAGTTATTTTGTGAAAAGTGTGTGTGTGTGTCTGTGTGTTTGTGTGTCTGTGTAGAATTTTTTCTATGATGAACGATAACTGCCGTAATTTCAAACAGAATAAAATAATTTGTTGCTTATGTGCCTGAGTTGTAGAGGACCCAAGGCCTATTGATTTTGGTGAAGATAGGTTCAGGGGAAGGGGTAATTTACCAGCAACGTTTTATGTTATAACAAGAATAAATTACTTAATTTTGATAAATAAAGTATCCTGAAAAGGAGATCATAATAATCCACTGTAGAAACGTAGATGAAATATCTATAAATGAAAAGGCTAGTTGAAGGGGGTGTGGGTAATTTTCTATAAATGAAAGTGATAGTTGAAGGGGGAGGGGATAATTTTTATTTATGTCATGTGTACTACTTTATCGGCAACAAAGAAGTAGTTTGTCGTTAAAACTCCTTCCCGGGCTGTTTGACCGTAGTCCAATGTTTTATGCAAAACCAACGTTTCGGCAGTGTCATCGACTGTCATCATCAGTGAAAATCGAGTGCGCTAACTTGAGGTGGTATATTAATGACCACAGTACTGGGGATAAGGTTGAAGAAAGAAATAGTTTCTATGGAAATATTTCATTTCGAAAATGATTTTAAATGTACATCTTAGAACATGGAAGTCATGTATGGTTCTCCATACCGATATTTTCAGAATGCTATAGAGCAACCAATAACATTACAAAAGGGTCATATAGTTCTTGCTCACAAAAATAAAACTATTATTATATGCTGTGTAAATTACCGTTTTACTAACTGTCGTTAAAACCATCTCAACAAATGCTTGCAGGTCGTAGCTCTGTTTTAACTGATTATATTCCTACTCCATAATATTCCTATTATTATTTTAAAGTATGACGTTATACGAAGCAGAATGTTAAAAGACGAACGCACAGCATTAAAACATTCTGTAATCCATATGGAAAGTGTAAGGAATAATCATGTCATAAGGAATGGAAAAGATAGGTACTGGGAATGTAGCGCGTGAAAAGCAGATGGAAGAGCGTGAAGTGGAAGACCGCGAAAGTTCGTACAGAACGTCGTGAACAAGTGTGATCTTCAACTTGCGGATGCCGAAGATAGGTATGTACGTATGTGAAGTGGAAGACCGCGAAAGGTCTTACAGAACGTCGTGAACAAGTGTGGTCTTCAACTTGCGGATGCCGAAGACAGGTATGTACGTATGTGGTAAAACTCGGTCAAAAGCAAATCAATCTGGAAGTTCCTTGTATGTAATTTGCAGGGCTTGACTTAAGGTTTTAGCGCTCTCTCCCCACCATTTTCCTTCCATCCTCTCAAGAAACTAGTGTTATCCACGATTTACTCATATATTGTATAGGCTATTTATTGTTTAGGAACATATGGGCTGTATACAAAAAACTCGTTTTGTTTCACATTTTAGTCACGCAAATTTATTTATTACATCAGCAGCACATTGCCAAATTATATTAAGTAAAGAGAATAATCCAGGTGTACCATACTTTACTACACGTTTTGCACAGAGTAGCGTTAATCAAAACGCTAAGAACTAACGTTTTTCCAAATAGTTTTCATGTCCATTATTAGGTGCTAAACATATCTGTTTACTCAAAGCTTATTATGTTAGCTTTTGGTGCTGACATTGTCGATAATCTATTTTATTAAAAGAAATTCTTTTGCAGAATATCGTTTTCAATGAATAAAAGTGACAGGAATTATGGCAACAATGTTTCCCGGATTGCTACGCATGCGCACTTTGTCAATAGAGGTAGTGAAATGTGTTACTTTAAGGAAGATTTTGCGCTTGTCGTGATTTCAAAAATGGCACGGTACAAATATAACTTATATACAATAAACGCAACATTAGTATTTTTTATTTGTTTCTTCTCTTAAATTGCTGCCCCCCAACCGCTTGCGCCATAGGTTACATCCTACTCAGCCTAAGTAGACCCCCGTAATGTCTGTGCGTCCGCGGCCTTTTGGAGACCGTAAATGTAAAAGTTACTCAGATTTCTGAGCAGTCTAGAGATTTCAAAGTAAATAAAATTATTTAGTTAAAATTTGAGATGTAATCAGTGGAGAGGCGTGGCTCTGAAACCAGAGGAAGCGCTACCATGACCTTCTTCGTGTGCATGTTCTAACACGCGTTAGTACCAAACAATATTGTTACGACGGTCTCACGGATCGTCGTATTAAACAGTGGAAACAAAATACAGTCACCAATAACGTCACTAATTAATAACTTTAATTAGCCACAAATAACATTTTGAAATCACAAGGTGTTCTCATCAAGTAATTCAAGTTACATTTATCCACACGCATAAATAATAGTCAACTATTAGAGTTGCGCACTAATTATAACACAATAATCGCTTTCCACAAATCCGGAACAATCACTTGATCCATACTCAACAATTTCGCGAGGTGTAGCTAACTTCTAAGCCGGCCGTAGACCCTTATGTACTCCCCGACAGAATTTCCAGAATAATTATCCATTCTTTTGGCGACGTGCCGGCATAATTTGGATAGCTAGAAGTGCTGGAACAGCTGCCTGAGTGCACGGCCTTGACCGAGACAAGGCAGATGCCCATCTAGCAGAGAAAAGTGTAGAACTGTTATGTAACTGCACCTTCTGACTTTCCGAGAGCGTTACATAATTATCGTAGCATATTTAATCATGTATAATTACTTTGAATTTATTCATATATGCATTTTCAGTTAACTAAACGCAATTTTATCTCAAAACAAACAAAATGTCGTTTATTTTAATATTTGACACTGGGCAAGATAGCAATCAGGAACAGGAGAATATAGTCGAGCATTATTGAGAACATTGCAACGTCCACATACAGAAACAGACAGTCAAATCTGGTCTCATAGTGTCCGCATTTGTATAACCAATACTTGGTCTTCCTCCGCAAACTCTGTCCACGTGACCGCCTGTAATACATGCGATAAACCAATGAGTGTACACTGTTCAATTGATTGGTAACAGATATGCAAGCGATATATCGCGAATGGTTGATGATCGTTATGGAAAAAATCGTGAAACCGTATTGTCATGTCGTGCCTGTGGACGATGTTGTAAACAAGTTGAACTGGAAATATTACAGATGCAAGAATAAAGTTAATGCACAGGAAGCATTTATAAAACGATTCGATCCTCTAGAAAATATCGGAACTACACTGATAGAGCGACATCAGAATGTTGAAACAATTCACGTCATTGTTCCCACTTGAAGATGGGACGGACATTTGACCAATCCACGCAGTATTCGATTCATTGTAATTCATAAGAGCTTTTTGAATCAGAATCAACCTTTGTCGAAAAAATACAATAAGATAATTATTCTCGTGTTCAATAAAATGTTGTGAATGTGTATGACACTAGACGATACAATTACTCCTGATAAAGTAGAAATTTTAAACTCACCTAACTTGTCTACGTAGTTAATATTTTTATAGTTAATGATTATATTTAAAATTATGTCTACAATTGTGAGTACTATAGTTAAGAAACTGTTACGTTTGTGTGGTATATTAATGCTGAGTGATTCGAGTTTTGTGTCCAGGAAATTGATATTGTCCACAATATTTGTTTCGCCTTCCAAAATGTATTTAACACGATAATAGATGAATTATAATAAATACACGCATCCTCCTACAGACGGCACAAAACTCATGTAAGTAAACCGAACCACGCGCAAGCACACGAATATTCCAAACCAGAATCCAGCACACAACACCACAGTCAGCAGCCAGCAGTACATAGTGAGGAGTTTCCGTAACAATGGTCACTGGCAAGTAACTGTTGGAAAACCGACTACAGCATACAGAACTGTAACTGGCAGAAAAGATACACTGTGTCGAACTTTTTGCTGTTTGTAACACAGTTTAAACAATAGTACTGTTATACGACTGTTGTTTTAACTCTTATTTCTGAACGGCCTTTTTGCCTGCTAAAAGTAATAAATTAATTGTCTCCACTAAAGCCGTGCGTGTTTCACATTGGTTACTCGCTTCCAATTTATCAACATTACTAACAACAAAACAACACGTGTATTCTGGAACCCTGCGTCCACTTCAGTGGGCACGATCACTACATTATAAAGTTGAATATTGAATTTTCATCAAATTAACGAATGTCAGTTTACGTAATATATGTGACAGCTTGACAATCAAATATTTATATTTTGTTAGCTAATATTTCCACGCAAATAGTAGTTCAGACCGTTTTTGAGTGATTCACTCTGTTTTAAGAGTTTCCAAAGTAGTATAAATTGAATGTATTTGAAGTAGGGGTAAATAACTGAAAAGGGCCAGTGTCCGCGTCTTTAGGGGATATTATGACCGGGTTACGTTAGAATTTTGAAAGAAAGAAAGATTGGTTTTACCACATAATGCATACCAAAACTATGCCGAAAAGGAACTTATAATTATAGTTAAAAGTAATGAATGAACGAGGTTTTAAAGCGTTAGGTATAGAAAGGGTAGACAATGTGTACGCGCTCTAGGGCCAGTAGAGGTAAAAATTCTGTCAAATAAATACCGGGAATTGTTCAATAAGACACAAAATATTGGTTTAATCATCAAAATTTATTTTGTCACCTTCAAAATAGGCTCTATTTGATGCGATACACTTATGCCAATGAATAATCCAGTCCTGGAAGCACTTCTTATAGGGACTTTCTGGTATGGCTTCAGCTCCTTCTGCGAATTTTGTTTTATGACTTCAGTTGACTCAAAACGTCTTCCACGAAGTGGTAATTTGACTTTGGGGAACAAAAAAAGTAGTATATATTATATTACACAAAGTACGTATATCTGGCGAATACGGTGCTTGGTCGATGACATTCGTTGAGATTTTGGTCAAACATTCACTTACAAGGGTCGATTTGTGGGACGGCGCATTATCGTGGTGCAAAAGCCAAGAATTGTTCTTCCACAACTCTAGCCTTTTCCGGCGAACATTCTCTCTCAAACGCCTCATAACGCCCAGACAGTATTGTTTGTTGGCTGGGCCCCTCCGTAAGAAATTCCGAAGCGACTTTGACGTGGTTTGTTTCGGTTTCGGCTTGTTATCGAAGCGCCATTCCAAGCTTGTTTGTTGGTTTGCATGTCAAACTCATAAACCCACGTCTCATCACCCATTATGATGCGTTTCATAAATGTAGGGTCAGAATTAGCTTGTTCAAGCATGTCTTCAGCAACCTGTTTGCGGTGCTCTTTTTGAAGAAAATTCAGTTCCTTGTGAACAAGTCGTGCCGCGACGCGTTTCATGCCCAAAATGTCAACTAAAATTTTGTGAACGGATTTGTGAGACATGTCCAGATCCAATCCCTCTTAATGGTGAAAGTGGATTTTTCATCACCATTTTATTCACTTTGACGATGTTTTCGTCAGTCGAAGACGTTGAAGGTCGACCGGAACGAAGCAAATCATTAACCACTTCTCGGCCTTCTTTGAATGCTTTGTACCAATCGTATGCTCGTGTTTTTGATGAAGATGACTCACCGTAGGCGTTCTCCAACATTTTCAATGATTCAGCACAAGAATTTCGTTGGCAACACAAAATTTTAGGCAAACTCTTTGTTCGATATTTTAATCCATTTTAAAAATAGCAGAGTCCACTTGACGTCAACTAACCTAATCAAAACCTGTAAAAAACCTAGTCGACAGATCGCGCCATAACTCTACGTAACAATTAGGTACACTGTTACCAACTTACGCAAACAATTTTTTTCATACCTTCTACGTGGGCTTTTTAAGTGAACAATTCCCGGTATTTATTTGACACTGCAGTATAAAGCCATTTTCTCGTTCCATTGTCGTATATTTCCGATCTGATAATGAGCTGTGAAGCTTCAAACCGCTAATCGGGTAATTTTTTTCTACAGTAATCTGCAAGAGTGGCATTTTTATTTGTCATTATCAATTACTTCAAACACTAGTCTTTGCGACATGTTGCAAGCTTAAAGTATGTCTAATTATTAAACATTTTCTGTACGATTGCATGTGACCTGTTGTTAAAAATCTTTGCCTCCGATGTTTCGATAGATTGCGCAACAAACATTTTCAGACAGCAGTGTAGCGCTAGTAGACGTACGGCAAACGCCGGAAACATGAACGGTTGTTTATTGAAGATAAGTGCAGCGGGTGCTGGCGAAACGTCGGTGTCAAGAAACGTTGACAGTAGATCACAGCCAACCAGGTCGGAAGTTTTAAATACCAACTATGATGACACACACCTAGGAAACTTCAGCGGTCACGTTGAAACATCAGCTGTACATCAGTAAACAACAACTGTCTGCACTACTGAACAATGACAGTCGAAGAAAAAAAATATGTCAGTAAAAATATTGAAACAACATGGCTGATGATGAGCATACTGTTTGATGATCAAAACGTGTCCCAAGTAAGCGTTTTGATTGTACATATACATAACAATAAGTTGGCGCAGGGGTTCGGCGCTGCAACCAGCATCCTCTTCTTTGTGTCTCTGGGGACTATAATTCAGTACTGCTGTTGATTCCAATTATTTACGTCAGTGTCTTTGATCTGTTACGAATATCCTTTGCATCGATATTGTTTTCCAACTCGCTGATGCTACTGCAGTATTTAGGTTCTGCGGTTACCCTTTTCACTTTCGCGTCTAAATTTTGTTAGCTTACTATCCCAATCAATATCAGTTCCATATGAGATATTACAACCCAGGTATGTTAAGTTATTAATATGATAATAATTGATACCAAAGACTTTATACATTAAGAATTGTACATATTATTTATTTGTTATGGACATATAACTCTTGTAGGGTGTCAGCCAACGAACGCCTGCGACGAATTTGTGTTTAGATCGGCGTCGATGGAAGCTAAGATGCGACAGGTGTAATTCAATCGATAATTGATTCTAATGGTGATGTAAATTGGGACGCACTGGAGGAACCACAAAATCGAGGCGCATTCGTATTTCAACAGCCATCTCGACCTAGCCTGAGGAAATGAGAAAAGGGTAATTCTCTCTTAGTCCCCTTCTTCTCCTCCTCCTCCTCCTCCTCCTCCTCCTCCTCCTCTTTTCCTCGTTGTTCTTGTATTTGATTTTGATGTTCTTGTTCTTTTCCTTGTCCTTGCCCTTGTCCTTGTTCCTGTTTCCGTTCCCATTTCCGTTCCAGTTCTCGCTCTCCTTCTTCTTCTTCTTTTTTTCTGCTTCTCCTCCTCCAACTCCTCCTCCTTCTACTTTGTTTGCTTCTTTTTGTTCTTATCCTTCAGGTAGGGTAACAACAAGTCAAAGGCCGTATAATAGTATTGAGCAAGATAAAACTGTCAACATACAGTATGAGTCGCAAAGACATCAACTTTTCCCGAAAGTGTAGTGTGCAAAATCTAGCTTGTTACAACACTTGACGTAACAATCGTGAGAGCTGAATATAATTGTTTAAACGTAAAACAACAACAATAATAAGTGTATTACACCTAGTCTCTAGTCCGTATTGTTGGCAGAACTGGTGCCGTTTTGTGCAACACTGGTTTTAATAAAAGACAAAATCAGATGTCCTCAGCGGAGAGAAAATCTGAATTCGTTCTGTAACAGCTTTCTCTACAGTAGCGACTTACAGAGAGTCCTATTGTAGTTGCTATTTAAAGTATTTTATTATATCCAAGTTATTTCTTTGTTGTTGTAATTTTATTAATTTAATACAAATGCTTTCTCGCATTTAGTCCCTTTGTCAAGTTAGAAGTATACGTTCTACTTATTATGCGAACATTTTAAATACTCCTCGGTACGCCTGGTGTTAGTGATATTAATTAGTTTAACAGATTATAACAGAACAAAGATTGTTCTGTTTTTAGAAACATTCAACCGATCTCTAGTAAGTCGTTATAACCCGTTTCAATTTAATATAACAGTAAGCTCAATGAGCTGTCGAACAAGACTCTGTAAAAATTCCGAACTACTGACCTACTTTTTTAGTTTATTTATAACGAAATAGGTTAAACTACAAAAAATAGTTCTAGCTTTTAAATAAGACGAACAGAGGCCTTATATGAAACTTGAAATGCAACAGAGACAAGTTAATCGGGCGTATACTCTAACACAATGGACTATTGAAAAGAAAACAAATCGAAGATAAAACATATTACGTTTTAAACTACATGAGCGATATGAACGATATGAACTGAACATTATGCTTTGAAAGTAGAGGGGTAAGAGGAATGGCAAGCTGCTGGCAACCAGCCAATGAGAGTGAGCTTCTAGGTTTGTGGTATGCTTTTATAGATGTCTATAGTACGTTTTACAAATATGTATACATAAATGATAAAAATATGTAAAGCTTGTTTATTAACATAGAACTCAAACGTTTTGAAGACGATCCAAAGTTTGCAAGCAGTGCTGAGAGATACTATTTCTGTCAGGTTATTAAAGTAAAGATACCGAGTTCTTATGTTAAACATGATTTTCTCAATAACTGGAACCCGCAATTTTACTTTTTTTTTATTTTTAATTTCTACTTTTTGGTCCGTGGTGTTTCTAAAGTTACAAAATTTTCTACATTCTACATTGCGTTAGAATATCTTTTAGTCTCCCTTCTTCTTAGATTTAAAAAAATTTGTTTGCAAATTATTAATTTCATATTTGGATTTCCCTGTCTAAAAGTTTTGAAATTTCTAAAAGTGTAATCTACTTTTAGACTTTTGTTAAAATTATGTTTAATCTGATACTTCTCACAGATTTCTTTGTGAGTTATCAAAATTTCGACCCACGTTTCGGTCCCGGCGCCCAAAAGATTTCAAACTTTAAATACTGGTCACTAAATTTACATTTCTCTGTACATTGTTCTCTACTTTTAAATTATAAAACAAAAGAGAGAACATTAGAAGAATGGCAAGAATGGTACATAGGGTGGGATCGTAACAACAGGGCAGTGGACTACGTCCCTAATATCGCGCATGAAACCATGGTTGGAATGTAACCATAGTTGGAATGCAAAGACAGTGGTCACCTACAAGTGATGGGGGAGTAGGCTTGCAGAGAGGAGGCTTAAGGAATGCCAGTTGTGCCTTTAGAGATGTCTTAATCAGACGGTACTAGGCACAGCTTCCGTGACGAACAAGATATGATTGTATTTAACATATCTGTGACGAAGCTTAAAGTGTTTGTATTTAGCTTAACCTTGATTCTTGTCGGCTCTACGGGTAAGCTATCGCAAGGTTTATTGTGTTAAACAGTACCCATTAGAAGGACTATACTGCGACAAAATATATATTAGACATAGTAATAATTGAACAATATAGACAGTTATCTGGAGCAAGGTTGTTTATTTTAAAACAAAATTTTTTTTAAATGGTTTGTAATTCACAAAAATATTTATTTTACTTCAAAAATTGTCTCTGAATATCAGACGGATCTGTTTTGGAAAAAATGTCAATTTGTTACTTGAACGTGATTCCAAGTGTGTTGATTCGTCTCACTGCTGGTCCTGTGATTCGCCGCAATCTGCTCCTCTCTCGTCTCCTCCTTTATCCAGACTGCCGCTTCGCTGACACTCCTCAAGTACGCACGCACGCCGATACACCGATAACCAGTCTACTCTTATCTCAGGGCACAGAAATTGGGTTGTAATTTAATATTATTTATTTTTGGTGCTTTAAGCGTGCACCTTCCCGCGTCTTGAGGTGTCCTCGCGATAACATAGGAGTATCCCGGATGGATAAACCTTTCCTATGCGGAAATCTTCACTCACGCAAGACTAGCACTGTTTAAAATTTTAAATAGTTTATTATTTTGAACTAATATTGAGTTCGTAGCCAGTCAAGATATCAGCTAACGGGTAACTCGTCGCTAAATTGTCCTTGAACACTCTTACATAAGCACGTTTCTGTACGAAAAACTCGCACAGAGAGCACGTCCGTAGTATTCGAGCTGCAGGATGGAACTGAACTAGATATTCGTCGGCGGAGACCCAATCTTAATGCAAATTGGGGCCGCTGATTGGTCGAAACAGCTATCATGTGATTGATGGATAAAACTGATACATAGTAGACGACTTCTTGAAAGGATTTGCAGATTTCTGCAGAAGCAGATATAGATTTGATCTATAAATTTTCTGACTTCTAAAAGATAAGGAATTTATAGAAGTTAGTTTTTACTAACCAAATCCCTATTAATATATTACGTAACAAGTCTCTGACACCCAGAAAATATAGCGCTATTTAAGATGCTTGCGCTGCCCCAATCTCCGTTCGGTACGTTCATTTATAATGGAGTTATACTGTACATAAAATACGAATGACACGCGCACTCGCGCACTCGCGCACTCGCGCACTCGCACATTTAACTCGCACAAGACATGATCACGAATACATTTATGGGCATTTTGATACATAATAGTCTTTTACCCAATTCTTATTTCAATACTTACATCTAATTTACATACTCAAACAAAAATCAAATTTTATCTTGTCTACAACGTCATAAACCTGCTATAACAACCTGTAATCCTAGCTATAAATTCCTTTTACTGCAATGTTCTATTGCAATACATATACTTGATTCTGTCAATTGAGTGTCTCAGTTCATACTAAAGGCAGCGATAATGATGTGACAGACACTTACTTACACACGTTCAACAATTGATCAACATTTAGTCAATATTCTCCGGTCAGCAATGCGCTGCCTCGTGTGCGAGAGTTGATTGTCATTGGGGTCAAATACACGTGTCAGACCATGTAACACTGTTCATTCTATAAACGTGGTGTTTTGGTATGAAGAAGGAGTCTTTATAAGACACTGGCACGTTTGTATGTGGCAATTGTAATGGATTGTACTCTATCACTGAACCCCTCTTCTTTGTCACCAGTCTAGTCTGATTGAGACGTTTCTATCGTTCACTACTGGCAGTACTTAAGCCCCTCTCTGCACGCCCACTCCCCCGTCTCTTGTAAGTGACCACTGTCTTTGCATTCCAACTATGGTTACATTCCAACCGTGGTTTCATACGAGTTTTAGGGACGTAGTCCACTGCGCTTTTGTTACGATCCCATCCTATGTACCAATCTTGTCATTCTTCTAATGTTCTCTCTTTTGCTTTATAATTTAAAAGTAGAAAACAATGTACAAAGAAATGTAAATTTTGTGCTCAGTATTTAAAGTTTCAAATCTTATGGGCGCCGGGACACGAAACGTGTGTCGAAAATTTCATAACTCACAAAGAAATCTGTGAGAAGTATCAGATTAAACATAATTTTAACAAAAGTCTAAAAGTGGATTACACTTTTAGAAATTTTAAAACTTTCAGACAGAGAAACCCAAATATGAAATTAATAATTTACAATCATTTTTTAAATCTAACAAGATTGCAGACTAAAGGAAATCCTAATCCAAATCCAAATGTAGGAATGTAGAAAATTTTGTGACTTTAGAAACACCACGGAACAAAATGTAGAACTCAAAAATTATAAAAGAAAAAGTAAAAGTCTATCCGCCGGAACCAGTTATGAGGAAAATTATATTTAACATAAGAACTCGGTATCTTTACTTTAATAACCTAACAAAAATAACATCTCTTAGCACTGCTTGCAAACTTTGGATCGTCTTCAAAACGTTTGTGTTCTATGTTGATAAAAAAGCTTTACAAATTTTTATCAGTAATGTATATTTGTAAAACGTACTATAGACAACTGTAACACATACCACAAACCTAGACGCTCACTCTCTAGTTTGGTTGCCCATTGGCTGGTCTATTCCTATTGCTACTCAGCTTTCGTGTTCAATTCAATGCATAATGTCTAGTTCATATTGTTACGAGAAGTCTACCGAACAACCCAGAACATTCTCCACTCTTCCCGCTGCCCAGTGTGGCAGGTGTGCCTAGACAAGGCCGCGTTCAAGTTTGCTCTAGACTCGTCTAGAGGCCACTTGAGATACGCATTAGCGTCAGCATTAACTAGCGTGCAAATTGAGGATGGAACATTTCTAGAAGGCGTGCGCTGCCTATAAAAGCAGAGCGTCTGGCGTTCTCACTTCAGTTACGTGAGCGATTTTTGTTAGCGCGGATCGAGTGTTTGTTGAAGTGAAGAATTATTGTGTTTTATTATTGTGCGAGACTCGTTGACATTATTATTGCGTGTGAACAATTTTTATTTGATGTATTGTAAGAGACGATCTTGTAGATTACAAACTGTTTTATTGTGATAAATAAAGCTAGTGATTAGTAACTTAATCGGTGTCTTGTACTTTGTTTTCCACTGTACCATACGACGATCAAGTAGACCATCGTAACAATATCGTCCATATTCTGCCTCATGTATTTTAAACGAGGCCATCGTTAATGACCATTTCTTTACTGTTTTATCTTCGATTCGTTTTCTTTTCAATAGCCCATTGTCTTGGAGTATATGTCCGATCAACTTGCCTCTGTTATATACAGAGTTCCCTATGAAACCTCAGACTAGAAATTTAAAAGCCAGAACTATTGTTTGTAGTTTAACACTTTTGATTATAAATTAATTGAAAAATTAATATAGTTTGGAATTTTCACTGTCTTGTTCGATAGCTAATTGAGCTTACTGGTATATTAAACTTAAGCGCATTATAATTACTGACTAGAGATTGGCTGCATGTTTCTGAAAACAGGACAATGTTTGTTCTGTGATAATCTGTTAAACTAATTAATATCACAAACACCAGGCGTACAGAGTACAGGAGTATTTAAAATGGATGTAGAATAACTGGAACGTACACTTCTAACTAGACAAAGGGACTAAATGCGAGAAAACGTTTGTATTAAATTATTAAAATTACAACAACAAAGAACTAACTTGAACATAATAAGGATACTTTAAGTAGCAACTACAATAGGACTCTCTGTAAGTCGCTACTATGTTGAATGCTGTTACTGAACGTATTCAGATTTTCTCTCCACTGGCCACATCTGATTTTGTGTCTTTTATTAAATCTGTGTTGCACAACACCAGTTCTGCCAACAATACGCACTCGTGACTACTTTTATTACACTTATTATAGTTGTTTTTTTTTTTTACCTCCAAACAATTGTATTCAGTTCTCAAGATTGTCACGTCAACAGTTTTAACAAACTGGATTTTGCACCCTACACTTCCGGCTACAGTTGATGTCTTTGCGATTTATATTAAATGTTTATAATTTTATCCTGCTTCACACTACTACACAGAATTCGATTTGCTGTTACCCATCCTCGTATCAAAGGGTAAGGATAAAAACAAGAAGAAAAGAAGGGAGAGGTGGAGGAGGGGGAAGAAGAGGAGGAGGAGGAGGAGGAGGAGGAGGAGGAGGAGGAGGAGGAGGAGGAGGAGGAGGAGAAGAAGAAGAAGAAGAAGAAGAAGAAGAAGAAGAAGAAGAAGAAGAAGAAGAAGAAGAAGAAGAAGAAGAAGAAGAAGAAGAACGAGAATAAAAACGAGAGCGGGAAAGAGAACAGGAACAAGAACAAGAACCGGAAAAGGATTAGGAACAGGAACAAGGACAAGGACAAGAACAAGATAAAAAACACGAATAACAAGGAAAGGAGGGGGAGGAAGAGATGAGGAAAAGGAGATTAAGATAAAGTTATCCTTTTTTTTCAATTTCTTCATGATAGATCGATCTGGATTTTGAAATACGAACGCACCTTGATTTTGTGGTTCCTTCCGAGGAATGCCAATTTACATCACCATTAGCATCACTTATCGATTCTGTTACACCTGTCGCATCTTAGCTTTCATCGACGCCGGTTTAAACAGGAAGCCATTCGCAGTCATTCGTTGGCTGACACACTACAAGGGTTATATGGCAGTAATAAATAAATAAGTATGTACAGTTCTTAATGTAAGAGGTCTTTGGTATCAATTATAATCAAATTAATAACATGGTTAGCCTTAACAGTTATAAGTAACTTCTTCGGTACTGGGAATTAGAGTTCCAACGTTCAAAGTGATCCACCCAGCATACTCTTGCTCTTCCTAAAGCTCTTTAATACTTCCCGTGCTAAGTCTTCCATTACTTTGTCCTTTCGATTTATTCTTACAAAGGTTTCCAGTATTTGGAAAAGTCAGAAAAAAATTTCCCGACTAGCGCATTGAAGCTTCACAGCTCATCAACAGATCGGAAATATACAACAATTGAACGAGACAATGCCTTTATGCCTCTACTTGCTCTACAGCGCCTACACATTTCGTAAACCAGCCTTAAAATCCTTCTGTCTGTTTACTTACTGGCCGGCTCAGTTACCCGTGTCGGTGTTTTTACATTTATTTCTAATACATTCTGTGTGTGTGTGTGTGTGTGTGTGTGTGTGCGCGCGCGCGCGCGCGTGCGCATCCCTATCTATACCTAACCCTTCAAAAACTCTCCTCTCTCATTTTTTACTTTTAACTATAATTATATGTTCCGTTTTCGCATAGCTTTGGTGTGCATTATATTGTCAAACCATTCCGTCTTTCTTTCAGTAATTTTAACGTAAACAACAACAAAGGTAAACACACTTTTCGTCCAGTCCTATCACCTCATATGGACGCGGTCACTCACACTTTTCAGTTATTTACCCTTATTTTAAAAACATTCCATGTGCGCCATTTTGGAAACTCTTAAACCAAGTACACAACTTTCTGAACTACTATTTACGTAGAAATAATTTCTAGCAAAACATAAATATTTGATTGTCACGCTGTCACTTAAAGTACGTAAACTGTCATTCATTAATTTGATGTAAATACAATATTCAACTTAATGATGTAGTAACCGTGCCCACTGAAGTGGACGCAGTGTTCCAATAACAAGTTAACGTTTTTTTGTCATTAGTGCTGCTGGTAAACTGAAAGCGCGTCACCAGTGTGAAACACGCATGGATTTAGTGGGGACAATTAATTTAGAAGGCCAAAAACTGTTTCAGAATAAGAGTTAAGATTCTCAGCTCATCGTCTTTGAAGATTCTTTGAAGATTCTCAGCTCATCGTCAGATCGGAAATGACAACCAGAATAAAACAAACTCTTCACATCCAAACCCGCCCCACTGTCTACACACACCCCCGCAAACAAGCTATAAGTCAAATGTCCCTTCCCAACCTCTGAGCCCTGTCACCCCCGTCTGTACAATTCCATATTTGTCTAGCACATTGTGTGTGCTATTATTTGCACACGTGTGTGTTATCGCACATGTGTGAGAACACTATTGTAGACTAGCTAACAGTACTTGTATTGTTTAAATAAGTAATGTCAAAGAAAAAAGGGAGAAAGCGTTTGATGGGTGATTGGGGTGAACGAGAGTCTCCTTGAAAGCATATTGTTCTTTTAGAGGGTGTGGTAGTGCTGGCGACTAAAAGTGCACGTCGAGTACAAAACGCAATTCGATTTGGTACAGATTCTGTGATGTGACAATGGAGTTGAAAGAGACAATGCTTCACCACAGGGAAACCAATTAAAACACTTGTACAATGCGAGGAGCGAAGGTACGTGACAGCGCTTGTTCTAGAATATTTATTATAGTTAGTATTGTAGTGTAAGTAGCAAGGTCATAAATGTCAGGCAGTTTGACAAGGGGCTTGAGGGGTAGGCTTGAACACGTGCCAACGGAAGATTTAGTACGTTACCGTGGGTGCTGGATGGAAGGAAGAAGGTGATTGGAGAAATGGACCAGTTCGATGAGGAAGGGGTACGTTTGGCCCAATGACAGGGTGCGTTATAAATGTGGGAGTTATATTCTAAGAAAATAGAGAGTTACATGGAAAATTTAGGAAGAGAGAGGGTTGTGCATACCAATCGAAGCTAAGTTCTGCCTAAAGAGGGGATTTTGGCGGTAGACGTTGGAGTTTTAGGTGGTAGAAGGTACAGAGACTATATATTGGGAAACTTAGAGTTTCGCGATCTCAGTAACTCAGTAGCTCAGTATCTCAATATCGTAGTATCTCATAATATCAGTATCGCAATAAGTTCAGTAGCTCAGTATATCACGCAGTATTTTGTCAGTTTACTCAATCTTCATGTTGTAGCATATACTCAAAGCGTTACTGTGATACAAAGTATTGGAATCAGGTGTTATGTATCAAGATGGTCTTATTAATTTGTGACAACAGTGATACAGTGAATATGGTGGCGTCAAAGCAAAAGTTATTGCCTTCACGAGATGAGATCAAGTGCTGGTGCAGAAGTGATAATTATAGTGAGTGTAAATTAGTGCATGGGAGGAGTCAGTCAGTCATGGGAGGAGGAATTCTATACGAGGTCACCAAACAAGTAATGTAACTGTACATGATTTATATTTCTAGATAGTTCATTCGGCCGCACTATTCAAAGAACCACACGCTAATATTAAATACAAAATTTTATTAAAATTTGTGGTAATAATTACCTAGAGTATTCATAAAGATATCAAAGTCTTACACGACAATTTGTTTTAGAAAACTTAAACAAACGCATTCTCTTTTCTTTCGGAATAATGAAAACTGTGTAATATATGTTAAGATGTAATATATTAAGATTTGTTTTATTGATGTATGTCTTTTGTAATAAGAGTAATTATATAACTGTGTATGTTAAAGTGTTAAAATCATGAAAGAGACAATCGTACATATTAAATGAGCATTTAAACAAACTTGAGTTTAATTAATTTCATTAATTAATTTCCAGATAAAAATATAATTACAGATATAACTCAAATATAATGTCATAATTATGGTGTTGAGAAGTTAAATTAGTAATTGTCTTTGACACACCAAGTTGAGGGCCGATAAAACACAGATATTTATTACAAATGTTTCATAATTTTATAACCATTAATTAACAAATGTCCCTGAGGTACCCTTTAGTGTAATTGGTCGTACAAATCTCGGCCAATAGCACGTAGAGTGTAATAGGTTTGGCTTAGTCGACTAGCGAATATCGCTGTGAGCAGAGTTCCCGTCGTCTCCAAGTCGATGCCTAAATTTGGAGCCTCTTTTACCAAGGTATTTATAATTATTTCGGTCCTTATGGATCAGTACTGGTGGCTAATTATATTTGTTCGTCCTTTCTGTAGAAGCAATCGTATGTAATTTATGTAAAAAGAAAAGAATTGTAATCTGTAACGGACCATGATGTAGCATGTTTGTAACCGTAAGCCTCTTAACAAAAGCCAATCTCAGCCAGTTGAGTCTCGAAAGATATGTAATTTGTTTACGTTAACTTAAGGTTGTTATAGAATTGAGCCGTAACTTTGTGATTGTAATAACTGTATTTTGTGTCTGTCAGATGTTGTATGATTGAATATGTGAACACGGTAATGGTAAACCCATACTAAAAGATCTGGAATTTACAGTGTGAACTTGGTTCCATGAACGGGATTAAGAACTTCAGGAATTCGTTTCTTCATACAGTTTTGCTTCACTTACGGAGATACTTCCCTCAAGCAACGTAGAAGCTTGAACCTGTAACCAGTGGACGCATGTGGTGAGCAGGAGCGGACTCGACGCCTCTACAAGTATACACCTTGTGCTGTTCAAGTAACAATGTTCTTTTTAATTAACAACACCCAGCTGTAGTTCCAACTTCCACACAGTTAGCAAAAAAGGAAATATGAACGTATACATTTTTCAGAGACTTTAAATATAAGCAAGTGTGAGAAACTTACTAACAGATCACACCATGTTTGCTGTGCGTAAATAAAAATGTAAACTTGTACTGATTCATAGAACTGATTTATTCTACTTAATTTTGGATCAGTGTTCGATTCACCTTGTAAATCGACACTTAGTACAGATTTTATGCACGGCTTAATTTATTCACTTTTCAATTTATTCAACAGTAATTTATTCAGAATTTAATTATACAAAAAGAATTATTACATGCTGGCTGATCCGTAATTACTCAGCGTCAAGAGGCTAACTTTGTTTCTGAATGAATAAATTCGTTTAACTCTGCTCACCAGCTGGTAGTATAATTTTCTTTACATACTACCCTCCATTGCATGTAAGTTAGTTATTACGTCTGTTTTGATGAACACTAGATTTATGACTAGTTATATGTAGCAGCTAATTTTATTATATTGTGGTACGTAGTATTTAATTATTGATATATATTGTGTTATGTTATTTTAATGTATTGTGGTTTTTTGTGACACATTTGTCGTATAATGATATCTTATGTAGCACGTTTAATTTGGGGCCCAGCACTGTATAGTGACGTGTTACATAATTATACATAAATAAATATTGTTACGATAATTACGTAACGCTCTCGAAAAGTCAGAACGTGCAGTTACGTAACAGTTCTACAAGTTTCTCGGCTGCAGGTGCAGTTACGTAACAGTTGTACACGTTTATCGGCTAGCCGGGCAGGTGCCGTGTCTGTGCCATGGCCGTGCAGTAACGTAGCTTCTTCCAGACTATTCGAGCACTCTTATGTACCGGCACGCCCGCCAAAAGAATGGACAATTTTTCTGGAACTTATGCGCAGCATATGTTAGGATTTACGGCGTGCTTAGAAGTTGGTTATACCTTAGCGACATTGTTAAGTACGGATCAAGTGTTTGTTGCGGATTAGTGAAAAGTTATTATTGTGTTATTATTAGTGCGGAATTCTAATAGTTGAGTATTAATATTGTGTGGAAAACAAATTTAACTTGAATTATTTTAAAAATGTTATAATGTGTGGTAGGAAAGAAGGACTACTATTGTATGTTAAAAGAATGCTAGAGATGTAAAGAAGAATGTGATGTAATTAATTTAGTAATAAAATGTGTAACAGATAAACTGACTAGTAGATTAAGAAATAAGAAATAAGTATTGTTTGTTATGGACAAGATAATAATGTAGTTAGTAAGAGATTAATGTTACACAAAACCTGCATCTACTTGGTAGGTAAAAAGAGACAATATTATGTATAAAAATTTAAAATGCATATTATTAAATCGACGTAACGAAGTCACACGACGGATACAAGGTGATTTATTTATAATAATTTACTGTTCATACGTGACTTGGATACCAGAACTAATATGCATTTTATATTGGAGGCTAGTCAAGCAAGCGTGGTATATAAGTATCAAAACGTTAAAATCCAGTTACTAAAAACTAACTTACACATTAAATTTAATAATATCTGTTTAAAAAATCATTTAATACCAAAATATGCAGTTATAAATGTGAAGGCCCTCTCTAGGGCTGCTAAAGCAACCAAAAAACATGCTGAGATTTTTCGGATCAAGGAAGAAATCAAATCTTTGTATATTAAGAAATCTACACTCAATATACGACTTTATAAATTGCATTTACATATTTTGAACGATATTCATCCGGCCATCGTAAATAATGTTATGGAATCAGTACATAAATACGTCTCTGACGTTACTCACAATACATACTTTAAACAGACGCGTAAAATTCATAATTTAAAGAGTAAACATCGCCATGAGACCGACATCACTTGTAAACACACATTTTATCCTCGTGTGTCTAATTTAACTACGATAGCTTTTAATGATGACGAAATGAACATCCTTAATAAAGGCATCAAGTATAACTTGCCTCTTAATAATAAACATCAAATCGTACAAGAAATTATCAATGCAGAAACTGCAGTAAAAACAATTGCCGATCCAAAACTACAAACTGAAGCACGTATTTTAATAAATAATAAATTTAATAATACCATAAACACCATAATTTTGACAACCATTCACCTCATGGTTTACAGAAACATATAAGATTTTCCAACGAGTTTAAGTTATTGAAACAAATAAAAGCTAAATTAGTTGATAATAATGCTCTAATTACTAAGGCAGATAAGGGGAATACTCTTGTTGTCATGGACTTTGACGTGTATAAAACGAAAGTAAACGACTTTATTTCAAACAATAATATTAGAACCTTGAAATCTGATCCTACTGATATGTATGTCAAGACACTGAGTAACAAAATCAATAATTGCGTAAATTTGTTTAGCGAATGCACACGTCGCTTCCTGAAGCCTATTAATGCTAAAGCTCCCGAACTCACTGGCCTACCCAAAATTCATAAACACGACATACCGGTCAGACCACTCGTTAATTTTACCACAGCGCCCGCATACAAAACAGCTAAAAAACTCGTCAAAGTAATCAAAGAAAACATAAATTTAAAGAACAATCATAGTGTCACAAACAACACGGATTTTATTAATAAATGTAAAAATGTTGATATACTACCAAATTATAAGTTAGCATCGTTTGATATAGTAAATTTGTATACCAACATACCAGTAAAGGAAACACTAAATATCTTAAAAGAAAATTTATTAGAGAATAATAAATTAAATATACAGACGATAAACGAGTTAATTGGTTTACTTGAAACTATCTTAGAACAAAATTACTTTGTTTTCAATAACCAATTTTTCATTCAGGACGATGGATTGGCCATGGGTTCACCTCTCTCTGGTCTATTGGCTGACGTTTACTTGAATTTTTATGAAAACTCTCATTTGCTCTCACATAACAAATACAAAAATGATATAATATTTTATGCACGTTATGTAGACGATACCTTTCTAATTTTCAATGGTACTGTACGACAGATCGAAAACCTAAAACATTATATGAATAATATTAATAAAAACATTCAATTCACGTTGGAAACTGAAGTGGATAATAAATTGAATTTTTTAGATTTGTCTGTCACTAAACACGTAAATAAATTGAAATTTAATATTTATAGAAAACCGACTATCACTGATGTGACAATACATGCTGACTCTTATCATCCATTTTCGCAAAAGTTGGCAGCTTATAATTACTTTATCCGCAGATTGTTGGCAGTACCTCTCAGTGATGATGATTACCGTGAGGAGGTGAATACCATTAAACATATAGCTTTAGCTAATGGTTACCAAAACACGTTGATTGATAATCTCATCAAGAAACATAAAATTCGAAAATCCAAGCCCCCAATAAATAAGGATACAAAAATAACTTTTATTTCTACCGCATACACAAATATAATGCCAAAGATTCTAACCTCCACATTTAATAAATTGAATATTACTGCTACCTTCAAAACAAACAATAGTCTATTAAAAATACTACGTCATAGAAAACCCATACCTTTAGAAAAGAAATCCGGCAAATATAAATTATCATGTAACGACTGCAACAGTTTTTACATTGGTCAAACGGGGAGAGGTTTCCTCAAACGATTTAAGGAACACACACCAAAACGTCACCTAAATAATCTCACTTTGTTAAATAATATCAAGTCCAACTTTGCCCGCCACTTAATCTTACACAATCATAATTATACTGATTTTAAATCTAATTTAATACCCCTACATGTGTGCAACAAAGGCCGTTACATGGACGCAATAGAGGAGTTCGAAATATACAAAGCATATAATAACATAAACAGCCGAGACTTCATATTGAATGACCACTTAAATTTTAAATCCAACCCGCTATACGATACAGCTTTGAACCTGCTTAGGCGTAATCACTCAGATAATAGTTCAGTGTCCGATCGGCTTCGTCGTGGTGCGCACCATTTAGGAAGCAAGTGAATTACGTAGTGGACAATTATGTGTAACATGTGTTTTTAACGTTTAACGACCTCAATAGAGCGATTGTATCTGATGATGGAACAGATGTTCCGAAACGCGTCATTTTAATCGACGTAACGAAGTCACACGACGGATACAAGGTGATTTATTTATAATAATTTACTGTATAAAAATTGTATTAGACAATGCCAGATATAATAAGAAAGAGTGTATTTTAACAGAGTAAGATATAAGTAACCATAACTGTTAGTAGTGGACAAGTAATAATGTAATTAACAAGATGTTAACTTGGGCAAAAAACCTACATCTACTTTAGAAGGTAGACTAGGACATTACAATGTATAAATACTAGATTAGATCATGACATATCTAGTAATATATCATGTAGCTTATAATGAAGAAAAAATAAATGTTAACTTGTATTAGAATTAAGCAATTTTGCTGTAAGAAGCAAATAATAGTCCAATGTAAACAAGACATAATTAGGCCTATGGTACAAGCCAATGTTTTGATAAAAAGTTAATGTTCATATTTGTAATCACTAGTATTAAAAGACATGTTATTAAGATAAAATCATATGTACCGCCAAGAAAACTAGTTATGTAGCAAAAAAGATAACTTTTAAACATAATTTGTTAGAACAGGCCAAACCTTAAAAATGTTATTTTTGGAATTACTGTATAGAAACATATCTTGTGAGATCTTCAAATGATCAGGAGAAAAATAGCATTTCATTGGTAATAATATCTTTACAATTGTACATAGCATAAGAGGAATATGTTAAATTTAAGAATTTTTAGTAATTTTGATCTCAGAAAAGAGACGCCATCAACAACAATGATTAAGATTTCAACCAATAGGAATTTTTCACATTTTGTGTGTAGCAACCCAAAAAGTGACGCCAAACGAGTTAGTCTATCGTTGGAATTCGTACAGTAAAGAACGGCTTCCCTGCGACACCGATAGCCACGAAGTTACCATCAGAATCGAACCTCGGCTAGGTTAGGTGTAGAGTGAATAATGAAACATAATCAAAAAGTGAGAAAAGTGTTGTGAACTGTTTATACAATCAGAAAGGAGTTTGTAGCGAGCAAAAATTTAAAAATTTCAAATTTTCTCCTCGACGGATTTTGTTCACACGAAGTTGTGTCAACGACTTCTAGTCGATGCAATAAATAAAACGTAATGTGAAGATGTCAGAGCAGCGTCGCTAACAAGACAATAGGAAGACGTTAAGTTCTACTCAACTATAGAAATTGGATGTACAAGATGACAGGGGAAGTTTAGCTAAAACTTATTACCCACGACAGACGAGGCAAAGCAGGCGAGGACACTCACACGTGTACTGAGAATTAAGGCATACATTCAGTCAGGTTACGTCAGAATACGAGGTACTGCAAAAAAGGGGACAAGATGTTTACAAAGGAGCGTACGAACAGCACTTTCAGAAACAATGTGTGAAGTGGAGAATGGACAGGACTCCAACCAAGCTACACAGCTGGAGGTAACGTCTAAGTGTCAGACGCAATTTACGAGTAGAAAGTCAGGGTGACTTCACCAGCTAACATATGTCCAGAATTATTAAGAGTTACAAAAAAGGGGTGCAAGAGAGAACAATACTTCGGAAGGACCCGAGAACAGATGAAGGCAACTTAGAAAAACACTGCGTATACCTCACACAAAAGAGTGATCGACAGGCGTATAATAACTAGAAATTCTGCGAAATAGGTCAACGTTCGAACAGGACAAATCTGGGGATGTCTGGCAACCTACCAGATTACAACTCTTGCGAAGAACACCGGTGGAGAGGACAGTTTCTATAGCAACCAAAAGCAAAAGGCGTATCAGGAGATAGATACCAAAAAGCCCTGGTGTAGTGGGACGAAGTATTCCGAGAAAACTATGAGCTGACCTATCACAAGTAAGAAAAGGCGTGGACAGTGCAGAAGACAAAATTTGAGTAGGGACAAACTGATAAAACTATGTGTCTAACACAGGGACGAGGCTAGTATATTTTAAATTTCATGCGGCTAGTATATCTAAATCTTGCGGCTAGTATATCTTAATTTTCGGAAGCTAGTATATTTTAAACTTTCAAGTCAGTATATATCAGTAAATTTCAGTTTTATGTAAAATAACAGACTTAGTGAAATCGTCATGTCATAATATTCAGATTTAGTTATTTTCTAATAATGGAATTCAATGTGCGATTTAACGGACTCATGTAGTAATCAATCAAAGTGAACAATACAATCTCGACACGTACAAATATCATTACTTGTGTATTGTACAAAATAAATAGACGAACTTACAATTAGTCAGTGCTACTAAATCACATTAAACATAATAGAACATGAAACATTTGAACGAACTAATCTAATCATATATATACATTGATAGAAAGTGAAATAAGTGACGAACGGACATAAACATTAATGTTGCAAAATGAACATACAACACTCATTTTAGAATGAATTATTCAATCTAACACAAAATCCATTACTTATTTACACAACTCTATTTCGACGCGAGTGATCGTGGGTGTATACAAGTGTTTGTGCTATCGACGGCAGTCAACAAGATGTGTCTTTCTGTCTTCATCACCACAAGGACCGGACATCGCTGGACACTAAACGGATATTCTATAAACTCAAGTAACCATTATTAATTTATTACTTTAAGTAACTGCTACTGACCTGATTCTTTCAAAGAATTCCTACCCTGGGAAGTTATAAATAAATGTAATGAATAAAATTAGAGTGAAAAGTTATAAATAACGAATATGTTAACAAAAACTATCTGGGATTAATGAACGCGTCAATAATTAGTATTTGAATTGTTGTATTCTATGATTTATATATGTATGTCTTTTTCAGCGAATATTTAAACTAGAACTTGTTTATTTGAAATATGTATGTATTTACAGGTGCAACGACGTTTTTATATGTATGATTATAAATTTATGAATGAATAATAAATTAGTTATTTAAGTTGATTTTACACATGCGTTCATTATTACAGATAACCCACATGTTAAATTAATCTTTGAAAACATAAAGTAATTTTCTAAGAGTCTTTTTGCTCAGTGATTTAATTGAATTCACAATATTAATTGTTAACTGATATCAATGTAAATGGCGATACCAATCGCGAGGCTTATCAAGGATATCATTTGTTAATCTATAAATAATTATAGTAATTATTCAATTAATTCACAATTTAATTAATTGCACATTGTATTTAATGGCGCCCAACCGCACGGCATGATACATAGTAATAAAAGTAATTGATACGTACAAGTTTGGCAAAGATCAGGCAGTAGTAGAAGTAGACAAAGTAGCATTATAGAATAAGAAATAAAAATAAGTATTAGTGTCATAAGTCAGTTTGAATGATTACGCGTAGGAAAGCAAAGATGGCAAGCAATTCCGATAGCGTAGAGTTCGGCATTAATAACCAGTTAGGTATGGTAAATACGGAAGGTAACACCACACCTAGCGACCCAAATAGCGCTGTAGAGAGTCCAGAGGATAGGGCGCGAGGACAAACGTCAAAACCAGAAGACGTGAGTCTACAAATGTTGATGGAGTTCATCCGACAACAGAGCGTAAAACAAGAAGAAAATATTAGAGTAATTTGCGAGAAACAAGAAGAAAACAGCAAATTAATTAGCGACAAACTAGAGAAACAAGAAGAAAGTAGCAAAAAACAAGAAGAAAATAACAGATTAATTAGTGAAAAGCTGGACCAGCATAAGGAAGAGATAAAACGACAGTCAGCGGAACAGCTTACGCAGATACGGTCCGAGATACGAGAATACCAGCAGGCCTGGGAAGGGAAGATCAACGAATTACAAAAGAAACAAGATGATATAGTAAGAGAGTTGAGAGAAGATGCGAACAAGAAATACGAAGAGATACAGGAAACACGAGAAACCGATCGTCAAGAATGGATGGTAGCGATCCACAATACCCAAACAAATGTTAAAAAGATTCATAATAAATATGATGCTCACGTCAAAGGCGCCAACAAGAAGCATGAAGAGTTAAAGGCCGAAATACATGATACCATACGGCAGAAACAACAAGAACAAGGCGAAACAAACAACAACATGACGCAGAAATTGGAAGAAGTCGACGGGAGACAGCGTTCAACGGAACAGAAGTTGGACGAAACCACAAAAGAAAAGACGACGCGAATAGAAGAATTAAAATGCCATTTAACAAAAGTAAAGGAGAACCAGGAGAGGCTACAGAGACAATTAATGGAAGGTGAGTGTGGCCCGATGCACCGAATTAATGGACCTAACCACAACGACCTCAAATATAACGGTACTGACAGATTCCCCATGGAATTTCTTAAGGAGCTGTCCGAGGTACAGGAACTATACTACCCCACTGATAATATTAAGTGGATAGGTAGACATTTAGAGTTAGACGCCGGAATTTGGTGGAGAGTTATACGAAGCCAAATATCCAACTTTGAAGAATTTAAAGAAGCGTTCTCGCAAAAATACTGGGGACAAGAACGGCAAGACAGCATACGAGATCATCTTGAATATGGGAGATTTGATTGGCGTGGTCCAATTAATGCGATCCAATATATAGAGCGCATATTATTGGAAAGTAGACAATTATCACCTACTCTGACAGATAGACAGTTGATCCGGAAAATCGCGCGTCATTTTGGGGTGAGATCCAGCTCGCTGTTATCACGAGAGGAATTACAACAATTCCAAACTTTGAGTCTTTAATTATAGAATATACACAAATTCATCCAAGAAATAACAGGGAATCGAGTTATGTGACGACGAACGAGGGGAGAAATTCATACAAGGAAAGTGAAAGTTTTACAAACAAAGCGACTGGAGCGCAGAAGAAGGCTTGGGGTGATAGACCACCCGTAAACACACAACAGCACCGCTCTGGGGAGAGGCGACTTGTAAATACAATAGAGTTTGTCAATAAGGGTGCTTCGACTTCGAGCAATGAACCCAAAGCGGCTCGCCAAGAAGAAAAAAAAATTCATTTGTACAGTAAAGGAGATAGCCAACAATACGGATGGTTATCAAACTAACGTAATACTACCTGACTTAAGAAACGAATTGTTATGCGATGATGACGAGGAGATTGTCCAACGAATAATAAAATGTCCAGAAATAACTATAAAATTTAACAATAATATTACGGTACAAGCCCTGCTTGACACGGGATCCGTTATTAACGGATTATCGGAATCTTGGTTTAATCAAAATAAACAAAACATAGCACCTTATGAAATTTTACCGATGACCAATACTTTAATAATTAGCACGGTAGACAATAAATCAAAATTAATAAGGAAGCAGATATTATGTGATATTTATATCGAAGGGAATAAGAATGAATGTGTGTTCCACATTATACCAAACCTGATAAAACCATGTATTTTAGGAATTAGTTTTCCCCAGGAAGCAGGATGTCACATTGACATGGGAAAAAGGGTCATCGAATTAAAAGGAAATGCTGACGAAGCAGCGTGCACTGTGCCAATTATGCATATGGAGGTGGTGGACATAGAAGAAGACGAAGATATCATGCGAACCATCGATAAGAAGGTGGAGAGTATTGACTGCGGAGATAAAAGGATATTGATGAGGTTAAGAGAGATTCTCGTAAGAAATAAAAGTTTATTCAGGGAGTGCCCCGGAAGGATCGAAGGATACGTTCACGAGTTCCAAGTCACCGACCGGACACCGTACTTCCAGAGAGGATGGCCTGTCCCATTAGCATATAAAGGGAAGGTGGATGATGAGATTAGACGAATGTTACGGTATGGGGTCATTGAGCAATGCAACAGCGCCTATATCAACCCACTCGTTACTGTTATTAAGAAAGATGGAAGACTACGATTATGTCTGGATGCGAGGAAGGTGAACAGCGTGACGATTCCGGATTATGAGGGAGCCTCACCGATAAACGATATTTTGGCTAGATGTTGTGAAATGAAGTATTTATCCACCGTAGACTTAACAAGTAGTTTCTGGCAAGTACCACTGAAGCCAGAGTGCCGGAATTTCACCGCTTTTATGTATGAAGGCAAATGTTATCGCTTCACAGTTACGCCGTTTGGACTGAGTACCAGTTCTGCTGCACTAACCAGGGGATTGGACACAGTATTGGAGGAAGAAGTTAAGAAAAACACCATCATTTACGTAGACGATTGCTTATGTTATTCCGGAGATCTAGAAACACATTTATCACATTTGGATTTATTGTCGACTAACTTAAGAAAAGCGAATTTGACCATCAATTTAGATAAGTCGCAATTTTTTAGGCAAGAAATTGCATACCATGGATATCGTCTAACTACGCAAGGAATACAGGCGACGGATGAGAAGATTTACGCAATTATCAAGTTTCCAACACCTCGAAACCAAAAGCAACTAAAGGGTTTCTTGGGCTTAACAAATTTTTATAACCGCTTTACGGATAAATACGCCGAAACCACCAGACCGTTACTTGAATTATTACAAAAAGGACATAGATTCACATGAACACCGGAACTAAACAAATGCTTCCAACAAGTTAAAGAACTATTTGTAGAAACAGTGATCTTGAAGTTTCCTCGAATAAACCAACGATACTACATGCAGTGCGACGCCAGCAACTTTGCATATGGCGGGCAGCTATATCAACTGGACGAGGAAGGAAAAATCGGAGTTATAGCATTTACTAGCAAAACATTCAAGGGTGCAGACAGAAATTACTACACCACTGAAAAAGAGCTCTTGAGTATTGTGAGATGTCTCGAAAAATTCCGTATATACATATTAGGGCAACCTTTATCCGTTATCACGGATAATAAGGCATTGACCTTTATGAACAAATGCCATTTAAATAATTCACGAATAACGCGCTGGATTTTAAGTATCCAAGAGTACAAGTTCGATATCGTCCATTGCAAGGGCAAAGACAACATTGTTGCTGATCTTCTAAGCAGAAACCCAGGAGACGCCACGTTAGAAGAAATTAGCGATAATACGTGCGAATATTTAATTAATCACATAATGATCAAGATGGATAGAAAAGTAAGCAAAATAATTATGGATATTGGAAAACATCAACTTGAAGATACTAAACTTAGGACTATTATAGATAAGATAAATGAAGAGTGTTTAGATAAGGAAGTAAGTAAATTTTATAGATATGTTAACGAGAAATTATATAGACTACGTAGGAGGGAATGGAAACTGTACATACCGAACAGTGTATCCGGAGAAGTAATCGCCGAAATACACAGGATGTATGGACACCCAGGATCGAAGAAATGTACAAAATTGTTACAAGAACATTTTACCATGGACGGAATGTTGAAGAAAGTGAAGAATTACGTAAGGACGTGCGACGTGTATCAAAAATGCAAAGACGCAGGTAACAAGGTCCTGTTTTGCGGAACAAAAGCTATTGTCCCGTTAGGTAAGGGTGACCTAGTGAGCGCCGACTACTTTGGACCGCTACCCGTCTCGTCCGCTGGGGTAAGATATTTGTTCGTTACTGTAGACAATTTCACAAAATACGTACGGCTGTTTACACGTTAAGGAGGGTACACCAGTATTGTGAAGAGTTTGGGAGCCCCAAAATAATTCTCCCTGACAATGGGACGCAGTTCACATCAAAAAAATGGTTGAACGGCTTAAATGAGTTAAACATTCAACCAAGATACACCGTAATTAGAAACCCATGTGCGAATATGGCTGAAAGGGTTAATAGACAGCTCGGAAATTTATTCAGGATATTCGTGTGTGACCAACATACTAAGTTGTCGCGTTATGTACCTATTATTGAAAGTTGCATTAACGAGACGTACCACGAGACTATAGAGGTAACACCCTATGAGGCACATCTCGGCAAAAAACCGACAGGAAAAATACCTAGACAAAGACATACTTCAAGTTAAAGGAGATGACCACAACCAAATATTTGTAAAGATGAAAGAGAAGAGGGAAAAGCAAGCCAAGTTGTGTAATTAATCCAAAATCATTACTAAGTTCCAGATTGGTGAGAAGGTTTTAATAAGGACCTATTATCAGTCAGACGCGATCCAGAAAAGGATTGATAAATTTTGTGAACTATACTGCGGGCCATACAAGGTACATCGAATTCTTGGGGATGCTACATACCAGCTCGTCGACTGCGATGACGGAAGCAAGATCCGAGGGAAAATCAATGTGAGACAAATGAAGAAATATTATGAGCCAGAGAACAGAATGTGAAAAAAAGGGAGAAAGTGGTAGAACATGTCTTAATAAGTTAGCTGAAGGAGATAAGTCATTTACGTTAGGGTTAATGACGCGCTTATCTCATTCAAGCTGGCTTAATCAAAAGAAAATATGTAATCTAAATGTCAATTGTAACTTAAGAACCTACTTAGTTATTAGATCATTGATGATATGTTAGATAAGAAGTGTGAGTTAATATTTTGAGTGACATTCTTTATGAATTATTGTAGTGAATACAAAGAACATTTTAGTTACGACAACTTGTTTGAATAGCAATAAATTATTGAAACAAAGTGAAAAAAAGGAGGATACTTAAAAGTAAATAAGTGATATTGAATTAATAAAATATATTGCAAATAAATCTTGTTAAAGTGAATGTACATCATTGATAGGTTAGGAATTTGAATTGATGTTAAAACGAAGCAAATAACTCATTATCAAAAAATTATTATATGTATGTATATAGATGATCAAGCAATATGAATATAGATAAAACTAACGTAACGGATATGTTAGCCATCAATCTAATTATAATTAAAAATTTTAAGAACAAATTATTGGTAGGATTATTTATACTGCATAAGACGTATATTGTAGGAGATTTTCTTAAATTCTATGTAAAGCGTTACATTAAATCTATTGATTTGTTTGATATTATATTGCGTGAATGGTATTCTAGAAGGTAAAGGAATTATTTGGTTAATTAATGTACATATCACACATTGAATTTATGATTTGTTTTGTGATTAGAGAGATAAGGTACTTATACGTAATCAATATGTAAATACGATGATGTTAAATGCGTTCAACCATTCCAGATAGTTAGCAATATATTCGTAGATGCAATTAAAACTAAAAGGGGGTACACAAATTGTAATACATGTCACGAAAAGTAGGTTAACATGTTATATCCCTCCCGGAGGAAGATGAACATGGTGAGGCGACGTACAGGGCGCAGAATTTGGATCTGAATTGTTCCCTAAGGTCACATCATCAAATCAAAATTGAGGACGCTGTAACGAGCAAAAATTTAAAAATTTCAAATTGTCTCCTTGACGGATTTTGTTCACACGAAGTTGTGTCAACGACTTCTAGTCGATGCAATAAATAAAACGTAATGTGAAGATGTCAGAGCAGCGTCGCTAACAAGACAATAGGAAGACGTTAAGTTCTACTCAACTATAGAAATTGGATGTACAAGATGACAGGGGAAGTTTAGCTAAAAATTATTACCCACGACAGACGAGACAAAGCAGGCGAGGACACTCACACGTGTACTGAGAATTAAGGCATACATTCAGTCAGTTACGTCAGAATACGAGGTACTGCAAAAAAGGGGACAAGATGTTTACAAAGGAGCGTACGAACAGCACTTTCAGAAACAATGTGTGAAGTGGAGAATGGACAGGACTCCAACCAAGCTACACAGCTGGAGGTAACGTCTAAGTGTCAGACGCAATTTACGAGTAGAAAGTCAGGGTGACTTCACCAGCTAACATATTTCCAGAATTATTAATAGTTACAAAAAAGGGGTGTAAGAGAGAACAATACTTCGGAAGGACCCGAGAACAGATGAAGGCAACTTAGAAAAACACTGCGTATACCTCACACAAAAGAGTGATCGACAGGCGTATAATAACTAGAAATTCTGCGAAATAGGTCAACGTTCGAACAGGACAAATCTGGGGATGTCTGGCAACCTACCAGATTACAACTCTTGCGAAGAACACCGGTGGAGAGGACAGTTTCTATAGCAACCAAAAGCAAAAGGCGTATCAGGAGATAGATACCAAAAAGCCCTGGTGTAGTGGGACGAAGTATTCCGAGAAAACTATGAGCTGACCTATCACAAGTAAGAAAAGGCGTGGACAGTGCAGAAGACAAAATTTGAGTAGGGACAAACTGATAAAACTATGTGTCTAACACAGGGACGAGGCTAGTATATTTTAAATTTCAAGCGGCTAGTATATCTAAATCTTGCGGCTAGTATATCTTAATTTTCGGAAGCTAGTATGTTTTAAACTTTCAAGTCAGTATATATCAGTAAATTTCAGTTTTATGTAAAGTAACAGATTTAGTGAAATCGTCATGTAATAATATTCAGACTTAGTGATTTTCTAATAATGGAATTCAATGTGCGATTTAACGGACTCATGTAGTAATCAATCAAAGTGAACAATACAATCTCGACACGTACAAATATCATTACTTGTGTATTGTACAAAATAAATAGACGAACTTACAATTAGTCAGTGCTACTAAATCACATTAAACATAATAGAACATGAAACATTTGAACGAACTAATCTAATCATATATATACATTGATAGAAAGTGAAATAAGTGACGAACGGACATAAACATTAATGTTGCAAAATGAACATACAACACTCATTTTAGAATGAATTATTCAAACTAACACAAAATCCATTACTTATTTACACAACTCTATTTCGACGCGAGTGATCGTGGGTGTATACAAGTGTTTGTGCTATCGACGGCAGTCAACAAGATGTGTCTTTCTGTTTTCATCACCACAAGGACCGGACATCGCTGGACACTAAACGGATATTCTATAAACTCAAGTAACCATTATTAATTTATTACTTTAAGTAACTGCTACTGACCTGATTCTTTCAAAGAATTCCTACCCTGGGAAGTTATAAATAAATGTAATGAATACAATTAGAGTGAAAAGTTATAAATAACGAATATGTTAACAAAAACTATCTGGGATTAATGAACGCGTCAATAATTAGTATTTGAATTGTTGTATTCTATGATTTATGTATGTATGTCTTTTTCAGCGAATATTTAAACTAGAACTTGTTTATTTGAAATATGTATGTATTTACAGGTGCAACGACGTTTTTATATGTATGATTATAAATTTATGAATGAATAATAAATTAGTTATTTAAGTTGATTTTACACATGCGTTCATTATTACAGATAATCCACATGTTAAATTAATCTTTGAAAACATAAAGTAATTTTCTAAGAGTCTTTTTGCTCAGTGATTTAATTGAATTCACAATATTAATTGTTAACTGATATCAATGTAAATGGCGATACCAATCGCGAGGCTTATCAAGGATATCATTTGTTAATCTATAAATAATTATAGTAATTATTCAATTAATTCACAATTTAATTAATTGCAATTGCACTTTGTAAGTTGTAGTGATATAATAACATTAACAGTGAATAAGAAAGTGTGTACAGAGTAAAGGAAAAATATAGTGAATACTTAAAATTTTAAACGACTTACAACTATTTATAATAATACAACTGTAACACTTTATACACTTGTAATAGAACTGTACACTTGTGAACGATTTATTCCACTACCACTGAACAAAAACACTAACACTATTATAATTTTTTCATGTTCAACTATTATTTCTTTGTGTTTAATGTTTAAAGCAGTATAACCTATTAAGACTAAGTTAATCTCAAAATTGACACTGTTCGGCACATACGAACTATTCGTTATTTTAGATATAAGATATTATTTTGTTTTAGTATAGTCAACATTGTATTGAGATGTTTTGTACTTCGCAAAAGACATTTTCGTAATTAATTATTGTAATCACAAGAACCCGAGTTTATATTTACATAACGTAATCAGTAGACTAGGCCTGAATAAGAAGATCGTATTACCAACCGCTGAGCTAAAAAATTTAACAAGCCTGGACAATTAAAATTGCGAAATATTTGTTCATTTTAATTTAAAAAGAAAAGAACAGGATTTAAAAGGAATAAAAGTATATTGAAGAGAATTAATTGTGTATGAATAATTATTTTTAATACTTGACATTCTTGTCAGGTTCTGAATATTGGTGTTTTCATAAACATTCGAAGAATAAGTCGGTAGTACCTATTGCTTGTGAACCTCGTACGATTTGAAATATATAAATAGGTAAGTAAACTCAAAAGGAATAAAGGAAGGAATTAATTGAAATTAAAGAATTTTAAGTAGTCAAGACATTAAATATTTTAATTCATGAAACATAACCAAAAACTGGAACAATATAGTTAACTAACAAGTACAGGTAGAATTTTAAACACACCTCAAAACGAATACACAACTCAATTATCACTTAACAATTTACATAATCTGAAAGTCTACATATTTAATGAAATATAAGACTATACCAAAACCAAAATAGATCGACAAACAAAAATAATAATTACATCTAAACGTAACAACTACCGAAATTGTGCATTACACATTATGGCGCAAACAACGTGAGGCCTAACTAAGACAATTTTATTTGAAAATACATCAACACAATCAAAATCCATTTTTGATCAATAAACCACGATAAAAATTGTGCATTACATAATATGGCGCACCAACTCTGGGGCATAAAAGAATTAACAATTTAGAAGTAAAAAACAAAAAAGAAGATAACACCACCTTTACACAAATATTGAGCATTACAATATGATATTGTTAATTACACCTTTTAACTGATCTCAGAAATTTAATTTCTGCTATTTGTATCTTCTGTTCACCTTTTTTTCTTTATGACCCAAATTTCAGAAACATACAGTAGTGTAGGAATTTCCATTGTTTTATAGTTTTATAAACTTTTATTTGTATTTCTTTTCTACATTTATTTGTCTACGGTCTCTAAGTCGTTCTACACATTCTTGTAAGATTCGTCAATTTATTTTCTATATGCCTAACTTGATCGTAAGTAATGCACGTCCAAGATAGTTTAAATGTCTTACTTGTTCCATGTATGTGTTGTCTATGCATATTTTGGTCCGAACTAGTTCATCTGCTACAAAAGCCATTACTTTAGTCTTTCATTCAGATATGTTACAGTTATATTCTTTCCTTATTTTATGTAAGATGTATATTTCTCGCAGGAGATCGTCTTCAGAAGCGACGAATGGTCATCCGCGAAGAGATGGTTTCCAAGCTTTTAGTTCGGTGGATTATAATACCGTCAGGAGATTGTTCTTTCTGTTTTTTGAGATCATCTAGATAAAGGTTATAAAGTAATAGTCACAGACAACAACCTTGTGTAACCGTTAATAATATTAATAATAATAAGAAGAAGAAGAATAAGAAGAAGAAGAAGAAGAAGAAGAAGAAGAAGAAGAAGAAGAAGAAGAAGAAGAAGAAGAAGAAGAAGAAGAAGAAGAAGAAGAAGAAGAAGAAGAAGAACAACAACAACAACAACAACAACAACAACAACAACAACAACAACTTTAAAAAAACAAATATTAAAAAAACTTTAACATAATTTTATTGATTTATAAATATTGTATATCCCTGTATTTCTACAGACATTTATAAGCCTTATTTATTAGATCCAAGTTAAGTGATAATGGAATTTCGTTAATCTTTTTAATAGCTCTGTAAAGATTGATACGTAGATTCCCCCCTCTAGTTATGCCATTGCTCCTTATAATATCGTCTTCATAATCGTCACCGTTAGTATCACGATTTTCTTAAATCATTCATTTTAATTAAGAAAGTTGTGTTAGTGGTTATAATCACAAAAGAGTTATCACTGTTGGACTCCACTATAGAAAATTTATGCATTGTGAGTTACTACTTTTTCTCCCTTCCTTCCTTTGTGCTCGTTCAGTTTTTGCCAGTTTGTTTAATTTATCTGACTAATGTTCTAATCGTCCATTTGGTCACCACCAACTTCATAAATTCTGCCAGGTAGTTGTTCACGTTTTCACAAATCATAAGAGCTTTATCATCATCATCTTGTTTTTAACTTTTTTAGGCTTTAACGGCCTCTTTCTACTCCACAGTCCACCTTTCCTTAGGTCTGCCAACTTTTCTTCTGCCTCTAGGGTTGTAAACTTTTGCCAACAATGGTATTCTATTTTCTTCCATTCTATTGATGTCTTGAATGCATTTTCTTCTGTATTCTTTCATTCTTTCATTAACTGCAAAAATATCTAAATCACTTCTTGTCTCTTCATGTCTCATATGATCTAGTCTATTACACCTTTTAACTGATCTCAGAAATTTCATTTCTGCTGTTTGTATCTTCTGTTCATCTTTTTCCTTTATGACCCAAGTTTCAGAACCATACGGTAGTGTAGGTAATGCCATTGTTTTAAAAAAATGTATTCTTGCTTCTTTCCTACATTTATTTTCCAACGTTCTCCAGATCGTTCCACACATTCTTGTGAAATTCGTCACTTTATTTTCTATAACTCTATCTTGACCATAAGTAATTATTACTGGGTGGTTGGTTGTTGCCCTGTACGTGGTCTCAGTCAACAACTGATAATTTTAACAGTACTCTCGAAAACCAGGACATACTAAGGTAAACGTGTTGATTATTTTCTACGTAAAATCCAAAATTTTAATTTTAACTCTAACTGCCTAACCCTACGTTGTATGTAGAAGTATCTTAAATGCTATGAACATTTTAAAGTGTTTGTATTCAGCGCAAACTTAATTCTTGTATGCTCTACGGGTAGGCTATCGCAAGGTTAATTGTTTTTAACAGAAGCCAAATTGGGCTTAAGACCTTTATTTCAGGAAATTGATTTTTCCAGTTTTTGTGGTCACAATTCTTGCCTTCTGCCTCTTACTCTGTTCAACCTAGAGGTCAGTAGGGTTACAATATCTTCCTTTTCGTAGACAGTTTCTTGGTATTTTCCTCTTTTTATTTCATCCGTTTACTTCTGTCTGGACCTAACATTCCTGCTACACCTCACGATCGTTATCTCAACACAGAGCGGTAAACCAGTTTCAGTGGCACAGCAGGTAACCGACCGTACTGCATCCTTTTTGCACTGGCCCCAATAAGCGTCCTTCTTTCATCCATTCTCTTCGAAACCTCCTGGTTAATCCATCCACGGTATTACGGCATTCTTAGGGCCCTCCTCCAGTTCCAAATCTCAAAAGCTTTAACGTAGCTCCTCTTTACTTTCCTCAAAGTCAAGGTGATCCAAATGAGATTTGTCTTAAGTCCTTAAATTCCTAGGTGGAACATAGGGCCTCGACGAAATTTCTCCAGAGTGTTCTGTCCATTGTCAGGGCCTTCACTCCCACCATGTCTTGTTGTCACCAGCCAGCTCTCTTTCCGTAGTCCTTTTCCAGGTGTTCCTCGGTCTTCCACGTCTGCAGCTACCTTGCGGATTCCAATTCAGTGCCTGTCTACCGATTTTTTCTGATGGTCTTCTCAGAGGGTGACTAATCCAACTCCAATTTCTTCTCTTTATCTGTAGTTGGATGGTACTCTGACTTCTGCCCTCCTACAGATCTCTGTTCGAGATGGTCTTGGAAATGCTCCTTTTGCTTTATTTATACGACTTATCACATCCCTAAGAGCACTTCCATCCTGATTAACCATGCTACCCAAATAGCAAAATTCCTCAGCCCTTTCTATAACTCTTCCGTCTAGTATCAGATCAGAAAATAAATCAATTCCGACTTGTCTTAGATCATAAAATAAACCTTGGAGCAAATAATCTTGTCTTACTATGGTAAAATAAGACAGCGACATTACTATTTTATAGCGTTGTAAATTACAATTTTAAATGCGTTTGTATGGAAGAAATGTTGTTTAGACTAACAACAAATAAATCGATCGAACGTATTTAAAAACATGAAACAGACTAAAAATACGAAAGTAGGTATGTTTGTAGCGAAGAGAATCGACTGCTGTTAGTCAATGGATTGCATTTTTAGAACTGTAAGTAGAGACAGTCAGAGCGAAGTGATCCCGTTTGAAGTGGCAACAAGTGCTAAATTAAAACGGTCGAGCGTTTGGGAGCAATAAAGTGTTATCTACTGCCGCTAATATTTGTTTTATTTTTATATACCGAGGTATTACACGTTTGAGAGTTCCTGATAAGCTATAAAACAGTAAGTTGTATATCACGACCTTCGTACGGTGATCTAACTTGCGGCAGATCGGGCAGACACCACAGCCATCTGAATCCATATCTGTTGTAGGTTCGAGCATTATGCTCTTCATACGGTATCTCATGCACATGCGTTGCACGTAAATATAAGAAATTGGAATCTTTCGAAATGTGGCTCTACCGTAGAATACTGAGCATTTCATGGACAGCACATATAACTAATGTTGAAGTTCTTAGAAAGATGAAGAAAGATAGGGAAGTTATTAACACAGTGAATATAAGAAAGATTCAGTATCTGGGACATCTCATGAGAAATTAACAGAGCTTTTACTTATTGCAGTCCATACTACAGAGAAAAGTACTCGGAAAGAGAGGAGTTGGGCGACCGAGAATATCATGGCTGAGAAATTTAAGGACCTGGTTTGGCATGAATAGAACTGACTTATGCCGTACAGCAGTGCAGAAAGTTAAAATGGGCTGTATGATATCCAACATCCGAAACGGATGGGAACTATCAGAAGAAAAAGTACGTAAATATGTAACGTTATGTGCTTTATACAATATTTACGTTATTAACGTTATATTCTATATTGATGACAGATTGAGAGAATGGAAATTCAGAGTGGCCTTGGGAACACTTACAACGTAAAACAGACAATTTTGTATAGATTTCCTCCTATACTCGGATGACGTAGATATTGTTACGACGGTCTAACTGATTGTCGTATGGTACAGTGGAAAACAAAATACAAGACACCTATGAAGTTACTAAAAACCAGCTTTAATGATCACAATTAACAGTTTGTAATCAACAAGTTATTTAACAAGATTATATTCGTACAGTAATTCAACTTAATCTGTCCACACAAATAACAATGCCAACTATAAAGAATTCCGCACTGTAATCACTTTTCACCAATACACCACTTTAGACGCACTGTGTAAATCGCCCGACATAAATTAACTGACCGTCGCTGGATGCTTAAATTTATACCCCGCTGAGAGTCCAAAATAAGATGTCGCTTTTGGATGACGTGTTAAACAATTGCCTCTCGAATCAACTAGAAACAGTGTCGAGTCTGCCCTTGAACACAGTGCGCGCAGACCGGTGAAGTCAGGAACAGCCTCGATTGTTGACGCGTGATAAATGTCACGTAATAGTCTTTCATCTCAAAGTACCAGCAATTTGTACGCACACACATTACAGCTGGGCTCTGCGTGGATAGCCGAGATACTTGTAGAACTTTCCGTAATACTTAAAAATATTATTAAAAAAAGTGAGGACGATTTACAAAAATCCGTGTTTCAGTTACAAGACGTAGAAAGCGAGTCTTTAACTGACAATGTTTGTGAAAAATATTAAAACCTTGGCTTTTAAAGATAATTATCCACAGTGAGGATGATTATTCTTATTAACAGACGTACTTTAGAACAAGCGGACCGTTGTAAACATGTCGGTAATGAATTAAGCTATGAGTCTGAATATGATATAAAAGACAAGATAAGTACATTTAAAAATATTTTTAGTATGCATTTATATTTGATTTTGAATAAACTCTTTCCTTATAACGCAACGCAGATAGATTTCTCTTTTCAAAGAAAACCATTTTTTCTTTCGGATTATGTTAATTTTCTTCACTTTTTTCACGAATCTGGAAAGTTCACATCATAACAAATGCTGAATTCACAGGAATTAGTTATACTGTACGCTACTTACTTATTACAGTGAGAATGCCGCTGACATTTAACATTTACTTAGATAATTGTGGCTCACCATAAAATAGTCAGTATCGTATACCTGAAACATAACAGAAGACACAATTAATATCTGTACAATAATTCGTACGAATTAAGTCAAGTACGTGGTCAAATGTCTGTATTGTTGCGACGGTCTCACTGATCGTCGTATGGTACAGTGGAAACAAAATACACGACACCAATTACGTCACTAATCACCAGCTTTAATTATCACAATTAAACAGTTTGTAATCAATAAGATAGTCTCCTTAATAAAAATCAAATAAAAATTGCTCACACAATAATAATGTCAACTGATATAAGACTGATATAATTGTCCCGCACAATTATAAAATACATAACATTTCGCCACAATACATGGAACCGCTCTGTGTAAATCGCCACTAAAATGCACTGTGTAATCGCCCGACAATATCTGAAAACTAAGCAGCAGGTACGGGGTACTTATAGTCTGCTGGGTTCCATAATATGCGTCCTTAACAAACCATTGAAAATTCTAGAGGACACTTCAGCACGACCTCCGCTGAATCACGCACCGTTGGGCTAATTGAGAACATTCTAGAACGACACCGTCGAACGCACGAGACGTTCCGCATTACGTAACACTGCCTCGCACGTCGAGCGTCACGTACCCATTACAGCTGCGGGAACAGAGTAGAACAACGTTCTCCAGTGTAGCAGAACGTCCGTAATGGCGTAACACTTTTATGCATTACGTAACACTGTAATACGTTTACATGAATATAATTGCGAATCAACCCTAGAGAATTCGTCTTGGAATTAAAGGAATCTTGTTCAGTATTTTGAAGCATCGAATAGTCAGTTAAACATTTGTTAGCTTTCTAGTTGTACCGTCATCATTATCGGCTACAGGTGATGCCTTGTTGAGTAAGCCACGTCTCTCTCAATAATTGTCCTCTTTAAATCGCAGTACGACAGGCAGTTCATCTCCTTTCACATTTCTTTGAAAAACGCTGCTCATTGTCGTCCTCTTGGTTTTCTGTCCCAATAGCTTTCCTACGTTACTTAAGAATAGACTATGTCGTAACACGAGGCCGATCAATTTTGCTCTTCTTCTTTTCAATCATTTTTTAAAATGACTCTATCTTCGGTCACTTCTGCGAGGACTTGCTCATTACTTTTGTTATCCACCCAACTCCTCGCTGTCGTTCTCCCCCAGACCCACATTTCCGATGCTTCCAGCTTCCTCGATTCTATTTCGCCGAGGGCCCACGCCTTACATCCATACGTTAAGACAATCCACACAAATACAGTTTTACCGAGAATATAAATATTAAAATGGTGCTTATAAAATATCGTTACGTCTATGTGGGTGTGTGTGTGTGCGCGCGAGCGCATGATGTGCATGTGTGCGTGTCATTTATATATTGCTAATTGTATGCCCAATTTGTGCGGCAGACTTACGTAACGCTCTAAGCCATGTGAAACGTCCCTTCCAGGCGTTAATCGACTACCGTACATGCGTCGTGGCCGGCTATCCCACTACAGTGTAAGGCGGCGGAAGTGTACAAGTAGCTTAGTTTAGTTACACTTGGCGATTTTACAGGTGCAGATCCCAATGATCATTGTATTTTAACGGATTGTTATGTTCATCATCTTCACGGATTAAACCAAAAATTGATTGTTCCCGCCTCAAATAGGTAAAGATTAGAGCTTGTCACTCCAGCGCTTCCTCGAACGTCCCAAACGTCTCCGTCGCCTCAGCTTATAGTTCCGTAGTTCTTTGGGAATGCGGCGTATTTTGTTTTCCACTATACCATTCGATGATCAAAGAGACCGTCGTAACAATATAGATCAAATTAATAATTAAATTTCTACTTGAAAGCCAAGTGAAGTTATTCATCAACCTCTAAATCCACCATATCCTTACAATCACAATACTGACAGGAATTAAGAAACAAATAGTAGTTAGATTGGTCTCATTAGTTCTGAATAATCTATTACAATTTCAATTGTAAAGCTGTGTAAATTTAAAATTATATTGTTTAAATTAATAATACTTTACAATACCAATACAACACTTACCGACACTGTTTCTCTCTTTGCCGATTATTGAGGTAAGTAAACGTTATCTCTTTTTAAGTATTGACAGTGTTATGTGAACCGGTATAACACAGCAGCCTTTGCTTGTTTACAACTTTAAGCGCGCCGTTTATTACGCTCTCCTCCCCTCGCTCTCTCCTTCTCTCACTCACTCTATCTTTATAAAATTCCATTTAGGAAAAAATTGGTCTGTCCAATACAGTACATCTTTCGGAAATGATTATTTAACCCTACCAGTCTTCTCATAGCATCCGCCCTAAATACCGTTAAAAACTTATATATATTTTTACACTGTATGTGTAATGATTCAAATTGATCGCATCTAATGATTTCACTTTGAACACAGACGGCCAGACAGAGAGAAACAAACATTATGGACGTTACGTCCTTGAAAAACACAACCGTCTTTAACATTAACTGAGCACTTTTGAAATATTAAATTGTTAAAAATGTTTTAAGTAGTTCTTTTTAATTCTTCTTCTTTTTGTCTTCTTCTTATTTTATCAGGGACTAGGCGAATGAAATGTCCCGGTCCCAAAGTAAATACAACCACTTCACCAACGCTTCCTGGGTCTTTCTATACGTTGTTATACCGGCTTCTATACGGGGTTGTATTGCAAACTTCCTTAGACAATCTGCCATTCGGCATCCTATTCAGATGAGCAATCCATCTCTCTTTTTTTCTGCAATACAGAAGAAGAAACATTCTTCAACTATTTACGAATGCCGGTAAGTAGTTCACTTGAATGATTACTTTTACTTTATACTATGAGCACTAATATAGATTTAAGAAAAGAAATTAAAGAATGTATTTGTTTAGCAAAAATTTATTACAGATCGACATGAAAATTTTGTTTAAAATCAGCATCTTTTCGATATAAAATAATAAGTCTAAATAATTTTAAATATTCTATTTTTAATTCTTCTTTTTCGTGAACACATTCAGGACTATATGAAAAATGCATTCATTTACCGTACAGACTGGGCTTTTTTGCATTTTTTCAAAAGCTATACTTCTAAACCATATAATATTTAAATACATAAAGCTATATTATATTATAAAACCAAGAATTCTCATTAATGTAGTGCAAATTTTATGTCAGTAGCTTATAAAATAAATAAAATATTAATTTTTAAACTTACCCTGTTTTTAGTGTTGAAAAAAATTTCACATTGGCAATTTGACTTGTGTCACTTTTGCTATTGTTCAATTTTTCAGTTAAAATTAAGAAAATAATACTAAACACTTTTTCACTACATTAAAAAAAAAAAAAATTTCATTTTTGTGTGTAATCTGCTTTTGTGTGAAACACATAAAAACAATCTGGCACACAGAGTCCCACATCACACGATGGACAGTAAAATGTTGTTTCTTTCCTAGCCCACTTTCCTGATTCTTTCTTCTGTTTATCCCCACATACCTTGCAAGAACGGCAAGGTCTTGCTTTTTTATCTGTAGCAGGAATTTTCTGAGGAAAATGTCTTCCTGTAAGGCGATCTGCAGTCGAAGATGTTTGTCCGCTCAGTGTCGCAGGTATTTCTTGACCAGACATATTAGTAAGTCCTTCTCCAATAATGGTCATGAAAGCTTCAAGTGGCATTTGATTAGAGCTTGTTTTTTTGTATAATATATGAGCATTTACCACTGATCTCATGAAGATGTGGTTTAAAGTTTTACGTTTGAAAGGGTAGTAGCTAACAAGTTGGTCATTTCGGTCAACCCCGACTTTATTTACATTATAATCTAACACTGCATCCGGTTTGACCTTTATCTCACTACCACCTTTACATTTGACTCTCACTTCACTGCATGATGCACCATGTTTTGTAGAAAGAATTATGACATCCCGGGTGTCTTTCCACATACAGAGTCAAATGTTGAAAATGGCGGAATGTCAGTTTTTCCAATTTCAAATCTTTAGGCATGAACTTTCTGTTATTTGGACTGTGCCTACTGCCAAAGTCTTGTTCTGCCACAGGAAATCATGAACTAATGGACTTGAATAGAAGCGGTCCATATAAATAGTATGCCCCTTACCAAGGTACCCAGTGAGGAGTCGACGCAAAAATGAAACTACAGAATTGTTTTTGTTTCTCCCTGTGTATGGTTCAAAAGCCAATACGTAACCGGAGTTAGATTCCGCTAACATATATATTTTCATTCCATACTTTTCAGGCTTATTTTTCATATAAACCCTGAAATGTATACGGCCACGGAAAGGACACATGCCTTCATCTACAGTCAGGTTTTCTGAAGGAATCAAAGAATTTCTAAATCTGTTCTGAAGGTAATCTACGTAAGGTCTTATTTTGAATAAGGGGTCATGATTTGGTTCATTACGGGGAACGTATTTTTCATTGTTGTTGAGATGGAGCATTGACAAAATAGAAGAAAATCTGTCGCGCGACATTATTTTTCCAGCAAACGGAGTGTGGATAAATGGTCTTTGGCTCCAGTATTTTTTCAAGTCTGATTTGTGTATAACAGACGTGTGCAGTATTATTGAAAAAAAACCCATACAACTCATGGAGTTTGACTGTTGTCCATTTCTGCCATATACTGTGTGGTTTCAGTTTGTTTGAGCGCCTGAGCCTTGCGATGGTAGTGCTAGCATATCTGTTCGTTTCAATTTTTATTTTGTTTACAATTTCTGAATCAAAAAATTGTAGAAAGCAATCAAGGGGTGAAGATTGAGAATCAAGTGGGGCAGAGATATAAGAATCTTCCTCAAATATGGGTCTGTCTGGAGCGTTGTGGATAGCTTGGGAAGACCATTCGACATTTCCTGGAAATGAGCAGTCTTCTGTAGGGACATACGAAATTTGTACTGGTTCCCCCCCCCCCATGCTGTGTACCATTACATTGAGAAACATGACTCTCATTGTTTACAGAAATATTGGATGGACCATCCGACACATCAGGAAGCTCTTCTGCAAAGAAGAAAAGAAGCAAGATAAGCATTTGATTTTGAAATGGTTATTTTCAATTGTATGTCCGTAATTGTTTTTATAGGGATGAATATGATTTGTAAATGAAAAATTAAAAAAAAAACGGAAAGTGTTGGCTGTAAAAAGCCTGCAGTTATAAGCCTGTAACTAACAATCATTTCTAGTGAGTTCAGCTAGAGAATAATAGTCAGTAGGCCTAAATAAGGAAGTATAAGTGTTTTTTATAAATCGAAAGTGAAGACATCGAGCTATACTTTTACCTATATTTATAAAAGTATTCAAAATTTCTGGTGTAACAAAACAGCCCACTAATTTTTATAGCGAAAATAGTTCTAATAAAGATAGGTGTAGTGAACACGGTGCAGTCATATAAGACACAATGAAATGGGTCAATTTATAAGAAACAAACAAAAATTCAGACACAAACTTACCAATACAATCTTCAACTTCTTCATCCGTATCAAAACTGTCACTAACAAAGCCTTCAGAGCCCGAATCTTCACTCAGAATATCACGTATTTCATCTTCCGTCAAGTAGCGAGAAGCCATTTTCCGCGCGCCGACCATGTGGCTTGGTTACGTACAGTGTGTTGGGTACAACATACAAAAAAAAAGCTACTGTTGTGTTCAGACTGATTGCTGCTGCCATCTACATTTGAAAATGTTAACTACTAATACTGCTATCGTTTCATTGTGACTAACAGCGAGCGGGAGCCGTATTACGTTTATTACGCAGTTAGATACGCGACTGCGAGCTATGCCCGCACTTCGTCTTTATGGGACTCTACGGTACTGCGGGCAGTGCCCGCAGCTCGTCTCGAATGTGCTACAGTATGTTGTTACAGTATGCATACTTTTATGACGGTCTAAGTGATCGTCGTATGGTACAATGGAAAACAAAATACAAGACACCAAGTCACTAAAAACCACTTTTAACTTATCACAAATAACAGTTTATAATAAACAAGTTATTCAAAACATTATACTCGTACAATAATTTAAGTTAAATTTGGCCACAAGCAAAAAATAATATCATCTAACAGAGCCCCGCACAATAATCACTTTTCACTAAATACCATTTGAGACACACTGTGTAATCACCCGAAGTAAACTGACTCTAAGCGGCAGCTGTCGTTTTTTTTTAAATAGATACCACAAGTGTTCCACAGTAATCCATAATACACGTCAACACTACTCGAAAACACTAGAGCGTAATTGTTTGCGGCCTTGAACACAGTGCGCCGAACGGTATGGTCTGGAATAGCCTTGTTTGTTGAGGCATGTTAAGTATCACGTACGCACACAACTGGGCGTATCACGTACGGCTGGGCTCCGTCTGCTGGGACAGCCAAGAAACATAGTAAATGTTCTCTATTCGCGTAACAATACTTTTTATATAAATGTTCACGTTTTACGTTGTAAAATTCTAGTTTTTATTACAACTAGGTTTATTTAAGGTAAATAGGAAAGCGAGTTTTTCCAACTGAATTTGTATAAGAATTTTCCTTTATCTAAAAAAAGAGGCTATGATGTAATAATGATTTGGTTAATTAGAATTGTAGGCGATCTTATTCTTCAATTTGTTGCATTTTTATGTAGCCTACACACTTTCAGTGTTATTATTCATTTTGTTCAAAATTATTGTTATTTTACTATTGTAAATAATATTGTTTATTTCTTACAATAACGTATTCGTATTAATTTTTGTTTACCCTTTTTCGGCAGACGTCTTTACTGACATCTTCCTTAGAAGACGACAGTGAAGAAACTGTCAAAACAGTGTAAAAGAAATGAATAAAAATTAATAATACTATAAGAAGTATAAAATATTATTTATTAAAAAAATTACTATTAGTATTTTCACGACAGCGGTTGAAGATCGTTGGGAACTTGGCAAAACAATATCACAACGAAGGTTTTAGAATCACAAACACTTGTTAGCGTCACAAATTATTCTCAGCAGCTCTTTGAGAATAGCTTATAGGCTGGGAATAATTTTCAGAGATTTTGAGTAAATTGGGAAACTACCAAGGGTTTGTGTTTTTAAACCTTTATTAGTATCTTATAATCCCTGCAGTGAGGATACCCATTGCAGCGTTATGGAACCATGGCAAGGTTTGGAGTCCCTTGAATACGTGAACTTGAATTTAAAAAAATTGTACAGCCCCTTATTTGAACTCTATTGGATAATACTGTAAATGTAAATAATTTTAAAAAGTCTTAAAGAATATTTGGCCTTGAAAAGAATAAAATACAATTTCAGTGATTTTTTTCACAGTTAATGGCACCCGTAACCGTAACCAGCTATGCTTACCATGTTAAATTCGTCAACATTTGAGACCCATTATCTCAGAACCTGTAAAGTACGGAAAATTTTAAATCTGTAAATTTTATCAGTAATAAGTAATGACATTATATACCACAAACGCTGGTACAATTATAAAGATATCTCCATTTCCTAATTTTTTAAATTTTTTAATGTTTTTCTCTAAAAATTTCCATACAAAAAGCTTATTTAATATTTTTTTAAGTTTTTATTTTTTATTTAAAATGTATAGTTTTATTAGTGTAGTTGTATAACTCTATTAAAAAATTTTTGGCTACTGTATAACCCAATAGTGACAAAAAAAAATTAATCTTGATAGTTTGCTTGGTTTCTGAAATAATGGGTCATTTATCGATAAAATATATATTTCCATAAAAACGCATTTAAAGTTTTAGAAACAGATTTTTATTGTTTTTCCTGATTTAAAATAGTCCAGTTCCATACTCGGGGTCTTCAGGTATGTCCATTTGGTCCTCTAGTTTTATATTCACATTTATAGCCAACTGTGTAACCTTCTTCATCAATTCATCTACTGCTGTCCTACCTCAAGATTCGTTGCAAGTCAAAACCATATTTGATTCTGGTTTCAGCTCTAATTTTTGTAGACTTGACACTTACTTATATTACCTTCACTTAGGGTCAACACAGCATCATGTACATTCAGAACCAAAGGATCCAGTCAGACAAATATATTTTTTGGCAATCTACTCCAAATCAAATGGTTTAACGACTCGTTTGCATTCTGTGCACTATCATTAAAACACTGTCTCAATAAATTAGGATGACTCAGATCAGCAAATATTGGCTTTATGACAGACATTACAGACAGCGGTAGTGAATGTTTATTGAAATTCCCTTTCTAATAGTAAAAACCGCATGTCTCTTATGATTTGTTATAAGGGAGTTACAGATTTGTAAAAAATTGTACCTTTATCGGCACTTTTGACGAAATTTTTCTTACGACCTCAATTTATTTTTAAAATTACTAAAAATTTATTATCAGGTCTATTCATGTAAATTTGACATCAAATTACTCAGAAGATTTTTTTAAGACAAAAAACAACAAAATCCATTTTTAGGTCGATTAGCCGGTTACGAGTGCCCTTAAACTGGTTTCTATTTCCGTTTTAATTTTCTACTTTGTGTTACATAGAATTACTTAAACGTTGATACACAAGAACGCGTCCAAGCTGTAAGACAAACCGACCGAGCCGCTAAATCCACGGGGAGGTGGGGGGCTTACTGTACGTGGCCATATCTTAAGAAGCACGCAGGCAAACAGGCAGGTTCATTATTATCCGTCCGCTGTCAGAAGCTACACTCTAATCTTCTACAAAATATGAGATGATATACACTGCGTTTTGCCAGATATACTCTTCTTAATTCTAAAGGTAAATGTTGTTGGGTTTGTAATGTTTGCAGAGAACCGTAGTCGATGTTTTGTGAAGCAATTTTTAAAGATAAATAATTCAGTGGAAATAGGGTTTTCTAACAAGACCTACCGGATGTTATTAACAAAACACAATTACATTTTTAAAAAATGAACACATTTAATTTCCCTAATAGTAGACTAATTAAGTACGATTAAATATGAATCAGCATTAATACTACCATCGTCATTATCAAAGATCTCTTGCGCATTTGTAACCCCCTTCTTCAACTTTTCCAGTCCTTCTCATTCCTGAACTTCAGCCACCTCACTTACATTCCTCATACGTTCTCTTTACTCTTATCACACACACACACACACACACACACACACACACACACACACACACACACACACACACACACACACACAATCATTTGAATATATAAATTGTAATCAAATATCCTGGCGTTTTACACGGTGGCAGCTTTCCCCTAATTTTACCCAGGGGTCTGAGAATTTTAATTAACGAAATCCCAGGTCAGCTGTATTCAAGCACCCAAAATGACATTTCTCAGCCACGTAGCAGGATATGCTCTTCAAAATCGTAGAAGAAATGTACAAAGTGAATATTTATGAGTAAACTCTCTAGGATCGTCCAAAGTCACCTAAAAGATTGGAACATTTTAACCGAATGGGCGACTGCTGCATGCCTAAACTGTAAACCTATACTTTTACGTGGAGAAGAAGAAAATTGATAATCTATGTATACTTCTTACTTCTCTGTTTCATTGATGTCGCTGCTTGAATATGTGTGTATGTGTGATTTTGTTACTAGTAAGCTTTGCAAGCTGCTGAACTCGTTCACTATTTCGAACAAAGAACATTTATTATCACACACTTTTCAATTTTATTTAAATCTATTATTTAGTTTAAACAAATTACAAAACTACGGATTACACTCATATTCATTTTTAGTAATATAACAGTCGTAAAGCACATAATTGTATAATAAACACTAACATTTCGAAACATTCAAATTTGGGTTACAATTCCTCTAGCCCGACACCCTGCTGGATTTTCAAAGTATTTTTTAAATTATTGGTGTCTTTTTGGAGCCTGGGAATGCCAAAAATTTTGAAATTTTCACATTACATTAAATGATAGCCTTCTTCTCCTCCTCTTTAAGGATTAGGTTATATCAACCTGTTACGGCACCCATCTCATCCTCGGACAACCCACGTCTCTTCTACTATTGGCTTTATAGTTCAGTGCCGCTTTCGGCAATCGATCCTCTGTCATCCTTTGCAGATGATCCCACCATTGTCTTCTGTAAATTGAAGTTAGTCATTTATGTTAGTTTTACGATTTTATACAATTTTTGAACTAGTTTGCAGGTCCTGGCGTCTAAAAATGTTGATATTTTTAAAAATTAACATTATACTTAAATTGTATTAAAATTTCCCTTAATGTTAAATATCACATGGGATTTTGAAAATTTTTCACAATTTTGACAACTCACATTGTTACCTTCTAACCCCCCCCCTATTTTGAGAGGGTAACAGTCTTACAAACAGAAGGAATTTCAATTGTAAAAATACGGATACGCAAATTTTACGAGAATTGGTTGATGCGTTCATAAGTTCATAAGTTATCGTGAGACATTTCTCATGTAGTAAGACAAGTAGGGGAATAGATGTCAGGAATTGTATTGACAGGAATACCAAACAGCCATTTTATAACTGAGTACTCCCTTCCATCGTTCAATAATTTGGTTTTAAATAGATATTGTTTCTTTACGTTCATTTTGGAATTATCTAGAAAAACAATAATTTTAGTTGCATGTTCCGTAAGGAAATAGAAGTATGGTGATGGCGAAAAAAATCGTGTTCGAGATAAAGGCTAATTCTGATTGGACTACCCTCAAAACGTCAAAAAATTTATTTTCCGTAAAGTGTGTGTGCGTATGTGTGTGTGTGTGTGTCTGTGTGTGTCTGTGTGTAGAATTTTTTCTAGGAGAACGATAACTTCCGCAAATTCAAACAGAATCAAATAATGTTTTGCACGTGTGTCTAAGTTGTAGAGGACTCAATGCCTGTTGATTTTGGTGAAGATCGGTTAAGGAAGAGGGGTAGTTTACCTGCAACGTTTTACGTTTTAACAAGAGTACAGTAGTTAATTTTTATAAATAAAAATCCTGAAAATTAGGTCATACTAATCGACTGTAGAAAGTTAGATAACAAATTTATAAATGAAAAGGGCAGTTAAAAGTGAAGGGGTTAATTTTTCACGTTTGGTATTGATTTAATGAGTTTGACGAAATTAAATAAAAATCGGTATGGAGAACCATACATGACTTCCATGTCCTAAAATTTATATTTAAAATCATTTGAATATTAATTAAATAAATGGATGCTTGAGTTCTGAAGAAATTACGTATCAGCTAAAATGGTACCACCATGTCAGGTGGATTAAGACTATCCTCAACCTTCGTGAGGAAGGATTGTACTTTTGGACAAAAAGTCTGTAGGTCGAACGAAGAGCCTAGCTAAAGATAGCTGCGATCTGATTCCTGTAATGAAATTGGACTCTCGCTGCGAGGGGCCGAGGGATGTCTATAGTGTTTTTAATGTCTTTCCTGTCAATACTATACTAGTCATTTTACTTTTTTAAAATCGAGTCTTGATTTCTTTCTTTCCATTTGTCTTCTGATTTCCTGAACGAGTATTCTGTTCACCCGTATAATTATAAATTTCTAAGGAAAATATTTCTTCCTTGATACGTTTGTGTCTCCTGTTTAACACCCACCATTCTGATTCATGTCATAACGCTATATTCCACACAGGCTAGTAAATAACTAGCCATCAGGGAGGTCAAAATATTTTCAAGGAGGGGCAAACAATTTTCCAAAGGAGAAAAATATTTATATATTTTTCATACATACACACATGGACATATTAGTTTATAATTCTCATATCATAATAGAAATAAGTACACATATTGTATTAATTGCTTTAATACAACAACACTGCCCAGCGATCCACAGGAAGCAAATCGATGTCCACCTTCTCGGCTTGCACGCGTTGTGTTGGTGTGCGTTTTGGCACTTTCCATTTAAAAAGCGTGCAACCATAAGAAAATAAACATGAGTGAGGGCAGAAATAATGCGAATTTTGTGTGTGTATGTGTGTGTGTGTGTGTGTGTGTGTGTCCTGCCGGCCTTTTTATTGCGGTAATCACAATAATAAAACTTTGGAAAAGTAAACATTACATAATTGAGATATGCTTGCCTGCCAGGAACGATATATTTTCACTCATACGTGATTTAAATTAAAATGTAAAATATAGAGTTTCGTTAAAGCGAAATGAAATGTTTCAATAGAAACTACTTCTTTGTTGTCAATAACGTAGTACACATATAAAACTTATAAAAATTTACCTCCTCCATCATCAACTACCATTTTAATTTATAAAAAAATTACCCCCTCACCTCTTCAACTACCCTTTTTTATTTATAGATATTTCATCTACCTTTCTACAGTGGATTATTATGACCATCTTTCAGGATATTTTATTTATCAAAATTAAGCACTTTACTCTTGTTACAACGTAAAACGTTGCCGGTAAACTACCCCTTTCCCTTAACCGATCTTCACCAAAAACAACAGACCTTGAGTACTCTAACAATTCAGGGCTGTATGCAGAAAATTATTTGATTTTGTTTGAATTTGCGGCTGTTATCGTTTGCCATAGAAAAAATTCTACACATACACACACACACACACACACACACACACACACACACTTTTCGAAAAATGACTTTTTTCATGTTTTGATGGTAGTACAATCAGAATCTGCTTTTATCTCGAACACAGTTTTTTTCGCCATGACCATATTTCCATTTCCTTATGGAACATGGAAGTAAAAACGCATTTAATCTTTTTCAAACAATGGTACAATTGATAAAATTAAAATAATTTTGTTGCCAGGCAATAACATATTACTTTTCTTTTATAAAATTGCTAAACTGCTATAATTGTTATTATTTAGACAAAGCTTTTCGTCATCACTGACATCTTCAGGTTTTCGTGATGACGAAAAGCTTTGTCTAAATAATAACAATTATAGCAGTTTAGCAATTTTATAAAAGAAAAGTAAGGATGGCTGCTAATTTAAACAATACGAAGAATAACATATTACTTTATTTTAAATTAACTCATCTATCCGTGAAGATCCGCAACCTCGGCTCAGCAGACCACAAAAGAATTTGTGGCCACATAATTACATAATTAAGTAAATATGTGATTATCTGCGTAGTTCAGTTCTTTTATAAGAATTAAATACCTAATTTTTATAAATAATGTGACTCGAAAATAACATTACATTAAACGACCCCCCATAATGAAAAAAATATCTATATATAGTGAAAAGATTCTGAGGGTGGGGGATATTTTTTAAGCAATTATCGAACTGAATTTAAGTAAATTATTGTAAATATAAATCTTAGAACATGGAAGTCATGTATTCTCTCCATACTGATTATTTTTCTTTCATAAGCAATGGACTAAAACCTGAACAAAAAATACAAGCGAACAGTATTGTTATGACGAATGACAATTTGACATTTTAGTAATGTAGCGCTCTCTGGTGTGTGTACCAGTAAGCTCAAATACTGTAAGGTCATTGTTGCTCCCATTGTATTTGAAGCAATAACCCGTGAGGTATAAACATTCTATCCGGTTTACACAACTATAAATGTAATATTATATTAGAGACAGTAATACTCGAAAACTCATGTACTCATGTAGACACAAGGAAACAGACACAGAGAAACCGAGAGAGGTAGATTGAGAGAGTGAGTGTAAGGGAGTAGGAGGAGGGGAGTTGTAGTCAAGCCCAATATCATAGATGAGCAGGTCACACAAAAATCTATACTTAGTGTGTTGTAGCGAATGCCCCTGGAGCGCAATACACAAGACAAGTTTCTCACAAATTGTAGCAAGATAACGAAAACTTACACAGAAACATAACAGTTATTTAAAGTTAAATGTTACCGTTTCATATTGTTATTGCATCTCCTGCTGTATCTACGGGGACGAATATTTCAACCTCCGGCGGTGTTCCTAGACTCTGTACCATTTGTGTTGCAAGTTTAAAAGATGAAGTTTCTGATATAATGCTTTTACGTTCACTCTTAAGGGGAACAGTTTTAAGGAACGTGATATTATCCAATTAGTAATGCCAAGAACAGGAAATAACGGAGAAAGTTATAAAGCTTTGGGTTTAAATGGAATATATTGATACCACGATCGCACGGATCCCAGTGTTGTACAGTGAAAACAGAATTGACACCAGATGACGTCACTAATTACAAGTTTTAATTACAGTTTTATAAAAGCATCGACACCTATATTATTATTATTCCGGCTGTACAATATTTACACATTTTCCGGAACCAAAGATTACAGAAGTTATTGAAGTCTCATCTTCCACTGCTGCTTGTCCATACAAAGATCTTATCCAGTTTCTCGTTCCCTCAGTACAGTCTCAATTTCTTCTATGCAGGTGATAGGTGGTCTTCTTCTTTTCCTTCTTCCTGGTGGCTTCCGCTCCCGTAACTCTCCTTGGCAATCTTTCCTGCGCCGTTCTTTTCGTGTCTGCATACCATTGTAAGTTTTTTGTTTGGATAAAATCAACAATTGAAATTCTCACACTCATTCTGTCCTTAATGAATTCATTTCCAATTTTATCACGTCTGGATAATCTTGGCATTGTTCTCCAAAAGTCCATCTCTGCTGTCATTAATTTTGTTCTTGTGTGTTTATTAGTAGTCCAAACTTCTAAGCCGTAAGTCATGATACTTCTAACAATGGTTTTAATTATTTTCGTTTTAGTTTCTGCTGTAATTTGATAATCACACAGGATTCCATTTAACGTAGATACGGCCATCTTTCAAAAATTAATTCTGGATTGTATTTTTTTGTCTTGCTTCCCACTGGCCGTAATTTTCACCCCTAGATACTTGTATTGCTCTTTATATGAAATCTTCCCCATGTCTTCCTCCAATATTAAGTCTTGACGAAGGTCACCTATTGCCATGTATTTTGTTTTATTCATATTTACCTCTATATACCCTCCATATCGACACTCATGTACAGTTCTATAAGCTGAAGAGTATACAACACGCAGTAACATTAAAAATAGTAAATGTCATCTTATAAAGTGTCGTACTAAGTAAAACACAATATTCACTTTACGCTAAACTGCAAGGCACAGTAACAACTCAGACAAAACACATTATGTGCAGCCGCTAGTCACTTATATTTATATCCGACTAGGTCTGAGAAGGATCTGCCGCTTTCTGGATGTCGAGTCGAGAATAATTCGATACTTACTGGAAGCCTACCTTGTGCTCGCTACGCACACCGAATGACGACGGCGTACGCAAATAGCCTATCTGATCGGGCGTAACAATATAAAAGTTAGTTGAACAAGCAGAACGAATTCTCAGTTTCAACTCTGCCGCACGTTTCTGTCTATCTGTCTACCTGTCTCGGGTGTCTTACGACATATTTTCAATGCACCAACCTATTTTAATAAGATTCGGCGTTCATGTTTAGGCTTTTACTGCACTTACCTGAATTGTTTTCGAAATTGGCTACTGAAAAGAAAAAGGAAATCCAAGGAAAAATGTGAGTGGTTAAAATTTAAAAAAAATCCCTGACATTCATATGGAATATCAAATTAAGAGGAATGAAAATATAGTGTTCTACGGGCATGCTCTATTATGTTGCTATAGAGAAACAATAAATAAACACGTGAATCGGTTTTGGCACAAATATTTCTCCGCTATGGAATGTTTGCGATTTATCTTGGTACGTGACCCAGAAAACATAAAAAGCCGTTTGTTTACAAGTTATCAGACATATACTCTCGGTAAAACTGATGAGCTACAGCGATGACCTCGATTTACAGTCTGGTCGACTGAAAGCTACGGGTGAAGGTCACTGTTATAAACGATGAACAATCGCAACATACAATGTCGTGTCTGCAGTATAAAAACCTTTGGGTTTCATTGGGTTATTCCTTAATCGAAATGATAATATATTAAAAAAAGGACGTTGCAAAATACGAAACTGTACAGAAATATTAAAACGCATGTACTAGACAAGCCAGCCAACGTTTCGGACAGAACTAAACAGCAGCGTCATTTTATCGTAGTTGTCGTCTTCAGTTGATAGTACAGACGCATATTACTTCATCAGATTTCCAAACAACGCAATATGAAAATCTCTGTTATAAAAACAATGGTAATGGGATTTCGAATAAGGAGCGAAGAAGAACAAAAATAACGATTAGTGATCGAATTCTAGAACAGGTGAGCCACTTTAATCATTTTGGGAAAAAATTTTTGCTATGACAGGGATTATGATATTGATGTAAAGTTAGGTAAATTACAGACGATCTGTGGGACAATCAACCGTACGTTCTGTAACAAGGTACGTCGAGATACAAAATTAAAGATCCGCAAAGTTACGTTGGTCTCTGTAATGTACTATGAGTACGATTTATGGGAAACCACCAAGAAGCAAGACAGTAAAATACAGCCCTTGGATATTACGTTCTTAAGAGAAGTTAAAAGGTGTTATAAACTCGATTGCTTAAAGAATGAGCCCATAAGACAAGAGTTACAAGTTTTTAAATTGAATGAAAAATTGAAAGGTCATAAACAACGGTGAAAAGAACACTTAAAACGATTGTCTGATTCCAGACCGGACTCCTGAGTCCAGGTGTGTGGAAGAGGAATTTTGAAGGCGAAACAGGCAGCACCTTGTCTATGCCGTGTTGCGAACATTATGATGAGGCTCATATAACCTGTTCCGTCTTCACAGCAATCGTCTCTGCTACGCCCTTCCCACAGATCTTCTCCAGATCGGTCTGTGTCCTGACTGCCCTCAGATCTGCCTTCTGTACACGTACTCATCTACTGTCGATTAATGCTGTGGCATGTTGAATAATAATACTGTTTCGACGGCCACACTCTGATCGTCGTACGGTGCAGTGAAAAACAAAATACAGGCACCAATTAAGTCACTAATAACCATCTTTAATTACTTACAAATAACAATTTGTAATCAACTCGTTCAATAATATTAGTAAAATTTGTCCACACGTAATAGTAATGTCAGCTATAATGAATTCCACAATAATTAAAAAACAACAACATTTCGCTACAATACTTCTACAAACACTCGATCCGCACTAAGGAAAATTGCTCAACACAACTGACTGACTAAGCCAGATGCTCCTGCATTTATAGGTCGCGCACAGGCCCAGTAGTATAGCTTTTCCACCTTACCCCACGCCAGCTTAATGCGTATCTCAAGTGTTCTCCAGAGGACTCTGGAACGTACTTTAGTGCAGCCTCGACTGAGGTAACATGTGCCCTAATAGCGAGGGGACGGGTGGACGACGCTCTCGGCTGTTCTAGGCGGTTCGATACGGTTCTCGTTACAATACGAAATAATAATAATAAAATGGGATGTCGTGGGGCACCCGCCAGAAGTGAGAACGTCTGTGCCGATTGGCGAGTGAACTAATTCAACGTGTTCAAGGTTGCTCGTATACATTTAGAGCAAGAGAGAATTTCATTTTCACTGCTCACACTGTTACGATGGGCTCACGGATCGTCGTATCGTACACTGGAAACAAAATACAGACACCAGTGAAGTCACTAATTGTCCGCTTTAATTAGTCACCAAACTGATATTGATTGGGCTAGTAAGCTAACAAAATTTAGACGCATCTGTGGAAAGATTCATAGGTACGGTACCCGAAAAAAAAACACGGAAGGATACCCGAATGAAATTTTATAAAACTGTGACTGTTCCACATGCCAGTGAGACATGGACTCTTGGTAAAAGGGACGTGCAGAGGATTCAGGCAACCGAAAATGAGCGACGCAAGGTGGTTCTCCCTTGGATCGGAGAAGGAACGAGGATATTACACGAGATTTAAACATTGTATCACTGCACCAGAAGACTGAAGACCACAGAAGGAGATGGTGTGAACTCTTGGGTTATCACCTTACTGGGAAAAGAGATGTCGGTAGACCGAGGTGGAGACGGGATCCGGAACAGGTCTAAGGCCTAGTCCTTGGATTGGTGATTAGTCACAATGTGAAATCAACTAGGTGCTCTCAGTAATAATGGAAGTTAAATTTATCCACTCGCAATAATGACGTCAACTATAAAGAGTTCCCTACTAATTAGAACACTGTAATTACTTTTCACAATCACTTGATCCGCACTCTACAATCCTGCCAGGTGTAACTAACTGACTAAGCCGGCCGCTGTTGCTTACATGTAGCTCGCAGAAGTTCCAGAATAATTTTCCATTCTTTTAGCAGCGTGCCAGCATAATTTGCGTAGTTGCAAATACAGCACTTTTTCGTGGAACTGATCCGGTACGGGTGAAAATTGTTATAGATGTTATATTGTCATATAAATATAGATGTTATATTGTTATATTATAAATTGTCCTGGAACAAGTTAGCAATTTTGAATACCTGGGCTACAGTGTCTCTTATAATGCCAGCAACGACGTTGAGAATAAGTTGCACAAGTTCATTCTTATGTGCGGGAACATTAGGCGAAGACATAAGACAGCAAATAAAGGTACACGCCTAAAATTCTACACGGTGATGGCTCTTCCGACACTTCTTTATGGATTTGAGAATTGGACTTTGCCGAAAGGCCAGGCCAGTCGCATCCAAGTGGCTGAAATGAAATTTCTCAGGTACATGGCAGGGTATACTCTCCATGATCATAGAAGAAACACAGATATACGGCAGGAACTGAATACTATGAATATACTCGACAGGATCGCCCAGTATCGGCTGAATTGGTGGGAACATCTTTGTCGAATGGATGACTGCGCATCCCCAAACAACTATGGAACTATAGCCGAAGAGACGAGAGGTGTGGAGCGTTCGAGAAAGCGCTGGAGTTACCAGCTGTAATCTGTGCCTGTTTGAGACCGGAACAAACCGTTCTTGGTTTAATCCTTGAAGATGATAAAGATGATGACAAATACAGTAGTCGAGCAGTCTAGAGGATACTTTTCTGCATGGCCTCGACAGAGACACTGTACCTGCCAACAAACGTGTTGAACTTTCACGTAACTACACCTGACGGCTTTTCGAGGGTGTTACGCAATTTTGAAGCAATACACGTACAAACAAAATGTAAAAAGTAATGTTTTCAAATGTAACAAGATGAGGGCTTCATTGTAATACAATGAATAGCAGCAGAATGATCAGCTGATTTAGCTCGGCAAGAAGAATGTTGAAATAGTGTCACGGTGGAGGGAATACGACTCTCCTGTATACACTAGAAGTAGAACAGTGTGTTTAAATATTCAGCGAGTACTGTGTCCCTGCTGGCAGCGTTACTTCATTCACCGAGTCTAATTTGTATTCTTTGCAGCTCTTACATTTCACTACGTGGACATCATTAATCTACCTCCATCCTATTTCTTTCCGAGCTCAACTTCACATTAATCCGCTTCAACTTAGATTTCGTGTAACGAAAGAGAGATTTCTTCTGACAATTTATCCTATGTTTCTTAAAACGATACCTTTATTTTGGATTCAGTAGCACGAGTTTTCAACCCGATAATTACCAGTGTGAATATATTGGTGTCCTCCCAAGTAATGGAGAGGATGAATAATGCTTTATGGTCCCATTCCTTGATGAAGGGAAATATCCAGCCGCACCTCCAAGTGGTGGGGGATGGATAACACCTACAGGTAGCTATTGCGGGTCTGGAGACCGAGTGACAGCCGGTATAAGCTGTCGCTCTCTATTTGACATTGTCTAGTAGAGGTTAGGGCACCCTCTTACCCTTGGGGTGAGAAATTGTCCCTATAGACGGATGGTTATCCGTTGGTTAACGGCGTAGTATGTAGGAGGCGAGGATAAACCATCGCATTAAAGATCCTTATGGATATCTCAACAGGGAAAACTGGTCTCTTTAGTCTGGTAAGATAGCCAGTTTATGGAAGAAGACCCAGACAGAAAATCGGACTGGCCTTAAGCCTGAAGGTGGCAGCCCCACCATACGTCTTATCCTGCGATATGCTAGTAACATATCCAGGGGATATATTCACTACTAAGTTGCCTCAAATAAGGGTTACAGATATATGGTAGCAACTGAATATTATGAGTATACTCGACAGGATTGCCCAGTATCGGTTGAAATGGTGGGAACATCTTTGCCGAATGGATGACGGCCGCATCCCCAAAACGACTATGGAATTATAAGCCGAGGGGACGGAGAGGTTTGGGACGTCCGAGGAAGCGATGGAGTGACCAGGTCTAATTTTTGCCTATTTGAAACCGGAACAATCCGTCTTTTATTTAATCCTGGAAGATGAAGATGATGATGGTGAATATACTGGTGTGTTGTATACTTTATTTGGTTTTAGATAATCTGCATATAACAAGGCATATGATAACTTGTCGAAATCTGAATAGTCATAGTCTCTTTATGCCGTTCAGGAACTTTATAGAGAAAGCACGTTGGAAGTACGAATTGGGAAATATTTGTCACAGTAACAAAGGGGATGTCAGTCAGCGACGTTATTTAATATATATCTGGAGCGAGCCCTGACCATGTGGAGATCAGATGATAATTGCACGGAATACTGATGGCCTGGAGTTCAGGAAAATAGACGAAGAGCATGGAAAATGGGGAAAGAAAAACAAGACACATAAGGTAAAATATATGTGCACAGCATAGAAAGTACGAGCAGGAGATCATACGGAAAGGACAGAGAAGACCGGTGTGAATAACTGCTAAAAACTAATCTGCGGATTGCTAACTAAACAAGAAGAAGAAGATACTACTTTATAATGGGCGAAGTATTTGACTCCTAACATGGTCTCTTGCCTTCAGTTAGCCGGTCTGTGTATGTCAGTAAAAATTCTCAGTTATTTATATCACTGATAACTGATCATTCCACGGCCAGTGCGAAAGTCTTAACAAATTTTTCTTGTACTACAACGCCATCATCATCTTTACAGCACGGCAAGGTGCTGACTGATCAGACTTCAAAAATCCCCTAGCCATCACTTCTTGGGTCGACCCCGTCCTGTAGGTTTGTATTTCCAAACTGTTTGGCCTGTCTGGAGTCTGACATTCTTTCTAAGTGCCCTTTCCAAAGTTGTTTGTAATCTTTTAACTTTTCATTCATGTTAAAACTTATAACTGTTCTCTTATGGTATGATTCTTTAAACGGCCGAAATTATAACACATTTTAACTCCTCTTAAAAACGCCATTTCCGAGGCCCCTATCTTAATGTCTTGTTCTTGGTTGTTGTCCATAATTCACACCCATAGAACAATACAGAGATCACCATAACTTTATAGAACTTTAATTTTGTATCTCGACGTGCCTTGTTTTTTAAAAGACGGTTGATTGCCTACATATCATTTCGAACTTACCTAACTTAACACCAATATCATAGATCCTATCATAGCCAACATCATTTTCTAAATAATTAACGTAATCCTGTTCTCGAATTCGATCACTGATCTTTATTTTTGCTCTTATTGGCTCTTTGCCTCGAAATGTAAAGAGCCAATACTTTTGTTTTTATAGTAAAGATTTTTATATTGTACTGTTTGCAAATCTGATATCTGATGAAGCTTAAGAATAGATTTTTGCAAATCAGATTCTGTATTTTGAAGTAAAAAAGTTGTCAGCAAACAACAACATATTCAAACATCTGTCTCGTGATAACTGAATACCAGGGTTCACCAGATGTTTCCATTTCCTTACCAGATCGTCAACATAAATGTTAAAAATAGTAGGTGATATACTGCACTATCGTATAACGCCTTGATTGTCAACAACGGTATAAACTAATCTATAATGTCAAAAATCGTTAACAGACGTTAACGCACAAGTAAACAATGTTATCTATTAACTTGGCTTACTGCCCTAAAGGAATGTTTAGCTACAGAGAAATCTGTCTTGAGTGAAACAATATCAGAATTATTAGCAAACAACTTGCCGTACTACGAGAACCGTTTTAATAACGTCTACAGCGTCTCGTAACGACTTGATAACAATCGAGATCCTAATGAAGGAGCGCGCTTCAAGTTGGGCAGGAAAACAACAGACTTCCCCCCTTTCCCATCGCCATCCACTGCGAGTGAGCAGAGCCGTTTTCACTTTGAAAGTAATTTACAGACTACGTTCATAAGATACCTGTTAAGGAATTGTGACTTCTGTCTTATTCAATGTGTAACTATCATTTTATATCATATAGCAGGTAATACGCGTACTCATTACAATACGTCAATTGAGAAATTCCTCATTACAACTGGCATTTCTAGCAAATTTAGAAGATCAGTTGAATAGCAATTTTAAATCGTTAATAATAATTTTAACCCCACGAGATGCTATCATTAAGAAAATAAATTTAATTTGTGTTTTTATTTATTTTTTTTTGTACAGCTAGATTTAATTGTAATATAAAACTATTCTTATTAGAAAAGTCACATTTTGTAATACGCTGTGCGACTTTAAGTAGATCTTGTTACTACGCGTTTCGGAGCATATACTTCATCTTCGGGTAACTTCAAATAAACTAAACCACTCTTTCGAGGTCGTCACTAACTAAAATCCAACTCAACATGTGTATTGTACGCGGTGTTAGTTGCGCACCCACTCAAGCTCAATCTACTAGTCAAAGTATATTGAGTAGATTGTACTCATAGTAGATTGATTAGTAGATTGAACTTGAGTAGGTGCGTACCTAACACTGTGTACAATCCATATGCTGAGTTGGATTTTAGTTAGTGACGACCTCGAAAGAGTGGTTTAATTTATTTGAAGATACCTGATGATTAAGCGCATGCTTCGAAACGTGTTGTAACAATATCTACTTGAAATCACACGGTAAATTGCTAAAGGTTAATTTGGTAATTCGATACAAGTGACTTGGATACCAAACCAGACATGAATATTAGAAGTATTCTTAGTTTGTTTATTACTAAAATTGGTAACAATTGTCATAAAAATTTCATTCAATTTGCAAAGAATATATCAGATTTAGTTGAATCTGGAAGTGTTGATTTTAAGTTGGATATTGCCATAACTGTCAAATAATAGGTTAATTATTTTATGTTGTTAAAATTAGGAATAATTTTAATACTATACCTTCGCTGTAATCATTGATGTGAATTAAGGTTAAAAAGAATTATTTCAGTTCGGATTAATTCTTTAACGTTGAGGATTTTTTCTAGTACATGTCAAAATTTAGTATAGTCTGTAAGGTTTCAGCGTGACTGCAAAATATGCAAAATAAATACGCTATGTAACAAAATTATTGCCGATAATAGCTGATCGGACCTATAAAAAAATGTTTTTTTATTGAATTAAGTATATAACAAGGACATTAATAAACCTTAAACATTATGTGGTGAGCAAGTAGTTACAAGTGCTGCAAATGTAATGAATACTGTAAACTTTAATAATGAGAATAAAGATATAACAAAAAAAATCAAGCTACTACACACACACACACACACACAGAGTAGAAAACATTTAGCTGCCACTTAACAGTATCACTTATGCGGCCTCAATTTTCCTTTGCTACTTTTTAGTTGTAGAGTGTAATTCGCTCCCATACACTGAACGGGGGGCGCCACAACTTTTTGGGCTATAAAATTGTTCTCATTCTTTGAAAATACGATTAATTACTCTACAAAAGTTGTGAAGTTTGAAGAAGGTGTAACTTAGATAACTTAACGTCTACATAAGTTATTTATCGTCTACGATATTTATCGTATCTTCTTCTTCACTTCAAGGATTAGGTTATATGAACCTGTTCCGGCACCCATCTCACCCACGGACGACCCACGTCTCTTCTACCAATGGCTTTATAGTTCAGTGCCGCTTTCAGCAATCAATCCAATGTCTTCTGTAAATTGAAATAATTTCATTTATGTTCTTTACTTCGAATTCTGCACTGATATCTTCATTCTTTATTGTATCTTGCAATGTATAATTTAAAGTATTTCGAAGAACCTCCAGTTCAGCACTCTGAATCTTGCCGCTTTCCTTTTTTGTCATAACCCACGCATCACTTGCATAAATTAACGAGGGTATTGCAATTGTCTTATAAAATGTAAAATCCTTGTGCTGTGTCTTGTTTTATTTCTAAGAATTCTATGAATCCCACCACAAATGTTACTAAATTTATTTATCTATTTATCTTCTCTCTTATATCATATTCAAATTCATAGCTTACTGCACAGCCGAGATATTTGAAACGGCTCATTTGTTCTAAAGTGCTGTTGTTTATAACTATCTTAGTCCTCACTGAATATTTATCTTTAAAGGCCTGGCTTTGGTCTTTTTTACTGAAATTGTCAGTGAGTACTCTATTTCTACTTCTTGTAATTGAAACATAGCTCTTTGTAAATTATCCTCTTTCATCGTATCCAATAAGCATAAATTCCCAAATATTTAAAATGGTTCAATTGACCTATGGATTGGCTATAAATTGTTACTTTTTTCTTATTACTTTTTGTAAATTTAAATTTCGTTTATTTCATTTTTACAGTACATACTTTCATCCACAGCAAAATGTTTACTATAAAGTAGAAATGCGTAGCAAAAAACATTCTACAAAAACGTGTAGAAATTGTTCAGCAACCACGTTTAGACAAGACTGTCGGCGAATATTTTGTAAGTCTGAATGCTCTACAGATGAGTACATATGATCAGCGTTTCTTAACCTATGGGGGGCGACCCACTGCTTGGTACCAAGGAGGTGCGCGTTTGGTGTATCGTCACATCGGGGTACAAAATATATTTACTGTGTCTTAAAAACCTGTAGTATATTAGTCTTCTGAATTAAATAGTTATATTTCTATAATTAAATATATATAATTAGTTCAAGCGTTATAGAGGGTTAAAGTATTCCAACTTAGAAAAAAAATATGATTATTAATTGGATTCACACCACCCATACAAGTAATTTTCTTGTGACACATAGGTCCGATGAAGAGAAATATTCTTCAAGGTGGGTCCTGGACATAAAAATATTGAAAACCACTTCTGTAGATTTGTTTAACTAGTAAAATGTATGACAGTAGAGGGCAGGCTTTAAATCCTTGCTGTGCTGCTGTAAGAACTTTAAAGGCACATGACTTTGAAAGAATTATGAACTCAGAAAAGTCAATATATTCAAACAAAAGTTAGAATGAATAAAAGTATGGTTAGTTTTTATAGCAGTTTAAGACTGTGTATTTTTGTTTCCTGAGGAACGCTTTAAGAATATCATTAAAATCGGTTGCCACCAACAGCTACACTACAACTGGAAACAGTGGATTTGTATTTTTCTTAACTAATACGCTTCCTGAGCTTTAGAAATTGCTCACTATTTTGAACGAGAAAGATATATTATTACGTAAACTTCAATGTTATGAAACGTTTAGATTATAGATCAGATTTTAGGTCTTGAGAAGAGCTCAGGAAATGGATTGGGGTTAAGAGAATAATAGAAGGAACAATTGAAGGTAACACCCCTCCCCTACCCGTTGAAGGAACAGAGGACGACCCCGTTTAGACTACATGAAACAGCTTACGGTCGATATGAACTGCACATCATATTGTGAGTTGAAAAGAAAATCAGAGAAGCGTGAAGAATGGTGAACTGCTGCCAACCAGCCTATGGGCAGCAGACGAAGACCAGCCTATGGGCTGCTAATCTAGAAGAAGACGAAGGTTATAGGAAAAATGACAAAATTCATACTATTCCTTCAGTAATATAATACTTGGTGACCTCATAGTCTTACAATAAACATTAAACATAAACATTCGCATTTGAGTTACAATTTATTTTAGTGAGACACTCTACTACATTTTCATAATATTTTCAAATTTAAAATCTGTTTTTTGGGCCATGGGGTCGCAAAAGTTTTAAATTTCTAAAAGCGTACACTTAGACACTTGTTAAAAATTCTCATTATGTTAATATTCCACATGAATGTTTGTAATTTTATCGAAATATTGGCCATATTCTAGACTTTCTAGACTAGGTCCAAAAAAATTTGAAATTTAGAAAGAACACACTATACTTAGATTTTGGTTAAAATAATGTTACGTAATTTGGATAAAGTGTACGCCATTACAGAAACTTATATGTGTTTCTCGGCTATTCCAGTGGAATCCGGCTGTAGTGTTGTGTGCGTACGTGATTCTCAACCCGTTAGCTAGACTGTGCCAGACTTCGCCTGCCGCGCGCACTGTGCATCGCCGGCCGCAATCGATTACGCTCTAGTGTTTCTTTATTGCTGATGGGTAGTATGGACTATTCTGGAACACTTGTGCTATCTATTTAAACGATGACAGCTGCGGTTAGCAGTCATTTGAAGTAGCGATTTATTCCAGTGCGGTTCAAAGTATTGTGCCAAACTGTTATGTGTTTTAAAATTGTGCGAGACTCTTTTAATTGACATTACTATTGCGTGTGAACAATTTTTATTTGATTTGCTGTAAGAGACTACCTTGTTGATTACAAACTATTTAATTGTGATAATTAAAGCTGCTGATTGGTGACTTAATTGGTGTCTTGTATTTTGTTTTCCACTGTACCATACGACGATCAGTTAGAACGTCGTAACAATATCCTTTTATTTAATACCACACAAATGATTTTTCTATTTTTTTTTTAGAAATTTTATCCCTTACGTTTTTGCCTTCCGCACTCATATTTTTCGGGACATTAATCTAAAAAGTGAATAGCTTTCTGTAGAGTAAAGCGGTAAATATACATGTCAAGTTTTACAAAAATCGGTTGATGAGTTAATAATTTATAGTGAGACGTAACCCAAATAGTCAGGCAAATTACAAACTGTCGAGTTAAAACTGAGAACTGTGTTTGTTTGTTCAATTACTTGCCGTAATTTTTAAACTTGTAATTTTTTTGAACCAGTTTGTATTGTAATCTTGAAAATTAATGATAAGTTTTCATTGAGAATTTTAAAATCAACGTAATATAATTTCCAATTATTCTGCGGTAGAAGTTTCATGTCTCTTCCCCAACTGGTACAAATTTGTGACTTTTGCAAGTGCGATTGCTTATGAAGACACCTTTTTGTTCAGTTTCGCATGGCAAATTTAAAAGGTCTGATGTTGTGTTTCTCTTATAATGTCCCCTATTTAATTTTACGAGTTATAGGTACCTTATTGTAAATAATACTGCAAGTATATTGTAAAGTGTAAGATTGTATTGTTTTGTTTTTTGTGATTTGAGGGCTCGGCAACAATGGCCTTTAGCACAATGACGTCGATTTGGAGTTCGGTTCTCACCTACAGTCTAGTTAATCAGTGTAGACATTTGTAAGCATACAGACGTTAAACAATTTTATCAGAGCCGATACAGTAATGTTGCTGCTTTTAGGAAGGACAGAGTTCTGTCTGTCGCTAACTGTTCGTTTCCGAGGTCTTTTTTCAGGTTATCTTTGTCAGAGTTGAGGTTTCTGTGTCTTTGTCTGAGCTCAGCAATAGTACTACATTTTTCAATAGTATGTTATTTTTATTAAAACGGTATATCTTTTCTTTTAGTTAAAAATGTTTTGTAAGTTCTGATGGTGATAAAAGAAGAAAAAAATAAATATTTGATGTCATATTATATTGGAGAAAAGGATACATATTATTTCATTTCGAATAAATATTAACAGATTTTCATACAAAATATCTTGTAAATACAGGATACCTTGTAACACATTTTCATATATTACTCGTGTAAATACGAGTAATGTTTACACGCCAAAACAGAGAGTCTTCCTTAATCTTGAAACTGTCCTGTCCAAGGGCAATGTTAAGCTTTAACACAACCCAACTGTTCTAAACACGTGGCGGCCTTAGTTTCGACATTTTGTGACGCCTAGCTCATTATTACAGGGTACCGCTGGGGTGCACGTGAATTCGCTTTTCTGCGATTTGGTTAACAGTATAGTTTACTATTTGTAGAGATACCTTGATAAAAATTTTGTTGTATTTAGACAAAATTGTAAAACATTCTGAGAGTAAGGAAACGAGATAATTTCTAAATCTAAATGAGTTATCTGATTTACAATATTAAAATGATTTTATATTTGTTTTAATGTTTAGAAAACTAAATGTAATTTATTCAAAAAGTAATGTTAGTCGTTATTGGAAGTTAATAGGAATTTTAATTTGTATTCGTTCATTGGAAGCAAAAAACAAAAATTAGATAAAGATCTAGGTACAAAACTGAGTAATTTTTGAATACTTACACAAGAACTCTGATGCAAGTTTACACAACGAATAACTACCAAAATTTGAATTTTATGTAAGAATTACCAGAAGGGTTCGATTGGTCTTTTGCCAACGTTAAAATTATGTTTAATGATAATTTCACTGTGCTGTAATGCTGTAGTTTTTGCGGTTCTTCCTAACGGACTTCCACTTTAGGTGGCGTTCTGTTGGCTAATTGTTTCTATAATGGTATTTTACTACGTTGGTTGGTGATGGTTTTTACTTATTTTAACCATTCACGCTCATTTGTGAATAAACCTTGAGTTGCCTAACTTGGTATTTAATGTATTGGGGCAATTTACAGATACACCTGAAGACAACCAAAGAGTATTTAGTTATCAAAACGTTTTGTATAATATAATTTTAACGATAGTAATATTCCGACCAAACCTTTACAATAATTTTCACATGGTATCAAAATATAGGCTTAAAGATTCCTTTTTTTACTTCCATGTTCCATAAGGAAATGGAAATATGGTGATGGCGAAACAATTGTGTTCGAGATAAGGGCTGATTCTGATTTTACTTCCCTCAAAACATGAAGAAAAGTTGTTTTACTTCCATGTTCCATAAGAAAATGGAAGTATGGTGATGGCGAAAAAAATCTTGTTCCATGTAAGGGCTGATTCTGATTGTACTACCCTCAAAACATAAAGAAAAGTCATTTTTTAAAAGCGTCTATGTGTCTGTGTGTAGAATGTTTTCTATGGCAAACGATATCTGCCGAAAATTCAAACAGAAACAAATATTTTTTTGCATACCTGGCTGAGTTGGTAGAGGACTCAAGGCCTATTAATTTTGGTGATGATCGGTTAAGGGGAAGGGGTAGTTTACCTGCAACCTTTTACGTTTTAACAACAGTTAAGTACATGGAAATTCATTTAAACTTTTTCAAACAATGGTAATTGTTAAAAATAAAATAATTTTGTTGCCAGGCAATAAAATTCTAATTTTTTCATTTTAATGTAAATCATGTATGAGAGAAAATATATCGTTCGTGGCAGGCATAAGCATGTAATGTTTACGTTTCCATTTTATTATTATGATTACTGCAATAAAAAGGCAGGGAAGACACACACACACACACACACACACACACACACACACACACAATTCGCGTTATTTCTGGCCTCACTCATGTTTATTTTCTTACGTTTGCACGCTTTTTAAATGGAAAGTGCCGAAACCCACACCAACACAACGAGTGCAAGCCGACAAGGTGTCCAGCGTGGACAGCATTTGCTTCCTGTGGATCGCTGGCCAGTGTAACTGCACGTGTTTACAGAGGAACGGTTCATAGACAGACTTTTCGTCTTTAGGGCATGAATGAACCCTGTGCAAGATGCTCAGTGTCCATGAGAGACTTCGGAGCGCTCGTTCTTTTCCGCGTGTTTCTTCTGTGAAACGTACACTGTAGACTCGCAGCTTTACTCTGAGCTGTGCTCCATAGGGAATGTTGAACATTTTTGTCCAAGGTGTACAAATAAACATATTAATACACATTAAAACCTGATCTGATGATTTGATTACGGACATCATAATTTTAAAACTTTGGAAACTTGAGAACTACTTAATGGAGATCAAACATTAACTTTTACAAGCCATTAATTTATGCATATTTGGAAGCAATAAATGTTTTACTAAATTAATACAATCTGTGTACTTATAACAAACTAATATGTACATGTGTGTATGTATGAAAAATATATAAATATTTTTCTACTCTGGAAAATTGTTTGCCCCTCCTGGATTATATTATAAATATAAGTCTTAGAACATGGAATTGATGTATGGCTCTCCATACCGATTTTTTTGCTTCTGCCTGATTAATTATTCAGTATTAGGTGTAAACGTGGTGACTTTCAACTCCATAAAAGCTTTTGAAAGTGCTACCATACAAGTTTTACATATACCGGACACATTAAACAACGATAGTTATGACTTCTAGTACCCTCTTCAGTATTTTAGAAATCCATATTTGTGAAGAATGTATTTAAGAAGGTAGGGTGAAATATCTCGTGCCTGTATTAGAAAATAACATTTTTTTGTATTGAATCCCATTTACTTCTCAACACAAACTCTATTAAGGTCTATACACTTTTTCCAACGATGTCTTACTGAATGCGGTTATACTGATAACGCGATTTGTCGAGATACTCAAAGAAGTCATCTCTGATTTGATTGTCGTCTGTAAATCTTTTTCCACCGAGTCATTTTGTGAGGTTAGGAAAGAGTTAAAAGTCGCTCAAGATTAAATCGCCGAGTACGGTGGGTGAGGATACAATTCTAACTTCAATACTGTCATTTTAATCATAGCAACAATTGGTTTGTGAGACGGTGCATTCTTTTCCTCTAAATTTGGCCTTTTTTTGTTGGTTTCGTCGTTTAAAATACTATCCATTATTTATTTTCCTCTTTTTAAACTAGTTAATAATGATTACTCTACGTGTTTTTTAAAAAAAAACAGGCGTCATAATCTTATCAGCAGAAGAAATTGGCTTTGCTTTCTTTGGAGTTGGTTTTCTTTCGCGGTCTAGTGGTTTGTCAGTTGTTTGGTCTCAGAAGTGTTATGGTGGATCGAAATCTTATCAACGGTTATGAATCGATGGAGATATTCGTTTGGACTGCGCGTATAGAATGCCAATCAATTTGTTCTAACATTTTCTTTCGATATTGTTTTTGGTCAAGTGACAGGAAACATGGCACCCATCTAGCGAACAGCTTTGTTATACACAGATGTTCGTGTAAGATATTGCCCACACGTTCCGTTTATATACCAACAGTTTTTGCTATCTCACTCAATTTCATTCTACTGTCAGACAAGGCAATTTTGTGAACATTTTTTTGGTGTAGTCACCACAATACGACGTCCAAAAAGTGGATCGTTAGCTGGACTTGTCCAACCACCATTAAACGGACCCCAGCAACCTAGCAAATTCTGGGCATTGAATTTAAAATTTTAAATCAGCAACCCAGCGCTTCACCGTTGTATTCTATAGAGAAGAGTCATCAAACGTTGAAACTAGCTCCATCTTTTATATCGACTGCAGTTAACCCTCTCAGATAAAATATTTAATCACAGCACCAATCCAATCTATCCATTGTTAAACTGATGCTCAAAGCGCTTACAATGCTAGACTATAAAGCTAATAATAAACAACTCATTGATTTGAAATTATCGAACAGAGTCTACAAAGTATGAAATCATACAAAATAATGAAAATAAAGAGCATAGTAACGCTATCATTGTGTCAGACTAATCACAAACAAAATTATCACTGTTGCACAACACTATAGACAAAAATATTCCGATTAGCGCTTTCAAGCCTCACAGCTCATCGTCAGATCGGAAATTTCCGATGGACAGTGAGGCTTGAAAGCGCTAATCGGAATAATTTTTTCTATAGTGGTGTGCAACAGTGATAATTCTGTTCGAAACTATTCACCCTACCCTCGTGTACTGATTACATGTTGCCTATGTTATTTTCCCAGTGCGCCTCAGAAAATCATTCCGCATGGTATGGTTGGCAGTCGTGCGGTACCTTGCCTGTAGGTCACCGCAGGCGTGGGCTACAAACATTTCGCCCTAATTCAGCACTGTAATTAATAACAAGCCTGGCAGTGTCCAATCTTTCTGCCCGCAGCACGTGTCATTTCCACTGCTGGTTGTAGCCAATTTCATTCCCTACATTCTTGTAACATGTAGTTGTTCTTAATGACTTCCTTAATTATTCTTCCGATAACGGAAAGGAGCTGCCAAACAACGTACAGTAGCTGTAAAGGCTGTGTATTCCTGACGCCACCTGGCTTAACTTTCAACATCCATACTTTCAGCAAGCATAAAAACACAAATATTCACAACCAATTAAACACAAACAATTCATGAAACTGTGGTTACGGTATCTTTGAATTATGTTTTTTTTTAAATCCTTTCTATTTAATTTTTCTTTTACACCGGTTGTTGAGTTCATATCTATTTACTCAAACATCGTCTTCAGATAACAATATTACAAAAAACGTAACCCGTTAAATGCGTTCCCGCACATTTTCCCGAATATATTGTTACGGCTGTCTCACGGATCGCCGCATGGTGCAGTGGAAACGAAATACATACACCAATGTAGTCACTAATTACCAACTTTAATTAGCCACAAGTAACAATTTGTAATCAACAAGCTACTCTCATACAGTAATTCAAGTTAAATTTGTCCACACACAACAAGAAAGTCAACTATTAACAGTTCTGCATTAGTTATAACACAGAAATCACTTTCCACAATCGTTTGTTCCGCATTGAATGAATCGCCAACTGTAACTAACTGACAAAGCCGGTCGCTGTTGCTTCCATAAGTCCCGTACACGTTCCAGAATAATTTTCCATCCTTTTGAAAGCGTGCCAGCATAAATTTTATAGTTACAAGTGCTCTTGAACTGTCTAGACAGTACTTTTATGCACGTAAGTGGATGGCCTTGACAGAGACGAAGTAGAACGACATAGTCGAAAAGCGTGTAGAACGACGACACTCTCGTCTTTTCTAGAAGGTTCCGTAGCAGTCGCAACAGTACTATTTAAGTAAGGAGATTTTCCCTAATTTGAAAACCTCGGGAATTAAAAATCTAATATTCCGAATCTTTCTTCCCGAAAGCAGTATACCTGAATATATAAACAAGTACATGAATGTTATTAGAACTTTGGCTTTGCGGGCTGTAAGGCCGGGGTCTAAAGTTGTTGGATGCAAACGTTTCGGCCCCGAGCCTTCGACGGCCATCTTCTTCTGATGACCAGTACTGTGGTCACTGATTACGAGACTTCTGTCTCGGTGTGTGGCAGCCTTCTGCACTGAAGATGGTCGTCGAAGGTACGGCCTAAACTTTTGCATCGAACAACTTTAGATCATGCTCTTACAGCCCGAAGCCGAAGTTCTAATAACATTGAGGCCGGCCGTGAAAGCCTCAGGCAGAATTTAAATACATAAATATTTATTTTTCGACTTTCGACCAAATTCAAATATTGTGCGCTAATGCTCGTAGGTACTGTATAATACGGTCTTCAGTTTTGCAGCTTTCATAGTCCATCACGATACTTCGGATTATTTTCTGCACAGCCAATCATTTTTTTCTTAGGTCCTGTTTTAACACTTCTGCCAAGAGTTAATTCGTCGAGAAGTGTTTCAGAATCGGCTTGCTCTTTCTGAAACAGTCGGGGCCGAATACAAATCTGGGTGATGCTTACCAGTAACAGTTGTGCCAGCCTTCACTCGCATTATTCGTTCTATGAGCAACTCGTGGTGTCGCTTCGTAGTGAGTCCAAGTTTTTATTCAATATATCGAGGTCGCACCGCTCATCTTCTGTGCTACTGTTCTCCTGGAATAGTGATTGCTCTTGCGATCTTTATTCGGCTTTAGAATAATTATAATGTAAAAAAATATGAATGCCTTCAAGAAAATTTGAGAAGTCGAAAAGACAATTGTCTAAAGTAGCTAATACACTAACCACAGAAACAAATTAAGGTGAGGTGAATTCTACTTGGACGTGACTAAGGGGTGTCAAATGTTATCGACAATTCGAATAATATGGAATTACAGTACTAAGTAGGGCATAGAATATACTGGAGAAGAATGAAAAGAAGATAGGATGTTCATCGAAGTAACTGTGCACGATATGTAGAGAGTGTTTCGATCCATTGTTTTTTTTTAAAATTTCTGTTTTTAATAATATTCGAAAGCGGAATACCGCAGAGCTCTCTTGTCTTGGATTTCGTCAATTACCCTCTTTATATTAATGTCTAACATATTTACAAAAAAAAATTAATGAAATCACACCAATACGTGAATATTGCCAATTTTGTGGCACAACATCCTCGCCTACGCTACACAGGAAGGTTGGTAGCCCTGATGTCTGAAAGTCATACGATACAAAACTCGCGCGAGTGCATAAACGGAACCATTACGGCCCATGTATCTAGACAACTCGCCCGAATTTTTATCTAATGCGTTTTTTTAGACCACGACGATATGTTTTGAGTTCGGAACGTAAACGTTAGACCCCGTTTATGCAACCGAATGATATCGTACGATAATCTACAATAAAAACCCGTACTATATATAGATCAATAGAAACAAGTGGGCCGTTTTATACACTATCGTACGATAAATGTATTGATGTGAACTCGAAAACATAACGTGGTGTCCCAGGCAACCCATCAGATAAAAAGTCAGACGAATTGTCTAGATACATGATACCTATTGGTTTCGCTTATGCACTCGCGCGAATTTAGTATCGTATGAGTTTCAGACATCAGTGCTACCAACCTTGCGTAGCGTCGTCAAACAGGCCTTGCACTAAATATTGACTGACTATAATAGTTTCTTGGAATATAACAACCAATTCGTCAAAAAAGGTTAGACATTATAAAATGATTTAAAAATCTTGTACAGTTAATTGGATGAACAGCCCATCTTCTTTTCCTTCTTCTCTTCAAAACGAATCGATAACCGGCATACAACACGCACGGCATCCATTTTCAGTACTGATGATGGCAACGCTGTTATGAGTTTATTTGTTCATACCCACTTCCGATATTCTTTTACGCACGACAGAAATCGGAAGCAAAACTTTTTTTAAATTTATTTTATTTATCAGATCGCTGCAACAGCATCGGTCATTAGCGACCACAAAAATTATAAAAATTAATGTATATATCATACAGATATACTCTTACAGAAGCAGTAAAATTACATAATAAACTGGAAGATGCTAAGTAAAGATAAACCTTGCAGCAAAATACACAGGAACTTGTACGATTATTAACGACATTAGATATTAGTTTAAATATTAGCAATTAAGTAGTATTTTAATGCAAAATAAAATTATAAATATTGCTCTATTCAACACACACATTCAACACACAATAGATAGCATGTAGGTAAAATGCTAAACTTATCGTACGATATAAATTGGATGCGTAAAAATTTAAACTAAATATAGTTAATTCACTACCGAATCGGAAGACAAAATTTTATATGGGTAAAAACGTAAAAGTTTTACCTTTTAGCGTGAACCGGTTTTCGCTTTTAAAAAGCTTCTTCAGAGGCTACCGTTGGGAGCACCATCCGTCTTGTTGTTGGCAACGGTATCGACTTTTGAAAGATCGATATTGTGCGTGTGTGGGGTGTGATATGTTCGAATATGTTCCACTACAGAATCCACCTTTGCAAACCACCTCATTGAAGCAAACCACACATACAAAAACATTGACAATAACGTGGACATTCTACACGTACACACAAAAGGCCGAAAACTAGACACTCTAGAACAATTGGAAATGTACAAACACACGAAAACACATAAAAACGACATCCTAAACGAACAGAAACAATTCAAATCACACTAATTATTAGAACATATCACACCCCACACACACACAATATCGATCTTTCAAAAGTCGATACCGTCGCCAACAACAAGACGGACAGTGCTCCCAGCGGCACCCACTGACGAAGCTTTTTAAAAGCGAAAACCGGTTCAGGCTATAAGGTAAAACTTTTACGTTTTTACCCATAAAAAACTGTGTTCCGCGTAGGTAGTGAATTAATTATATTTAGTCAAGTAACGGACACGTCATGCACGACGAAATCCAAGAAAGTAAAAAGTTTCTTAGCTTTACGTTGTAACTATCTGAAGAAGTCATTGACGTTTGTTCATATTTGATAAATTGTCAATCCAGTATTCCACTCGTAAACGTTTCGGGTATGAGGGTTGGAATGTGTGCCGCCAGTTGGTATACATATTATACCAATATGCCTTGGCTGTCCGGTACTTGAAAGGTCACTGTAGGCGTGGGGCTACAAACAATTCGTCCTACTCGAGCGTTGTAATTAATCACACGCCTGGCAGTGTCCGATCTCTCTGCCCGCATCCACGTGTCATGTCCACTGCTCGGTACAGCCAATTCCATTCCCTACACGTTTGTAACATGTAGTTCTTAACTATATCCTTAATTATCCTTCAGATAACAGAAAAAGGAGCGGGCAGGAAAAGTACCTCTAAAGATTGTGTGTCCTGACGTCCCATTGATTAGCTTTCAACACCAGTATCCACATTTGTGGTACACGCAAATAAAAAGAAAACACTTATTTATGACACAAAATTGCAGTGGCTTTATCTTCCATGGTATTTCTTAAATATTCCCTTTTTTTAATTTCGGCTGTTCAATACATTGCAATAGAACATTGCAGTAAGGAAAGTGTAGCTAGGACTACATGCTGTTAAAACAGGTTATGACGTTATAGACATGTTAATATTTGATTTTTGTCCGAATATGTTAATTAGATGTAAGTATTAATATAAGAATTGGGCAAGAGAGTATTATGTACTAAAACGCCCATGAATGTATTTGTGATCATGTCAGGTGCGAGTAAAAGGTGCGAGTGCGCGTGTCAGTCGTATTTTTATGAATAGCTCATGTATAAATTAGCCTACCGAACTGAGATTTGGACAGCGCACGCATTTTAAATAGCGATGTATTTTCTGTGAGTCAGAAGCTTGCTCCGTTGTATGTAAATAGGGATTTTATTAGTAAAAAGCCGTTTCTATAAAGTCCTTATCTTTTGACGGCAGAAAAGTCTTAGATAAAATCTATACCCGCTGCTGCAGAAATCTGCAAATCGTTTCAAGTAATCATCTATCATCTGTAGCCATCAATCGCGTGATAAGCTGTTTCGACCAATCATCGGCCCCGATTTCCATTAAGATTGGGTCTCCGCCGACGAATATCAGTTAGTTCTATCCTGCAGCTCGAATTTTCCTGACGTGCTCTCTGTGCGGGTTACCCGTGCAGAAACGTGTTTTTGAACGAGTAATCAAGGTCAAGACGCGGGAAGGTGCATGCTCAACGCACCAAAAATAAGTGAGATTAAATTACAACCCAATTGTGCCCTGAGATTAGATTAGACTGTTTACCGGTGTGACGGCGTGCGCGCGTACAAGAGGAGCTCCAGCGAAGCGGGAGTTTACAGAAAGGAGGAGACGATCCGAGGAGCAGAATTCACAGGACTGGCAGTAAGACGTATCAACCCACGAAAACAGCATCCAAGTAACCAATTGACATTTCTTTTAAAAATCAGATCAATCTGATTCAGAGGCGATTTTGAAATAAAATAAATATTTTGTACTACAAAGAATATAAAAATTTGTCTTAAAATATGCTACCTTGCTCCAGATAACTGTTTATGTGTTCCATTATTACAATGCCTAACAATTGTTTTGTCGCAACATATCTATTGTTACGACGGTCTCATGGATCGTCCTGTTGTTAAGTGGAAACAAAATACAGACACCAATTAGGTATCACCTTTTATTATTCACAAATAAAAAAATTGAACTCGACAAGGTACTCTCATACAATAATTCAAGTTAAATTTGTCCACGATCAATAATAATGTCAATAGAGTTCCGCACTATTCTAACACAAAAAGTACTTTTAATTAATCCGCCACAATCACTTGATCCGCATTACAGAAATCGCCCACTGTTACTACATTTGGTGTATGTACAGGTAGGGTTAAAAAAAACATGGTCACTGAGGATACAGGACAAGAGCTACCGTGAAGCTTATAATATATATTGCTGGAGGACAGCTTTAAGAACATTGTGGACAGAAAGAGTGACTAATCCTAAGTTTTAAAAAGAGTGAAGCCCACCACCAGGAGGAGGAGGAGGAGGAGGAGGAGGAGAAGCAGGAGAAGCAGGAGAAGCAGAAGAAGAAGAAGAAGAAGAAGAAGAAGAAGAAGAAGAAGAAGAAGAAGAAGAAGAAGAAGAAGAAGAAGAAGATGACGATAATAAAGAAGATGGTGATGAAGAAGGAGAAGATGGTGATGAAGAAGAAGTTGAAGAAGAAAATGATGACGATGAAGAGTATAAAAAAGGGAATCAATTAAGAAACAAGTACCCAGGAAAATATCATTAATTTTCTTTTCGGTTCCTGTAAAATTAATTTAATTTACATCAATAAAGCTCAGGCAATAACATTTTATCGAGAAAATAGCATACTGTTTTTATAAACGAGTCTGTAGTTCAAATTCCGTGTTTTTGTCTATTTGTATCGGCCATCTGAGGGTCACATGCTACTTTCAATTCTTTATTCTTTGTTCTTTTCTTTTTCTATAATATTCTTTATTCTTTCCACTATGTCTCTTCTTCCTGTCTTCAGTCCACTTTGAACCTACGTTTTTCTCTCTCCTAACCGACACTGCTCTCATTTTTAACACTTTTGCCCAAAACATTTATGTTTCAATTGCTTCTTCTGCGTTTATATTATTTTTGTCTCAACCTTTTTTGACTTCTTTACTCCAACTTTATGTTGACTTCTTTCCCCACAGATATTTGAAGATCTGTTTTGTTAACCTATGTCGTCCATTATATATAAATGTCAAAAAATCCGTTTCCGTGTTTTTATTATATAATATCTCTCAAGAATTAAAAGAAGAGAAGTGCCATTGACAATACATTTATTTAACTAACTACGTTTCGTATTTACTTAATTAAAACAAATGCTCCTTTGAAATAATAAAACCTTAAAGGGGACAAAACTGGGCGCCTACACGTCTGTAAATATCCCAACTATTATCTGCGACTGTGAAACCGAAGAACAGTGTGGAAAGCAAAACCGAAAATTAAAAGGAGCAGAGGAAGACCCAGATTGAAGGTGAACGATAGTATTAAAGAAAGCATAGAAATGGAGAGGAGAAATTGGAGAACTAGCCCGGGATAGGACAAGAATGCCGTGCTCTGTGTAAAACGTTGACGCCTAGTGTCTAGAAGAAGAAGCGAGTAGAGTGGGAGGAGGTGAATGAGGAGGAGGTGGAAGAGGAAGAGTATTATAAGAGCTTTGAAGCAGACAGGAAAACCTACTCCAAAGACGGAACACAAATAGACAAACAGATATTTATTAAAAATCATTCCCAGGCTGTTTGGTCGTGATCCATTGTTTCTTACTAAAACAGACGTTTCGGCAGTACCTTCGACTGCCGAAATCAGTGTAAAAAATTCAAGCTGTACTAACGTAGCTGGTACATTGATGATGGCAGTCGATGGTACTGTCGAAACGTCTGTTTTACTAAGGAACAATAGACCACGGCCAAACAACCCGGGAATGAATTTTAATAACATTGACTCCGGCCGTGTAAGACTACGAAATAGTAAACAGATATTTGTCTCTGGAAATCGAGCACACGAGGAAATAGAACTGCGATTATTCGTGTACACGTCAGGAAGGTGTAATAAATTATTCATAGAGCGAGCAGCAGTGCTGTTGTTTGTTTTACACAACAACACTCTGTATTGTCACGCACATAATACAGAAAGATAAAGAACAGAACAAAAACCATTAACGGACAACTATAGTCATAACGAAAGGTTTATTTAATTGCAATTCTCTGCTTCTGTAGTAATATTAACACGTGCAATTTTATACTGTGCGACCCTCATCACTTTTTATGTGACGGCTGTTATACATTACCAAGCAAATGCTAACAAGTGTAAGTTTAATTTACAAGAAAGAAAAATTAATTACAGTTGGGAATACATGTGTTAAAACGAATCTCCAAAGGCTCTGGCTTACAAATATCCACATTTAAGACCAAGGTGATGGCTTTTCGTGGAACTAATCCCGTACGGGAAAAAATTGTGAAAGATGGTAATGTCATGGAACAAGTTAGCGATTTTTAATCCCCGGTCTACAGTGTGTCTTATAAATCAAGCAACGAAGTTGTGAATAAGTTGCATAAGTTCAATCTTATGTGCGGGACCATTAGGCAAACTCTTAAGTCAGCAAGTAAAGGAACACGCCTAAAATTCTACAAGGTGATGGCCCTTCCCACACTTCTTTATGGGTCTGAGAATTGGGCTTTAACGAAAGGCCAGGCCAGTCGCATCCAAGCGGCTGAAATGAGATTTCTCAGGCAAGTGACAGGGTATACTCCATGATCATAGAAGAAACACAGATATACGGCAGGAACTGAATATCACAAGTATACTCGGGATGATTTGCGCATCCCCAAACCTTCTATGGAACTATAAGCCGACGGGACGGAAAGGTGTGGGACGTCTGAGGAAGCGCTGGAGTGACCAGCTCTGGTCTTTGCCTGTTTGAGAACGGAACAAACCATCTGTGGTTTAATCCTTAAAGATAATGATGATAAAAAATTATAGTGCAGCAAAGAATATCGCATGTGATACAGTTTAGTTACAAATCCAGTAGAATTGGAGTTCGGGACGTGCTCCAAATACGATTTAGGAGCCGAAATGAAATTTCTAAGAGGAATGCAAGGTTGTTCTCTCTTAGATCGGAGAAGGAACGAGGATATTAGACGCGATTTAAACATTGTGTCATTGCACCAGAAGATTGAAGACCACAGAAGGAGATGGTGTGAACACTTGAATCGCATGCCTGATATCCGTCTACATGTAGCTGCCTTAGGTTATCACCCTACTGTGAAGAGAGATGTCGGTAGACCTTGGAGGAGATGGTCTAAGGCCTAGCCCTTGTGGTGGTGATAATAATGATGATATTTTGAATACATTTTTTAATCCAATTATCACTCCTTGAATATTCACATATCAATTAGTACAATATTTTTGTAAAACGACAAAAGTTTTAGTAATAGCGAACAAATATTAATGATGGACATTACCGCAGAACAACAGGTTCTGCAGACAGGCCTGAACATCGGCTTGTCAAGCGCAAAACCCTTGGCTGATATTGTTTACAGAGGGAAAGGGAGAGAGAGAGAGAGAGAGAGAGAGAGAGAGAGAGAGAGAGAGAGAGAGAGAGAGAGAGAGAGAGAGAGAGAGAGAGAGAGAGAGAGAGAGAGAGAGAGAGAGAGAGAGAGAGAGAGAGAGAAGACAGACAGACAGACAGATACTATGATACACTGTGTGGGAGCCGGCGAGACGTAGAAAGAGTGACAGTGGAAAGTGGGAAGTGAGAATGAGTGACATCTAAATTGTAGAAAACACAGAAATCATACCATTTCTTCTTTCTTTACACCTTTTTTTGTGTCTTTCACCTCTCTATTTCAAACACAGCTCCTGTATATAGTTCACTAAATGTATCATAATTTAGTTTGATTATTCCTTTGTAAGTAACTCGTTGCGGTTCCTGCAGGTCACGCATGTAATATATCTTCAAATAAATACACTGCAAGTAGGTTTATTTTCACCTGTCGCACGTTTCACAGAAATTATTCTGTATCTTCAGAGGTTTGTTTGAATTGTAATTGAATGTTTCTCTGACAATAGACTTAACGGATAATCTATTTTACTTTGATTCTTTGTAGATTCTTCGAAGACAATTGAAAACATAATAGAAGTAAAATCGATTATTTGTTAAGTCTACTGTAAGCGAATTATTCAATTACAATTCAAACAAACCTCTGAAGATACAGAATAATTTCTGTGAAACGTGCGTTAGGTGAAAATAAACCTACTTGCAGGTGTATTTATTTGAAGATACTACATTATGCGTTTGAGTATTTGTTAATTTAAATATTTGGGTACGACATAAATATTTAGAGAAAGAGAGAGAGAGAGAGAGAGAGAGAGAGAGAGAGAGAGAGAGAGAGAGAAGACACGTTAAGAAAGATAGTCATACAGACAGAGGGAGAGAGAGAGCGCGAGAGACAGAGAATCAAAAAGACAGACAAACAGCCAGACTAGCTGGCTGAAATTGAGTGAGTGACGGAGAAAAAGAGAAAGAGAGAGAGAGCGAAGGAGAGGATGAGAAAAAGAGACCACCAATAAAAAGAAAAGGCAGAAGTTAAATCTTTTGGCTCAAGATTTTGAAGACCTAGAGTATCATATAGAACTATCATATAGAATATCATAAATTGGGAATAAAGGTAAATATGAATAAAACAAAATACATGGAAATAGGTGATCTTCACCAAGTCTTGATATTGGAGGAAGACATGGGGAAGATTCATATACAAAGAATACAAGTATTTAGGGGTTGAGAATTACGGTCAGTGGGAAGGAAGACAAAGAAATACAATCCAGAATTAATTTTTGGGAAAGGTGGATATATCTACATTAAAAGGAATCCTGTGAGATAACCAAATTACAGCAGAAACTAAAACCAAAATATTTAAAACCATTGTTAGAAGAATCACGACTTACGGCTCAGAAGTTTGGAATACTAATAAACACACAAGAACAAAATAATGGCAGCAGAGATGGACTTTTGGAGACGAACGGGAAGAGTATCCAGGCGTGAGAAAATTAGAAATGAAGTCATTAATAACAGAATGAATGTAAAAAATTTGTTTATTTCATCTAAACAAAACATTACAGTGGTATGGACACACGAAAAGAATGGCACATGAAAGATTGCAAAGGAGAGTTATGGAAAGGACCTCACCAGGAAGATGGAAAAGAGGAATACCACCTATCACCTAGATAAAAGGAATTCACACTATATTGAGGGAACGAGAAGTTGAAGATCTTTGGATGGACAAGTAGCCGTGGAAAATGAGAATCAATTACTTCTCTAATCTTTGGTTCCGGAAAATATGTAAACATTGTACAGCCGCATTGTGATAAGAAGTTTAATCTAAATTGCAGACAATGCAATTCCTATAATAACATACAATTTTTATTTTTATGTCTACTTCAACCAATTCTCCTCTGTCGAGTTCACTCTGTCATAATTTATATTATTTTTTTGCGTGTTCATCAGTCAGTCTACCTATTTATCTACTTGGGTTCGACAAAATCATTTAAAGAGCAAAATCGTCTTCTTGGTTATGAAACAATTTCAGTTTACCGTGCTCAGATTGCGATTTCTCCAATACAGTATAAACTTTAATAATAATTTGTCTCAAGCTAAGCAGTGTAATTTATAATACACCGTTTCCCCAAGTTGAGCAATTTAATATTTTGAGACGAGACGTCACCTAAATCCTCCCCTACTGTCTAATCCAAGGACACTCCTGTTGTTAAGCTTTAAAACAAACCAACTCCTTGTAGTAACCCACCAGGGGTTTAGTTTCCACGTCTTATGAAGTGGGTTCATTATTACCGGTTGTAGAAGTACTTCTTAATCCGCTTCGTAAAATAACAACTTTTGTTACGCTAACCAAGTAGATCTGCTTTTATTTAAGCTGGAAACGTTAGAATTCCGAAAGTTTTTAAAGACAGTTTTGAAAAACTAAATATATAAAGCCTTTCTAAAAAAAATGTAAAAAGAAGCTGTTCTAAGAAGTTTTGAAACATAGTAAAATTTTATTTAAGGTATATTCACAACCTTAAACAAAATAATTAAAACAATTTATGGAATGTTTGATTTGAACTAAATTGGAAAGATCTCAGCAGAATTTTAGACTAAAACTGGTCCCAGACAAGGAAATTGCCCTGAGGTGAGTGAGAGAGCGAGGGGTGGGAGAGAGGGGGGAAGAGAGAGAGAGAGAGAGGTAGAGAGAAGGAGGATAATAGAGTCAGACAGACAGAGAAAGAGAGACAGACAGACAAAATGCCAAGGAGTGAGTGTTTCTCTGTGTCAGAGAGATAGAGGGAGGGAGAGAGATAATAACTTCGAAAACGAAGGAGGGTAAAACGAGTGAAATATAAATTATATAAAATAAAATTTCTACGATACATCTAATTACAATTTCTTATTTCTCTTTTCCCTTTTATCAAGCTCTTCCTCTCTCTACTTCAACAACATCCTCTCTGTTTAGTTCACTATATTTGTCACAATTTATTTATTACTTTTTAGTATTAATCATTTATAGTTTATCGATTTGGGTTCAACAAAAACATTTACAGGTCAAAATTGTCTTCTCGGTTATGAAACAATTTCAGTTTACCGTGCTCACTTTGAGATTCCTGGAATACGCTATAAACTTTAATAATATTTCGTCTCAAGCTAAGCAGTGTAATTTGTAGTACATCGTTTCGCCAAGTTGAGCAATATAATATTTTGAGACGAGACGTCATATCATAACGCAGCGGCCCACCACGTAAATCGTCCTGTCTAATCCAAGGACACTGTTGTTAAGCTTTAAAATAAACCAGCTGCTCGTAGTAATCCACCGGGGATTTAGTTTCTACGTCTTACGAAGTGGGTTCGTTATTACCGGCTGCGAAAGTACTTCTTAATCCGCTTCACAAAATAACAACTTTTGTTGCTACGCTTGGCAAGCAAATCTCCCTTTATTGAGGTTGAAAACGTTAGCATTTGGAAAGTTTGTAAAAAAAAAAATTAAACATTGAATACTCCACTTTTGCAAGAAAAACAAAATAAAAGAACTGTTCTAAGAATTGTTTTAATGTCAGTTTACTTACATATTTAAAGTATAGGCCTATTAGGGAGATAAAATAAAATGAAATAAAATTGAATAAAAAGTAGCGAGTGGACTATCACATTAACTGCATTCTGGAAAAAGTAATAACAGAATGGAGAAAATCAACAGAGGAAAATCACATCAGCCAGGGAATTAGACTAGGCTACAACAGAGGTAAGCTGTCAATAGATTGTCTAGCGTTTACAGACGATCTAGCAATCCTGTCAGATTCAGTAGAAACAGCCATTAGGCATGTGGAATTGCTGATTGAACAAGCCGAAATAGTGGGTTTACAAATTTCTTTTGAATAAAACAAGTTCTTGGCAAACATCAAGACAATATCCAAGAAAATGAAAACTCGATACTTGTAAGTCTGTGGAACTGACAAATTCAAGTATCTTGGAGAAGTTATTGAACACAATGTCTCAGAGAAAGAAGCCATTAAAGTAAGCGCTAATAAGATGAAAGTTGATTACCATTTAACCAAGGACACGTATAACAAGAAATCAATATCCATTAATGCCAAACTTCAGCATTATTCAACAGTAATTTGCCTGGAAGCACTTTATGCAGCTAAGTGTCTGACTCTGAACAATCAATTTTGACGTTGGGGGCCGAAAGGGAATGTGGAAAGTTTGATAACATCTCAAAACTCCATATGGCTTGTCAAATTAAAATGAATTTTATCTAAAATTTTAATGTAATAATGTATTTAATGTAACTAAAATTTGTTTTATTTAAAAAATGATCAGATAATTAACATTTCGGTTAAAATTTTGTTTAATTTTATACTCTACACAAAGTTTTGCTTTTTTGTTATTTAGATTCCCACACATTTTTGCATCGCGCCCTCCTATTTTTGAGGGATCAATCTAAAAACCATATGCACATAGGGTAAAAGTATTAGTTTTGAAAATTTACAAATTTTGTGACCATATAGCGTAAAAAGCGGGGCAAAAGTTTGATAAAATTGCTCATTCCACGTGGAGTACCAAATTAAACAGAATGTTAGCAAAGATCAAAACTTAATCTACAGTTTTGGAAATTTTAAAATTTTCTGTACCCAGGGCCCAAACTAGTAGAATAGTAAAATTCAGCCGGATGTCAGACTAAAGTGAATTTTAGCACAAATCTGTTTATAATTTTTAGCGTTACTTTACAAAACAAAAATAATAAAGCAATAGGGATTTTTATAATTTTGTAATAATTAAATCTTATCTAATATCAAAGTTTGTGTAATAATAAATGTACTTAGTTCAAAACAGTGAGCGAGGTTTGCAGCTCAGGTACACACAGGCGTACAAACGGATTTTTGTCAAATTAAGGAAACGTGTGAATATAGATGAGTGAAAAATGTCTTTAAATTGAATAGCATTTGTGAAAAAGCACAATGTGTCTTACAAAAGCCGATTTCGTGGAAGCCAACGTGTTGGCTAATACTGGATTACGTCCTTCGGTGGAGACAGAAATAGAAATCAATTAAACTATGAACTATTACAATTGAGACACTTACATTAGGATTCTCGGAAACAGAAATTGTATCATTTTATAAAGCAATACAACTTTGTGTTCTCTCCGTTGAAGAACCCTTTAACAGGCTATCAGTTTAAACAAATGTTCTCTTTAAAATGTTAAGCGTTAACTTTGTATTTGTAAATAATTATCACTTGCTTGCTCCTTTTCACCCACTTTTGTTATTATTGCCCAGCTTTAGAACTCTATTTCACTACCCAACTGATTTCAAGGCTACGTGATATTAAAAACAGGCTGGAACTGCTCTGCAGTTAGTTTCAGATTGAGCGTGACGTCTATACTAATTTTATAAAGAGGACAAGTTTGTTTGTTTGATTGTCCGGACTCACTTCAGAAACTACTGGTCCGATAAAAAAAATTCTTTCACCAACGTGTTCCTTGAAGTTTGAGGATAGTTTTAAATATAAATTTGAATAGGTGACTTTAATAATTTTTAATAACAGAGTTTAGAAAAGGTTCATGTTGTGAAATTTCTTTGTTAATTTGTGTGTAGATGATTTACAAAGAACTATGTTTCAATTACAAGAAGTAGCAAGAGAGTACTCACTGACAATTTCAGAAAGAAAGAGCAATCATGACCATTAAAGATAAATATCCAGTGAAGACTAAGATAGTTATAAACAACAACACTTTAGAAGAAGTGAGCCATTTCGAATATCTCGTCTCTGCAGTAAGCTATGAATCTGAATATAAGAGAAAATATAAATAAATTTATGAATATTTGTGGTACGATTCATAAAAATCTTAGAAATAAAACAAGACGCAGCATACGAATTAAATTTTATAAGACAATTCCAATACCCACATTGATTTATGCTAGTGAGTTGTGGGTTATGACAAAAAAGGAAAGCGACAAGGTTCAGAGTAATGAAATGCAGTTTTTTCAAAACACTTTAAAATTATATATTGCAAGATAGAATAGGGAATATCAGAGCAGAACTCGACGTAAATGACATAAATTAAATCATTTCAACTTACAGAAGACAATGGTGGGATCATCTGCAAAGGATGACATCGGATCTATTGCCGAAAGAGGCATTGAACTATAAAGTAATAAATTGGTAGAAGACGTGGGAAGTCCGAGGGTTAGATGGGTGCCGGAACGGGTTTATATAACCTAATCCTTGAAGAGGAGAAGAGGAAAAAAATGTGTGTGTAGTGAAATTTTTGGCGTGAGACAAACTTTTTTTCTGTAAGAGATATCTATATGGTGCCAGCAAGTGAAATTTAGACAAAATTGCAAATTTTATTTTGATTTTTGCTTCAATGAAATTCTTCTTTCGTTTTTGAGATATTCCCAGTTTTGTAAAAATTGTATACTTTCTTCTGGTCCCATGTCATGAAATTTCTTCGTTGTACGCAGAATGCGCCCGCAAGTCAGTTGCATGCAATCGGTTGCATAGTGTACTACTAGACAAAATTTAACAAAGTATGCGGAAAAAATGTAAACTACGGAAGCTTAGAGATAAACGCGCAAGCGCATCTCACACTACCGAGCAGTCTACAGTCATACTCAAAAGCATGTCATTTGAATGTACGTTTCCCAGCTGTGAATATCGTGAGCGTCGATTTGTATTACGAGTATAGGCTAATATTTGTGCGTGTTCGTGTTACAAAGTATGATATTTGAAATCATGTAGAATAACAAAGGACAAAGTTTAAGTATTCTAATGCTCTTACTGTAATTATTGGACGGGTAAATTTTCAAGTTGCTTATGAGTTTTATACAATGACTGTACAAACATTAAGCAGTGTAGGGGAACGTACTGAATTCCCACACAACTCGCAGTGCCAGTGTTCAGTCGGTGATGTTTCTTTTATAATCACGAGTCTTACCCCTTTCCAATTCCTTGACTTGACCATAGATTGTCAGCCAGAGCATAAGGTACCGATCACCTCTCAGTATATGCCAGACATAAGCAAGTTTCTGATATTTAACAGTACGTCAGCAATGGATTCAACTAGATTTTCTAAGTAGAGCTCTTGACTGTTGTCCAAAGGAGAAGAGAAATGTGTGAAGACCCCGTAGACGATGGTTGGATGATTTCCGTTGAGACTGGAACAGCCTTAATTCGTAACTGTAATAGAAGATATAAAACATAAACAGCTATCCTGGTATGGACACCTAATGAGAATGAGTGAAGAAAGAATGCCTGTGAGTGTGTTCAAATACAGACCTAGCAACAGAAGAAACAGATGCAGACATAGATTAAAATGGATAGAAGGGATCGAAAGGAGTATGGAAGAAAAGAATCGGAAGAATGAAGATACACAGAATAAGTTGATATGGAAAGTGAGGTGCGGGATGCGGCAGTAGCTGTGGGATCCTCGCCAATACACACACACACACACACACACACACACACACACACACACACACACACACATTGAACGAATAACAAAAAATATGTTTATATTTACATTTATAATAAGGGAAGGGGTTTTAAAGAACGTACGTAAATATTTTTTATATCTAATTTGTTGAATATATATTGTAAGTCAGTGTTAATCCTGATAAGTTTTAATGATGTTAATACAGAATAACATAGTGCGTAGAGTACAATTCGTGCCAGCGCGACTGGGCATAAATCTAATTACAAATAAATTATGTATCAAGAAAATGTATTCCAGAGATATATTCGGTGTTATAATACGTATTTGCAAATAAGTTCACATGGTACACATATATATAGTTTGAGGTCACGAAATTTCAATTTCTGTGCTGCTAAGAATAGGCTACTTGTGGAGTTCGCGTGATATTGTGGGGCCGCCTCACAACGTTCATCGACCCAACACAGGGCGGAAAACTTTTAATTAGTTGTTTCTGTACCTAGTTGTTGTTCAAAGTGATTAATTCTAATTTAGTGCTATTGATTACATCAAGTTGCGAACAGGAAAGGTATTGATATTGTATTTTAACTAATCTGAATACACACAGTGATTCAATTTTACATCAAAGTTGTTACTACTTCTTGTGTTACAGAATTAATTATCTTAAAATATCGCATAAACATATGTCCGGAAACGTTTACTTTCAGACAGCCAAAGGTTCACAGACTATGATCACAAAATTGAGGATTCAACCTTCAAGCTACTCTCCCAAGCCCCCCAGAAGCTACTCTCCTTCCCGTGCCACAGAACAGCTCCTAGTTATGTCACTGACCCCAGGTACACCGGCTGAGTCGACCTGGGGGCTGAAAAACAAATCTTGACTTGATGGTGCCCCCGAACGGCCCCGGTAGCCGACACCTGTAGATTAATAGTAGCCAGTCTTTATACTCACTGGTCTACTGAGCCTCGCCCCTACTTCGAAACAAACAATGAATTATAAACTCAAGCGGTAAAAGATTCGTCGTCGTTGTCGTCATCGTCGTCGTCACGGTGTAGGCTTATAACCTGTTCCGTCTTCATTGCAACCATCTTCAAGCCATTGCACCCACAGATATTCTGCCAACTGGTTTGTGGTCTTCAGCGCACTTTACTAGTCTCTGGTGGTCCATTCTGTAGACGTGCTCCATCCACTGCTTCTTTCGTTCTTCTATCCTATCACTGGTGGAAAATATACCCAGTTCGGCCCCTATATGTTCATTACGCATTCGATCCCTTAGACGATAACCACTCACGTGCCTTAAAAAAATTCTTTTCAGAGGTTGGATATGCTGCTTTTTACTTACAGTTATCGTCCACACTAGCTCTACACTAGCACATGTAAGAACAGGTACCCCCATTACTTTATAGAACTTCATTTTAGTATCAGTTCTTGTTTTGTTTCTTAGTGTTCGTTGTATTGTACCAGACATCATATGATACTTATTTACTTTTTTATTCTTATCATTATCATTTTCATAACTTATGTCACAACCAAGAAAAAACAAAATATGATACCTGTTAAAAAATCTTATCCCCGACAACTATTTTGGAACGGATTGGAAATTTACCCTTAAAGGCCGTAACCGTTGCCAATGGTAACGGTTAGACTTGTGGTAAATAAATAGACTTTCCTGTGCCAATAGTACGGCTATGGTGACAGAAAAGTTGACCATAGCAATGAAGACGGTACAGCGAATGATCTACAGTATGAGGAGCGATGATTAGACACTTCGCGTACAAACAGTACTGAACCTAAAACGTAAGTCTCGGCGTAATCAACATTAAGGTCTCCATAAATGTAAGAAGGGGAACGTGAGCCGTATTTTATTAGCCACACGTGCCAGGAACGATGACGTCCATCATAGTATATTGTAACGTACTGGGCGTGGCAACCACTCTATAATCTTCACAATCAATCAGTGTCTGTTTGCGCACTCAACAAAGTGGAATTATGCCTAATTGAAATTGAAGAACGCAGTCTGCATACAGATAAAAGTAGGAATGGAATAAGTAATGTTTTCTTTATTGGAAAATTGTAATTATTTTTTTGTATAGAGTGTTCCGAAAGATGGAGTCAAATATTAAAAAAAATTGTCTACTCATTCTCTTTTTTTTATATTCATGTTTACCGGTGTCCAAGCCACTTATTTATATATTGACTGAATAAAGTATTTACCTTATTTTGTTTGTCCGTCTGGTGGCTTACGAAGTAAGTAGTAACGAAGATAGAAATAAAGCCACCAGACGGACAAACAAAATAAGGTAAATACATTATTCAGTCTATATACTCATTCTTCTTCTTCTATGGCGTCACAGTTCGGAGTCGAACCTTAGCCTATAATCATCCGTCTCCATTTTTCCCTGTCTTTGGCGATTGATGTCCACCGTTTTATTTTAAGTAAATTATCGGCATCCCTCGCCACTGCGTCAATCCAGCGTTCTTGGGTCTTCCGACAGGTCTTCTATCGTCGATCTGACTGAACAGTACCTTCCTAGGTATTTGGTTGTCTTCCATCCTAATGGTGTGTCCTGCCCATTGCAATCTATGCAGTCGGATGCTGGTGACCAGATCATTGGCTTTACACAGCTTGTATAGCTCTTCATTGTGACGCATTCTCCATATCCCGTTTACTTCGTTTCTCTTTTCAAAAGAATTGATTAGGTTAGCGGCTTGTTTGTTCAGAGTCCAAGTCTCACTGCCATATGTTATCACCGGTCTAATCGTAACTTTACATAATGTCACCTTGGACTGATGGTGAATATTCATCGTCTTGAATATAGTTGTCAACGAAACATATGCTCTATTTGCCGCCTGTATCCTTTCCCTTATTTCGTTTATTTCTTCATTATCTTCTGCCATCCAACATTCCAAATAGCTAAACTGATTCACTATTTCCAGGTTTAGTAGTTAAACTTCAAACTGTTCAGAATTTCTGGTTTTCTTCCGAGTGGTGAGCATAACCTTTGTTTTATCTGTATTAACCTGTAATCCTATTTCTTCTGCTTTAAATTTGAGTTCCTGAGTCTATTCATTACACTGAAGGAAAATTTCCAATAAAGAGGGCTTCGTTTTTAGTCTGTATGTATGTTTTTTTTTAATTAATGACTCTTGAACATATTCAGAATTTGGCATACGCAGCAATTTTTGTAAGTGTACTATTTCTTATAAGTAAAAGACAAATCAAAAATATTATGTTAAGAATTTTCAAAATGGCGACTGGTTGAAAATTGTAATTATAAATTTTACAAAACTAATTACGCCTACTTATAAAAATAGATTCCTTTTTTTTTATAAAAATTGCCCTTTTTGGAACTATTATTCCATCGGAGGCCATTTTCAGAGTCAGATACAATAATAATAATTAGTCTCTACATTACGAATACAATTGGCGTACATCGTGGCAATTGCATTTGACACTGAAGATGGCTTCCGATATTGGGGGCGAAACGTCTGTCCTACACACAAGCAGTGTTAGGCCACGGCCTAATAGCCCGGGAAATAGTAGTTCCAACAATGTTGACGCCGGCCGTGAAAGCCTAAAAATTCTACTGCTTTTTTTTATTCTTAATCCAACGGAACAATAACGAAGTTTGGTATTGAAGGTGACGAAGAAGCGAGAAACTCTGCGGGCAGAACCACGAGCCGATGCGATTGTCAGACGACCTGACGACGCGAAATAAAGCAACATTCAGACTACATAAAGCAACATTATTATTATTATTATTATTGTGTGCCAGCAAAAGTGGAAAACACGGCAGAGAAAACGTTTTGCCGTGAAGCAGAGCGTCCGTAAATAGGAAGGAGCAGCTAATCGCAGTCTTCGTGAACAAGTTTGAATCACCAGACTTCGAATGGGGGCACACGAACTTGACGTCTTCGTACATATACAAGGACAAGTACGGAGCACTTAGTCGAACACATAACCGAAAAACATAATCAAAGACTGTATTGCTCTTTCAGAGCTGAGGTAGAGGCACAGAATAAGAGATAACACCTGAAAGAATACCTCGAAAACGAACAGTTAGCGATAGACAAAACTCTGGCTTTCCTAAAATCAGCTAGAGCAGGCCTACGGTATAGCATTGTTAAAGTTATTGTTATTACTAGCCGGATTGTTAGGCCGTGGTCGACTGTTATTGTGAACAGACGTTTTGGCCCCTACATCGTATATAATTTTCAGTGTCGGAAAATGTTTGGTAAGATGTCTGGCGATTCACCCCGGTACTGACGTTTCGACCGAGGGCGCTGGTAATAGGATTACCATGGGAACGGGCAAAGCGGCTGTAGAACTTTCTGGAAGGTGTCCGTATGGGGTCGGTCAGAAAACAGACACCTTGGGCACAGTACACATGGCCTGGATTGAATGAGGCAATCAGGTAATGGGGTAGCCCAAGCCTCGGTCCATGAGAGACTACAGCTTTGCTAAGACTGTAGCCCCATACTGAGATCGGTGCCACATACGCGGTAACGAAGAGTTCGCAAAGGCGGCGGAACATTGCATATCCGCATATTAAAGGATGAACTTGATAGAGAAAATTTTTGCACCCTGAATGCGTCCTTCAGGTAAGATGTCCGTCAAGGTGAGGCCCTAGATACTTGACTTCACGAGATCGAGGGAGCCGATATCTCCTATATAAAGTCTGGGAGGCAGCTTTCTGCGTCTGAAGAGAACACTACAGCTGTGCTCTTGGAGTATCTCCATTTCCCCGCCCTGTCAACGTATGCGACCAACTGTTTCTGGACCCAGATAACGGACATTTCAGCATTATGATCAACGGCAAACAGTGCCGTGTAGTCTGTGGACACAGCCAACCGGGTTTCAGGCAACTTGGGCATGTCGTTGACTACACAGGCAAAAGAAGGGGCCCTGAGACATTTCCCTGAGTTACACTGCTCCTTCCTAAAAAAGAGCTCTGTTTACTCTTACATGGAAAGTCCTGTCCTAAGATAGCCAGTGAATGAACGTAGCAGACCGGAAGCAGAAGTTGTTTTAGTTTGTGTAGTAGTCCGACGTCAAACAAAACACGTTCGAATGTTTTCTCGACAGTATGTTCTTTTGGGCACTCCGATTCGGCATAATCCTCAGGAAACGGATAAGCTGATGCGTCGAGGAGGAGTGACCCGCAGGAAATCCGAATCACTTGGTGATCAGAAAACAACAGCAACCCGCACAACGGTAACTGAATTCTGTTCATAAAGGTGTCTTATTCTCAGTGTCACAACTATGAACTAACTGTGACACTGATATAATCCAACGCTCATACGTGATAACTATATACAGTAGTCGCACATATATTAGCTTCCAGCTGTTCAGTAATCTCTCACTGACACACAGTAGAGCAGTACATTCTAAGCTCAGTGTCACGTCCATATTAAGTTAACCTTAATTAACTTCTAACCTTCACAGTGTGTTATCTTCTTCCGTAGTCTTCGATATAATTTAACTGATATGACACGGGTAACACGTGTTTGACGTGTCAATTACAGTCAGCAACTAGAGAACCTGTTGTACTGTTTCCTTTTTTACTTTATATATTGTCACAGAACAAATGGCACCAATCGTGCAGCTCTTCGTTTTTTGGCGACACTTAGAAGGGCCGTGTGGCGAAAATACTGTTGTGTATATTTCGCCCGAGCCGCGATGAGACGTTCGGCGTCTGCGCACTCTGTTCCTGGCGTACTGCAGTCCTCCTCTTCTTTCGGCATCGGTTTGTAGCCGTACAGTCGATGTCCATCGCTGGTTCGTCACAGGGCGAAGAATGCGAAGAACGTTCGTTCTACTCTTCTTCCTGTTCCTTTCGGCTGGCTTCGATGTCGTTCGATAGAGGAGTGGCGATGAAGTGCGTACGATGGCGTGGCTATGGAGTGCGCCAAAAAATTCTAGCGACGCTCTTTTTATGCCCTCACAGGTTGTGTGCTATGAACCTATCAGAGTGCCGCTGATCCCTGATTGTTCGCGGCGACTTCTCGGCTGGTACCGGGGAGCAGATGTTTGCCTCGCTGCTGTCACAATATATAGCAAAAAATTGAAGTTAACATTATTCAAATTATCGTTAGCCAACCGCTGTTAAGGCGTGGTGTGTGGATGCTAAGTGCAGACGTATCGCCCTCGCCAGCGGAGTTTACACCAGTACTGAGGTTGTTTGACGAACAAGTGCTAAAACAAATTTTTTTCATTGGAAATAGTCACCGCTGACGAGGCTGAAACCTCTGCACGTAACATCCATATACAACGGCCTAACAGTGGCAGGCTAACGATAATTTGAATTACCAAACTGATGCCCTAGAAGAGCAAAATGGCTTATGAGGAGGTAGTTCTTGTGTAGCCTATATGTAATTTGAAACGGTTTCATGTTGTTATAAATCAGAGGCTATACAACAGGAATATATCATCATCTTCAAGGATTAAACCAAGGATGGTTTGTTCCGGTCTCAAATAGGCAAAGATTAGCGCTGGTCACACCAGCGCTTGCTCGGACGTCCCACACCTCTCCGTCTCCTCGGCTTGTACGTACTTCCATAGTTGTTTGGGGGTGCGGCCCAGTCATCCATTCGGCAAAGATGTTCTCACCGATTCAGCCGATACTGGGAAATCCTGTCGAGTATACTTACAATACAGTATTCAGTTCCTGCCGAATATCTGTGTTTCTTCTATGATCACGGAGAGTATAGCCTGTCACGTGCCTGAGAAATCTCATTTCAACCGCTTGGATGCAACTGGCCTGGACTTTCATGAAAGTCAAATTCTCAGATCCATAAAGAAGTGCGGGAAGAGCCACCACCTTGAAGAATTTTAGGCGTGTTCCTTTACTTGCAGACTTGAGGGTTTGCATAATGGTCCCGCACATAAAGTTGAACTTATGCAACTTATTCACAACGTCGTTGCTTGCATTATAAGACACCCTGTAGCCCAGGCATTCAAAATTGTCAACTTGTTCCAGGACAGTACCGTCTGTAACAATTCTCGCCCCTACGGGATCAGTTACACGAAAAGCCATCACTTTGGTCTTAAGTGTGGATATTTGCAATAGGAATATATTGTAATGTTTTAATATTATGTCAGTAAAATTTCCAAAATTCCTTGTAATATTGTTCTTTCTATAGCGGATATGGAGACGTTATTTCGACAGCATCGTTCTGGCATCATCCAAACTCTAAAAAATACACATCGTTTAAAATAGTGTGCGATTTCTGCTCAGGGAGCATATTAAATAAGAAAAAATAAAATAATTTACTCACTAAACCTTGTTGTTTTATGTCCACAAAAATGTTTGTAATAAGGAAATTACTTGTCATCCAGTTAATTCCTTACAAATAAGGAAATAAATAGAAGATTTATTTTTAAAGATTCTTTTATAAGTAACAGAATACTAAATAAAAGAATGTAAAGTTCATTAATCAAGTCACGTTTTATGTTTTGCTGTATTTCTACAACGCTTCGGCAGATCCGTGTCCCTCATCCACAGGCAGATTTCCTCTCGACGACATTGGATGGAATTATTATGTTAGTAGGCCTACGTAATTTTCTTATACATAAGAAAATACTAAACTTCTTCTGCGGAATATATTTTACATAACTTTATAGGCTGCCATGGTTCTATTCTAAATCAAATCTCAAAGTCTGTAGCTGCTTTTGGATTGCATAATCAATTATAGAACGCAACCCTCTAGTTGCTTGTACCCAAGTAAATTTATGGATATCTTTATGAGGGACATAACCATTCATAATTATTAACGACATCGTCTCACACCAGCTTCTAAGGCGCATTTCATTATCGTTGGTTGCAGATTCTCCATATTTGCCTACTACAGAATTGTTATCTTCTCTTCCAGTCCGTCCGTTTTGGTCTCCTAATATAAATATTTCTTTATCGTCTTTGATATTTGTAAGTATGGTTGTAAGTTTTCCATAAAAATGATCTTTTATTGTTATATCGGCATCATCGCTGGGTGCATATACACCTATTACTACAATGTGGTGATACAACAGGGAAAGGCTATTCTTTTGCTAAACTCGTTACTTTGGTCGAACAAAATGAAACTTCAAATTAAACTGACAATCTACACAACTATTGTGGAGCCCATTTTAACTTATGGCTGCGAATGCTGGCAACTTTCACATAAACAGAAAAAGATGATAGAAACTGTGGAAATGAACTTCTTAAGAAGAGCGTGTAATATTTCTAGAATGCAACATGTTAGAAACGAAGATATAAGAAGGAAAACAGGTCGCATATTTACAACAGCAGAAAGAATATTATCCAGACAGTTGCTATGGTATGGTCACGTAATGAGGATGGAGGGGAAGCGATGGCCAAAGAAAGCATTTAGTTACACACCACAAAACAGGAGAAGAAAAGGAAGACTGACAACACAATAGACAACAGGAATTAGGAAAAGCATGAGAGATCGAGCTATTGGAGACGATGACTGGAAAGATAGGGAAAATTGGCGATCGGAATGCAGGATGCGGAATAGACTGTAGGACCCCCGCTAATAAAAATAATAAATCTCAATGTGCTGTTATCATAAACGACTGGGTTTTTCTTCTAACATGCAGTAAATGTAAACTATATAAATCTTGCTTCGAATTTTCTTAATATTTTCACATAGATCATTTATTAAAACTCTTTTGTTTTTATTATATCTATCACAATTCCACCTTTATGCAGCTGTTGTTCCTTTGACCAACGCTAGATAAGTTATTTCATCATAATTTTTCTGGGAACCAATAGAGTTTGGAGGTGTTCCACAGCCTCTATTGGTTTGCTTTAGACTTAGGACAGCGTAGTAGATGATGTTCGTCTTTGATGGAGTTTTTTCTGACGACATGTTGCACATTCGGTTTATGGGGATCATTCTTAAGTGAACCACTAGGCAGTCACTAGCCAGTGTTTAGTCTAAAATTTGCTACTGAATCCTGAATCCAAATACAGTAAAGCCGACGCCATACTTTCGTAAAACTTTAATTTTGTATAATGACGTACCTTGTGTTTCGAAATACGGTCGATTGTCCCACAGATCGTCCGGAACTTAACCTAACTTAACATGAATATCTTAATTGTTATCATTGGTTTTATATCAGTATTGTAATTTTTATACTGTGGTTAAGGCTGGACCACAGGCACACGGTACTGTGGTCACTAACGTGTACAAACCTACGTTAGCAAAGCTCGAATTTTACACTGATGATGGCAGTCGATGGTACTGCCGAAACGTCTGTTTTAGTGGAACACAATGGACCACGGCCAAACAGCTCGGGAATGAATTTTAACAACATTTACTCCGGCCGTGTAAGTCTACGAAATATATTATGGCCAGTATCATTTCCCAAATAGTTAACATGGCACACCTGTTTTATAATTTGATAATTTGTCATTGCTTTTGTTCTTATTGGTTTCTTGTCTCAAAAAATGCTATTTCCTGTGTTTTCTGTAGTGAATACTTTTATACTGTATTATTTTCAAATCCGATTAAGTTTAAAAACAGATGTTTGTAAAGCACATTCTGTGTATTGAATTGCAAGCATGTCGTCAGCAAACAACAGCACATTCAGAGCGAATATCTTTGTTCTGATCTTCTCAGTTCTTTTCTTTTGTGCTTCGTCATTATCTAGCTCTTTACTTTCAGGCGCATACGCAAGCTAGACTGAAACGTAAACATTTAAATCACAAATATAGGAAAGGTTACAGAAAAAATAAATACAAACAATTTACACAAAAGCAGACAGGAAAAAAGTATTACACCAACACCAAGAAAGCAACATTAAATTGTGCAGCTTTTTAACTGTGTAGTGTACAGAGAAACGGTTATAATCAGCCAGTATTTCTTTAGAAATATGAGAAAAATAAAGAAAGAAATCTTGGTATTCAGCGATAGTAGAGCATACTCCAATATGGATCGATCGAGGTTGAAATGACGAAGAATATTATATTGAAAAACGTAGACAATTACAAACACAAAATTTTATATTACGACACAAAATAGTTATTAAACCTTTTGTTCTGAGATTGAACGTAAGAGACTAATAAAATGTTTTTTAGAAAATAAAATAAGAAAACACATTCCTCCTTCCCTCTCACTCTATCTCTCTCTTTCTCTTCTATATTGTAATTTACAATATTATTTGTAATTTGTGTTGTTGGAAGCATTATTTCAGAACATGAAACAACAAAGAATGACATCAGAAATAGTATACAACAGGGAAAAAGGCTATTCGTTTGCTAAACTCGTTGCTTTGGTCGAACAAAATGAAACTTCAAACTAAACTGACAATCTACACAACTATTGTGGAGCCTATTTTGGCTCCGAATGCTGGCAACTTTCAGATAAAGAGAAAACGATGATCGAAACTGTGGAAATGGACTTCTTAAGAAGAGCGTGTAATTACCTCCGCTCAACAGTCCGTTAAGGACCAAGGCGTACCGCGCGGCTTTTGTGTTAGTGTGACGGTGTATGGCTACTACTACGCGCCACCAGCCGCTAGTTGCGGTATTCACAGTCAGGAGGCGGCGCTGTTATCTCAGCGCCTACTCAGTTTGCCTCACGACGCTGAGTGCACGCCGTACGGAACCTCCTCCGGGAATTGAACCAGTGACCACGAGCGCATCAATCGCCCGCGTTAGCCACTAGACCACCTGGAGGCTCAAGAAGAGCGTGTAATATTTCTAGAATGCAACATGTTAGAAACGAAGATATAAGAAGGAAAACAGGGAGCATACCACAGTACTGTGGGCCTGTAAGTAAACACCCGGCGTCCAGGATTTTTATACCACTGATGATGGCAGCCAGTGGAGCTGCCGAAACGTTTGGTTTTGTTATAAACCATGGACCACGGCCAAACAGCCCGGATATCATGAATAATTCATCAGACGCCGGCCGTGAAAGCCTGTGAAATGATTTAATTTATGTCCTTTACTCCGAGTTCTGCTCTGATATCTTCAGTCCTTATTTTATCTTGCAATGTAAAATTTAAAGTATTTCGAAGATACTGCATTCCAGCACTTTGAATTTTCCCGCATTCTTTTTTTGTCATAACCTACACCTAACTTGCATAAATCAACGTGGGTTTTGCAATTATTGTCTTATAAAATTTAATCCTTGTGCTGTGTGTTGTTTTAGTTCTAAGAGTTCTATGAATCGTACCACAAATATTCCTAATTAATTTATAAACAGCTATTTGTCCCTTTAATTATTGAATGTCCCTCGTAAAAAAAGTAAGTCACACGTATTTATGAATTACATGAATGGATTTACACATCAGGGGTCCACATCTTGTTGATACGGGTTTGGCAATCCCGATGTGCCTTAGCTGGATTCTTCCTTTGCTTCAGCCTGTCTTGATTGAGTGAGATCCCTTCCTTTTATCTTTCCTGTCTAGTCTCTCTTGACTGACACTTGTTCTTTTGTTCTTTTTAACCCCGACACTATTAGAGTACTCAAAGACTAGGATGCCTTTCTTTTTTCATTCTAATTTCCTAATTTTGGATTGCTTAAATTCTTAGAGTTCTTACTGATGCCAATAGGGGAGGACAGGAAATACTAAAAAACGTTCAGTAACAGAATAACTGATACAAACCACCAAATCCTATCTTAGAAAGAGGAAGGTGAAGGTGAATCTCCTGCGCCCCAAAACAGGGGCCTTTTGGATAAGGTATGGTAACGCTGACAGAAGAGTCTCTGATCCTCCTGGGAGGAGGTTGTGCAACAGGCTAGTAATCTATTCGTGTAAAACTTTATAATACTTATAGTACCAAAAGCAGCCTCGTAATAAGCCATTGGTAGAAGAAACATGGTTCGTCCGAGGATGACATGGGTGCCTAATCCTTAAAGTAGAAGAAGAAGAAGCTGATGATGATGATGATGATGATGGTGGTGGTGGTGGTGAATGGATTTTATAACACTAGATCTGTTTAATGAAGGAATTAACAAAACTGTAAAATGAATGGATGGAATTGAGAAAAATTGTATACACAGGAGAGAAAAAATATTTCTATGGAGTCAGCTCGAGTAGAGAGAGAGTTTATCTGATAGGAAAAAGTCTTTGTCCGCCTTGAGTAAGGTCAAGATTCTACAAGCAACATGGAGTAAGTAAGAAAGTAATTTAATTTATTTTCAGTGACGTAACGGGTTCGTTACCTGTTTACAACTGTCACAACTAGAATCGAACACCCGACGTCGTCACAAACACGCTCTGTATTCCCACCAGTACACAGCTGTTGTTTCAGCTGTTGCATTTGGGTTATAAATATTGATTCCAAAACAAACGGTGGTGGGGAGCAGATGTTTCCCAAAGCCATAAAAACTAATGACTGACGTCTGTATTCATTCACTTTTTATTGCTTTCGAAATGAAACAAGAAAATGTCGGTTGGTTTAACGTCTTCCCCAGTCGGTGTAATAAACTATTTTATACACTTCATTACACGAGACAATGTATTATTACATGAAATAGTTTATGTGTTGAATATACGAGTAAAGAATGGTTAATATCTCATTTTATTATTTCATAAACGTCAAACGTTTCGTTTTATGCTCACAGTGTTACGGAAAAAAGTAGGAAATAATAAACTATTATTACTTTGTAACATCTACCTCTACATTATTATATAGTAAAGTAATCAGGTTTCACATTAAGCTTAATAGAGGGACGAACTTCTTGCATCACTGCTTTTTTATATACTGTCACCGGACAAACGGCTTGTCAGATGACAAATGGCGCCATCGTACAACCCTTCGGTATTTCGGTGACACTAAAATGGGCCGTGTGGCGAAAAGGCTGTGGTGTTTGTTCCGCCCGAGCCGCGCTGAGATGGTCGGCGGCTGCGCCCTTTGGTCGTGGCGCACTTCATTCCTCCTCTTCTTTCGGCGTCGGTTTGTAGAGTCCGCTGCCGGCCCAGTGACGTCCATCGCTGGTGCGTTACAGAGAGAGGAATGCGAAGAACGTCTGCTCTACCCTTCGGCTGTTCCTTCCGGCTTGCTCCGCGTCGATGTCGTCCGATCGAGGAGAGGAGATGAAGTGCGTCCGATGGTATGGCGATGGAGTGCGCCAAAAAATTATTGCATTATGGGTGGGGGAGGGTATTTGCACCCGTGGCTTGATTGCAGCATCTGGAGCGTGTCCAATGGCTGCCAGTAGTTACACTTAGTACTGGTACAATTCAACGGGTAGCCTAAGACTGGAAAAAAACCGCCACCCTGTTAACTGTGAAGGCGGGGTGATAATAACTTATTGATTGTAAAGGCATGCCGCTGGTACCGATTCGAGTAACAGATGTTGCCCGTCTCAAGTCCAGTCAGCAGACGCCCTGAGGCGGAGAGCCTCCGTGCCGGTGATCGATGACAGCGACAATCAGCCGACTCAGCGTGCTAGGAGGTGGTCGGGAAGGAGAGAAGGACAGTTTCAGTGATAAACTCTGGTCTGAGGACTTTTTTTATCTTAATTATAAAGAGGATGACTTTATGGCGGGTCATCAAGAAGCGCCCGAGGGCGCTTGACCCGAATGGGGCGGTGGTGGTTCTGATATGAGAAGGTGGAGGTCGAGGCTTTAGCAAAGAGAGTTAGAGCCAGCGACCGGACAAAGGTAGTCAAGGTAGGAACACGGAGACCCCTTCGAATCACGTCGTTCCTTACGAACCAAGGGGACCCCGTCAAGGATCGGAGGGTTCGGGACTGGAAAGCTTCCTGCCTACACTTGTTGGTGATGGACAAAAGAGACCACCAAGCGGGAGCCGCACAGGTCAGTACAGACCTGAGGAAAAGCAGATAAATGGTCAAGTTTGTGCGCATGGCCAGGCGGCTGCGACACGAGAGGAACGGAGATAATTTGGCTCGGACGCCGCGAGCTTTGGCATGGGTTTCGTCACGTGGGCATTGAAGCAAAGGCGCCGATCTATCCGTACGCCTAAATACTTCACCGACTCTTTGTAGGCGATGGGCCTCCCTTCCACGGAGAGAGGCTGGCATCGGGAGATGGACTTACGAGTAAAGCAGATCGCCTGGGATTTCTCCGTATTGATCGTCACCCGCCATTTCCGTAGCCAGTCCGGAAGCTGGTTCAACTGACGCTGCAGCTTTGTACTCGCAAAGCGCGGGGACAGGGAACTGCAGTGATACATATCGTCGTCAGCGAATGAAGCCAACGTGACTCCGGGCAATACAGGCAGGTCGTTCGTGTACACAACTTACAGAACGGGGCCGAGGACAGATTCCTGTGGTACGACGGCGGCGAAAGGTTGAACTGTAGAACAGGACCCGTCGACGCTCACCCTGAAGGTTCGGTCGCTAAGATGCGACCAGAGGAAAACACTGTGGACGATGGTATAGGGAAATTGGCGAGTTTGAAGAGAAGACCTTCGTGCCAGGCTTTATCGAAGGTCTTGCTCACGTCCAACAGTACGGCGGCCGTAGCCGCTCGCCTATTGGTGGCATCTCCCAACTGCGTAATAACGCGGACCAATTGAAGTGTGGTCGAGTGCTCTCTGCAAAACCCGAACTGTTCGCTGCGGATGAAAACATCTAGCAGCAGCGAGATGCGAGCCGTCAGGAGACGTTCGAACACCTTCGAGATGACTAGCAGGAGAGAGAATTGGGCGTAGCTTGTGGGAAGCATTCGCGGCTTCGCAACCATAACGATGTTGGCTGTTTTCCAGAGGCGGGGAAAGTACTGTAGCCAGAGACAGGAGTTAAACAGCTCAAGAACAATGTCAACGCCTGAGGCCGGTAGATTTTGTAGTGCAGCGGCTCCGATCCGGTCAGGACCAGGGGCGCGTCGGCGAGTCAGTAAGCAGATAGTTGAAACTAGTTCATCCCTGTCGAACGGGAGGGCTGGGACATCGGGAGGGCAAGAAAAATGTCCAGATAGGAAGTCTCAAACTTCTGCCGAGTGGGCAGGGACAGAGACGCCTTGGTGAACGGTAAATTGCCCCTCCATGCAGTCGGCGAAGACGTCGGCCTTGCCTTCTGCCGAAGACACAACCACGTTCGGAGTTTCAAGCGGGTTGCGAGTTCTCTTCTCGCGGGTCAGTCTACTCGCCGCTCTCCAGAAGAAGGCGTGGTTGACTTCAAGAGATTCAAGATATCAGTCCCATAGATCAGAGTTTACGTCCCGCAGTAGCTGCTGGACGTAAAGAGACTGGGCATGAAAGCGCCTTTTGACGCCGGGGTCACGGGTTCTTTGCCATCTGCAGCGGAGCTTGCGCCGTAGCCAAATGGGGTGGAGAGCTTCCGGAGGAAGGGCCGAGCGTGGATGGTTCACTTCGAGAGCATGGGTGTGTCGATCCATGACACTTTGGACCAACTCCTGAAGATGAGTGACTCGGAGATCCAAATCGTCCGCGGGGAGCGATGGAAACCGTCGTGAGAATTCCTCATGGTAGGAGCGCCAGTTGACTCTCCCAACAATCTGAGGGGGAGGTCGGGGTGAAGCCGACATCTCACGGGCAGTTATAAAAAGGGGATTGTGATCGGACGAGAGATCCGAAACTGACGAGACCTGGATGTGATGGGTCACGTCCTTGGCAATGACAATGTCAAGGATGTCCGGTCGATGACAGGAAAAGGGGAAGTGGGTAGCGTCTTCTACGCTGATGACTTGAATTACTGGGCCGTCGGAGACGAACCGGTACAGAGATTTTCTGTAGGCGTTAGCTACTCTGCTGTTCCAGGAGGGGCGCTTGGCATTTAAGTCGCCGGCTACAATGGTTGGTAGGGGGGTGATAGAGGAGAGCGTCCCAATCCACGGGCGGTGGAGGTATCCGCAGGCCGGGCCAGAGATACGCCGCAACAACGCGCAACTCCGATCCGCCTGCGTCTATCGCACCGCACAACCTTCAACAAGAGATATCTAAAATTGGTTGTGGCCTGTGGGATATCCGCCTGTGGACTAAGACGGCTGTCCCCCCCCCCTCCGAGGGGCGAGGAGGACGATCCTGACGAAAACAGATGTAAGATGGCAGGTTGATGGTATGGTAGCGAGCCAGATGAGTCTCGCAAAGGAGGACGACATCAGCGTCGTACTCCGTTACGAAAGTCATAAGTTCAGATCGTCGTGGGATTACCCCATGGGCATTCCACGCAACGATCCTAAGACTCCTAGCCATTCAAAGGAAGAAGAGGAAAAAGGGTAGACAATGATTGAAACACCAGGGAGAGAACCGTGGTTGTATCTGGAGCAGACCTGATGTTGGCTACCAAAGTTTCAGCCCAGGCAGTCAGGGGGTCGACCGGGACCCGAGAAGATTCTCGGGATTCCGGAATACAGGGGTGACTAGCCTCGGCCGGTGTCGTAGATGGCGCAGGGCTCGGGGACGGACTGAGGTCTGCTCAGGTTGGAGCGTAGGATGATGTCTGGGGGCGGGCGGCGCCCGTTGAGGCTTTACAGGCAAAGCCTCTGGAACTTATCGCTGACTGCGACGAGTCTGCTTATTTTTGGAGCTCCGAGGAGCGGAACGCGGGACAGATGTAGCGGCCACAGCCGCGTAAGGACTGGGTACTCCGGCAGGCGCCCGGACAGAGGGTGCTGCAGGCGGCGCCGAAATGACGACTGTAGGCAGAACTGGGGCCCTGGGAGCACCCGGAGCTGCTGCCGGGGCCGGAGATGATTCTTCGGTGAGAGGGTGGAAGGCCTCTCTGCTGTTAGAGTGGGTGCAACACGGCCTGCCTGCGCGCCAGGGCGAGCAGGAGTCCGCTGCAGCTTCATGGCCGATATAAAGTCCTTACATCCTCTATAGCTGGCCGGATGGTCCCCGCCGCAGTTCCAGCAAATGGCTGTGAGCTCCGTCGTGGTCTTATCACACCTACGATGAGGCTCGGCACACCGCACGCAACGCGGAGGGTGGTTACAGAATAAGCTGGAGTGACCAAACCTCTGGCAGTTAAAACACTGCGAGGGGCCTGGCCGTGGTTCGAAGGTGCGGACTTGCACCCTAAGGCGCAGGAAGTGCTGGAGGCCTTCAAATTGGCCTCCTCGAATTGGCCTACCTTGAGAAGTTTGATCTTGTATCTGTTCACGGGACGGCGATCTTCCCTCTTCCCCCTTGCCAACATGCAGTACACTTACCGCCGTCGGCAAATAGCCTAGGGCGACAAGCTCCTGCCTGATGGTGTCGAGAGCGGTCCAGGAAGTAAGTCCAGAAATGACAATTTTAATTTCGTCCTCAAAAGGAAGTGCGAAAGTGTGGAAAGGAATTTCCTCTCTGTGAGGAAAGCCTGTACCGATCGGAAGTCCGGGACGTTAGTGGCCGCAGTTTGGTCGAAGGAAGAAGGTTTTGGAGAGAAAGAAGAATGTCTCTATAGTTTCGATTGTCCGGAATGACAATCGGAGGAATTTTAGACTGTGATACAGATTTCGATGGAGATTGAGTAGGCTGAGTGCCGTTGTTGCCATGAGTTAGATCTCTATGTGTCGGAGAGGTCAGAAGCGGGGTGGCAGGTAATTCTCGCTTGCGTTTGGCAGACTTGCCCTCCTCAAGCGAAAATGCACCGTCTCCCTTCCCCTCACTACTCACAGAAGCACATTCACTGTCACTTTAACAATCACTAACACTTTTTGGAGGTAACGGGGTAGAGCGAGTAGCGGTACCGCAGGTTTCCATTAAGGTTACCAGTGGTGCCAGCAAAGGAACTGACTTTGCGTTCGACGCCATTTCGGGTAACCAAAATGAACGTCGGAGACGCAAATAGGGCTAGGAAAGAGTGACTTTTACCAGCACTGATTCACTACAATGGGGCAGACAAAGAACGCGAACACCAAACGCGCACTGCCACGAATCACAAAAACACTCGCGCACGGCTCAATACACTTATGTAGTTGTAGTACACTGATAAAGTAGAAAACTGATGATGATGTAGATGATGAAAACTGATTGATGAAGGTGCAATTTGCTGAAAAAAACTCAATCGCAAATGCGAGTCAGAGTAACGCAGCCTACCCGGGCAACAGCTCAAGGTATACCAAAATATTATAGAGGCGCTCTTTTTATCCCCTGGCCGGGATCCCTGATTGGCTCGCTGCGAACACGTCAGGTGTCGCGTCTCGGCTACTGATCCCTGATTGGCTCGCTGCGTATTCGTCAGGCGTCACGCGCCGCCAGATGTTCGCGGCGCTGGTACCGGAGAGCAGACGTTTCCCTTGCTGCCGTCACAATATATATACAGTATATAAAACGACGTCTTCAGACAAAAACAAACACTAAAATATCACAAGTAAAAAATAAAAAACACTCTGTCTCACAACCGGCAAAGAGTCTAAACATACTTGATTATTTACATAACAAACAAACAAAAAATAAATAAACAAATAAAACTTACCGACTAAGGAATGAATAGGGGACCACACACACACACACACACACACACACACACACACACACACACACACACACACACACACACACACACACACACACACACACACACTGAATACACGCGCAAAACTCTCACAAACACTCACGTTTCAAGGTCAACTGAAAACTGCGACCGTCTACAAACTCTGTCGATCTTTTGGTATATTCTAATTAAAACAAGTTTTGATTAAAGCAAGACACACTTCTCTTTCGGAGCAGAAGGGATAACCAGAAGACTAACAAACAGGAAAAGCTTCCTTTGAAATGTAGACGTCAAACAGTACTGCGATAAATATCAGTTAAAACAATATTTTCTTAATAGTTTGTAACTTCGGTAGAAAACAGGCAAGATGTTCAAACAAATAAGAATCGCTGTGGCGCCCACTAAGTCAGATCTAATTAGAGATATGAATGAAGACAAATGCAAAAGTGGTAAGTGTCAAGGCATCAAGCCCCTACAGGTCTGCCCCAAATAGTCCCTCCCACGGGGAGGACCCCTTGAGCTTTTTCCTCAGGGGCGTGAGGTTGGGCGCCTATACTGCCTTACCAGGTGACTCCCTCCGACCGCCGACCATGTCCAGTAGACACTCCCTCATCGTCGCCGCGCGAGAGTGAAACCCTGACCCTTCGGCTGGAATGTATGCCATACCAAACGTGTGTGCGTCGTGAACAGGAGGCCGCGTACTGCCGTCCCTGTAAGTGGCTGCATAAAGTGCAGTAGCGGGCGTGAAACGAAGCCAGTGTTTCCGACGTTCCTAGTCCAATAGCTGCACGAAGCGAAGTGAATCCAAAATAGCCCCGCGTCTTTTCGGAACTAGTGATCCCTTCCCGGGAAAGTAGTCTCAAGGCGTTTTGTTCTTTGGAAAGCCGGTATGCGAACTAAAAACACGCATCCGCAAAAGTGAGTCGCGAATCTTGCGTGACTGTGTAGTGATTCCTGCAGATGGCCGGGGAGAGACCCCGAGGATTCATAGTTGGCTATCACCGCCGATGCGGGTGGCCTCACGTGAGTCCTAGACCCCACCCAGATACGCACTGCTTTCGAGCGCTTTCCTTCGGTGACATCGGGACTGATGATTAAGAAAAGTGCGGCTGCGTATCGCTATCGCAAAATTGAAGGGTGTGTAACCCTGACTCCTAGTCGCGCCTTGCGAACGGAAACCATGGTGCGCATTCCATGGCAAGTAGCTGTGTCGGACCTCTCAAGCAAGTAAGTGACTTCCATTAAATACACAATCAAACAATAGTATCTTCGGGCTCGGTCGCTTATTCTCTCATTTTCAGCAGACTGTCGTCTGTTAAGTCGGTGTAATCCAAAGTTGGAACGAGCGAGACGGGGAGATTGCGACAACCTGCCTTACCATTGGTCTGGAAAAGTAGAGTTTACCTGGCGCACCCCTAGAAAGTGAAGGAAACCCCGTAGACCTCTGAAAGGTATTCTGTGTATAGAACCCGGAATTCGGTCCGGCGACAATTGAGATTTTCGAGGATCATCGTTTTAATCAGCGACGTACTCAAAAACGAGCCCGGCCGGGGGTCCTGTTGCCTCGGTGTATATTAGTTGAGACAAGGTTTCGTGATGGTTTGGTTGACACAGCTACACTAAGTCCCCAAACACAGATATTTCTGGGAGTTCGGGTTTGTGTGTTGAGATCATTTCGGACTTTGGTTCGCCACATTCGGTTCCTCTTCGGAGATTCTTCAACTCTTGGTTTACGTCTACTTCGATGGTCGGACATTCTACTGGAAACCCCAGCCACTTGCACACTGGAAGGCAGATAGTATGCAAGCAAGACAAGCATTGGATGGCAAGACAATGGAGAGGTTACGGCAACCTGCCTTACCACTGGCCTGGTGGGGTAGTGGCAGAAGGTGGAAGGAAAGCCGTAGGCTTCGGAGGAAAGTCGGAGGAAAATCCGTTTACTTTTAAACCCAGAAGTTGTAAACACGTCCGGACACGAAAAATTAAAAGTAACTTTGATATCATCACTTACGGGTTAAATTTTATAAGACAATTGCAATACCCTCATTGATTTAAGCGAGTGAGGCATGTATCATGACAAAAAAGAAAATCGGCAAGATTCAGAGTGCTGAAATGTAGTTTCTTCAAAATACTTTAAAGTATACATTGCAAGACAGAATAAGGAATGAGGACATCAAAGCAGAACTCGAAGTAAAGGACATAAATGAAGTTATTTGAATTTAGAGAAGACAATGGTGGGCTCATCTGTAAAGTATGACAGAAGATCGATTGCCGAAAGCATGAAGCACTGAACTATAAAGCCATTGGTAGAAGATACGTGGTTCGTCCGAGGATGAGATGAGTGCCGGAACAGGTTTATACAACCTAATCCTTGAAGAGAAGGAGAAGGAGAAGGAGAAGGAGAAGGAGAAGGAGAAGGAGAAGGAGAAGGAGATGGAGAAGAAGAAGGAGATGGAGAAGAAGAAGAAGAAGAAGAAGAAGAAGAAGAAGAAGAAGAAGAAGAAGAAGAAGAAGAAGAAGAAGAAGAAGAAGAAGAAGAAGAAGAAGAAGAAGAAGAAGAAGATATCATCACCAAAAATAAGAAATAAAAAAGAATTATTTTTCATAACAAGTGAATCTACTTTTATACTTGCTCCTTCACCCCCCCCCCTATTATAATAATAATCAGCTTTCCGTTTTTCCATAATTTAAGCCTTGACTCCACGATATGTATTATTCATGTAGTTTCTTGATCATGTGAACGGAATCCTGTTCGCCCGACGCTACCACAACTTGGGCGTTTGCAAACAGAAGCATGCAGAGACAGTTGACATTAATTAGGATCCCTCATTTCATGACTGAGTTTCTCTCGTCGCCTACTTGAAGCAGCTTCAATATTAATTTCGACTAAAGTAGACGCTGCTGCGGAATATGATATTAAGTTGCTGCAACGTCAATACGATATTATTTAGAGACTCATTAAGTAACATCACTGTAAGTTCAGTTCAGTTCAGTGTGTATCGTAAGCAATGACAAAGACGTGGCGCACCTCACAGCTGTGTGTGCCGCCGTTCGCTATAATCTGGCGCCCCCCGCCCACACACAAACCGCACGCACGCTGAAAGCGTGGTTACTCTCGTAGCGTAAGGTATTAACTTGAACTTAATTAATTTCCAACCTTTGCCACGTGTCGCTAACGTGAGTGACAATGTTCTACGTACATGCTTTCAGTTCTGTTGTGTATTATCATAATGATGCACGAACTCCTACATGCTTCACAGATGACAATTTACACAGTTCTGAACCAGTAAAACTGTAAAAGCAATAGAAGCATTTTACAAAAAAAATATATATATATCTTAAATCGTTCAAAAACGTGTCCCTGGAATCCGGAAAGGAATTCATGCAAAATTTATTTTGGAATATCTGTATATTGTTACGACTGTCTCACCGATCGTCGTACGATACAGTGGAAAACAAAATACAAGACACCATTGAAGTCACTATAAACCAGCTTTAATTATCACAATTAAACAGTTTGTAATCAACAAGATAGTCTCTTACAACAAATCAAATAAACATTGTTCACACGCAATAATAATGTCAACGAGTATAAAACACAATTGTATTACAATTGTCCGGCACACATATAAAACACATAAAATTTTGCCACAATACTACGAACCGCACTCAAATAAATCGCAACTCAAACTAAACTGAGTGTCGTTGAGTACTTGTATTTATACCTCGCTGAAAATCCAGAAACATCCATACTACGCATTAACAACGTTTCTAGAAAAAAACCAGAACGTAACTAACTGCTGCAAGGCCGCACTGGTGACAGCGAGCGCGGACTGGTGACATCTGGATCAGTCTCCGCGGACGGGTTGAGGAACACGTACGCACACAACATTACAGCCGGTTCCGCTGGAACAGTTGAGAAACACGTAGATTGTTCTGTAATATCGTAACAAAATATATTGTCCAGAAAACTGGACCCTGTGGTAAGTGGACAGGAGCAACCTTGAAGGCTTAAAACTGGACCCTGTGGTAAGTGGACAGGAGCAACCTTGAAGGCTTAAAACTGGACCCTGTGGTAAGTGGACAGGAGCAACCTTGAAGGCTTAAAACTGGACCCTGTGGTAAGTGGACAGGAGCAACCTTGAAGGCTTAAAACTGGACCCTGTGGTAAGTGGATAGGAGCAACCTTGAAGGCTTAAAACTGGACCCTGTGGTAAGTGGACAGGAGCAACCTTGAAGGCTTAAAACTGGACCCTGTGGTAAGTGGACAGGAGCAACCTTGAAGGCTTAAAACTGGACCCTGTGGTAAGTGGACAGGAGCAACCTTGAAGGCTTAAAACTGGACCCTGTGGTAAGTGGATAGGAGCAACCTTGAAGGCTTAAAACTGGACCCTGTGGTAAGTGGACAGGAGCAACCTTGAAGGCTTAAAACTGGACCCTGTGGTAAGTGGACAGGAGCAACCTTGAAGGCTTAAAACTGGACCCTGTGGTAAGTGGACAGGAGCAACCTTGAAGGCTTAAAACTGGACCCTGTGGTAAGTGGACAGGAGCAACCTTGAAGGCTTAAAACTGGACCCTGTGGTAAGTGGACAGGAGCAACCTTGAAGGCTTAAAACTGGACCCTGTGGTAAGTGGACAGGAGCAACCTTGAAGGCTTAAAACTTGGTGCTGGAGGAGAGCCTGAAGAATACCATGCGCAGACAAAAAGTAGTATCTAGTTACTCATCCGGTTTTGAAGAGACTAGATGAAGGATGATTCTGATTAAGGCCACTGCTGAAAGGAAAAGCAATATGATACCTGGTACGCTATTCAGACTGGTTCACTGACCGATTGAGAGACGCAGTGGAAGAGGAAGGACCCACACAGTAGCACATAGATGAGATAAAGGGAGGAAGAATATACATAGTAATTAAAAGACTGTTTTCGGAAGAGAGGAAATTGTAAGCCCATCAACCTCTGGGTTGTGGAAAGGAAAAATAACAACCAGACAATTAAGATGATGTAGCTCGTTAAAAGAAAATTGTAGTCAAAGAAAACAGAATTATAATAAAACCTTCAGTAGAATTATTGTCCGGGCTGCTGAGTACGTGGTTGAACACCGATTAACCTGAAATTGACTGATTAAGAGGAAGAAACGATAAAGTATCGATGAGAATAACAGAGTTAAGAAAACTACTTAAAGTAAAAAACCAAAGTGTAAAACGTCTTGGTTGGTGGATATGTTGTGTGGAAACTGCGTGCAATATCGTAGAGGGAAAGATGGAAGGAAAAAAAGGGTAGGAAAGAAGAAAGGTTGGAATGCTTGACATCGTAAGAAACGGGAAGAAGCTACAGACATGTGAAAACAGATCATGTTAAAACCTTTCATAAAGACAGTTTTACTGAAGAAGATACTGTGTGCATACCTTACTTATATGAATTATAGGTTCGATTTCAAATCTATACTGTAGGATTGCAACAGTCAAAAATCAAAACATTATTGAAATTTGTAAATAAATGTACACGTTTAAATAATAAGCTCCAACATTCACTTATAGGTAACTAGAAAATAAATCACTAAAACATTTTAAATATATTGGATCATGTAAGTATACCGGAATACAACTTTATGCTATCGTAAGGTGTTGCCAATCGTTGATAATATTTTCATGTTATTATTATAATACAAACACAGAGAATAATTAAAATTTATTCCTAACTTAACCTAACCAAACCCAACCCAAAATAACATAACCTAACCTAACATACCATAACCTAACCTAATGTTACCTAACAAAATAATTGGACAAATGAAACCAATATGGTATTTAATTAAGAAAGTTGTGTTAGTGGTTATATCACAAACAGAATAAATTTCCGAACTGATGATGAGCTGTAAAGCTTGAAAGCGCTAATCGGAATAATTTTTCTATAGTGGTGTGCAACAGTGTTTATTCTGTTTCCGATATGGGATTGAAACCTAATCGGAGTTTGGAACAGCAACGTTTCTACTAGTTGCCACGGATTCGATCAAGTAAAAATGCGAGGCGCAGTCGACCGGTTAAGAACAGTTCAAAACATTGTTATTTTAATTAAGAAAGTTGCGTTAGTGGTTATGTTGTAACGTATCGAGTGGCTGCTCGGCTACAACTGTTTGTTGACATGGTTCCGGAGGTGAATGTTGTAACCTATGGAGTGGCTGCTCGGCTACAACTGTTTGTTGACGTGGTTCCGGAGGTGAATGTTGTAACGTATCGAGTGGCTGCTCGTCTACAACTGTTTGTTGACATGGTTCCGGAGGTAAATGTTGTAACCTATCGAGTGGCTGCTCGGCTACAACTGTTTGTTGACATGGTTCCGGAGGTGAATGTTGTAACGTATCGAGTGGCTGCTCGTCTACAACTGTTTGTTGACATGGTTCCGGAGGTGAATGTTGTAACCTATCGAGTGGCTGCTCGGCTACAACTGTTTGTTGACATGGTTCCGGAGGTGAATGTTGTAACCTATCGAGTGGCTGCTCGGCTACAACTGTTTGTTGACATGGTTCCGGAGGTGAATTTGAATCATAGATATGAACCGCTCTTCTCTGAGACTTTATTGATGATTAGCAAAATACAAACACTTCTACAGTTTACTGTATACAATTCTTCTTGACAATACTATAAAGTCAGTTAATTCAATTAGTTTTAAAATCTAAGTACATTCACTTGCTAGTACTTAGTTCAACAAAATAATGTAACTACTTTTAGTTACTCTTTAAAAAAAAATAAATTACAAAGACAAAGTATTGACCATCTCTGGTTTTCCGGCTGTCTCGGACCACCTGACAACAGAGATCAAAGTCAAAATGAGAAAGATGTAAGTTCTCTCGGACCTTTTACAATCAGATCTGGCTTCTCCAGCAAATACTTGAGTTTTTATAGTACACCATCGTGGGTGTAACCCTTAGTTTCAGTGGTGGGACTGTTCCCTCCTCTTAATTCTAAAACCTTAACTAGGATAGCCTAATTCTAGTAGAAGTGAGGGTAATTCTTTTATAATTTTACAACGGTTACCACTGTTCGTCAGAGACTGCATCCCGTGAATCTGTACGTCACGTTGGTGGGGTATCTCCCCTTAGACTAAAAGGTCTCACAGAAATATGACACATCTGTACCCTGACCCATTACACGACTTTTCCCTAAAAACATATCAAATTTATGGCGACATTTAAGTGTTCTGTGCCCTTGCCATCATTAAAACTAACTTGTTTCTCTCATAAAACTTTCTCTGATTTTCATAAATCTGTCATCTTCTTATCTAATTAGAGTGGCTTTTAACCTCCCACAGCTGCTCGTCAAGATAGGGGCTTTAAGTAACTTGGGGTCGCCCATAAACTAAACGTTACGTTTATTGCTTCCTAACAGCTGATCATAAACTAAACTTTACTTCTTCTATAATTATTGCTTCTTGAGAGCTGTTTTTAAGAAACAGGGTGAGATCTAATTAACAAACCCTAGGAAAGTTCCCTAAAACTATTTTTATGTACAAAACATCTGCTAGTTTCATTATTACGAAATGACAATTCTTTACCTTCTCATTTATAAGTACAATTATGATATAATTACAGTAATTACAAATTGACAATTATAACAGTTATAATCACAAACAGAATTATCACTGTTGCACACTACTATAGAAAAATTATCGCGATTAGCGCTTTCAAGCTTCACAGCTCATCGTCAGATCGGAAATAATCTGATTATTGAATTACAATTCATTCTTAACCTAACCTAACCCTACCTAACAAAATCCAAAATAACATAACCTAACCTAATGTTATCTAACAAAAATATTAAAAAAGAACAAGGTAAGTGCTACAAATAAAACCGATATGGGATTTAATTAAGAAAGTTGTGTTAGTGGTTATATCGCAAACAGAATCAATTTCCGAACTGACGATGAGCTGTGAAGCTTGAAAGCGCTAATCGGAACAATTTTTCTATACTGGTGTGGAACAGTGTTTATTCTGTTTCCGATATGGGATTGAAACCTAATCGAAGATTGGAACAGCAACGTTTCTACCAGTTGCCACGGATTCGATCAATTGAAAATGCGAGGCGCAGTCGACCGGTTAAGAACAGTTGAAAACGTTATTTCTGCTGATCGTCGTATGGTACAGTGGAAACAAAATTCAATATACTAATTACGTCACTAATGACCAGCTTTAATTATCGTAATTAAACAGTTTGTAATTAATAAGACAGTCTCTTACAACAAATCAAATAAAAAATTGTTCACACGCAATTAATAATGTTAACTGATATATAATACAATTGTATTACAATAGTCTCGCACAATTATAAAACACGTAATACTTCGCCACAATACTTCAAACCGCAATATGTAAATAGCCACTTAAACCCTCTGCGTGATCACTATGTATTCGCTCGACAATAACTGAACTATAGTACTACGAACCGCATTCCAATAAATCGCAACTCAAACTAAACTGAACGTCTCTGAGTACTTGTATTTATACCCCGCTGTGGTTCAATTAATATTCGCTAACTGGGCGTAAAGAATCCTACTAGAAAACACCTGAACATAATTGGCTGCGGCCTTACACACAGCAGGCGCGGACCGGTGACTCCGGAACAATCTCGCAACGCATGTCGAGAATCACGTACGCACATAACATTACTCGTACAGTCATATTCCACCGGATCGTTCGAGAAACGCGTAGATTGTTCTGTAATGTCGTAACAATATTTAGTTTGTGAATTTTAATTAATTTATTTATTTATAAAATTTAATTAGTTTTCTATTAATTTTAATAAATTTTATAATTCACGTAAAAACACTCGTGAACTACGCCGGGCGAAGATGACATTAAATAAACAGATACAATCATTATGTAAAACATAATTTAACAATAAAGAAGAGAACAAGTTTTCATTCTACAAATTAAATGTTTTGCAGACAATAACAATAAACAGACAAAACTGAAAGAGTTGCAAAAAGACATTAAAAAACAGAAATTCATCAAACACAATATCTTTTACTGAAAATAATCTTGAAACTGGAAGATATCAACAAACGACGATTCTTACTATGATCGCTGGACGTAAATTTTATCATTGTATTACTGACAATAACTCGTTTGTTTTTATTGAAAAGTAAAATTAATAAAATTAACTTCGTTTCGCTGAGAGTGCTTTCAGACGTTAGAGGAGGAAATACTTTCAATTGAAGCTGATAATCAATGGAGTACATACAGCGAACATACAGGAACGAGTGCGCTAAAACTAGATGTTACTTAACTTAAGCTGTCCACGTTAAATTTTATGGGCAAACTTTGATATCTGTGATACGGAACCAGCAACGCCAGTTACTCGGTTCAGACTCGTTATAAAGTATAAAAACATAGAAGTGAGATAAGTGCACGTATGCAGGTTAACATTTCCGATTACAAGAAAACTACACTGAACCTGAAAGAGCTTTGAACTGAAATTAGACACCTATATGTTCTTTATCTTTTCACTGCCCGGATTAAGGTGTCGACATCATCTAATAATTAATTTTAAAATATAGTGGCACATTCTTGCTTTGGAGACTTAGAGATTAGAAGCTTGTATCGCAATTCTAAATTAATAGTAATTACTGGGAAGACAAAGACTAAAGAAGTGTTAGTAAATAAAGGAATAAGTCACGGATGTGGTATTTCGCCAACGCTTTTTAATATACTGTATATGACGACATCATCCTATCGTAGAGACAAGACATTGCCTCAGGTATTTGGCTTAACCATAACACTAGTTTGGATATTTTATTGTACGAGGTGTGTTCAAAAAAAAATTTAAATATTTGTGTAGTACGTCAATCTGCGCATAGAGAGAGCTGCACAATTACGTGCTGCTAACGACAGGTTTTGATGCCGGAATGCCGTTATCTCTGTCCCGTAGTGACCACCAGTCTTTAAGCTACATGCGCTGTAGTGGGCACGGGCACACACCGTTCGGCGGACTTATAACAAAGTGAGAATGAAGATCTTAACACAACGTGTGTGTATAAAATTTTGCTGCTAACTTCGTAAAATCTTTACAGAGATATTTCCATTGTATTCCAAAGTTTTCATTACCATTTGCATTGGTACGCTGTTGTTGACCGATTTCAAAACGGGTCTATTTCTGATCATTAGTCAACAAACACAGTAAACATTTTTTTAGTGACAGGATACATTACAATTTTTCTATAAAAATTTAATTTTACGATCTTATATGGATGCGCATTCTCTTATGTCAAAGTGTCGGCAGTTAAATGATGATTTACAATTTACAACGATGATGATTTACAACATCACGAGCTCTCTTCCCATGATTTTCAATATCGCTTTAATCTGCAACAACCAATGTTCCCTCTTTAAAAATTCTTAAAATAATCGTTCGGCTTATGCAGGTCTCCGCATATGCTTAATTTAAAATCAGAATATCTCTGTAAAGTTTTAACCCAGTTTTGCCGCCAACTTTCATACGCACACGTTGTTCTTCGAGGTCTTAGTTTTCGTACTTACACTACTCCGTGAGGTGTAGAAGAAGAAGAAGAAGAAGAAGAAGAAGAAGAAGAAGAAGAAGAAGAAGAAGAAGAAGAAGAAGAAGAAGAAGAAGAAGAAGAAGAAGAAGAAGAAGAAGAAGAAGAAGAAGACGACGACGACGACGACGACGACGATGATGATGATGATGATGATGATGATGAATTAAGTTGACCAGAACTCTGGCTCGGCTCTGTACAGGGATACCGTTCGATACTCACAACCTCATTCACAGATGTTCTACGGTCGTGGGATCATAACAAAGTCACGGACTCGGCCTGCTAGCTCGCCCCCACATACCCTCTTACAATTTTATTATACTCATTTTATATTATATATTTGCATAAGTTTAAGTGTCACGTTGTTTGACTTGTAAATTGTCTTTACAAAAAGCGTATTGTGTACCATTTTTAAAAATCCAGTAACGGTCCTTTATTTAATTAAAACAGTAGAACAAGAATCTTTGTTAAACCGTTTACCTGAGACTTCCCAAGATTTTCCCTCGGTCACATGTTACCTCCACCCCTCTCACGACTACTAGACATTTTAAATCTTCAAAATGTACATTACATCAATATAAATCTAACTAATTATAAGTATAACACTACTGACTTGGAGCACTAAGTTTTTTATTGGTAAAAATGTAAAATTTTTACCTCGTAGCCTGAACCAGTTTTCGCTTATTGTAAGCTTCGTCACAGGCTGCCATTAAAAAGTTACATAGTTTGCTTCCATATTCCATAAGGAAATGGATGTATGGTGATGGCGAAAAAATTGTGATCGAGATAAGGGCTGACTCTGATTGTACTACCCCCAAAACATGAAGAAAAGTGCCTGTGTGTAGAATTTTTTCTATGGCAAACGATAACTGCCGCAAATTCAAACAGACTCAAATAATTTTTTGCATACATCACTGAATTGTCAAGGTCTCAAGGTTTATTGATTTTGGTGAAGATCGGTTGAGGGGAAGAAGTAGTATACCTGCAACTTTTTATGTTTTAACAAGAGTAATTTTTTCTATGACGATCTATAACTGCCGAAAATTCAAACAGAATCAAATATTTTTTTGTATATATGCCTGAGTTGTAGAGAATTTAAGGCCTATTGATTTTTTATTTTGGTGAAGATCGGTTAAGGGGAAAGGGTAGTTTACCTGCAATGTTTTATGTTTTAACAAGAATAAAGTACTTAATTTTCATAAATAGAGTATCCTGAAAAAAAAATCCACCGTAGAAAGGCTAATGAAATATCTATAAATGAAAAGGGTAGTTGCAGGGGTGGGGGTAATTTTTGTATTAATGTTATAAATTTATTCGACAGAAAACTTAAAATTTAAATGAAAATTAACAATTGATATCGCTCCATGTTATGTAACCACAGATACGTAAGCAAAATAATTTTTCGTTTTCAGAAATTCACAGATTACAAACGCCGGGCGGTATTCGCTTTACCTTGCGTTGTTTAAATAAAATGAAATTTAGTTCTTTATTTCTAAAACATTAGCAACTAGGTACAATTCGTATTTTGAGTGTTTTTACTATTTAGGTACAATTCCCAGCGTTTTTACTAAAAGTATGCTGATATATTTGGCCTAAATATTAAAAATAATTTTATAATTAATTAAAACGCAGTAGTCATGTATGTTTCTCCATACCGATTTTTATTTATATGTGTGCTACGTTATAGGCAACAAAGAAGTAGTTCTATGGAAATATTTCATTTGTCAAAGATTCGAGACTCGATTTACAAGATGGGGGATTTTTTTGTTAGAAATTATCGAACCGAATTCAAGTAAATGATTTTCAATATAAATCATACAACATGGAAGTCATGTATGGTTCTCCATACCGATTTTTAATAATTTACATTTTTACCAATAAAAATCTTAGTGTTTCGAGTCAGTAGAATTATAGAATAACTAGTTAATCACCTGAAACGTCATGGACAACAGAATCCAAGAATTAAATCTAACCTCTAAAGCTATCGTAAGTGGTGAAACAGTTGTCAGGAAAATAAAAAGTATCTGTAGAACTGTGCCAAGTGTTTGTTTATAATATCCAAGCATAAACATAGAACAGGGAATTTATCAGACCCCCTGCCGAAGCTGAAAGTATGATTTTGTTTAGCTTTAGCAAATTGCTGCCTACAGACAAAGCAGTGTACTCAGAAATTGACTTTACAAAGCCAAAACAACAGATACGCGTCGGAAAAAAAAAACAGGAATATTTGTCAAATTCATTACAAATCACAAAGGCGCAGACGTCTGTTCATGCTTTCATAACGACGCCGGGTAATTTCTGTGTTGTCGAAAACTCACCGACGGCGTGTCCACGCCCCAACGGACGGCAATAAATATTTGAAAATTCCCAATACCCAACGCGATAGAGCGGACACGGTAAAGTGATTAAACGCATCCCTGTTATATAAAATCTGGTGCCACTGCTCCGTCAAACCGTCAACGAATTCAGTGTGTAGTGAACGATCGTCCTGAAGGGAGGGGGGAGGTGGAAGCACCCATAACAGCGATCGAAACACCGATGCACCAAACACGACATGAACGCTTAAACGTATTTGTACGAACACAGCTGTCTGTAGTTTGTCCACACCACCCGACTGTCACAAAAACATGTTTATATCTTGGTAATCTTGTTCTACAACCACATAACTTGTTTCACAGGATCGTTGTTATATTTTAAGCTCAAATAGCAGACATATATATAAAAGCAGTAAACTAAATGCCAACGAAGGACAACGAGGAAGAAGACTACAGAATAAATTCCAACAAATGATCATTACCCAAAATGATAAATGCGGCATGATAATAAATAAGGAATAACAAAAGCCATTAAATGTTAAGAACTGAAAAACAGATGGCTAAGGTATTTATGGACGGTGGGACGTTTGTGCAAGTTTATAACTTTAAACATTGTGGGAGCTCCATTACACTAGATGGTCATTTTCTTAGAAGTTTCAGCCTCACGTCTGGAGGTGAATTTCACCTCTAACACCGTAGTTACTGATGGAGACGGTGTCAGTTGTGTTAGAACCGTTTATCACTGAAGATGGCTTCTAGCGGTGAGGCTGAAACCTCTGAGAATAACAACTTTCAGAACAATACATTTAGTAGAGCACGGCCCAATAGCTCGGATTTTAATTTCAACAATTATGACGCCGGCCCTAAAACCCTTATAAATAGGTAATAGAAACATCTTTTAAGAGATCTTTTCTGGCGTCCAGAAACGTATTTATAGAATATTATTTAGAGCATATGCACATATGGGTCGCCAGCATGAACTCTGATGAAATTGGAAAAGAGCGATCATGATACTTTTGAGATATCGTGCTGGAGGAGGGCCTTAAGAATACTTTGCGATGGAAAGAGTTCTATTGATGAGGTATTGAAGAGACTGGGTGAATAAATGACACTGATTGGACCTATTGTGGAAAGGAGAAGCAGTATTGTTGGTCACGTGCTAAGCCATTTAAACTGGTTTACCACCCTGATTTAGAGGGTAGTGGGAGCGAAGGCAAAGGCAGAAATATTCGGAAGAGATAAAAGAAGGAAGAAGGAATGCCGTGATTCAGACACTGCTAGATTTTATGAAAATTGCTTGATGCATTCAGACGTTATCGTGGGACATTGGGTAAATAGACAGACAAGCAGAGAAACAAATACCAAACAGTCGACTTAAAACTTCGAACTCCCTTCCCTAATTCAACTATTTCAAAAACGATGGGAGTCATGAAATAGAGGAATCTAGTGGTATCGGAGAAACAGCCTTGTTGTCTCATTTTAGAAGTGAGAAAAATATAAGGATTAAATTTAGTTTAATTGTATCTTGTGGAATTGCTCTAGCTGCCATTTAAATTACACATCTCGATCTCAGTTGAACGTAGCTTTTCTACAATACGTTTCCTCCAATTGAGTTTACTATCATGATTAACTCCTAACACATCGCGTATCACTCTGCTGTTAACGACAATAATGTAACAATACAAATCAACAATCATCATCATCATCTACTTTAGGGATTAGGCATTGATTATACCGATTCCAGCTTTACAGGTTTGTTGTGTTCAATTTGCTTTTAGGCGTCCTGGATCTCTTTTATCTCTTACTGTATACTGCTAAGCATTTCTGGCAACGCTATCACCTGTTTGCTTATTAAAATACTTTTTCCGTTTGGTGCGATACTCTATTATTTACTCATTTATTGAATATTTACTCAGTTCCCTCCTGATATCATTGCTGTAATTGTCAGTTGTAATTAATGTAATTATATCATAATTATTACTTAGAAGTAAGAGTGTAGAAATGTTGTCAATTGGCGTAGACATAGATTTCAGACTCTAATCCATATAAGCAAATGTTTTGTACATAAAAATAGTTTTAGAAACTTTCCCAGAGAATTCACCCTCTTTCTCAATAGGCGTGACTGTCAAGGAAGTAATAATCATAGGAAATCTGGCGAGACACATCAAATAAGAATTAATGGTGACAAGGTCAATTCAGAGCACATAAATGTTGCCATAAAGATGATATCCTTTTGAAGTAAGCAAGTAATTGATCACAAGTGTGAAGGCAGTTGTACACCGTGTGAACATTGGTGAAAACAGGTGTTTACTCCGTGAGAACTTTTAATCTAAAATAGTAAAACCCCACCAAATCGTGACGTAGGGTGGTAAATTTGATATCCTTTTAGGGAAAAATCGTGTAATGGGTCAGGGTGTAAAGCTGTGTTCTATTTCCGTGAGAATCTTTTAATCTAAAAGAGGACACCCCACCAAAATGACGTAGAGTCACGTGATACAGTCTCTGACGAATAGTGTTAGTTGTTAGATGTAAACGATCAGTGTTAGTTGTTATAAAATTATAAGAAAATTACCCTCACTTCCACTAGATTTAGCCAATCATAGTTAAAATTTTAGAAATAAGAGAAGGGATCATTCCCACCACCGACACCACTGAAAATAAAGGTTATACCCACAATTTGTGTATAAAAAGCCAAGCAAACGCAGGAGAAGGCAGATTTGATTGTAACAGTTCTGAGAGAACTTACGACTGTCTCACTTTGACTAATTCTTGATCTGAGTTAGAAGGTGTAAGAGAGCCTCTCCAGCCAGTGGTAGTCAGTCATACTTTTTGTTTATTGTCAGTTTTTAAAGAGTAACTAAAGTAGTTACATTATTTGTTGATACTAAGTACTAGTAACTGAAGATGCTTAGAGTTGAGTAAAAGTAATTGAATTGATTGAATTACGTTAATTTCCAAAATTATTGTTCTAAAGAAAATTGTAAAAGTTTTGTATTTCCGAATCATCAATAAATTGTCTTCAGTGGGGAACGGTTGATATCAATGATTTACGTTCCCCTCCGGAGCCCCAACAACTAACAGTTGTAGCCAGCAACCACTCGATACGTTGCAACATCATCATTCCTCTTACCATATTCTAACGTATATTCTTCCAGTGAACGCAAGAATTTTACCTCTGGAGTCTGGATATGTTTACAATCATAAGGTTAATGTCCAGCCTTCAATACCATGAAACAGACTAGGAACAGCCAATACTGTATAAAATTTCAATACTGCGTCCGACGGGCTTTATATTTGTGTGCTTTTAAAATTGACCACACGTATTTTAATGTTTTGATGTTTTCTTTCCTAGGTCTTCTTCTTCTTCTGCACATCACAGGATAGGCATTTTGCCTGTTCCGTCTTCACAGAGTGTCTCTCTATCTCACTCTCGGTCTTCCTACAGCTCTTGTACCAAAGGGTCCATATCAAAACGCAACCTTAGGTAGTCGTCCATCCTCCATTTTTCTAGATTATAATTATAATTATATTTCATGTTGCTACCCAGATAATTAAAGACTTTTACCTGTTCTGTAACAAAGCTCTCGTTTCTCTTATTGACCGATTACTATAAAAGCAATTATTATAGTCTTTTTAGTAGATATACTTAAATTATAGTTACTAGTTACTTCTCAAAAGCATAAGACGGTTTTATAGAGCATTTTCTAATAGTGATAACAGAATCTGCTAGTCTGCATGTAAAAAAGTAAACCGTGAAAATCATTGGATTTAAACCCACGATTATTACCCGTTTTCCATGTTTTGATTAAATTGTCCAAATAAAGATTAAAGGGTATCGAGGACACTGAACAGCTTTGTCAAATCCCTTGCATTATTATCACTTACCCATTCTTTCACGTGTCCTGATGTCTACTTTGATCCTACTACACGGAACATTTTCCATATTTACTCCTGCTAACTCTGTCAAAACACTGTCAAAAATCAAGAATAGTTTTTGAAACATTCACAACAAAATACAGAGAATTCTTATAAATTCGCTTTCAAATATTCACCGTATTCACCAATCATGTTCCATTTAGCACTTGAATATGTGATCAGAAAATTGTCAATTGATAAGAATTCAACATTAAAACATAAATTGGTCCAGATCGTTGGATATGCAGATGATATTAGTATTATGGCAAGATTACAAGGAAGAACAAAAGAGACCTTCCAGGAACTCACAGATGAAGCAGAAGAGTTAAGATTACAGTTTGATAGAGATGCAACAAAGTTTATGGTCACCACTCGATCGAAAACTAGGAAACCTGAACAGTTTGAAATCGAACCACTAAACCTGGAAATAGTTTAATGAGTTTAAATATTTGAGATGTTGGATGGCAGAAGATAATGAAGAAATAAACGATATAAGGAAAAGGAACATGCTGCAAATAGAGCATATGCTTCGTTGACAACTATATTTAAGACAAGGAATACCTACCGTCAGTCCAAGGTCACATTATATAAAGTTATGATTAAACCGGTGATAACAAATGGCAGCGAGACTTGGACTCTGAACAAACAAGCCGCTAACATCGTCAGGACAGGAGAATTTTGAGGAGAATAAATGGACCAATCCAAGTCAATGCGTTATGGAGAATGCGTTACGATGAGGAACTGTACAAGCTACATAAAGACAATTATCTGGCCATAACCATCCGACTGCACATATTGCAATGGGTAAGACATATTATCATTAGGATGGAAGGCAACCGAATACCAAGGAAGGTACTGTTTAGTGAAATTGAGGGTAGAAGGCCTGTCGGAAGACCCAAGCATCGCTGGATTGATGGAGTGGCGAGGGATGCTGATACTTTACTTAAAATGAAACGATAGACATCGATCGCCAAGGACAGGGAAAAATGGAGGTGGATAATTATGGAGGCTAAGGTTCGACTCCAAACTGTGCCGCCATAGAAGAAGAAGAAGAACTCCGTCAAAACCCTGCCAAAAATCAAGAATAGTTTTTAAAACATGCACAACAAAATACAGAGGTTTCTGATAAACTCGTTTCCAAATATTCACGGAATTCGCAGCTTGAAGAATTCTGACAGAGTCGACAAGTCAACGCCATATATAAAAACAAAATTACGCTTTATAGCGTCAATTTTCTCCGCCAGCACGCTACAATAACGTTTACACTTTGTAAGTGCAGAAGCTATGCTTATATTCATTTTGTTTGATATATATTGCTGTTTGTGCGCGTCACTTTGACATAGTTTTACTTCAAGTAGTGACTGCCACATTTCTCGTTTATTGGCTTTCGCCTCTTGTCTGTAGACGTGAACTTTGAACTCGCGTGCTGACGATTCCAAACGGTTGTAGACAGTTTTGTACATATACAAGGACGCATTGCACGTTGCCGCAGATTTTTAATATTAGAGCAGAGGAGTCGCATAATTCGGTACTATAGATTTTAAGCTGGAAACAATAATCATCTCAGCTAGAAAGATTGAGAGGAAATAAACCACATTGTACAAATCATTGTACAAATAGCAAAACAAATATAGACCAACATAGTTACCATAACACCCGCATAAGATCAATACATTGACAATAGAATTTATCCTTTGTCTTGTAGTGACGCTGAATTAATTGTGGACATCATCATCATAATGGTCATTCTACAATTGACACTTTGTTGTTTGCGGACTATCAGGCTATTCTGTCGGATTCTGAAAACAGATTGCAGATGGGTATACATTTGTTGCATTTACAACATGGAATCTGCAAAGACTCTGGATTGCAGATATCCACAATTAAAACCAAGGTGATGGCTTTTTGTGGAACTGATCCCGTACGGGTAAAAATTCTTATAGGTAGTACTGTCCTGGAACAAGTTAGCAGTTTTAAATACCTGGGCTACAGTGTGTCTTATAACGCAAGCAACGACGTGGTGCATAAGTTGCATAAGTTCAACCTTATGTGCGGGACAATTAGGCGAACCCTTAAGTCAGCAAGTAAAGGAAGACGCCTAAAATTCGACAAGATGATGGCTCTTCCCACACTTCTTTATGGGTCTGAGAATTGGACCAATTCGCATCCAAGCGGCTGAAATGAGATTTCTCAGGCACGTGGCAGGGTATACTCTCCATGATCATAGAAGAAACACAGACGTACGGCAGGAACTGAATATTGTGAGTATACTCGACAGGATCGCCCACTATCGGCTGAATTGGTGGGAAAACCTTTACCGCATGGATGACTGCCGCATCCCCAAACAACTCTGAAACTATGACCCAAGCCGGTGGGACGGAGGGGTGTGACGTCCGAGAAAGCGCTGGAGTGACCAGCTGTAATATTTGCCTATTTGGGACCGGAACAAACCATTCTTGGTTTAAACCTTGAAGATGAAAAAGAATAGAATAAGACATCATCATCATCTTCATCTCCAGCAAGTAAGATTTTCGACAATCAATCCATTGCCACAATACCGTGGTCAACTGGTGAAAATCGTTCCCAGTTACTCGAGTCATTTACATTGAAGAAAACCTGTAACGGTAGAGCCAAAACGTCTGATCAATACGGCAGTATTGTACCACGGCCAAATTGACCGGATAGTAGTGAATCGAAAAAATGATTTGTTCCGGTCCAAAGCGTATAAACTAGAGCTGGTCAACACAGCGCTTCCTCGGACGACCCACAACTCTCCGTCTGTTTGCCATATAATATAATAAACATTTGGGAATGCGGAAACAATTCCATTCGATTAAGAATTTTGTAATCATTTTAGCTGATGTTGGGAAATCCTATCACATTTGTTGTAACTGACGATTACAATGAATGTACTTATATCATAATTGTTACTTAGAAGTGAGAGTGTAAGAAATTCTTAGTTGTGTTGAGCAATACAGAGACAGGTGTCAGGTGTTTTGAAAATAAAAATAGTTTTACGAAATTTTCCCAGGGTTGTGAATGGAATCTCACCTCTCTCGCAGAAGAGCAACTGTCAGGAAACACTAGTCATAAACTTTAGTTTATGGGCAACCAGATGTTACGTAAGCCCTCATTCGGACAAACAGTTGTGGTATATTGGAAAAAGCCAATCATTTAGGATATACAGGAGACAGATTTACGAAAACGTAGGAAGTCTAATGAGACACATAAAGTAAGAATTAATTATGACAGGGGCCAGTCAGAACATATAAAAGTCGCCATAAAGTGATACCATCTGGAGTGAAGACGAATAAATTGGTCACAGGTGTTAAGACAGGTGCTGTATTTCCGTGAGAACTTTAATCTTAGAGGGAGGACACTCACAAATAGTAACATAGGGTCACGTGATGCAGTCTCTGACGAATAGTGGTAGTTTTTATAAAATTATAAGAGATTTGCCCTCACTTCTAATAGTATTAGCCTATCATAGATAAGGTTTTAGAATTAAGAAGAGAGAAAACTCCCACAACTGAAAATAAGGGTTACACCCACGATGGTGTATTATAAAAACTCAAGCATTTGCTGGAGAAGCCAGATTTGACTACAAGAGACACGAGAGCATTTGATTATTTTCTTACTTTGACTTTATCTGTGTTAGAAGGAGTTCTTAGAGAGCTTGATAACCAGAAACGGTTATGTTTTGATCTTTATAACTTTTTAAAGAGTAACTAAAAATAGTTACATTATTTTGTTAAACTGAGTACTAGTAAGTAAAGGTTACTTAGATTTTGAAAGTAATTGAATTAATTTAATTATATTTATTTCAAGAAGAATTGTATAAAGGAACTTGTAGAAGTTTTTTTTATTTTGCTAATCATCAATAAATTGTCTACAGAAAAGAACGGTTCATATCCATGATTTAAATTTACCTCCGGAACCACGTCAACAATCAGTAGTAGCCTAGCGGCCGCACTCGATAGGTTACAACACATTTACTCGTAACATTCGGTTCTTAAGGTACATCTACATTTCTTCTACTATCTAAAAGCACACCTTGCCACGTGCCTGAGAAATGCGGCCGCTTGAATACTACTGGACTCGCGTTTCGTTAACGTCCAATTCTCAGACCCATAAAAAAGTGTGGTGAGACTCATCACCTTCCAGAGCTGTACTTTCAGAGTTCTCCTGATTAGTACAACACAATGAACTTATGATTTATTCATCACGGCATTGTTTTTAATATAACCCACATTATATAGCTCAGTTATTTAAAAATTGCTAGTCTCCTCTAGAACAGTACCATCTGGAACAACTTTTGCTCGTATGGGATCAGCTCAATGAAAACCTGTTGTAATTGTCAATTGTACTTACTGTACTTGTAGCATAATTGTTACTTAGAAGTGAGAATATAAGAAATTCTTAGTTGTGTAGAGAAACAGAGACAGGTGTCAGGTGTGTATACGAGACTGTAGCAGACGTTTTGAACATAAAAATAGTTTTAGGAACTTTCCCAGGGTTTGTTAATTAGATCTCACCCTCTTTCTCAATAAGCGTGACTGTCCAGGAAGTGATAATCGTAGGAAATCTGGCGAGACACATCAAATAAGAATTAATGGTGACAAGGTCCAGACAGGAAATATAAAATGTCACACAAAGTTGATATCCTTTTGGGGGAGTCAAGTAATGGGTCACAATTGTGAAGCCAGGTGTACTGCGTGTAAACATTGGTGAAAGCAGGTGCTTTATTCCGTGAGAACTTTTAATCTAAAGTAGTAAAACACCCCCAAATCGTGACGTAGGGTCACATGATACAGTCTTTGACGACTAATAGAAAGTCTTATAAAAATTGTATGAAACTACCCTTACTTCAACTAGTTTTAGCCTATCATATTTAAGGTTTTAGAATTAAGAGGAGGGAACAGTCCCACCACTAAAACTAAGTGTTACACCCACGATGATGTACTATAAAAACTCTAGCATTCGCTGGAGAAGGCAGATCTGATTGTGTAAGCGGTCCAATAGAACTTACTCATCTTTTCTCATTTTTATTTTAACTTTGATCTGTGTTGGAAGGTGTTCTTAGAGAGCCGGAAAACCAGATGATGTCAATAGTTTGTTTTTGTAATTTTTGAAGTAACTAAAAGTAGTTACATTAATTTGTGAACTAAGTACTAGTAACTGAAGGTACTTAGAGTTTAAAAGAGTAATTGAATTAACTGACTTATAGTTTGTCAAGAAGAGTTATATAAAGTAACTTGTAAAAGTTCGTTTGTATTTTGCTAATCACAATAAATTGTCTTCAAGAAGAACGGTTCATTCTAATGATTCAACTTCACCTCCGGAAACACGTCAAACAAACAGTTGTAGCTTAGCAGCCACTCGATAGGTTATAACAAAGCCATCAACTTTGTCTACAATAATCTGTAATCCAAAATCCGTGCAGATTCAATTTAATGAGTGTATAGTCATCTGCAAACCGTTCTTTGACAGGACGCCTGCCCATCAACAAACAACAACGTGTCAGTGACAAATCATAAAATGCTCCGGACGATACATCTGCCAATTATGTATAAGATTGTCTATATATAAATTAAAAAGATAAGCTGATGGTGGGCACCATTGTCGTACTCGGAGAATTAACAAAGCTTAAGACAATTTTTATGTGGTTTGGTCAATAACTAAATACAATTTAAAAAAAAAATTTGCAAACGTTTCGACAAATCTTCTTTGCATCATCCGGCCTGTATTCAGGCAAAGCAGATCTGCATAAGCTACATATAGATCTACATATTGTTACGACGGTGTCACGGATCGTAGTTTAGTACAGTGGAAACAAAATACAGACACCAATGACGTCACTAATGACCAGCTGTAATGAGTCGCAAATGACAATTTTAAATCAACAAGATACTCTTACACAGTAATGCAAGTTAAATTTATCCATACGCAATAATAATTATCAACTAATAGAATTCCGCACTAATTATAACACAGTAATCACTTTCCACAATCAATTGATCCGCACACTACAATCTCGTCAGATGTAACTGACCTCTGAACCGGCCGATGTTGCTTATGTAGGTTCCGCAGGTGTTCCAGAATAATTTATCATTATCTCGGCGGCGCGGCGTGTCACCGTAATTTGAGTAGTTACAAATGCTTTCGAGCAGTCTGGAGTGCTACGTGAGTGGACGGCCTTGACACAGACGCCACACGCTTGGTTAGTCGAGAAGCTTGTTATAATACAACTTAACTTGAATACAAAAATTTGACATCAAAGAATCGTGAATACTAATGAACGACATATCATCACACTATGAAAATATCAAAAGCAGTTAAACGAGTTTGAGCCGAGCTGTTAGGCAGTGATCTCATGGTATTTAAACCAGAAGACGTATCGGGCTCACCATCGCAGGCCACCTTCAGTGTTCAAAGTAGAATGTGGCTGATGTTTGCGGCAAATAACGCCAGTACTGAGGCAAAACCAGTCTCGTCTTTTCAAAAAGCTTTTGTAATTGTCGTAGCAATATTTTAAATCTGAGTCCAGTTAATGACTAAACGTTACAAAACATTTCTCACTGGAAGTTACGTAAAATGTATAGCTCACCTGTGTCACCACAAAATACATTTGTACTTAATGTTGTTGTAGAAAATCATAGACGATGTTTAAATTGCGTGCATTCGTGAGAGTTTTCCTATTCACGAAGCGCTAATTATACTGACAAGCTGGAAAACTATCTCAAAGTCAAGGAGCTTCAGTCGAGCGGTGGTGAAGTGCGCAGACTTAACTGTTTAAAAATCCAGTGATTTAGCTGAGAGATTTTATTAGGTTGTAGTGACTATTTAAAAAAAATATATATAATTTTTAATGTGTGTTTGTTGTACAACTTGTCTGTAATGGAAATGCTTTACTGAAAGCACATCCTCCGTGTTATTTTTCAAACAATCAATAATATTACTGACTACCCTTACTAAGTAAACTGTAATACAATTTAACTTGAATACAAAAATTTGACGTCAAAAAATCGTGTGTACTAATGAGCGACATATCATCACACTATGAAAATATCAAAAACAGTTAAACGAATTTGAGCCGAGCTGTAGGCAGTGATCTCATGGTATTTAAACCAGAAGACGTATCGGGCTCACCATCGCAGGCCACCTTCAAGTGGTCAAAGTAGAATGTGGCTGATGTTTGCGGCAAATAACGCCAGTACTGAGACAGAACCAGAAACATCCGGTTCAAATACCATAAGACCACGTTTTAACAGCCCGGCTCACACTCGTTTAATAATGTTGACCCCGACTGTGAAAGCCTTAGATGAAAAGTAGTTATTGCCACAGCAGAAGATATTCCTTTTCCTCTTCTTCTCCTCTTCAAAGATTAGGTTATATAAACCTGTTCCGTTACCCATCTCAACCTCGGACGAACCACCTCTCTTCTATCAATAGCTTTATAGTTCAGTGCTACTTTCGGCAATCGATCCTCTGTCATCCTTTGCAGATGATCCCACCATTGTCTTCTGTAAATTGAAATAATTTCGTTTATGTCCTGTCTTTATAGTTCTGCTTTGATATCTTTATTCCTTATTCTATCTTGCAATGTAAAACTTAAAATATTTTGAAGTATTCAGCACTCTAAATCTTGCCGCTTTCCTTTTTTGTCATGACCCATGCATCACTCGCATAAATCAATGTGGGTATTGCAATCGTCTTATAAAATGTAATCCTTGTGCTGTATCATATTTTATTTCTAAGATTTCTATGAATCGTACCACAAATATTCCTAAATTGATTTATCTTCTCTCTTATATCATATTCAGATTTATAGCTTACTGCACAGCTATATATTTGAAACAGCTCGAAGATATTCCTAAAAGATAAAAGATTAACATTCATTTATATATAACATTCTTTTATATACAGCAACATTCTTTTGTATAATGCATGCACGATTACTATAACTTCTTAGCCCAGTTTACAAAAGACATTTATACCCAAATTCATAAAAACTATAAAACAATCTGACCTTAAAAGTACGGTCACAAACTGTCCTTCAAGGTGTCACTAAATCAAAGCATATCGAAAAGGTGAATGAGTACCTGGAAACAAAGTAAGAAAAGAAAATTAATTAATACTTCCTTACTGTTTATTTCTATAAATGCAAACAGAGATATTTAAAAATGCTAATACTACTCGTGTCATGTTTTTTAAAACTGACAATTGACTCTTACACGAATAAGAGAAAATGCTGTTACTTTCTCATCACCACATGTACTTAAAAATAAGACAGTTGGGAAGATAGGGAAATACACTACGTATATTTATACGTATAGGTTTTTCCTTAGTATGTACTGGATGACCTGAAAATTTACTTGTCCAAAATTAAAATTAGAGAATTACCGTTTTTAAACTTTTCCATTATCATAAGCATTATTCTCCAGCATTCCACAAATTAAAAAATAATTGACCAAAAACAAATCCATAAAAAATATGTAACCAATATACTTGAATATTTCAACAATTTGGTGTACTTTATAAACTAACTCATCGTATTTCTCTGGTTAGTTGACATAAACAACGGCTCATTTTTCCTACTATGTTAGCTTAATGTGTCACTAAAGCAAAGGAATAGTTAATGTTTCCCGCATTTTTCATATCTTTAACAAAAAGCTATTTATAATGTTTGGTTACGATGTTTTGAATTATAACATGAAAAGTTGGTCTGTGGGAAACGTTTTGTTATTATAGGTAGGAGCCTCGTGTAAGTGAATGAAATTAGGAGAATCTATTAAACTAAATTGTAATTCAGTTTTCAAGTCCCTATCTTAATGCATTTAAAAGATATAAAAGTTTATTTTGGAGATTAATGCCAGCACTCTATTTGCGTAATGCGAAAATGTATTGATTAGCATGCATCATAGGCTTATCGGATTACATTTTAATAATTAATTCGTTTCTGTAATAGTTACGTTTTATGTCATATCATGTCATTGATTAGCATGTTGCACCATCAGAGATTCGGAGGGAATTTCAGGCTAGCGTTTAGACCTTTTAGAAAGAAATTTTTGAAAGAATTTTAGAGAAAAAATATTTAATATACTAATTTAAGTCTTCCAAATGGAATTACATATATTGAGCACTTATCCAAAATATTAAATACGATTTCACAAAACGCTTTATATTAGCATAAAGCATGGGTTGCCTAGCACCGTTCCTTAACTAAATGTCGATAAATAGGTAAATTTAGTTTTTTCATGAGACAGTGTCGCTTGGTATCACTGTCTTTTGACAGTTTAAAACTACAAAATTGAGGGTATTCATTGATTTCATTTGGATCATTTATAAATTTAGTTGGTTTATAAAGATTTTAGGTATACAAATGAGTTACTATTATATATTACAATTAAAGACTGTTCATAATAAAACATCAGTTTTCTTTCACAGTTAAAAATCAGCTTGATATTAACTACATAGACATAATAATAAAATATTACGAATTTTTTTGCAAATTGTAAATATTTCTGCAAGTATAATTTATTTAATTATATTATTGCTTTTTTACGTAACACACAACTTACAGAATTATTCTGCACCTTCAGAGGTTTTTATATGAATTAACGGAGTCATTTGTTTAATTATTAATGATTCGTTAATTAGTTTGAAACCTCTGAAGACAATGAAACACTCAGTGAAACGTGTGTTAGGTAAATTAAAACAACAAAAATAATGCAATTTACTTGCAGAAGTTATTACCATTAATTCGGGGTCAAAACATCCTATGACGCTGTAGGATGCCTAACCTCCATTGTTTCTGTCGTTGCAGTTTTCGTCGTTTAGTTCTCTATCGCGCATTGATCTTCTTATGCCCTCTATCCACGTTTTCTTGGGTCTTCCTTTCTTTCTGTGCTCTCTAGGTGTCCATCTCATTGTTTTCTTTGGTAGTCGGTCTTGTCCCATTCTTTGTACGTGTCCGTACCAAATTAGTTGTTTTTCTTCAATGCAGTCGATGATTGTCTTTTATACGCCAATTTCTTTTTTTTTTTGTTTAATATTGTATTCGCTCTAGCCTTGAAGTTCTAGCAGATTGTCTCAAAGCATCCAGTTCTGTAGCTTCTACTTTCATTTTACCTGTTCTTTTATTCTCCATATTTCGGATCCGTACATCAACGTGATTTTAATCATACCATCGTATAATCTTTACTTCGTTTCTTTTACAATTTCTGTGCTCCTTGGAATCCCATTCAATGATCTAATTATTTTTTCGCTTTGTTTATTCCTGATTTTATTTCAACATCACCTGTTCCTCCCTATTAAAGCTTATTTTTACTTATTTATAGCTTTTGTACTTTTTTATACTTTCGTTGTTTTCTAAGATCAAATCTGTTGTTTCTTTTCCGATATACAGATGCTGCTTTTTTTCTATATTCATCTGTAATCCCCAATTTCTTATAATCTCCCTTTAGTTTGCGTGTCATATGTTCCAGGTTTTCTTTTTTATTTGCACATATCACTTGATCGTTTGCAAACTGTAGGATGTACAAATATTGTAACGAGACATATGACCACGATATTTTAGACATCAAAATATACACAAAATGTCATAATGATTGAGTGGGACAAGATCCATTAAGTAGTCACAATGAGTGTACCAAGCATTAAAACTACATAAAAAAATAATAATTGAAGAATGAACTCACAACTAAAGAGTTAAAACAGTAATGGTAATAATAATAAAGCAAGAAAGAAAATGTATTAATTAGTGATTACCCAATAGATCCAATAACCCAATAGATTCGGTCAGTGAGAAACCAAGAAACACTGAAGAACACTGAAGAATGTTCAGGAGTATATAAAATCCAGTGCAGTGAGTGCGATAAGTTCTATATCGGACAAACGGGGAGGAAATTTATCGAGAGATTTAAAGAACACCTACCAAAAAAGAAACCCCAAACCACCTCATCAAATTACGCACTCCACCTAATAAACGAAGACCATAATTACACTGGATTCAAAGAGAACATGGAGCCGATACATGTTTGTAATAAAGGTCATTTCCTGAATGCTTTAGAAGAGTTTGAAATATACAAGGCATCCAAACTAAATAAAGAGCAGTTACTCAACGATCAGCTATCATTTAAATCCAATAAGTTATATGATACCGCGTTGATGATAAGCAATGAAGCACGAACACGGGCTAGTTGACGATCGGAGGTCGACCGGTGCACTGAGTCGCTTTTAACGTTAACGCTTTTATATGTTAATTTATTCAGTGATTTTTGTGCGTGTGTTTTTATGTATAAACATTTTAATCATTTCGACGACCCCTATGTATTAGGGGAATAATAAATTTTTTACTGTACCTGAAGATGGGGATTTAGTCCCTGAAACATGTTGTATGTAAAAAACTGAGATCGCATAGTGGATTATACAAGGTAAAAAAATTCTTAAGTTAAGATAAAAGTTACAAAAATGATGATAATTAATTCAATATAAACACTAAGAGTGCTTGAATTAATATTATATCGATGAATTTATTCATAGTTAAACCGATGGTAATTTAACAACAGCTAGCCAGAATTTTGAGAATTGTCAATTGACATGATTAATTATCAGAAGATAATTGAGAAAATAATTTGTGCCTAGATTTAAGAAAGATTCTAATATTATTACAATATTCATTGTTTCATTATTAAAATAATTTAATACCAAGTTAAATACGATTCTAAGAATTAACAGATTACCTGTTTAAGGTAATCCAATATAACTGTTCAGATGATTCTTCCTGGAACACTGAATTATTTTGTAACTTTACTGCGTTTATATTTTCTGTGTTATAAAAGAATTATTAATTCATTTAAAGTTCATTGGTGCCAGTTACAATACACCAAGTTAACCTATAATGTCGGAACCAGACATGTCTATGAAACTATCTGTTATTCATTAAGATGTAATTAATTTTGTAATTACTCTCCGACTACCCAATGATGGTAGCATAAGTCTTCTGTTTGTTTTATTTGTATTATCCAGTCTAAAAGGACCTACATTTTAGATAAATATTTTAACCAAAAATAAGTTTAATAATTCTGATAATTACAAATCAGGACAACCAATCCTGAGACAAGAGATTTCGTAAAACTAAATTTTATTGTAAACCCAAAATAAACAAGTAACAATTTGTTATATTTTTAAAGTAATTTCATGAATATTGTCAAGAAATAAACCATAATTTTATACGACAAAAATAGAGTCGGACGATTTATTTCAGTAGACTAGACTATTACAGATCAGGTGGATATCGCGCAATGGATGGCAACACTGACAGCGGCAAAATGAGTTTATTTTGAATAATTCTAAACTTAGATTGTCATATCAACACTGCGCGGTTAGCCAACTTCACTTCAAGTAAGTAATTATTTAATGAAATAAAAATGTACTTTCAGTGAGAGATCGACTTCGTAAATTCGTCTAGTCAACCGAAGGAACGTCGCACCATAAATAAATTCCGAAGAACCAATATAATCGAACATTTAAAACATTTATTTAAATAACAACAAAAAACAATAGCCGAATTTAATTAATAAAAATAATTATAAACAAACTTAAATAAATAAGGAGCTTAGTATTACAAAGTGACACAGACAACGTGTGGCTTACAAACCATACGAACGCGTCTTATCACAATATGTGTCATCGCCAATTTGAATAGCCATCCCTTTGCATTTTTTCTTCCAGTGGGTTAGGGCTTTTGCAATGTAAATTTTGAAAAGCGTGGGAAAGATGCAACAGCCCTGTCGTAATCCCTTATTTAATTTGAACGGTTCTGATCCTCCATTTCTCAGTTTTATTGTGGACGTTATATCGTTATATGTTGTTACTTGCAGAACTAATTCCAATTAATATAAAAATCCTCCACAAAACTTAAAGAGTTATTTAGAAAGAAATGATGTATGGATATTCATAGAAAGTTTAACGAAACTCGGGTAGTACATTTAAAATTTATGGTGAGGCATACCGCAAACAGATACACAACTAGACAGACATACACACACAGATAAATGCCAAACTGTCGTGTTAAAAATGAGAACTACCTTCTCTCGTCCGTCGGAACCTTTCATCATTTAATAATTCACGACCAAAACTTCACTGACGATAACGTCTAGTGTCGAGCGAGCGATTTGTTGTGACCTTCGCTGTATTTTACAGTCCACAGATTTTAGGCTTAATGGAAAACGAGAATTTGCTACATATTCAATAACCCGAACGGTCACTGGTTTAATAACTCTGCCTGAGAGATTCTGATGATTTATTCAGGGAATAATATTAACGAATGGCGGGGCAGAGGTCGAAATTTAATCTTGGTATGAAGCGCTGCTTTTGAAAGGCTGCCCTTACACAAAGGTGTACGACTTGTAGCAGAGTATACCCTGCGCTCCCTTATACTGGCCGGCAAGTTTCACCTCCTACTTTTGGGGTGTATTCTACAGATCCAAATAAAAAAAGGATATACATAGTCATGTAAAAAACGCCTACGCATGTCTTTCACCTACATTGTGTAATATATACCTCGATGATATGATCGGTCAGTGGAAAGTTGAAATTAGTCCAGTGATAAACTTACATCCTGCCATCACATGCATAAATACTCTGTTATTTGCTGATGTCCAGGTGATACTCCAGAAGAGCTAGATGATCTGCAGCAGTACCACTTGAACCGTGTATGTGGGACATATAATTTTAAAATATTTGAAAGCAAGACGAAGCATATGGTCTTTAAAGGAAAATTCCCAATCTGTTCCAAAATAGATGTTGAGGATAACATTTTAGAGCAGGTTTCGCATTTTGCTTTTCTTGGTTGTGACATAAGTTATGAACTTAATGAGGATAAGAATAAAATACTAAAAAGTATCAGACGATGTGTGGTACAATACAACGAACACAAAGAGACAAAAGAAGAACCGATATTAAAATAAAGTTCTATATAGAAATGGCAATACCTGTTCTTACATATGCTAGTGAAACATGGACGATAACTGGGAGAGAAAAGCAGCGTAAACAAACCGCTGAAATGAATTTTTCAGCCATGTGAGTGGTTATCGTCTAAGGGATCGAATGCGTAATGAATATATAAGGACCGTGCTGGGTACATTCTCCATCAGTGATAAGATAAAAGAACGAAAGCTGCTGTAGATTAAGCACGACCCCAGAATGTACCACCAGAGGCTAGTAAAGCATGCTGTGGACTACAAACCGGTTGGAAGAAAATCTATAGTCAGGCCCTGGAGAGATGGCAGCAGTGAAGAAATTCTCTGACGGGCATAATTTTTAACTCTCAAAGCTAGAAAAGATAGTACATTATTTAATGAATCCTTGATTTTGTAGTAACCGTCAATTGATACAATTTAACGATAGAAGTTTTAGCGAGGATCGAAAAGTGGAAACTAGAAGAAGAAGAAGAAGAAGAAGAAGAAGAAGAAGAAGAAGAAGAAGAAGAAGAAGAAGAAGAAGAAGAAGAACACATCACGAGTTCACTTGAAAAAAAATAGTGTTGTGACTACACAAAAAAACAGTGAAGCTATCTTCACACTCCATAGTAAAGTAGGAAACATTTTAAAATGTAATGAATAAAGATAACATAAAACAAAACTCTACCAGTAAGAAAGCAGAGAATCGGATATTCCGATCTGACGATGAGCTGAGAAGCTTGAAAGCGCTAATCGGAATTATTTGTCATAGTGGTGTGCAACAGTGATAATTCTGTTTGTGATTATAACCACTAACACAACTTTCTTAATTAATGTTTTAGTGGATGGTTAGTGAGGATCGGTCAATAATACAAATTTTCGATATTTTTCGTCGACGTTTCGACAATATTTATTGTCATCTTCAGGACCTGTGTATGAAATACAATAGAAATATCAAACATAACGAAACAATTAAATATTTGGGTGAGCGTGTTGGTGTATGTGAGTGTGTGCGTGCGTATGTATGTATCATTTTATATGTGAAGACTTATGATAGTTTGTTTACATCTTCAAATTATCTTTAAGAAAACGAGCAAATTATAGTATGAGAGAACTTAATTTGTACAGTATTACAATTTAAATTACTAAATGTAATATTATTTTAATTAATTAAACAAACAGTAATCAACAATTGGATATTAGATTGGTACATTAATTGTTTATACCTACAGCAGTCAACATACAGCAAAGTAATATATTAGCTATAACTAAAACAGATTAGGGGATGTTCACTACGTAATTATTAAAAGTTATTTTTACCATGTTTCACTCCCTACTGGTGTTAACAAACAATCATAATTTAGAAACATACAATTTACACAGTACTGTAAAAGTATTGTTTAAGTCGTAATGTTTTACAGTATTGTGTAAATTGTATGTTTCTAAATTATGATTGTTTGTTAACACCAGTAGGGAGTGAAACATGGTAAAAATAACTTTTAATAATTACGTAGTGAACATCCCCTAATCTGTTTTAGTTATAGGTAATATATTATTTTTCTATATGTTGACTGCTGTAGGTATAAACAATTTATGTACCAATCTAATATCCAATTGTTGATTACTGTTTGCTTAATTAATTAAAATAACATTATATTTAGTAATATAAATTGTAATACTGTATAAATTAAGTTCTCTCATACTATAATATTTCAATTGTAATTCATACACAGGTCCTGAAGATGACAATACAATTTATTTATTGACCATATTTAATATTGTCGAAACGTCGACTCAAAATATCTAAAATTTGTATTATTGACCGGTCCTCACTAACCATCCACTAAAACATTCATTGATTGACGGTGTAACTAAACCTGTATATAGTGTTAAAGAGGTATAGGTGTAGTGTTACAAAATGTTTTAAAAATGTTGTTTGTGGAAGAAATAAAAATTTTGTTTAAAAAAAATTGTATAATTAAAAAAAAATTTCCCTTTTATCAGTTAATTAATTAAAAACAATTAATTAATTGTGTTTCGTGAAGTTTTGAAACGTGTCTCACTTATCTAGGAAATTTTATTAATGTTTTTGTATTTTCAATAAACTCCAACCACTTATAAGATTGTCTCCAGGTACAATCGATATTTGTTTACTTTTCGTTTTGGAGGTTATCTTCCTTCTGATGTGGTGACATTCCTGTATTATATTGTTTAAATTAAATTAATTGTAAATGGTTATGTTTAATAAAGAAAGAACTATTTTGAGGTGAAAAGTATAAATGATTTATTAGATAATTGGTTAACAAGACTCTTGTCGATCATAAAATCGACTCTCAGGGTATCGAAATGTTACAAGTTTTTTTATATAAAATGGCATCAGGTTCTTTTAACAGCTAATTATGGTTAAAGTCAGAGAAATCGGGCCAATATTAAAAAAGTATAACGTTACAATAATTAATTCTTAATACTAAATACATATATTTAATAGAAACTATTGAAATAAACAAGATTGATTTCGAACCGTGTCGCTGACAATACTAGAAGGCGGTGTTCAGTTCAGTGATGACGAAAATTGCAAATGGCTGCCGTTGAGTTGGTCAAATGTCCCTCGAAGATGTGCCTTTTCAATAAAGATATTTTCTGGCAGTATTCACGTCCTGGTGTCAGCAAATCTTCCTTCGGATGTTGGTGTAGTGTCTTGGGTGAAGTTTCTGTGTTGTATTTTGAATAGTGGTGTATGTATAAGTCCGTTCACTTTCTGTCATTCAGGCACTCTTTTATGGTTATGATTTATACTGTTTTATAGTGTTTAAATAAGGTTGTTTGACTGTAGTTTAGTGCTGTACAATGTTATTTTGTCTCTTGGAAGTGTTTATGTCACTGTGTCAATGTTACGGAATGTTTTTAGTCGCCACTCGCGATTTTCAAAATTGTGTCATACGCTGACTCGCCATTACGGTACTATAAATTAGGTTAACTCGATTGAAATACTCTTGTCAAGTGCACCGTATCACGTTCAATAATCAACTCTCTACTTCCTTCACTTTTTACTAAAATCTTAGCCAATGCAATATTATTCCTTACATTGTCCGAATTTTACTTTGCATCCTGTGCATGTTTGAAATTACATTATATAACTGCTTAAACTTTGGTTATTATTCAAATTTATTAGCTAGATGATACTTAATTTTATCCTTCAGTTCATTCGGCGTATTTTAATATCGAATAATGCCGTTTTATTATGTTTTTTATCTAAAATTGATAATTTTACCTTCATTTTGTCTCTGGTAAATGTTCACAACTAACTTCCTGTCATTATGCAAATTCTGCCATTTTTAAGTTATAATTATGATTATTAATCTCATATTGTAATAAAAGGTTGATATTCCCTTAGTTTCTTGCAATTATTTGAATTGGTTAAATTTTAAAATATTATGTTGGAATAATATTCTAACTCCCCTCTCCAAATTTTTGACTTCTGTCATTTCCATTTTTATTTATAATCCTGGCTATAATTTTACAAAATCTTTCTAAGTTGTCTTTCTAATTATATGGCTTCAATTCTGGTTTATGTTATCTAAATCCCTTTAGTTTAAATGTATTTAAGTGCTTATATTCTCAATTCTGAGGAAGTTTAGTTTTCATCATTTTGCCTAGAGTTTTTAACAAGTTTTTTCATACAAATTTTTACATAAACAATACATACTGTGTTATACCCTCTCTGACTTTTTAACATGGTAATATGAACTAAACATTTTTTCAATTAAACATAACAATAATTAGTATTGGTTTCAATACAATACACAAATAAGAAATATTTATAAATAATGGTTGTCTTCAACTACTTAGACATTTTTTACCATCAAAACTTAATATTAAAACAGAAATATTATTTACAAGGACTGTTTTTTCCCATCTAACATCTTATTCAATTATTACTATCAATACCAGTAATCAATATATTTACTGGTAGGATGTTAGTGGTTCCAAACTTATTAAAAGGATCTTACTACTAATACATTTTTAAAATCCTTATTCTACATTCACAAAACCTTATACCTATATCCTTATTTGCTATCTCTTATATTAAGTTTGATTATGCAGTTTTTAAACTGTTTTTTTAAATATGGTTTAGGGTAATTGTACCCTGTCACTTCGTGTAAATCTGTTTTTATTCATTCCTTAAAGAAATGTCATTTCCAACAGATTGACAATTTGATATTTTTACATGTATCACATTCACATGGTACAAATTATAAGTCACTTAAAGTTGTATATTTCATTATATACACAGTTTGTGGATGCCAAGGATGAAACATAAGGTCTATTTTTTATAATACACAAACTAGAACTGGTTCACTTTACACTTTTTGATGCTGTTTCTAAACGGTTGTTTAGTCTCATTAACATCAATAAATTGGTTTGTGGGTTACAATGAAGATTTGTTCTTTGGGTATTATATTATTGTTTCACCTTGGTCCACTGACAACTCTTACTCTATACACTTTTTTCTTAATTTTATTGTACATGTGGTTTCTTTTTCATGACTATTTCGTTATACTTTTTATTAGTGTGATTTTTTAGTTATTTTGGGATATGGGGATATGGGTGTTTTTTATAAGAGCATTCCTTCTTCTTCTGGATGCTGCCTTCTTCTTCTTTCTTCAATGGTGTCTACTTTTCTTCTGGCTTCTAGGAATGGTATGTTCTCCATATTCTTCTTGATGCCATCGGGTTTCTTGGGGTTACTTCATCTTCTTCTGGTGTCTTGAAATACATCACCTTTTATGGTGGATCTTGCTTTATTCAGGGTTTCTTTTTCATTTATTTATCCTCGTTGTAGGTTTAGTCATATTCTGTGTTGCTTCTTTATATACTCCTTACCTTCCTGGGTTATATTTTTAAAACAAAAACCTTGGGTTATTAGACTGGTTTTGGATGATTCATCACTAGTAACATTGCTTTTATTTCGAAATTATACTTTTATTATCCATGATTGTTCTGCACAGTTGCTCTGAATTAATTCTTTATATTATTTTAATGCTTTCTTCGGATTCAATGTTATAATCTTATATTATTCTAATGATCAATGCCATTCATTATTATGTGTTTATCTGTCACGCTACAACGGTCACTAAAAATTTAAGGATTTCTTAATTAAAATACTAATACACACTAATAGATATAATATACTATTAAAATAATATTATAATAATGATATATAATATACTAATATATAGGTCTACCAATAATGCTATTACTATATATTAATAGTTAATAATATACTAAGTTATTAAGGCTTCATAAGTTAAGTTTATTGTTTACAATTCCTTATAGTAGTAACAGTGAATTCGATAAATGAAAAAAAGAACACTGATACACCAAGAAGACAATATATTTCACTATTTGTATTAAAAATTACAATATCCTGGACATTAACGATTGTATGTACGCATTACATAATGTTTTGATAACCAACACAACCAGAGGTTATCTTGGAGTCGAACAGTAATAAATAGAAACAGTTGTTTCTTTAAGAGGAGAGGAATCTCTCCTCAGTCTGTAGAATACGCTGCATCCTTAGTCCCTCCTTCTAGGTCAATACGCTGTTGATTTTGTAACTATAATTTAAATAATATATCTGTCTGTTGTGATCGATTTTATGTTATATTAATTTACACAGGAATATCAGAACACAAATTACTCCTTCTTGTTGTTGTTGCTGTCTTTTGCCTTTGCTGCCTTTATTGCCTTTTCTCGTTTGTCGCGTAAGTAGAGAGGATAAAAAATAATAGCTGAACCTACGTAAATTCCAGGCAAATATTTCGTCAGTAAAAATCGCACTAGAGGGCCCATTTATCAACGAAATTATAATTAAAATGAAGTGTTTTAAAATATTTTGTTCCATAGAAATTAATTTTTTAAATAAGCATTGTTTCCTTTTGTTTAACTATAAATTAAATAATATTACTTTAGACGACAACTGAGTACATTTAAACCATTCAAAGGGGAGCTTTTAGTAAATACAGCCCTGTAATACTGAGATACCGTACACGATATTGCTGATCATACTTTTTTCTTATTTATTATATGCAAATTTACAATCTACTCAAATTAGAATATAAGTATTAAGTAAATGTGATGAAGGTTGACATGAAGCGGATACTGTCCATCGACAGTTCTCAGCTGCTCATCTGACTAGATCTTCTGGCCAATTTTTCTTCATTCTTCTTTCTGCTATATGACGGTTCGACAATTTCCTAATTAAGTGATTTTAATGATCTGTAATCCGTTCTATGTATTTTATAGCTTGCGTTTGAATCACATCTTTGATGAATGGAATGTTTTTAAATCCTCGTGAATGGTTTGATTTGAGACAACCCATGGAGCGTTGGTTATTATGCGGAGAGTTTTTGATTGAAATGTTTAAAGAATATTTGTGTTAGATGGCTTGGAGCAACCCCATAGCTCGACGCCATAAGTCCATATAGGCTTTAGTATCGTTTTGTATATAATTAGTTTGTTCTCCAAAAATAATTAAGATTGTTTTCCTATTAGCCAATTGATTTGTCTAGTTTTTATTGCTAGGTGTTGCTTCTTTGCCTTAATGTGTGATCGCCAGGTTAGTTTCTCATCTAAGTGTAGTCCCAAGTATTTTACTTCCGATTTCATTGGTATTGGGTTGTTGTTTATTGTTACTTGTGGACTTTTGCTGCGAGTATAACACAAATTTAGTCTGTTTGGCTTCGTAACAACTCAACAACAATTGTCCTGATGACGACAATAAATATTGTCGAAACTATGACACAAATAATGTAAATTTTGTATTATATTTATTGATCGATCCTCGCTAAAACTTCTATCGTTAAAACATATTATTTAAATTTGCAACATTTTTTGAATATCCTGAATACATCCTGGATGAGGTGCATGGTCCCGGATGAATGGAGTGCGGTCAAGGTTATTTCTATTTTTAAGAAAGGTGATAGAACTGCGCCATTGAAGTATAGAAGTATAAGCTTGATAAATACAACTTACAAGTTATATGGAAAAATAGTTAATAAAAAATGTTTTCTATATTTTACTTGTTTAGGAACAGGCAGATTTTCACAAGGGCAGATCTAGCTTTGAGAAAATTTTCTTTGAAAATATTGATTGAGAGAAAAGGGATTTAATGTACATACACAACTTGCCTTCATTGACAATGAGAAAGCGTGTGATAGAGTTAGCAGAACCATAGGACGTTATCGTAAAAGATATCCTAAATATCTTATGGACGTTATAAAGAGCTTGCTTATATTGTTGTAGAAGGATAGGATTGTCTATAGCAGTGGTTTCCAAACTTTTCATTCCGCGGACCCCCCAAAAGAAATTAAAAAATTCACGCACCTCGTCTGAGTTCTGAAATGAAACAAATAGTAAATACGATAAAAACTCTTATACTTTAATTAAAATGTATTAAAATCAAAATTCTCTTAACTTGAAAAATTATAATATTAATGATATCAAACATAGTTTAATGTGAACAATGAAGCTGCTTTTGAACAATTAACTCTGCAATATTGTGTTTAATGTCTGATAAATTCAATATTAAGTCACTCTCGATATCAAGTTTATTTCTTAACTTTGACTTCAACAACGTGAGCTGTAAGAATGCGGTTTCACACAAATAAGTAGAGGGAAACACAGTTGAACACTTCATAGTTTTTTCTCAAGTTCAGGATAGCCATCTTTTTCTTGTAGTGTAGGCGAGACAAACTACTAGTCAGTTCGGTTGACAAACAGATGTGGTACACGATATAATTTAAAGACACTATTAAAGGCATTAGTTTGAAATTATTTTTACAATTAAAATTAGTTTAAACAAAAAAAATACTGTAATCTTCTACTGATTGTTTTAAAATTTAGATTTTGAAGCATAAAAAATCGGAGAAAATTACGGTATATTCTATTTTTTCTTAAAAGTGTCTGCGAACCCATTGAAACATAGTCGCGGACCCCCAGGGGTCCGCGGTCCGTATTTTCGGAACCACTGGTCTATAGGATATAATTTAAGAGAGGAGATTTACATTAATCGGGGTGTCTATATCATATCTCCAACATTGTTTAATGTCTATATTGATGACATAGTTAGAGACCAGAAATTTAGTGTGGATCTATGAATCAAAGTAAATAACATAAATAAAGTAAATACTTTAATACAATACTGTTTACGGATGATCAAGTCCAAAACAACGAATGCGACCTTCAGAGTTCGGTGATGCAGTTACAACAATAGGCCTACTTCTCAAATTGCAACTTAAAAATTTATGTGCAGAGGACAAAAACTATGACTTTTACAGGGAAATACTCCTTGCGAACTAAGATTATATTGGATAATAAGAGTGTAGAGTTGATGTCAGATTTCCGCTATCACGGGCGTAACATCACTTACGACGTGAACCATGAAGTCGATTATAAATTGGCGGCCAAGTTTCAGTCAGTATATGGGAGCATTCGTCAAGCACCGTTATTAGCAAAACAAGGAAAGACACTCATCTAAAATCCTGTAAGGTATTAGCTATGATGGTGTTGTCATACGATTCTGAAACTTTAGTTCCGGTGAAGAAATATCTGAGTAGAAAACAGGCTTCGGAAATAAGGCTCTTGCTGTCCGCTAAAGGTTGCATAGGAAGAGATAGACTCTACAATGAAGACAGACCCAAAAGTTGAGAATTTTTTATATCAAAGACTGGAGGAAGATTGAGGAGATCGCCTATTACCTCACCCAGTTTCTGACTGGTCACGGGTATTTTCAATCTCGTCTGAAGAAACTTCTTGTAAAGGCCAAGTTATCAGAGTGGCTGTACTGCTCAGTAACTGTGGACAATATCAGCCGTATATTTTTTGTCTGCGACAGGTGGGAGCAACATAGAACATCGTTGCAAGAAGATATTAGCCACGAGATCTCCCCGGATAACATCGTTGCACCGATGCTTCGAGGGTAGGACACCTGGAACTGTGTTGCACGCTTTGCAAAAGAGATTCTTCGAGCAAAGAAGATAGATTTGGACAATACAACATAGAAGAATAACAAATGAGATGTAAGCCCTACGGTTGAAGAACAATATGCCTAGCATGAAGTATGATTCAAACAGTTCCAGGTTAGTGTCCCAGAAGAGGAAAGGAAAGTGGTTTTTAGCGGGTCTGGTATAATACTCAAGACCATAAACCCCGTAAGTGAGCACCTTTCCGGACATTTGTACAGAAAATACGTATTTTCACCTGTCCTTGTAAAGAAAAAGTCCGTAAGACCGTAGAAGAAAAGTAGATAGGCCTATATGGCAGGAACTGAATATTATAAATATTGTTACGTAATCCGGAAAAGAGGTACGCAATACGGAACGTTCTACAAGTTTATCGAATGTTCCAGTATAATTCGGGTGTAATGTGTGTGCGTTCGTGATTCTCAACATGCGTTAGCGAGATTGTTCCGGACTCACCGGTCCGCGCCTGCTGTGTGCCAGACCGCAGCCAATTACGTTATGGCGTTTTCTAATAGCATTCTTGATGCGCAACATGGAATATTCTGGTATTTCGGCGGGGTATAAATACAAGTATTCAGCGACGCTCAGTTCCAGTTTGAGTTGCGATTGATTCTAGTGCGGTTCGTATTATAGTCCAGTTATTGTCGGGCGAGTACACAGTGCGTTTGAGTAGCGATTTACACAGTACGGTTCGATGTATTGTGGCGAAGTGTTATATGTTTTTTAATCGTGTGAGACAATTGTAATACAATTGTGTTTTATATTAGTAGACATTTTTATTACGTGTGAACAATTTTTATTTGATTTGTTGTAAGAGACTATCTGTTGATTACAAACTGTTTAATTGTGATAATTAAAGCTGGTGATTAGTACGTAATTGGTGTCTTGTATTATGTTTTCCACTGTACCATACGACGATCAGTTAGACCGTCGTAAAAATATAATCAATTAGATTGTCTAGTATAATAAAATAGTTGGAACATCTTAACAAACTGGATGACTGCCTCATCTCCAATCAACTATGTAATTATAACCCGAAGGGACGGAGAGGTGTGGGATGTCCGAAGAAGCGCTGGCGTGACCATGTGTGGTGTCTCTGCTTGGGGTCGGAACACACCAAGTTCAATTGGGATTGGAAGCATTTTTAGTTCAGCGTTTGTGGAAGATGATGGTAAATTAAGGCAAAGATACATATAACTTACTATACTATACCGTATGTCCGGATGTGCCAAATTGTTGAATTAATTACTCCATTAGTTTAATATAACAATCGATACGATCAGTAAACAATTAGTAGGTTTAACGATTCCATGCGGCAATTAAATGAAAAACATTGTAATATTACTGAAATTAAAATAAGTTTTTTTTTTTATATTTTAAATCGTGTTTGCATAGTTTAATTATGCATGCTACATTTTTGCTTTCCAGTAACACGTGAATTTAAAACCGTCTACGTAGCAAGAACTGCCGTACGTCTGATACCGAACTGCAGTCTATGTTTTAATATTTATTAGTTTAAAATTTGCATAATATTAAAACGCTTTAAAAACGTTTTCCTGTATTTAAATAATGTCGTTTAAAGTGTGCACGTACAACTCTCTATTTAGTAGAAGTTCTGTAATAAAAACTTTATACGCTCACGTGAATTTATAAATGCAAGTTTGCTGAAATTTTTAATACAAGTCACTTATGTTTCTACTTTTTCTATGTTACGGAAATATCCAACGAATGGTGACAAAACTAAATATTTATCGGCCGCTGTTGGGAAGTCATAAAACTCAGAATTCCAAGATAAATATTTTGGCAGCGCCGTACAAAATCAAACATCGTGCTCCCATAGAATTATTTCGTAGGTTTCCTCAATGGAAATTCACAAAGAAATGATAATGTCTTAGAAAATGCGTATTGCGCCTTGGAAATCAATTTGTGCGCTCGGGTTTAAAGGTTGATTTAACCGACGTAAATAACAGAACATACTTGAATACAATACTGTTTGCTGATGATCAAGTAATCATCCAAAACAACGAAAGCGAGCTCCAGAGATCGACGATTCAGTTACAACAATACTTCTCAAATTAAATTGCAACATAAAAGTTATGTGCAGAAGACAAAAACTATGGGTACTACAGGTCGTATGGATACTGAAGATGACCTTCGCGGGCACTGAAGACGATCTCCGCAATGGACGCCCCAAAAGTACACAAGGTCCAAATATCATTAAAAATTTTGGGGCGTTAGAAGACCGGCGGTGAATGACATTGTTAAGCTCATAGTCATTTCACGTGAGCGTGTGTATCAAATTTCAACTCAAAAACTCCAGGTGGATGCCGCATTTAGAGATGACGATATTTTGGGGACCATATTCAATAAGCGTACGACCAGATTTACACTCCCGTGGGCACTTACCATCAAATTGTTTTGAAGGCACAGCATCTGCAATTTTAATGAATTTCTATACGCCTATCATTTCTAGTAAATATTTCTTGATTTTTTCCATTTTTCAAAACACGCATTACACGTGAAATTAAAACTCTAGTTGGAAGACAAATAATAAATAAGATAATACTCGAATTGAATAAATAAACACTTGGTATAGCTCTACAGATAATAAACACTTGGTATAGCTCTACAGATAATAAACACTTGGTATAGCTCTACAGATAATAAACACTTGGTATAGCTCTACAGATAATAAACACTTGGTATAGCTCTACAGATAATAAACACTTGGTATAGCTCTACAGATAATAAACACTTGGTATAGCTCTACAGATAATAAACACTTGGTATAGCTCTACAGATAATAAACACTTGGTATAGCTCTACAGATGATAAACACTTGGTATAGCTCTACAGATAATTTTTATTTTCCTGACAATTGTTTCACCAGTTACGGCAGCTCCTTTGGTTAGATTTCAACTGACAGATTTGAAATATATGTTGGGCGGGAGGCGTTGGGGGAAGTGTTTGACCAAGGGCGCATTGTAAAGTCCCAAGAGGCTTGACAAAGGGGCGTGTTCTACTGTTCATAACTAAAATACCGTTTCTTGCTAATTATGAATCGTATACAATACACGTTTATGTGAAGAAAACGTCAACGACAGTCAGCTTTTAATGATATTTGAACCTTGTGCACTTTTGGGGCGTCCATTGTGCAGACCTTCAGTGTTCGAGAAGGTCATCTTCAGTGCCACATATAAACTCGAGAGCACAATTACAAACATAAATTTTTTAGCCGCAATACGCATTTTCTAACACATTATCATTTATTAGTGTGAATTTCCATTTGCGCAAAACCTAAGTCAACTACTTGTTACTTAAACTAATGTACGCCTAAACATATATGAAATATGTGTGGGACAAAAGTGATTATAAATAGGCCTACCTTCTAACCTCTGAAGCTGTCGTAACTGCCGAAACAATTGTCAGGGAAATAAAAATTATCTGTAGAGCTATACCAAGTGTTTATTATCTGTAATACTATACCAAGTGTTTATTATCTGTAGAGCTATACCAAGTGTTTATTATCTGTAGAGCTATACCAAGTGTTTATTATCTGTAATACTATACCAAGTGTTTATTATCTGTAATACTATACCAAGTGTTTATTTATGCAATTCAAGTATTAATAAAATGTTCTACCAAGTTCCGAGCGACTATTCAATCAGTGTAATTAGTAAGTAATAAACTGAAAGGAAATTAACAGGTGTTTACATAAAACATGAATCTTAAAGTACACTAAAAATTTTAATTCCACATATAAGCTGTAGATGTCGCGTCGCAAAAATTTTGCAACTGACCCTAGTATAATTTTTCTAAGAAAACAGTATATTCTTCTACCTTTAAGCATTTGGTCTGAATCATTTCGCGTGACCTGCTAACTAAGGCCCTCCGCACACGGCGCGGCGACTGCTTTGCGGCTTTAGTTGCTAACAGGTTGCGCGACCAGCCGTTTTGCGATCCGTCACCGTAGTGGAGTGGGTCGCCGCACACGACGCGATCGCAAAGAAACCGGTATGAAATTAGTCGCACGCGACCCAGCCTGCTGGTCGAAAAGCAGCTTGTGTCGCGCAGTTGTGCAACCTTTCCTGTTCTGCGTTTTTTTACTGTAAATTCATTTTATAATTTTTTTTAAAGTTCTTATATTTTCATTTTATAGTTTTTGTGATTTTTTAGAACTATATACTTTCATCTATAAAATGAATGAGCGAATATAAAATTCGTCCAACAGGTGGAAAAGCACCCACTGTTATGCTTTATTATTAAGTATTATGTTTTCGAAGGCAGGGACAGTCATCTGTAATAAGCTCTGTTGACAGAAGCTGTTGAGATTCTGTAAAGCACAAAGAATTTTGAATCTGATTCTTTCAGCTGAGTAGCAGTTACAAAAAGCCTGCACTTAATATTTATTGAAATAAAACTTATAATTTACCTAATTTCTTTTCCATCTTGTGACTTCGTTATATGTCATACACGACATGTTTCGGGAAACATGTTCCCATCTTCAGGTTTAAAAACTGTTTGTTCTCACATGAAGAACTTGTCAACGCAAACGAAAACTTATACTAACATCATTAAAACACACTATATAAATAACGTACCGCGCGAAGAATCAGTGCGCACTGTTCGGGTTCATAATCGCAACTGTTGATTTCTCATTTCGATGTTTGAAATATTTCGATGTTCATTGTTAATATTTATCTCGATGTAATGATAAATCCAGAACATCCTGCCACCCCTTTGCGGTCTTCGATGTTGTTTATGAACGTCGACGTCTTCGTCATAATAATAATAGTAATTATTATTATTTGAAGAAGAATGTCAACGAAACATCTCAATACAGTTCTGTTCACGTTATCTTCATTAAACAGGTTGCCCGATACTGATTTCATTTTCGTCAAATTCAGTTACTCCGTCTGCGGACAACAGCAACCCGTTAGCAATTAAAGTTTTAAAACGATCGCGTCTCAAACCAGTTGCTCAACTCGTGTTGCAGAGTAGTCGCGCCGTGTGCTGAGGCTCGTCAAAATACAAGACAACAGAAGAGTCCAAATTAGCAGAAAAACCTCAAAATCCAGCCAACACTGGCCGGACTTTACCGGACACAAAAAGGAGAGTGGTTGACAATGACGCTAATGCTTAAATTTAGGAACATGTCTCAAGTAAGCAGATACAATATACACGTAGCTTGATAGTACGATAGTATGGCACCGACCCTGTTCAACTTATCACTCGAATATGTGATCAAAAGTTGTCAATTGATAGGATTGTCAATAACTTTGAAAGAAGAATTTTGAGGAGAATATATGGACCAATCCAAGTGAATGAGATGGGATATGAAGAATGAGTAACAATGAGGAACTATACAAGCTGTATAAAGACAATGATCTGGTCACCACTATCCGACTGCATAGATTGCAATGGGCAGGACACATCAATCGAATGGAAGGCAACCGAATATCTAGGAAGGTACTGTTTAGTCAAATCGAGGGTAGAAGGCCTGTCGGAAGACCCAAGCATCGCTGGATTGACGCAGTGGCGAGGGATGCTGATACTTTGTTTAAAATAAAACGATGGACATCGATCGCCAAGGACAGGGAAAAATGGAGGCGGATGATTATGGAGGCTGAGGTTTGACTCAAACTGTGAGTCCATAGAAGAAGAAGCACGATAGTATAGTAAAAAGCAATTTCACAGTTATTATTCGACATGGAATTCAGTATCATTTTTCGACAAAGAAGACAGTACAATATATATACAACGCATTGTATACAGTACAATGCATGTACAGCACACGTCGCCTAAGCTGATTAACGCGATACATTCTCAGTTGGCTGTAATAAATTTTCCCTCACCGGCAGCACATTGTGCGGTCACATGCAATCTCGGCCGGCTTCGCACGTGTATCCTCTGTACAGTGCAACAACACAATAAATGGGGCAATAAAGTACACATGATAAAGTACTTAGAGCTGTAACACAAATACACTATGAAGTGTTATATTGTCAGCAACACAATATTTACCTTTTGTAACTTTTAAGAAACACAAAACATTTTTTACACAAAACAGAGGTTTTCAACTTTAAACGTATTGCTACGACAGCATAGAACAATCTACGCGTTTATCGAATGCGCCAGAAAGATCTCGACGTAAGCGTGCGGTGTACGTGCTACTAGACGCATTTTGCGAGAATTTTCTCGACTGCGCCAGGCTTCGCTCGGGCGCTCGGACTGTGTCAAGGCCGTAGCAATTACGTAGTTCGCGAGAGATAAGACGCAGTTTGGAAGCTTCTGGTGTGTGAGCGTAACTATAAATACATCGCGTCGCGGCCTTAGTAGTTAGTTCAATGCGAGATTTTTGACTGTGCGGTTCGAGAGTATTAGTGCGATATATTTACAGAGCGGTTCGAGTTATTACGGTGTACGTTCAAGTAGTTATTAGTGAAGTGTTGCGTTTTATATTCGGACGGTATAATTGTAATACAGTTGAGTTTTAATATTAGTGGACATTTTATTGCGTATGAACAATTTCATTTGATTTGTTGTAGACACTGTGTTGTTAATTACGAACTGTTTTACTATAACAATTAAAGGTGTTATTAGTGACTTAATTGGTGTCTTGTACTTATTTTGTTTCCACTGTACCTACGACGATCGAGTAGACCGTCGTAACAGTATTGTTACGACGGTCTACTGATTGTCCGTATGGTACAGTGGAAAACAAAACACAAGACACCAATTAACTCACTAATCACCAGCTTTAATTATCACAATTAAACAGTTTGTAATCAACAAGATAGCCTCTTACAACGAAACAAATAAAAATTGCTCACACGCAATAAAATGTCAACTAATATAAAACACAATTGTGTTACAATTATACCGCACGATTATAAAACACAGCACTTCAATAATAACCACTTGAACGCACAGAGTAATATCGCCCGATAATGACTATAATATATCGCAACTATAACTGAACTAAGGCCGTTGCCGCCTTGTATTTATACCCCCGCTCACAGACCAGAACATTCCAAACTACGCGTTATCTCTACCTACGACGTAATTAATTGCGGCCTTGACGCAGTCCGCGCGGCTTCTGTCACAGTTTAGCTAACGCGTTGAGAATCACGTACGCCACACAGATCCCGCTGGATTCATCTGGAACATTCGATAAATACGTAGATTGTTCTGTGATGTCGTAACAATACGGTATTCCGATGATACCGTCATATTCGCAGATAGCTTAGAGGGGCTGTTTTATTAATGAATAGAGTGACAGAAAGCAGCCGTAGATATGATCTAGACATCAATGTTAATAAAACGAAGTTAATGTTTCTAATAACAAGTTTACAAACTGCACCTTTAATATAAAGTAAAGGCCAGTTGAACGTGTAAGCAAATTTACATACCTTGGTACTATAGTCAATGAACCGTGGGACCACTCTCAAGAAATAAAGTGCAGAATTGAAAAGGCAAGAGCAGTGTACACTGGAATGAGCAGTTTATTCAAAAGTCACGATTTAACAATAAACGCAAATCTGAGACTTTTACGCTGCTACGTATTGTCGGTCGTCTTCTACGGTGTAGAATCTTGGACATTGACTGAAGCCACAACTAAAAAATTGAAATCTTGTAGAATACTGAGCATTTCATGGAGAGCACACTTAAGTAATGTTGAAGTTCTTAGAAGGATAAAGAAAGATAGGGAAGTTATTAACACAGTGAAGATAAGAAACCTTCAGTATCAGGGACATCTCATGAGAAATAAACAGCGATTTTACTTATTGCAGTCCATACTACAGGGAAAAGTACTTGGAAAGAGAGGAGTTGGGCCACCGAGAATCTCATGGCTGATAAATTTAAGGACCTTGTTTGGCATGAATACAACTGACTTATTCCGTGCAGCAGTACAGAAAGTTAAAATAGTCTGTATGATATCAAACAGCCGAAACTGATAGGAACTATCAGAAGAAGAACTTTTAAGAAACAGAAAACATTTTTTACACAAAATGAGATTTTCAATTTTAAACGTATGTCTCCAACACTGTTTTATATTTATATTGATGACGTAGTTAAAAAGTGAAATTATGAGTGGATCCGGAAATAAAAAATAAACAATAGAACATACATAAATACAATGCTGTTTGCTGATGTTCAAGTAACCGTTTATAACAACGAATGAGAGATCCAGAGATCAACGTTGCAGTAACAGCACGTCTGTTCAAATTACATCATGAAAGTTTCTGTGCGGATGACAAAAACAATGGCATTTACGGGCAAATATTTCTTACGGACTAAGGTTGTATGGTATTTTTCGGAAGAAGGGTTTGTGAGGATCGGTCGAAAAGTATACACAAATTTTTAATTATTTGTGTCGACGTTTCGACAATATTTATTGTCATCATCAGGACCTGTGTATGAATATAAGAGAAATTGTCAAACACAACAGAACAATTATTTGAGTGAACGTGTTTGTGTATGTGTGTGTGCGTATATGTGTATCCGTGTATATGTGAAGGAGTTGAAACAGTTTGTTTTACATCATCAAAATAATTGTATTATTACATATTGTTTCAAGAAAACAAATATTAATTGATCGACGGTTACTACGAATTTAAGGTTGTATGGTATGATAAGAGTATATAGAACAGGTGCGTCACATTTCCGCTATCTTGGTTGTGACATCACCCGTGATGTGGATTACGATGTCGATCACAAGTTGGCTAAGTCAGTCAATATGTCGGACAATTCACCAACTGCTGTCGTGAAAAATAATTAAAGAAAATCGACTAAAATTGTATGATGTAATGGCTGTGAAGTGTTATTGTGTGGTTGTGAATCTTGGGTTCCAGCGAAAAAATATCTGAGTAGGAGACAGTCATTGTAGATGTGATTCGTGGATCCGTTAAAGGCTACACACAAAGAGATAGACACTACAGTGAAGTCCTTCGTAAAGGTTTCAACATTTGTATTATACAAGATCGTATTGTAGGAAAAAAGAGAGATGTATCGCTAATCTTAATAGGATACCAGACGGTAGATTGTCTAAGGAAGTTTGGCAATGCAAGCCTATTGGCCAACGAAGTATAGGAACTCCTAGGAAGCGTTGGTGAAGTGGTAGTATTTCCTTTGGCGCCCAAACAGGTGATACGGTTAATCCCTGACAGGAGAAGAAGAGAGAGAAGATGTGTATAATATTTTCCTTAGTTAATTAACTAATAGTTTATGTTTCAACAACTGAAGCAGTAGTCTGAAATAACGTTCAAAATTTTAAACATTATCAACGAGAATTTGTAGTTAGTCAAGTCCGAAACGGTGACGCTCTAACGTAAGTTTGTAGTTATTTATATTAAAGTGATTCATTTATTCCAAAGAAAAACAAAAAATGTATTTATCACGCAAATATTCTCCTTAGCGTTAGGGCATTAAAGTTTCATGTATTTTCAAGAGCAGCAGTGGCTGCAGGCTGTTTTGGAACAAACAATTACGGTACCCGTTGTGGCGTGCGGGAAAGGGTTGCAAAATCCTTTCGTAACAAGCAATTACAATAACTGACAAAGAGATGAGATGAGATAAACAAGAATAGACAGACGTAGTTGAATAGCAAATGTCTGTACTCGGCTAAACAATGGGCAGAAATATTTACAGCTTGCAAACTGAGAGTATTTTCATTAACATTCATGAATCTAAGCTTTCAGGAGAACTCGCTGATGTCTTATGTTATAAAATATTTTAAATTCACATCAGTATTATTGTTGTCAATATTTAATGTAGGGTCTGTGTAATCCCATTGAATTATGCATTCATTCCTGTAATGGTTCATTCATTTATGCATTATCCGTATATATTCGTTTGGAACAGGAACAGGAGTTCGGCTAGTCCATGACAAAATAAGAAGAGAAGAATTTTAAAATATAGGAATATATTTGGTCTTCTCTCAAAGCGAGAGAGAGTCCAGGGGCTGCGCAAACTCGTCCTTATTACTCCGCGTCCAGAGCTTCAAATGAGTTCCCGGCACTTCAAATGTCCCGGTAACAGGGAGTGGCCTGTTACCGGTCGAGAAACAAAGCGACAGTTATCACTGGTATTTTTTTTTTTGTGAATGAGATCTTATTTTAAAAAATAAAGTTAACCTGTTAAAATCATCAAATTTCCTGTAATTACATAATAGAACAAAAGTAAATGAAATATATTTTACTCATTTTCAAAATTGTTACCACCCTGTGCAACATTAAATTAACATTGCAGGTCCTGATTGTGACAATAAGTTTTATCATAACGTCGATACAAATGTTTTAAAACCATGTCCGGTTAATATCAGAATTTTATGACACCTGTTGTCACTAGAAGTTATTAAAAACTGTCAGAAGACTTATGTGAAGCAAGACTTATGTCGCACTATACCTATTTTATTCCTTGAAAATATAATTTTAACTTTATTTTGTGCTGTGCTTTAATACAAGGCTAATCGATATTAATGTACTGGTCGTAGAGAAGACCATTTATTAAAAATACTTGTGGTCGTCGCTTTAAGTTAATAATATCGGTTGCGGGGGTTAATCGATCTAACCCAAAGGAACGTAGAGAAATCTACATCACGCTCTCTTTAAAACAGCTGTGTAAATTAATCACTCGCTCAAAACATTTTTTTAAGGGCGCAAAGTCATTAAAAAATTTGTTTTATATCTGTTTTCAGTTTTCAGCTTTCGAAATTTCTCCTTTCCTTGCTTCCACAGTTACAAGTACAGAAGACTATTACCAAACATTTCCCACGTAGAATTCCTTAGGCTTTCACGGCCGGCGCGGCGTCTACATTGTTGGAGTTATTATTTGCCGGACTGCTAAGCAGTGTTCTACTATGTGTGTGGAAGACAGATGTTTTGGCCCTAACATCTGACGTCATCTTCAGTATCAAAAGCAACATGCACGGTGTCCGCCAATTGCACCACTGCCAGAGGTAGAAACTATGCACTTTCCATGAGAAGATTCACTTAAATAAACTTTCCAAACCGGCACTAACATCTTTACATAACACATACCATCTTTTACTGGCCCCTGCGCAGGAATCCTTTGGAGGCCCTCCTACTACCCTTAGCTAATTTATGCCATTGTTTCCTTTTGAATACTAACACTTTCTTATACATGTGGCAGCTAATAAAATAATATAACGTAAACAGAATACGTTTTCCCAAGATTGTTCAAAATCTCTTCTTTTAAACCACTTTCATCGGTTATTTCTATAAATCTCAAAAAGCTTTTATTACTGCTTAAGTTCGTAGACCCTCCTGCTTCAGAAACTGAAACATGTCTGAACATTTCACTCGGTTAATGTTTATTGTGTCCTGTAATGTCGGTTAATGTATTGTCTATTAATGTCTTGTTTAGTATCCATTTTTTCAAAGAAAAACTGAACAGGTTCAACCGGTTTCAAAATATTTTCAACTTTTTTAAGATAAAAGCTGAATGAGTTCATTTTAAATTTTGGGACTCACATACTTCTCCCTTTTTTTTGGACCACTGATTATCTCTTGGCAACAATGGGTAGTATTTACTCAAAACATCAAAACGTTCCCGCCACTGGGCTGGCCTATCTTCTCTTTATGGCCTCTAAACGCTAAATTCAAAGCTGACAATGTTAGAGTAACATTTACACACTCGATCCAGTACTGTGGCTCACATGTTAGTCATCTTTCGTAGCTCACAACTGATAACGAAGCAGGCCCAGCCGGTGGCCTCGGTTCATTCTTTGCCGGAATCACTGCTCTAATGCGCAGTTAACCAAATTATACTCTAAAAGCACACAATTAGGTACTGGTAGATAACAATAAAACATTAAATGTATAGTTTTTGATGCCATAGGGGGACATTTTTTTTACTTAAGTTCGATAGTTTATACAGATTCATAAAAAATTAAATAAAATTTAACGCGGGCCCCCTAGCCAGCATTCTCTCCCTATTCCGGTCTCTGTGGGCCCGGATGTTACGCCATTTATCGAAAATTATGTTTAAATATCGTAAATATATTATTACAGGTGCAGAGAATATTGTACATAAAAATTAAATAACTTCAAATTTATACTGTATTTATTAATTTATACTGTATTTATTACTGTATTTTATAATTGTAGTTAAAAATACAGTAACTTTCAACACTGACCTTCCTTATTCACGCACATGATACACTGTTTTACACGGTAGAAGGAAGTAACAATCGTTTTCTATTTTTAGATCAAACCTCGTAAAAGTACACACCTCAGTTGGTTTTGTTGATGATGACGGTTTTACCGAACATCTGTTCGTTGTTTTGTAAACAATATCTACAACGCAGTTTTTCCAAAAAAAAAGTGTACATAATAATTTATTACTGCTTTATCCAAGGCTGTTATTTGCTATTGATCATACAAAACGGCCGACTACTTATGTACAAGTTGCGTTGGAGAACGGACTGCGGCAATTACTGGGTCGATTTAGGAGCCAAAGTATAAACAGGATGTTATAGAAGAAAGTGTGCCCAAACAGATCGCGCCGCCCGCAGTGTGAATGCACGTTTTCACGGTCGAAATCTGATCAAAAATTGTTTATCGTGCTATTAATCCAAATGTATTACAGTTTTGGTTGTTATTATTAAGGAGGTTTACAATAAAATAGGGAAAATGGGGAAAGCCATTATTGATTAACACTGGAAAAACGCAGTATCTGTGTATCGGAGAAGAAACAACAGATTTAATTTTAGGAAATAAATGAATGTATAAAAAAATGCAACAGCTACAAATTTTTAGAAATAAAATCAAGAATAACAAAGCAAAACATATAATTAGATCAATGAATGATACGATCAAAGAAGAAATTTGGCGTACAAAGCAAGTAAAATTCTACAAGCTGATGGCTCATGACACACTTCTTTATGGGTCTGAGAATTGGACTTTAACGAAAGGCCAGGCCAGTCGCATCCAAGCGGCTGAAATGCGATTTCTCAGACACATGGCAGGGTATACTCTCCATGATCATAGAAGAAACTCAGATATACGGTAGGCACTGAATATTATGAGTATACACGACAGTATCGACTAGTATCGGCTGAATTGGTGGGAACATCTTTGCCGAATGGATGACAACCTCATCCCCAAACAACTATGGAACTACAAGCAGAAGGGACAGAGACGTGTGGAACGTCCGAGGAAGGGCTGGAGTGGCCAGCTGTAATCTTTGCCTATTTAAGACCGAAACAAACCATGCTTGGTTTAATCCGTGAAGATGATGATGATGATGATGATTATAAAAATTCATGTTCAAAACAACAATATATTTTCATCGGACACGATTTAAAACTATCACGCTTATAAAAACACAACCTAAACACTCTGCGGCAAATATTCATTAGATGTCTGGTCTAATATACTATTCTTGTTGTATCACGTTTTTTATTGAGAAAACTCCAATAACCTTTTTTTAAGCTCCAGTGGTACTCGAAATGAACGCGGAAGACCAAAGTGGTACGCGGGTCCGGAAAGATTAGGAACCACTGCAATATGACATAGATGTGTGGGGAGACCCAGAATGAGATTACAGGAGGATCTTTGAAGTTGGGAAAGACGGCATATTGCCTACGCCGTGATGTGAATGTGATGGTAAAAATAAAGGTGATTACAACAATGTTGGGTCGGGTACAATAACGGTACCCGTTTCTGTCGAAAGCTCTACGGGTCTAGCCCCCCCCCCCCCAAATGAGCTAGATCCCGGCCGACACGCGAAACTTCCTTCACTGCGCCCTCCGCAATGTGCCCTTGAACCATTACGATACGCTTCATACGTTTGCATGAATTACATGAATAACTGATTTTATACACCACGTGATTCACATATGCGCTCACAATTAATTACTCACAATATATGCGCCGACACTGCTACACGTCTCATTTTACTGGATAAAGTCTTACGGGTTCACGCGCGTTTCCTTGTTTCAAGGAAACTATTACAGAAAACTGAAACCAATTATCTGTTGATTTAATGGCTAAAGTTCTTTTTATTTTGTAACGGTGAGAATTTTCTCCGTTGTTTTCCTCAAGCTTTTTTCCTCATTTTTTTTTATGTAAGCAGTTTCGTACAAAAATAACATACGTGATAGTTCATGTAACCCAAAATTAAACTTCTCTTGTTTGTTGGCAAAGTGATTTACATTTACTTGGCTTATTTTACACATACAATAATAAAATATAATTATTTGAATATAATCGTAGACTTGCTGTAATATCAACACGATTTTAATATACACAGTATGCAATTAGTGCGCAAACGAGATCGTATAGCGGCACTTTGATTACAATTTTACCGTTTTTACTTCCACGTTCTATAAGGAATGGAAGTATGGTGATGGCGAAAACAATCGTGTTCGAGATAAGGGCTGATTCTGATTGTACTACCCTCAAAACATGAAGGAATGTCATTTCCTGAAAAGTATCTGCGTGTGTGTGTAGAATTTTTCCTATGGCGTACGATAACTGCCGCACATTAAAACAGACTCAAATAATTTTTTGCATATATTCCCGAGTTGTAGAGGACTCATGGCCTGTTGATTTTGGTGAAGATCGGTTAAGGGCTAGGGGTAGATTACCTGCAACGTTTTATGTTCTAACAAGAGTAATCTACTTAATTTTGATAAATTAAGTATCCTGAAAATAAGGTCATAATAATCCACTGTAGAAACGTAGATGAAATATCTATAAATAAAAACGGTAGTTGAAGGGGGAGGGGGTAATTTTCTATAAATGAATATGTTGGTTGAAGTGGGAGGGGATATTTTTTTACTACGTTGTCGGCAACAAAGTAGTAGTTTCTTGTTAAAATTCCTTCCCGGGCTGTTTGGCCGTGGTCCAATGATTTCAATGATTTCTGCAAAACCAGACGTTTCGGCAGTGCCATCGACTGCCATCGTCAGTGAAAATCGAGAGCGCTAACGTGAGGTGGTATACGTTAGTGACCACAGTACTGTGGTTAAGGCTGAAGAAATAAGTACTTTCTATGGAAATATTTCACTTCGAAAATGGTTTTAAAAATAAATCTTAGAACATGGAAGTCATATATGATTCTCCATACCGATGTTTACTTTACGTTAGTGAAGTGTTTGTGACTCCTTTCATTAGACCAGATTTTAAAGTTTCACGGCCGGCATCAACATTGTTAAAGTTATGGCCGTGGGCAACAGATTTTTATGACAAACGTTTCGGTTTCACCGTCGGAGGCCATCTTCAGTGTCGCTACAGCTTGGCAGATAATATGTAAACCCCTAAATTTAAACATCTTATCTTGATTAATTATTCTTTTAGAATTAAAGGCAATAAATCCCATGTCATTAGGAATCACTTGAATTCTAAATTATTATATTCTTAATAATTATAATATACAGCCTTTTCAATATACCGTACAGTTTCAAAACTGAGTTTCGAAGACATTTAGAAAACCCCGGTTTTATTGCCCTTTCGGACTTCAATGAAGTCTAAAAAAATGTTGTAAGCAAGTTGAAGCTCATGTTAAAGTTCGCAATTCTATCATAATCTACCTCAATATTGAGGTTAAATGGTAAATATCTGCCAAACTATCGCCAAACTGAAGATGACGCCCGATGGTGTGGCCGAAACCTTGTCAACAAGTGTCAACTACGGCCTAACGTACTCGGATATGGATAATTTTAACACTCCTTTTATTGTTTGTTAGTTTTTCACTAATATAAAATGTTCTCACTAATATATAATATTGTTTCTCCTTTTTTCACTAATATAAAATGTTCTCCTCACTTTTGTTTATTTATGTCCTTGTTACTTATATATTCTTTGGACTCGTTGTTTGTCACTTCCGTTACACGTTCGTCACGATGAAAATTAAAATTCGGGTTTTGTGACGCACGCCGATCTAAAAGAACATTCACTTTAAAAAAAATAAGTTTAGAATTTACAGTAATTCACATATAGCTTACCAATGGTAATACTGCTATGTTCCTTGAACTGCAGAACTCTCGTTATTTTCACCGAAGTACTTTTATTGTTACACAAATTTCAATATTAGATAATTTCTCAATCATGGAAAACATTTTAAAAATCTCGATTACTCTACTATTTGCTGAATAACATAAGAATTGTAGAGCGCAAAATCTTACGAAAAAACATTAAAAATATGTAACATTCCGATTTTAGTTAAACTTGTTTTAAATTGATACCCTAGAGTATTTTTACTTTTCTTCAGGTTTTGGATCTCTTTTTTAGACCTGCGGTCCACAAATTTTAAAATTTCCAAATCTTGACATTACATTCAGTCGTTGGTTAAAATTATCTTTAATTTCATAACCACATCAATTTTTGCTGCTTTATCTACATTTTCACCATGGTTTTGGACCCTAATGTACAAAAATTTTCAAAAGTTAAAGTTATATTCAGATTATTATTAAAATTCGCTTTAATTTGATACACCCACAAGTGGTTCTGCAATTTTTTTAACAATTTTGCCACTTTCACATTTTTGCCTCCTGTCTCCTCTATATTGGACGGGTAAATACAAAAAACTATACGATTCTGCAGAGTAAAAGTATAGACATGCATGCCAAGTTTTTTTTCAAAACTCGCTTGACGTGTCCATAAGTTATCGTGAGACATACCTAAAGTAGATAGACAGACTAATACCAAACAGTCAAGTTAAAACTGAGAGCTCGCTTCCCTCGTTCAGAAAGTCGTGATATTATTAGTTCTGTTGCAACCTCGTCATGCGGACGCTGTCTTTGTGACTAAATGCAACAGAATACTTTTAATATATTTATATTCTCAACACAAACCCATGAAAAGACAAATAATACAGAGTTATATACATTTTCGTAATCTGCGATTAATAAAACGTTATGAAAACAATGTCTATGTTCACTTAGGAAAAAAATGAATTGCTGCAACAGTGTATGAAAATGTAAATCTTTTGTACAAAAGAAGACTTGAGAATATTAAAATTTATAATATTCACATACACCAAGGATAGTAGAGTTTTCGGTTTCTTAGGTGATGTTGATCTACGCTTTATATTTGTATTTTTTTTGTTTTTTTTTTATTTAAACATTTTCAAGATTTAGCTACAGAAACAATAAAGGCCAGTTAACCCACAGAAGATTGGTTCCATGTTTATACAGACGGGTCTATGTTGGACAAGAACGTCACTACTGTGATTTGTTCAACATATATTTTAGTTTGAGGACCATTTATTCACATTTTGGCGGAGAACAAGAAGCCACAAACATGGCTTTGAAACAATTATTATTAACAACTCTCGTGAACAGGTTGCAAAACGTTGTAACACTCAGTGGCTCCGTAACAACACTCAGTGCCACGCCGACACGGTGTGCAAAGTGTGCGGCACATACAGACGTCAGGATAATAAAGGCGCCAAAAATTGCAGGTGAATAATGATTTATTATTCATTAAGTCAATTCTATTAACCTTTTCAATGCTCTGGACGGGAATTCTTGCCCAATGTTTATGACTGTATTGTGATTCTGATGTATTACGTCATTCTAAATTAGTAAAGTTTGCAGAACTGTTTTGTATGCCTATGGCTGTCACTAATGTGACTAGCATTGTGCATACAAGATGAATTCTTTACGGTTAGTTATGAGCCAGTACTTGAAAGACAGTTTCGTTCAGTGCGTCTGTGATATGCAAATGCTGCGATACTTGAAGTTGAGTGTGCTTGAGATTTGGTAATTGTTGCGATAAGTGAACAGGACTATTCATTGTTGTGAGGAGTTTATATTTTGTTAACAAATAACATAACTTACTTCACTTTCTTGAAAATTATTTCTGATTTTTTTGTTTTTGTACCCTTCTTGTATGTTTATTGTTTTTTATAGATTTTTTTAGTAACTCCTGGTTTTTCTTCAACAAACTTATAATTAATATACAGTATTTCGTATTTCAATTGTACTCAATGATATGTCTTTATAAATTGATTTTTTTCACTGGGGGGGAGGGTATATTGGCGCCAACTAAAGTTCTGCACACAGGCCCCGGACACTACTAGCGCGCCTCTGACAACACTGTTTTTCAGTTTAACACGCTTGTCTGATCTGAGAAATCGTCAGAGGATTGACTTAGACTAAGCACAGTCTTTTACCACCTCTATTTATAAAGTATGTACCGCCGAGTGTTGTAAACAAGCCCATAATTTATAACAAACTCTTTATGCATCCAATAACTTCCTAAATTTTAACAAGTTAATTTCAAAATTAAAATGCAATACATAAAAAATATTTGAAGCACAATAAAATTTTACCGTTCCTACAACACAAACGTTGTACTTTAAACACAACAACACATAGAAAGCACTAATAGGAAAAGTTTTCTATTGTGGGTTTCAACAGTGTTATTTCTGTTTGTGATTATAACCACTAACACAACTTCATTATTAAATCATCAGCATCATCATCATCTTCTTTTAGGGGATTAAACCATGGACGGTTTGTTCCGGTCTCAAACAGGCAAAGATTAGATCGGGTCACTCCAGCGCTTCCTCGGACGCCTCTCCGTCCCTTCGGCTTATTGTTCCATAGCTGTTTGGGGATGCGGCAGTCGTCCATTCGGCAAATATGTTCCTACCAATTCAGCCGATACTGGGTAGTCCTGTCGAGTATATTCATAATATTAAGTTCCTGGCGTATATCTGTGTTTAGTTTATGATCACGGAAAGTACCCTGCCACGTACATGAGAAACCTCATTTCAGCCGCTTGGATGCGATTGGCCTGGCCTTTCGTTAGAGTCCAATTCTCATACCTATAAAGAAGTGTGGGAAGGGTCATCACCTTGTAGAATTTTAGGCGTGTTCCTTTAGTTGCTGACTTAAGAGGTCGCCTAATGGTCCCGCATATAAGGTTAAACTCATGTAACTTATTCACAACATCGTTGGTTGCATTATAAGACACACTGTAGCCCAGGTATTTACAAATCCTAACTTGTTCCAGGGCAGTACCATATATAACAATTTTATAAAACGTTGTATTTTATTTCATTAGAACGATCCTGTCACTTTGTTTAAAACAAGTTTCAAACTGCCGATAATTTTACTTCCATATTCCTTAAGGAATGGAAGTATGGTGATGGCAAAAAAAATCGTGTTCGAGATTATTGCAGATTCTGATTGTACTACACTCAAAACATGAAAAAAGTCGTTTTCCGAAAAGCGTCTGTGTGTGTGTGTCTGTCTGTGTGTCTGTGTGTCTGTCTGTAGATTTTTTTTTTTGGCAAACGATAACTGCCGCAAATTCAAACAAAATCAAATAATTTTTTGCATACAGTCCTGATTTGTAGAGGACTCGCGACCTATTGTTTTTTGTGAAGATCGGTTGAGGGAAAGGGGTAGTTTACCTGCAACGGTTTTTTTTATCAAGGGAAATTTTTTTTTTTGGCAAACGATAACAGCCGCAAATTCAAACAGAATCAAATAATGTTTCGCATGCAGCCCTGAATTGTAGAGTTCTCAAGACTTATTGATGTTGGTGAAGATCGGTTGAGGGAAAGGGGTAGTTTACCTGTAACGTTTTATGTTTTAACAAGGGTATTTCCTATCGCAAACGATAACAGCCGCAAATTCAAACATAATCAAAAGATTACTTGCATACAGCCCTAAATTGTAGAGTTCTCAAGACCTATTGTTTTTGGTGAAGATCGGTTAAGGGAAAGGGGTAGTTTACCTACAACGTTTTTTTAACAAGGGTATTTTCTATGGCAAACGATAACAGCCGCAAATTCAAACAGAATCAAATAATTTTCTGCATACAGCCCTGATTTGTAGAGTACTCAAGACCTATTGTTTTAGTGAAGATCGGTTGAGGGGAAGGGGTAGTTTACCTACAACGTTTTTTATCAAGCGTATTTTCTATGGCAAACGATAACTGCCGCAAATTCAAACAGAATCAAATAATTTTGTGCATACAGGCCTGATTTGTAGAGTACTCGGGACATATTGTTTTTGGTGAAGATCGGTTAAGGGGAAGGGGTAGTTTACCTGCAACGGTTTTTTATCAAGGGAAATTTTTTTTTTTGCCAACGATAACAGCCGCAAATTCAAACAGAATCAAATAATGTTTCGCATACAGCCCTGAATTGTAAAGTTCTCAATATCTATTGAAGTTGGTGAAGATCGGTTGAGGGAAAGGGGTAGTTTACCTGTAACGTTTTAAGTTTTAACAAGGGTATTTCCTATGGCAAACGATAACAGCCGCAAATTCAAACAGAATCAAAAGATTATTTGCATACAGCCCTAAATTGTAGAGTTCTCAAGACCTGTTGTTTTTGGTGAAGATCGGTTAAGGGAAAGGGGTAGTTTACCTACAACGTTTTTTTAACAAGGGTATTTTATATGGCAAACGATAACAGCCGCAAATTCAAACAGAATCAAATAATTTTCTGCATACAGCCCTGATTTGTAGAGTACTCAAGACCTATTGTTTTTGGTGAAGATCGGTTAAGGGAAAGTGGTAGTTTACCTGCAATGTTTTTTATCTAGCGTATTTTCTATGGCAAACGATAACTGCCGCAAATTCAAACAGAATCAAATAATTTTTTGCATACGTCCCTGAATTGTAGAGGTCTCAAGGACTTTCGATTTTGGTGAAGATCGGTTAAGGGGAAGGGGTAGTTTACCTGCAACCTTTTACGTTTTAACAAGAGTAAAGTACTTGAAAATTTATTTAAACTTTTTGAAACAATGGTAATTGTTAAAAATAAAATAATTTTGTTGCCAGGCAATAAAATTAAAATTTTTTCATTTTAATGTAATATAATATTTTTCATTTAATACGGCAATAAAAAGGCAGGTAAGACACAAACACACACACACACACACACACACACACAATTCACGTTATTTCTGGCCTCACTCATGTTTATTTTCTTACGTTTGCACGCTTTTTAAATGGAAAGTGCCGAAACCCACACCAACATAACGCGTGCAAGCCGAAAAAATGGACATCAATTTGCTTACTGGCGAAGCTAGTAGTTAATGAATGGGTAGGCAAAAATCTTATCTTAAATTTTTTTTAAGGAATCACTAAAAGGACGGTGGGTCAAACCGGACGCTGAGGTAGAGTTTGCTGTAACCGAATGGTTCCACAAACAGCCGTAAGAATTTTACTAGCAGGGAATCTACAGGTTAGCGCAACAGTGGAACTCATGTCTTAATGTTATTGGAGACTTCTTTTAAAATCGTTGAATAAAAAATGCTTTACAGCTCTATACGTGTGTCTATTGAACAATCCTTGTATTAGTCATACACAATAATACAACTGATTGAACTTCAAATTTTTAAACTTGATTAGTTTCTATATATATGTTTAATGTTACAAATAATTCAAATAAAAATCTTGATCATCTGTTAGTTCAGCGGAATAACAGTGACACTTTTAATAACCGCATAAAATAAACACTTAGAAACAACACAGGCGCTTTAACTTAACTGTTTGGACCACAGAAGTGAGGCATGCCTCAACGCTCTATGTGTACAGCGCGGGACAATCCCCCCTCCCTACACTTCCCTATCACACCACTACATTGCTTACATACGATGTATACAAAAAACGCTGAGGCAAGTTCAGGTTGCCTCATTCGCTTTAAACGAACTATGCCGAATCTCACCTGTCACCATCTAGCGGTCGCTCAATAAAGCACGTTTCGGTTTAATAAATTTGACAGTCGCAGTAACAATGTATAATCTTTACGTTATGTAGTTCATACGTATTTATAATTTTTATTCTACAGAATTTTTTAGGGTAGGCATTGCCTCAATTGCCTCCATGTAACTTCGCCACTGATATATATGTGTACAACGTTATCGGCAACAAAGAAGTAGTTTTTGTTAAAATTCCTTCCCGGGATATTTGGCCGTAGTCCAACGTTTTCTACAAAACCAGACATTTCGGCAATGCCATCGACTTCCATCATCAGTGAAAATCGAGTGCGATAACGTGAGGTGGTATACGTTAGTGACCACAGTACTGTGGTTAAGGCTGAAGCAGTAAGTAGAAAGAAGTAGTTTCTATGGTAATATTTCATTTCGAAAATGATTTTAAATATAAATCTTAGAATATGGAAGTCATGTATGGTTCTCCATACCGATATTTTAGTTATCTTATCAGTTAAAGTTTTAGTTATTTTTTGTAAATTTTTATCATCTCTCTTATTGCCGGCCGGAACAAGATTATTGAAGCCGGAACAGGTCCAAGGCCTAATCCTTGTTGGGGAAGAAGAAGAAGAAGAAGAAGAAGAAGAAGAAGAAGAAGAAGAAGAAGAAGAAGAAGAAGAAGAAGAAGAAGAAGAAACAATGCTTTGTTTATTTTCACAGCTGTACTCCGCTATTTCTGATTTCTCTACTAGCGTCTACCTGTAGACTACGTTTTCCTATCCAAAACGTGTAAGTAGTACAGGGAGGGGGAACAACACCCTCTCTATATCTGATGGCACAGCGCCGGTTTGGCGTTCCTTGATATCAATTTGTTTGGACTATACACCATTGTTGTAATTGCATCGTGCTGTTCAGTCGGTTATATATTTACTAATTAGAGAAGTTTTAAATTCTAGTAATTGAAGATAAGGTGAGAATAGGTTGCCTTTTTGTTATATGTTAATTCGTTAAGTTTGGTTAAACTGCAATTTTTGTTGTACAAAATAAGAGATATTGAAATTTTCAATCTGTGAACGACGCATGGCCACCTGCAAAAATTTCGCATAGTTTATAAATAGATCCGTTCCGGCTGACTTAACAAGGGAAATTAAGTTAATACTCACAATTACTGTATGTACCCTACTGACGAAAGCAGTATGAAAAACTATGCTGGACACCAAGTAACTGTAATGCAATGATTTGTACATTAATGAAAAAATTACAACTAATAATGTCACGTTAACCAATGCAAGAAAACGAATTAAAAAACGAGTTATGGATGAAGTTTTTTTCGGTAATTATTTAAATGCTGGAACTTACAAAATTCTCAAGATAATTGAGAATGTTGTACTCAATCTTTTACGATTAAATAAAATATTATAATCATGTTCTTAAATTGTTAATAAACACGAGACGACACTCGTAGAAACACCGCTAAACAAACCGAAAATAAGTTACGGCCTATAGGTTAAGTTTACAAAATATCTCACTGTTCACGTAATTGTTAGACCCGTCGATAGGGCGGCAGTGTTGTCCCCTGCTTTCCCCCCACCCCGTTGTACTCCTTGCACATTCTGTATAGGAAAACTTACAGCTAGACGCTAGTGATTTCTCTATCTTATTTCTTCGTGATCCTGGTGTATTCTGACACTCTCGTCATCACCTGTACTCTCGTTTTATCCACGTGCACATCACCACATCACTCTCTTTTATTCTCCTTATACTACGGCCATTATTCATCTCTCATTCTTGTCACGTTGCCAAACATATCAGCCCTGTTTGACCACTTGTATTCAGTTTTTCTTGTTCATTGTGACCACTATTTGTTCATTACCGATTTTATCTTGTTTGTGTACGTATATTATTAAAATAAATTAGTATGCCTAAGGAACATATAGTATTATTTCACACAAGACTGTGTAAACAAATTATTGTGCATGCAGTCTGTTTCGTCGGGAGGTTAGAACGTTTTAACCTAACGAAAAAATTGGACTTCCAAAACGAAAACAAAAAAAAAACTGGTCAGTTGTTTTTACATTGTCTGCGACGGTTAAATTTAATATTACGCTTGAATAATTCATAAGGGGCACGACGACGGTGTCACAAACTTAAGTGTTCATTATTATGCAGTACTGACTTGTTTCTTACGATAGAACGGCCTGTTAAATCTATTTTACATTGCTGCAGTAATGTCACGACGGGTTACTTCAGTACGCTCTGTCGTTACTCAGCCCAAGCAGGAACGTCACCGTGTATTAAAAACGTTAGCTGCAAAATTTTATTTAATTGTAAATGGAAAAAAAATGTGACCAGGTAAGCAGAAGTTCATGTGCCTGAAATTAAACAAATAACACTTTTCTATGTTAACTTTGAATTTTATGTTTAATTTTGAAAAACAATTAGAAAAAATTATTTTTTTTTTGTAGACATTGAAAGTTAAAAGAATATATATATATATATATATATATATATATATATATATATACATAAAAGCATACATATATGTGATAAGCGCTTGTATTTTCAGGATGAAGAATTTTTTACTTGTGTTGAGAATGTTGTGTTAATAAATGTGATGATAAAACCAATATGATATTAATAAAAAAAAGAAAACTGGGGTGATGAAATGGACAAAGATTCTACAGTTTAGATAAAAATAAATGGTGACACTCGGGAGAATGCAAAGGATTCAAGTAGTTACAAATTATTGTTACCAAAGGTGAAAGGTGCAAGTAAAAAGTAAAACACAGGATCGCTCAAGCAAAAGTAACATTCCATAATAAAAAACGTTTTTTTATAACTAATAACGTCAATTGGATAACAAGGAAGAGGTTACAGAAGGCATTTCCTTGGATTTTTGCCCAGTACGGGTGTGAAATCTGGACGATAGGAAAAGAAGAGAAAAGGAGATTAGGCCTAATGTCATTCCAACAATGGCGCTGTGGAAGAATGACGAGGATTAGCAGGAAAAACATGTTCAAAAATGAAGAGAAGTTTTTCAAAGAGCAGGAGAATATAATGCCTTGTGGAAGAGCGTCTAGAAGGGATGTATTAGTAGGACATATTCTACGACACGAGTCTTTACTGAAGTCTACATTGAAGGGAAGGCTAGAAGGAGAGAGGAACAGAGTTAAGTCTCCGCTTACAATGTGTCTAAAGAACCATGACATATGTTGGCTTATACCAATCTACGGATTGACTACCGAAGGTTTAAAAGAAATGCAATGAAATTGGAAATGTGCCTCTTTTAGTTTCGTTCTTTACGCGTGCTGAGAGTGTCATCAAGTGTCATTCTGTTATAGTCACTACATTTAATTCTTAAAATTATGTTTTTCCAAACATGAGTTTTGTTTTCTTTAAACAATAAAGTAAGAATACCGAACTCTTCTTACCTAAAATCGTCCACTACACTTTACGTACTTTCGCATTACATTCAGCAATAAAATGATTTAGAATTGGTACACTTCTTTTTATTTACTGCGTGTGATGTATCGACGATACTATCGCGTACTGAAAACATCGAAAATTTATTGGGGGTACAGTTATTGGGAAAGTCCCCGAGAAAGTTTCACTATGTCTTAGACGCTGAGAGAATAATCGGGCCATCTCTAGAAAGGCGCAGAAGGATAAAAAAAGTGCGAGACGTTGCATCATCTTACTGCTCACACGATGCGTTTAGCCCGTCACATATGTTAAACATTTTCCCCGTTCCGTCAGTCTAACAATACTATTTACAGAGGTGCTATAAATTCTTTTCGTATAGTACGTTTCGATCAGTTCCGATTCCTGACCCGATGGGTAGGAAAAACATTGACTTTAAGCACAATGTAAACACATGTGCCTCTTTTTCACCGAGCCGGGACACTGCTAGCGCTCCTAGCGGCTTCAAGCGGTAATAATGAGTGCTTGCTTTTTGCGTTTCTGAGAGCCGGGTGCTGTGCAGTTTAGCATTTTACGTAGGTACAAGAAAAACAACCGTACTTGTAGGCTAGATTGTTATAAGTTTGAGTACGTATTTCTAACTGTAACCTAATGTAAAAACTGTATTTATGAAATGCTAAGATTTCTGAAACTATGGCCAATTCATAGTGCACCAAACCAGTTTGGTGCAGGTAACAGTTGAGCAGACAGCTATGTCGTGACATTGACTCGATTTCACGACCATAACACAACCGTTTATATTGTGAGTCCTTAACGTTATCACTGTGTTGGTCTGGACCACATTTTCCCCGTTCCGTCAGTCTAACAATACTATTTACAGAGGTGCTATAAATTCTTTTCGTATAGTACGTTTCGATCAGTTCCGATTCCTGACCCGATGGGTAGGAAAAACATTGACTTTAAGCACAATGTAAACACATGTGCCTCTTTTTCACCGAACCGGGACACTGCTAGCGCTCCTAGCGGCTTCAAGCGGTAATAATGAGTGCTTGCTTTTTGCGTTTCTGAGAGCCGGGTGCTGTGCAGTTTAGCATTTTACGTAGGTACAAGAAAAACAACCGTACTTGTAGGCTAGATTGTTATAAGTTTGAGTACGTATTTCTAACTGTAACCTAATGTAAAAACTGTATTTATGAAATGCTAAGATTTCTGAAACTATGGCCAATTCATAGTGCACCAAACCAGTTTGGTGCAGGTAACAGTTGAGCAGACAGCTATGTCGTGACATTGACTCGATTTCACGACCATAGCACAACCGTTTATATTGTGAGTCCTTAACGTTATCACTGTGTTGGTCTGCACCACATTGTTGATAGCAAGGTTCCCATTCATTCGGAGGCCAATTCACATTTGCACATGAGTTTTCCGCTTTGATATGAATCGCTTCACTATTTTTCTTGTACGTTTATAATTTTATGTGCCCTACCACATCTCAGAAATTTCATCTCAGATATTCGTATCACCCAAATTTTCTCAAATTTTGGACATTCAGCATTTGGACTCCCTTCAGTAGCGTGAGCATCGCCATTACTATGTTAAATTTCATCTGACTTCCTCTCGTTCCCTTCCCTCTTAGTGACCGAACTATGGTGGCACATATTGGTTGACCAAAGGTATGCACAACTATCATCAAATGCAACGATAAAAAAAAATGGTTTGCTCCGGATCGTAAGCAGATAGACTAGAGATTGTCCCTCCAACGCTGCTTCGGACTCCCCACATCTCTCCGTCCCTTATAATTAAATCATAGTTTGTGTATGCGGCAGTCATCCATTAATTCGGTTAAGATGTTCCAACCGTTTTAGCTGATAATGGGCAATTCTATCAGTGATCTCATAATATTCAGTACCTGACGTAAACCGACATTTTTTTGCGATCTTGAAGAGTGCCTGAGAAATCTTATTTCGGCCGCTTGAATACGACTGGCCTGGGATTTCTTTTAAGTCTAATTCTCAGACCCACAGAGAGGTGTGAGGAGAGCCATTATCTTGTAGAACTTCAGCAGCTTTTTATTTGTTGACTTTATAATTCTTCTGATGGTCCCACACATATGGATGAATTTCTGCAGCATTTTCACCACGTCACTATTCATATTATAAGCCCAAATATTGAAATTACTAATCTCTTTTAGAAGAGTATTATCTACAATAATTTATGGTCGTGCGGAATTAGCTCCATGAAAAGCTATATCCTTGGTCTTCACTGGTAAGAATGCGTAACCTGAAAATCTTTCAGATCGACTCAATGAGCGTACAGCCGTCTGCAAGCCGCTTTAGTTTGGCAGGATAGCCTGGTCATCAACAAACAACAACGTGTCAGCTACAGAGTTACCGATCATAGAATGCTCAGGAAAGTTCATCTGCCAATTTAAAATGACATCGTCTGTATGTATAATATAGACAGTGTGGTTAGACAGTGTGGTCCAACTGGCGGCCCGCGGGCCACATGTGGCCCGCGACGTCTTTTTCTCTGGCCCTCGAAGGGACTAGGTCTTTACGGCCCCCAAAAATAATTTGTTTTTAACCAATTTAATAATAAATTATTAGTTTCCAATGGCGGAACATATTACGTTCAACAAGTGAGCAACAAACATAGAGGTTGGACTCAGGTCAAATCCATTCGAAAGTTTTGGTCCGCCGTTTTTGTTTTGTTTGCGTTCTGCCAGCTTGGTGACTGCGAGCGGGGCGGCGGAGGGAAGTTAGGTTACCTCCCGCTCCTCTATCCTCACAAGCCTGCTTTGATATTTCTTCAAACACGTGTCAGTTGAAAGCTAGTGCTAGAATGCAAAGTGTGTGAAACAGAGGTTCTGCTAAACCTTTTATTTGTTTTTTATTTAGTTTGTGCCGGATTAATCATGAGTACTTCAAACAAAATAAGAAAAGTGGAGTTGGACAATAGAAAATTCAATGAGAGATGGGAAAATGAGTTTTTGTTTACGGATTTTGGAAGTAAGCCACAATGTTTAGTTTGTTTGCAAGTGGTGTCGGTAATGAAAGAATATAATATTCGTCGCCATTATGAAAGTACGAATAAAGTGAAATTCGGAAGTGTTAGTGGCGAGGCGCGAATTAGTTTGGTCAGGGAACTTAAATCTAAGATGCAGAAACAAAAAAAAACACGTTTTTTAAAGCAACACATGTGCAGAAATCCAGTCTACAGGCGTCTTACGAGGTTTGTGCGATAATGGCTAAACATCAAATGCCATTTAGGTCGGGCGAATTAACCAAACGGTGTGCAATTAAAATGGCGAATTCTTTTGGCGATGAGAAGGTTGCTAAAAACTTTGAAACCGTGTCTCTCTCGCACCAAACTGTTTCGAGAAGAATTGTAGAAATAAACGAACAACTTGACACACAGTTGAGAAAAGAAATAACAAAAAGTGAATATTTCTCTATCGCTTCGGATGAAAGCACAGACATTACAGATGTATGCCAGCTCTTAGTTTTTATAAGGACAGTTGATAACAAATTTTCCATCAAAGAAGAACTACTTGACCTAGTGCCACTGCCTACTAGTGCGAAAGGCTCTGACATCTACAATGCTCTTGTGTCAGTTGTAGATAAGTATGGTGGATTTTCCAAATGTTCGTGTGTAGTGACGGATGGTGCGAAATGTATGACTGGTAAGAACACGGGTTTAGTAGGGTTGTTGAGTAAAACTGGTGTTAATGTATCCTTCTTACACTGCATTATTCATCAAGAGGTTCTCTGCAGCAATTTTGTTAAACTGAATGAGGTGATGAAAGATGTCACAAGAATTGTGAATTTGATTAGAGGCGAAAACCGCGCACAAGGCCAGAGGAAACTGGTGCAATTTCTCCAGGATCTATCTGCGGAATGTTATGACATTCCCCTGCACTCCGAAATTCGCTGGCTAAGTGCTGGAAAAACCCTTAAAGCATTTTTCTCCATAAGAAATTAAGTCTGTCAATTCTTAGAAGCCAATGGAAAGGTTGACAATGAAACTATTAAAAGACTTAAGAACGAAGAATGGCTCTGCACATTAGCTTTCCTGACAGACATAACAGAACATTTGAACACCCTCAACTTAAAACTTCAAGGAAGGAAACAAAATATTTGCCAACTCGTGATCCATATTGAAGCTTTCAGGAAAAAAGTGACAATTTTTGAAGAAGACCTGAAGAAATCTGACTTAAAATTCTTCAGATCATGCAGTGAAATGAAAAATGAAAACTCTTGTGCCGATTTCACACAATTTGAACATTATTTTACTCAGCTGAGGGAAGAATTTGAAGTACAATTTTCTGACTTTGATAATTTTAAAACCTCTTTCCAGCTTTATGTTGATCCTATGACTGCCAAGATTGAAGACCAAGATCCTGAACTTCAGATGGAACTGTGTGAGCTTCAAAGCGACTTCTTACTAACTTCAAATACAAGTTTGAAATGTGAAGAATTTTGGAAATTGGTGATGCCTAACAAGTACCCTACGCTTCACAACTTTGCCTTAAAAGTGACTTCCATGTTTGGAAGTACATACATTTGTGAGTGTGCTTTCTCGACAATGAAATCGCTGAAGTCGAAACAGAGGAATAAGTTATCCCAGGAAGCCCTGAAATCCACCCTCCGAATTGTGACAACAGAGATGGAAGCAGACATCCCAGCCCTCGTTGACATGCACTCTGCCCAATCTTCTCACTGAATCAAAGGTAAACTAGTTTTAAATTTAGTTTTAAAATGCTGAACGCATGAACTGGCAGATGATTGATATTGATAGCTTTTGTGTAAATAAAAAGTAATTTTGTATCTTGAAGGAAGAGTTATCAGTTTCATAATAATAATAATAATAATAATAATCTGAGGTAAAAATATAATATTGGACCTCGATGTGCTCTTAGAAAAAAATCTGGCCCTTCACTACAAAACAGTTGGACCACACTGATGTATATTAAACAGAGAAGATGATAGTGGGAGCACCCTTATAGTAATCCGGAATTTGTCAAGCCTAACTAAAAGTTGGGATCGGAGTTGTCTCTCAAAGTACTAGAGAGGATGAGTAATGTCTTATGGTTTCATTCCTTGATGAAGAGAAGTATGCAGCCGTCTGATTGGTGGGCGTCAATACGTGTCTAACGCGGCTCTGGAGACTGAGTGACAGCCAGTAGCAGCTGCTTTACTTGTCAACAAATTAAGGTTAGGGCACCCTATTGCTCTTGGGTGAGAAATGTCTCCTAATGGCGGATGACATTTTGTTCGTCTCCGGCGTAGGAGACAAGGAGAAACCACCACATAAAAGATCCTTATGGGTATCTTCGAATGGTCTCTTTAGTCCAGTAAAACGCCAAGTTAATGGGAGACAACACAGACAGAAAATCGGGCTGGACACTAAGCCCAAAGTGGCAGCCCCACCTTAACCTGAGATATACTAGTAGCTTATCCAGGAGATATATTGGTTACTAAACTGTCACAAGCAAGATATACACAACAGCACGATGTAAAAAGTAAATAAAACAAAATACCTCTACCCAAACTGCCAATACCGAATTGGTGTATTTATGTATTGTTGAATCAGATCCAATTATTTGCCACGGTGAAACAGCCAAAGCGACTCGCTGAGAATGACGAATGGTGCATACTCTATTGTATTAACTGTTTCTGTTTTCAACATCGTTTATTTGTATCCATCATCGTTCAGCACATTCACTTCCTGTTATCACAGGTGGCAATCAACATTTTTTTTCCAAAACTGAATTTTATTGTAGTTTTGATTTGAACATCCCGTACGATTCCGCTTTATGCCAAACGGCTTGTTGGGGTATTGTTCTTTAGTACTGAAGGTCAAGTGCAAACAATAGATCTCACACATTTATTGTTTACGAACGTTTGGCGTGATAAAGAAACTGAACAATACTGTGTTATGATTTAATACTACTAATGAAAAATTAAAACGTGTTGTACACTTGTAAATTACAAATGATTAGTGTTTATTATTGCAACTACTAGGAGAGACTACTCTGTATTTGGGACGAATAGAAAAAATGTAAGTACAGAGGGCCTCAAATAAGGTATTCTCAGACCCGGCTCCAGGCAGGGGCGAACCGTGCCACCGCCCAGTGCGGCAAATTTTAAAGGGCGGCAGATTCCGAGACTCGTCTGAGTGATCTGGCGACTATATCTACAGAATATCAGTTAGCTGAATCACTTGATTACAACGAAGTCATAAAGGAGTTTACCAGTGCAAAAGCTAGACGAGTATTTTTTAACTAAGGTATATGATACACTACTTTTTTTTATATTTCAATCATAACGAATTTTAGTTAGTATTTTAATTTTAAGGCATCTCATAGGTATATATTTCATTGTCTCACGATTCCTTGTATTTTGTCTACAATTTTTATTGTAGCCGTTCGTCGCATCGTCAACGCGAAAAAGATCTAGTTATTTGATAAACACCACAATGAAAACATTCCTAGTCGCCACTTCAAGGCAATCGCTATATTTTTAGAGTAGGTATACTGTGGGTGAATGTGTTCAGAGTTAAAATAGGGAGGGGGCGGCACTCATAAATACTGCACAGGGCGGCAGAAGCGTTGGGGCCGGCCCTGGGTATCCTTACAACTAAACTTTGTCCTAATTTTATTGGTGTTCGTGAATTAAATGGTGTCGAAAGGTACTGTGAGGATCAATCAATTTTTGTTTAAAGAGTTTTGACAGTTTTTTAATTTACTGTCGTCTTCAGAAGTACAGTGAAATTTATAATAACTCGTTAAATAAATTTAATTGAAGATTACAAGTAGAGAATCAGAAATAATCAGGAAATAGACGAGTAACTAATTATAATTATAATTGCGTCACAGATAAGACAATGAATGTGTTGACTGAGACGGCAGTGTCGTTATAGCTTCATCACGGTGCGCACCGTTATTCTCGCGCGCTAATGGTTGTTTTATATATGTGTTTCAAATGTTGTCGTTTTTTGTGATTTGTGTTTTAATGTTGTGACGACCTCTAACGAGGAGAATAACCTGATGATGGAACTTTAGTTCCGAAACGCGTTGTGTTTTAATATAAACAAGTGAACCACAAGACGGACTATTCAGGTAATATTTAATTACTTAATATAATTATAACACTACAAAGTTTTATATTGATAAAAATATACTTTTTTATCAATATAAAACTTTTTATCAATATAAAACTTTGTGTTCCGAGTCGGTAGTGTTATACTTATAATTAGTTAATCAACCGACACATCATGGACAACAAAATCTAAGAAATAGACGAGTTATTGAATTACGAAGACGTTGTAACATTCATAAACGCTCAACGAATACAACAAACAAGCGTAGGTTTACAAAAGGTGAAAGAGAGCCCGACCGAGGATAAGATGAATGGATGATCAGAAGGTGGATGTGAGGGGTTACACTGAGATGGCAATGGACAGGAAGGAATCATCTCCGTGGAAAACCACCGCTCTACTCTTCGCTGTAAACTGAAATCCTTACAATTCTGTTTAATAAGTGTATAGCTGTTTGTGACGTGCTTTCATAGCTGTTTGTGACGTGCTTTCATAGCTGTTTGTGACGTGCTTTCAGAACTTGAAATGTTGGCTCACCATTAGCTATTAGCAACGTGTCAGTTGCATAGTCGCTGAAATAAAATAAACATTTACCCAAATGTACACTAATTTTGCTAAGCGTAATACCAATTGGATCTCAAGTCTGACATAAGCTCCTATGCCATATTTCACTAAACATTACAATCCGCTTTCTAACAATTAAATAAATAACGCGACAGATGTACGTATTAAGGACGGTTGCCATATTTATACAAATCGGAGAACCTTAATCGAAAATATTCTAGTGATGCTGCTGCTGTGTGTCGAGTGCTTTGCAAGCTAGGTGCTTTGCATCGTAGGCCTGTATAAATACGATGGAGTGGACGCCTCTCCCGGTATAAGAATAGCGGCCAGTTATCGAGATGGAAAAAGTACTGTACATTGTTTGTTAAAGCACTTGAAGCGGATCGAAAACGCTCAGATTCTGAACGTAGCAGCTATAAGCTGTACTGTAACCCAGAAAAATGAACACGCTTAAAGCCTTTTTACGAGACAGTTTATACATTCAACAGTAATTAATGTTTTTTAGTTCAGTTACAGGTGATCTGATTTTTTGTTCATTTTTTGAGTTATACAAATTATTCTTAAATATTTTATCTACTACCTTACCTACTTCCTACTTTATTCTTTTTTTAGCATTTTTATTTTCTACTTTTTATATTATACTTTCTCATTCAATAATGGGTTTTTCTAGATTTAATTCTGGTGGCGGCGCGTATTTTAAAAAGAAATGTCGGCTCAGAAGAAAAAGAAATATTAGCAAAAGGTTTAAAATACGCGGCCACTAGAATTAAAACAAGAAAACCCATTATTGAATGCGAAAGTATAATAGAAATAATAGCAAATGAAAATGATAAAAAACGAATAAGGTGGGAAGTGCGTAACGTAATAGATAAAATATTTTAGTAATTTTTGTCTTTCTTATAAGACATGTAGTCAGATAAACGATTAAAAAGTACCATTAAAGCATTTAAAGTATAAATTAAATTAAAAGTAAATAATTTTTTGAAATGTCTATTTAGTTCAGTCAAGCTAATTACATCAGTCAAAGATTTTTTTCTTTATATCCTTTATTGATTAGACTTTTTATACATTTTTTATAACAGTAGATACGGGCTTAGTACACCAGTTGGTTACGACGGTCGAAAGCTAATCTAGAAATCCTGGGTTCTATTCCCATAAAATTGAGTTTTAACGATGGGAGGTATAGCAGAGATCGGTCAATATGTATAGCACAATTGTATAGCATAAACGACGGATTATCGAGAATTGCTGAGATCCTGATATTAGGAGAGTAACATGGAAAGGTCCACAATTGATAATGTCTTTAAGTTAAAACAAATAGTGGAAAAAGAATTGAATTTAATGCAGAGACACGTCTTGTGTTTGTGAACGTTGATAATACATTTGACAGTTTGAATGGAGCAGCATTATAGAGGATAATGCAGAGAAGAAGATAACCCATTCATTTAATAAAGGTAATCAAAAGTTTATAGAATGGAACGCAGATACTGATAAAAACTAACAGAGGATCAATGCTCATTGGACTAACCCAAGGCGTCCGGCAGAGCTGCAGTCTTTCTCCTGTTTTGTTTATTATCTATGTAGATGATGCCGTAAGGAAATGGAATTTGAACGCCCTCAAAGGATTATACTTGAGGAAAGGATTTTATTTAAATATTTTAATGTATGCAGACGATCTTGTGGTCATCCAAGAGAATGAAAATAACCTCCAAAGGTAGTTGCTTTATCTTACTAACAGTTTAACAGATTAAATCAACTCATTTCCTTAACTAAAACAAAAGTTATGGCTTTTTCTGAGGCAAATCATATTAGAACAAAGATTGTCAGGACTTGCCAATAAAACAAGTGCTAGATTTCAAGTATCTAGGGTGCAGCATTGCATAACAAGATGATAAGGAGGTTGAAAGCAAGATTAGTCTCTTCCAGTCGCTTTGTGGATGTATCATTAAGCATTTAAAGAAGAAAAAAAAAGGAAAGAGACCCAATTGAATGTAGTGGGACTTGGATTCAAAAGGCCAAAAATATATCTAGAATATAAGGAGCAGAAATGAGGTTCTTAAGGGCTGTAAAGGGTTGTACCAGGAGAACTCTTATCAGAAATGTTCATATTAGAATGGAGCAAGGCACAGATGAAAGCTTAAATGAGAAACTCTCGGTAACAAAACAGAGTGGCGGTTACACGTAGAGAGAATGGATCCAACTAGATTTGCAAGAACATCCCTTGACTACCATTCAAGGGGAAAGAGAAGTGTGGGAAGAGCCCTTAAGCGATGGTTGGATAACCATTAAGACTGGAACAAGCCGCAAAAGGATGATGACAAATTTTACATTATTTGTGTCGACGTTTCGACAATATTTTTTGTCATAATCAAGCATAGTGCCGGATGCAGCGTAGTGCTGGCCACATTGTCTCCCTTGTATGCCAAACGGCTCACATAAGGCAGTTAACCCTGCTTGATTCCTAGACTGCTTAGGCGATAAGCTATTATTTATTTACTATTAAAAGTCATAGATTATATAGTTTTGTAATACGACATTACTATCTTCGATATACTACAGTATGTCAGTATAAAATCTGGAAAATTTAACCCCGAATTATATAATCATTAAAATGAATTACGCGTATTGGAGTTTATTAAACTTCAAAAGCTAAGCTGGACCGGTAATACAGTAAGCTTTAAAATCTTCCTTTCTTTCTTTCTTTTTTCCTTCTTCTCCTTCTTCTCTTCAAGGATTAGGTTATACAAACCTGTATCGGCACCCATCTCATCCTCGGACGACCTACCAATAGTTCAGTGCCGCTTTCGGCAATCGATCCTCTGTCATCCTTTTCCAGATGATCCCACCATTGTCTTCTGTAAATTGAATAATTTCATTTATGTCGTTTACTTCGAGTTCTGTTCTGATATCTTCATTTCTTATTCTATCTTCCAATGTATAATTTAACGAATTTCGAAGAAACTGCATTTCAGCACTCTTTGAATCTTGCCGCTTTCTTTTTTTTTGTCATGGGCCACTCCTCACTCGCATAAATCAACGTGGCTGTTGCAATTGTTTAATAAAATTTAATCCTTGTGCTGTGTCTTGTTTTATTTCTAATATTTCTATGAATCGTACCATAAATGTTCCTAAATTTATTTATCTTCTCTCTTATATAATATTCAGATTCATAGCTTACTGCACAGCTGAGATATTTGAAACGGCTCACTTGTTCCAAAGTGCTGTTGTTTCTAACTATCTTGTCCTCACTGGATATTTACTTTCATAGGCCATGGTTTTGGTCTCTCTTACTCAAATTTAAATACTGGTAGTATCCAAAGCTTGAAACACATATAAATACTAAAAGCGACATGCAGGGCAAGTAAATTATTACGTACTGCAGTAGCAGCAGCAGCAGCAATAGTAGTAGTAGTAGTAGTAGTAGTAGTAGTAGTAGTAGTAGTAGTAGTAGTAGTAGTAGTAGTAGTAGTAGTAGCAGTACTAGTAGTAGTAGTAGCAGCAGTAGTAGCAGCAGTAGTAGTAGTAGTAGTAGTAGTAGTAGTTGTTGTTGTAGTAGTAGTAGTAGTGGTGGTAGCAGCAGTGGTAGTAGTAGTACTTGCAGCAGTAGTAGCATCAGTAGTAGTAGTAGCAGTAGTACTAGTAGTAACAGTAGTTGTAGTTGTTGTTAGCTTCAGCCATGTGAGTAAAAATAATAGAACAGACAAGGCCAGTATAATATAAAACAGCAAGACAGATGGCAATGCAGATAAGAATGGTGGGCACAGAAAAACAAAGACAGGATTTCTTTCGGTCATAATTTTACCCTGTGAATATAACTGCTACACCAAATTGTGCCCACTGTAGACATGAGACGCATGTATATTTTTTGTACGGAACAAATGAACAGGTGAGACACGCCACTGAGAAGGTATATTGGGTCTCTTCACACCAGACGCCATTATTGGAAAACACAAAGTAAGTAGAAAAACTGGACTGAAGTGGCACCCCCTTACGTCGACAAGTTTGTACGAAAGAAGAATCAAATTTGTACCGTAACAGCGGTCCAATAGGAACAATACTGAAGAAACTTGAAAATTACACAAGCAAGGGAATATCAACACGGTGAAGAATTGTTGAAATTTGGTAACACGGTAGTGCTTGGAGAGCCTCCAGGTGGTCTAGTGGCTAACGTGGGCGATTGATGCGCTCGTGGTCCCGGGTTCAATTCCCGGCGGAGGTTCCGTACGGCGTGCAATCAGCGTCGTGAGGCAAACTGAGTAGGCGCTGAGATAACAGCGCCGCCTCCTGGCTGTGAATACCGCAACTAGCGGCTGGTGGCGCGTAGTACTAGCCATGCAACCTTCACATTAACACAAAAGCCGCGCGGAACGCCTTGGTCCTTAACGGACTGTTGAGCGGAGGAGGTAGTGCTTGGAGGGGTTTTGGTTGGTGTAAGTTCAGCACACACTAGGAAGCACAGTGCTTCATTATAATGCCTAGGCATTTCTCTTCTACTCGAGAAAAAGTAATAGCAATAGCAGCAGCAGCGCCAGCAGTAGTACTAGTAGTTGTAGTAATAGTAGTAGTTGTCATCAAATGTTAAATTCACATAGTCAATTGTTGTTAAAAACACACGTCAGTATGGGTGCGCACTCTACGAAGGCTGACCGGGTCCTCATAGGATGCAACCCATACTGACGTATTTTTTTAAGAATTCAGTTTGGGATTTTAACATTTGACGATCTCAACGGAGTAAAGTAATCTGATGATGGAACATATGTTCCGAAACGCGTAATTCTAAATATAAAATAAAGTCACACGACGGATCTAAGGTAATTTATTAATTTATAAATAATAAAGTGACTTGGGGGGTTCATGACGGCTCGGAAATTTAAGTATGTGGGAGAGATAATTCAAGAGAATGGCTTGGGAAAATCTGCTATAGAAGAAAGAATTCATAAGATGAAAAGGGCACATGGTATAACTAAAGATATTTACAATAAAAAGTGCATATCTAAAAATGCGAAAATAAGGCATTACAGTACAGTAGTGAAGCCAGAATGCCTATATGCAAGTGAATTTCTAGCATTGAATTATAATTTAGGCAAACTAGAAATATTGGAAGACGAATTATTTAGGAAAATATTAGGCCCACGAAAAACTTCAGATGGTTGGAAATTAGGAAGTAATGATGAAATATATCAAAGTATAGAAAATATAACAGAAACAATGAGAAAAAGACGACTATTATTTTTTTGGACATTCATATAGAATGGACGACAATAGGTTGACAAAGCAAATCTTCAAATATCTGTGGGGGAAGAAGTCAACATCAAGTTGGATTAAAGAAATCCAAAAGGATTTAGAAAAAAAAAATAATATACACGCAGAAGAAGCAATTTACAGAGAAGTTTTTCAGGCAGAAGTGTTAAAAATGGAGGGAGTCCAGGGTCGGAGACAGAAAAACGCAGGTTCAAAGTGGACTGAAGACAGGAAGAAGATACACAGTGAAAACATGAAAGAATATTGGAGGAAAAGAAAAGAAAAAAAGAGTAAAGAATTGAAATTGGCATGTGGTCCTTAGATGGCCGATACAAAAAAAAAAAGTGACTTGGATACCAATAATAATATATATGTCATATTAAACGTTGTTTCCATGTATAGGAAGAACACGTATATAGTTCCTTTAATAATCGTTTCAGTTACTTTCATGTATCGACTATTAACTGACAACATGGTTTAAAATTCCACAAAGTAAAAATCGTAAAATATCAGATTTTTTAAAAATGTTTTACTGAGTACAAGTGATGTTAAAGACTATATTTCAGTTAAACAATAACACACACACTGAGGAATCAATTAATTTTTGGGAAATTGGTAACGACATAGACGTGTACCGGCTACAGCGTGTATTCCGATCTGTTAAAAGCTGACCAAATGGCGACTGTTGTTTTGTGATAACAGCTCCTGTTTTACTTTTGTATCCCCTCTCTCTGTATTAATTCTGTGTTACTAGCGGTGAAGTAATGAAGCTGATTGTAGGTTTTATCTCTGCTTTTATAATTATGGGATTATGATGAAACTGAATCCGGTTTTTACTGTTTCAATTTATTTCTCATGTTAAACAGAATTCAATTACCACGTTGATTGTTTATACGTACAACAATTCAAAATTGTTGATTTGTTTATACAGCGATTTACACTGGGATCGTCAAAGATTTTTCCATTCCAGGAAATACACACTGATTTTCAGAAGTATCTTCTTCTTCTTCTTCTTCTTCTTCTTCTTCTTCTTCTTCTTCTTCTTCTTCTTCTTCTTCGTTTTCTTCTTCTTCTTCTTCTTCTTCTTCTTCTTCTTCTTCTTCTTCTTCTTCTTCTTCTTCCTATTTTCCAGGTGTAGGTACTGTCTCCTGTTCCGCTTTTTCCACGGTATCGCAGGTTTCCTTTCCCAATTGGCTGTACATAATAGCCTTGATTTGGAGTCTGTCCAGGCACATTCGAATAACTTTGTGCTTTGGTCTCTTTTTTCTTCTATTCCATCTTCTATTTATTGTTACTGTCATTACTATTATTATAATTTTTATAATTATTATTATCGACAACCCCGGCTCAAGGGCAACGTCGGCGGTCCGAAGTCAACCAGAAGAAGACTTTTGATGGCAGCTACCTAGTCAGTCCTAGTGTATGGAGCGGAAGTGCTGGCAGGCTCCCTAAATGGTAAGATTTACAGGAAGAAACTAACGCAGGTCCAAAGACGAAGGGCTCCTAGAGTTGCATCGGGCTACCGCACGGAATCCGAGCCGGCTGTTTTGGTCGTTGCCGGGATAATGCCGATTGACCTTATCTTCAGGCAACTTAAGATCGTCTTTCAGAGAAAGAAGTAGGTAGGTGGTTAACCAGCAAACCGAAAAGCACGATGCTGGAGAGCTGGCAGCAAGAAGAACGAGGTCACTGGAAAAGTAGGCTCATAAAGCAGGTGCAGCCGTGGGCGAAGAGGACTATTACATCACCCAGTTTCTGAATGGGCACAGATGTTTCCGATCTTACCTAAAGAAAGTTGGAACGGCCGAGTCACCAGTGTGGCTGTACCGCTCATATTTCCGATCTGATATTCAGCTGAAGGGCTCGAAAGCGCTAACCAAATATTTCCTATATAGTGGTGTGCAACAGTATAAACCTGTTTGTAAACACTGGTGGATTAATGTGAGTTTCATGGAACCCGATTCTACAATACCACAGTACCTTTTTTTTAACTTACCGTTTTTATTTTCTGTTTTAAAATTTCTCATGATTTGCGCATAGAAGCATTTAGACTGATGAATGGTAAACGCATATTAAACGATAATAATATCGTGTGTATACTTTTTTTTACCACTTATTCTTCTTAAGCGCTCCAGCTTAACGTGAGCCCCGGCCTCCAACACCAATCTTCTCCAATGTCTCCTGTCCTTTGCCATCTCAGCGTAACCACTCATATCTGTTCTTCTTCGATCTTCCAACACATTATCCCACCATCTTATATTAGTACGGCCCATCTTTTATAACCTTCACCCTCAGGATATTCTTTGGCGCTTTGGCGCCCTCATCCATCCGCTCTAGGTGCTTGATCATTGTATTCATTGAGCCTTTACGAATCCCACAATGTCCTTAAGCTTCAATATTTCATCTATCTCATACTTATTTCGTATTCTTCATTCATCATCTTCTTTAACCAGGCCATAAACACGTAGTACAACATTTCTTTCAGACCTTCTTAATGTTACTTGTTCCTTTTTTGTTAAAGTCCATGCCTCACCAACATAAGTAACAACCGGGCTGATAAGTGTCTTATATATATTTATTTTTGTGTTACGCCTAATGAGTTTGCTTCTCAATAGTCTTCTGTTGGAATAATATGCCCTATTTTATAATTGTATCCTGTCATGTACCGTCGTGTTTCGTAGACCCTTCATTGTCTGTCATGTTACGAAGATATGTGAACTTATTAATTCATCATCATCATCATCTTCTTAACGATTTTAGGCTTTAGCAGCCTGTTCCTATTCCACAGTCCACCTTTTCTTAGGTCTACCAACTTTTCTTCTGCCTCTAGGGTTGTAATCTTTTGCCATCTTTGGTATTCTACTTTCCTCCATTCCATTGATGTGTTGAATTAATTTTCTTCTGTATTCATTAATCCGTTCATCAAGTGAAAAAATATCTAAATCACTTCTTATCTCTTTATTCCTTGTATGATCTCATCTATTATAGGTTTTAACTGATGTCATAAATTTCATATCTGTGTTTGTATCTTCAGTTCATCTTTTTGCTTTATGACCCAAATTTCAGAACAATACATTAGTGTAGCTATTACCATTGTTTTATAAAATTTTATTTGGGTTTATTTTCTACATTTGTTTCCCAACGTTCTGAAAATCGTTCCTCACATTTTTGTGAAATTTGAGCCGCTACCTACTCAAGACCGTCGTGCGTTGTGAAGAGCCACACCCTTTTCGAGGTGGTCCTATTAAAGAACACGACGAATCCAGACCAGAAAATGTCGATAATAAATCTAGCCGGCATAGAGTTGGTTACCCTATACGGTGGTCTCAATCAACAACTCATAATTAAAACAGTAGCCTTGGAAACCAGGAGAGATATTAACTGCATCAAATAAATTATCCTGAATAAAATCTTAATAGAAGTAGGGAGACCGAGAACAGCTCCTAGAGTTGGCCTGATCAGTTGTGGAGTACGACAAGGGTGTCCATTACCACCTTCCCTTTTTAATTTATATATTGACGATGTCATAAAAAACTGGCAGATGTGTCTTCCAGACCATTTTATGATTGGTCACCTTACAATTGACACTCTGTTTTTTGCAGACGATCAGGCTATTCTATCGGACATTGAAAACAGGCTGCAGATGGGTATAGATTTGTAAAATGGAATCTGCAAAGATACTGGATTGCAGATATCCACAATTAAAACCAAGGTGATGGCTTTTTGTGGAACTGATCCCGTATGGGCAAAAATTGTTATAAATGGTACTGTCCTGGAACAAGTTAGCAGTTTTGAATACCTGGGCTACAGTGTGTCTTATAATGCATTCAACGACGTGGTGCATAAGTTTCATAAGTTCAACCTTAAATTCTGGACCATCAGGCGATCCCTTAAGTCAGCAAGTAAAGGAACACGCCTAAAATTCTACAAGGTGATGGCTCTTCCCACACTTCTTTATGGGTCTGAGAATTGGAATTTAATTAAAGGCCAGGCCAGTCGCATCCAAGCGGCTGAAATGAGATTTCTCAGGCACGTAGCACGGTATACCCTCCATGATCATAGAAGAAACACAGATATACGGCAGGAACTGAATATTATGAGTATACTCGACAGGATCGCCCAGTATCGGCTGAATTGGTGAAAACATCTTTTCCGAATGGATGACTGCCGCATCCCCAAACAACTATGGAACTATAAGCCGAGGGGACGGAGAGGTGTGGGACGTCCGAGGAAGCGCTGGAGTGACCGGAACAAACCATTCTTGGTTCAAACCTCGAGGATGGTCATGATGATACTTTTCTTTTAGGCTACTACTACTACTGTTGTAGATTACACCCCCCTCATAAGTGTCAAAACCATTATATAAGTAATTTACACATGTATAGAGTACAATTGGTATGATCGTTTAAAGTAAACATAGCAAACGAGTTACGAGTAAGAATGTAAACATGTGGCTGATGTACACAAGCGCGCATTCATATAAAATAATGATATTTTTCTTATTATCTCATAATATGAGTAAAAATAAATTAAAAACGTAAACTCATCAAAGTTGGTTGAATGTCAACAAGATGTTTTATTTAAATAGGACAGTGGGATCCGTAAATATGCCGTTTTGTTTAGGTTTCTGCTTCGAATTAAACCATTTGCCTGTCTGGTAAACACGAAACGCAAAAGTTTAACGGCTGCTATTATTTACAATATTTTATGTTCACAGTTACAGTAGGAATGCACTCTTCCCCCCCCTCCAAATTTATATATACACACGCACACACCAAAAGCACGCAATATCTTGTGAATCATTTACGATAAACAAAGTTTCATTGTTCACAAAGCATGATAAAAAGTTTTAATTAACTTTCATTTGCTCTTACCGAACAAGCATAAAGATATTAATTAACTACTGACCTATTGTTTGTTTGTTTGTCTTCGCCTAGTTCATATAACTATATATATCTCTGTGATCGACAGCTCTTAACTCAGAGGTTTTTATATTAACAAAATCATCTGCAGGTGTTTAATGTTACGTACAACATTGGAGACGTCATCAGTAATATCTAGATTTGGTCTTTGGGGAGGGGGGAGAGGTCCGGTCGAGTCGGCTTCATACAAAAATAAAAAACGAGTTACAATATTCCAACAAAGTGGTTGTAAAACATGTGAAAACATCGTGAAATCAATTTCATTAATGCTGACGTTAATAATATGCGTTATTGAAACAACGCAAGATACTTGCGTTTACAAGATACTTATTGACTGAATTAATTTTTCTATATTTTGTACTTCAAACGTTTACTCTAATGCTGTAAAATAAACCTGTTTGAAGATATTTCTCTCAATAGGTGCTAGGAGACGTCCTTTATGTGGATGCAATCTCTATTCGCCAAATACAATTTTGAATAATCATAGGGCTTGTGGGTGCATCGGTACAATAATTATAGAGAATTCGATAGTGACTTTATATGTGTTTATAAAATACTGAGGAGTTATCCTGATATATTTTTTACCTATTTACAGTTGAGTGTAGAGACATATGATAATATATTAGATAAATTTACAGAACACTGTTCAACAATGATTTTGTTAAATGCTCAATTTTTGCTAATTCTTATGTATTTTTGGGTGCTGATTCTGAATATGTAGTCAGAATTTCTCTGTCAGCCTCTGTTTTTTTTTGTAACTGCCATTTTTATTTTTCAGTAAGTACCATGTCTGAATATATGTGCTTACAATTCTGTGAACTTAAATAATATCAACTGAGCTTTAAGTTAAGTGGCACATAGTACCACCAGAAACATGGAACTTAGATGAAAATGAAGTCGTTACTAATATTGAATCTTGAGCACACTTATCAGATAATGAAGAAAGAAGAAACGTTTTATAAAATACGTATACCTAACCTCACTTCATTAATCAGTCATAATTAAATGATCTCATTTGTGACCTAAATGTACCTAAGAGTCAAGCAGAAATACTGGCATCAAGATTGAAAGGACGGAATCTTTTACATCAGTCGAGTACGAGGACTTCGTGTACTGCAATGACGTGGATTCTTTACTGAAAGCTTTGAAACATACGCACTATCCCGAGGAATAACATCTATTTATAGACTCTTCAAAGCTTAGTTTGAAAAAAGTCCTACTTTACACTGGAAATAAATACCCATAAACTACTTTAGCTTATGCTGCTCACATGAAGGAGTCATACAAAAACATGAAACTTATATTGAGCAGGATTCAGTATGAGAAATATTCATGGCATATTTGTGGAGATCTGAAAGTGATATCACTTTTACTTGGATTGCAACTTGGGTACAGTAAGTTCTAGTACTTCTTGTGTGAGTGGGACAGCAGGGATAGGAAGAATCATTACATAAAAAAGCAGTGGCCAAAGAGAGATGCACTTACTTCAGTGCATTAGAATATTAGAATAATTAAGAAGATTATTAGAATAATAAAATAAAACTTTAAATATATAATAAATAGCTGACTATATTACACCATTCGTGCAATAGAATCGAAGTAAAATTGAGTATCTATAACTGTATTGTAAGCGAAACATTCAATTAAAATTCAAGCAAACCTCTGAGGATACAGAATAATTTCTATGAAACGTGCGTCACGTGAAAATAAACCTAATAGCAGCGTATATATTTGAAGATATTATGTACACATTATATATATTTATATATTATTGTTCGTGTCCGATGTACACTCAGATCATTTAAAGTAATGGTGCCAATTATACACTCAAAAATACGATATTTATGTTATATCACAGTAACACCATACATGTTTTTGGACACAAATTTTACAAGTAAATAGACTTAAAAGAAAAATATAAATCGACTTATAACATAATAACGAATACGTATTAAACCTTTGGTTCATTTAACTGCGTGACTAAACTTTTTATTCCAGTATTCCTATTATACTTTATCAAGATATTTATCTACTGTTTCGTTTACAAAATCCCCCCCCCCTTAAAGCTCCATAATAGCTTGTTACTGAGAAGCTAGTTCTCATTTCAGACATATTCAACGAATTCTTAGTCTTCAATGAAAACAAAGCCTTACTTTTATCAAATCTCTTGTTATTATTATACCGTGTTCACCCTTGGCAAATTTCCAGTTTTAAATTCGTGAATTCTATTTTACCGAGCGCACTGAAATATAAAAAACAGAAGCCTTCTCAATTTCGTCGTCGAGAGAGAAAGTTCTGTTAAATCAGTTTCACAAATTGTGTTCTCCCTTACATAATTCACTTTATAAAAATATTTTTACATAATACGTGGCTCAAACGTAAACTCCGAAGTTGTTCTTTTTTTGTGTTACATTGAATATTAGTTTTTTTGCTTTTCGCTGAAAATACTCCAGGTTATGAATTCACTATGACAGCGAAGTGTCAGTGAACTGTAACGGTTCCGCACTTATTACACTTGTTAACTTATCTTGATTATTATACGTCCTGCTAGGTTTCCCCTTTATTCCTTGCACATATTTAGTCATTCTACACTTATCGAATGTCGCTCAGCAAAATGGTAGAACATTTTATTACTACTTGAATTTGATAAGTACTATCAGCAGTTCGCCTTTGCAGCTGAACAAGGAATGTGGTGACGTATACCATTCAACTGCACGCATCACTGTAATACTACACATTTAAAATACGTTTAACACAATTTCGGTATTACTTGACTGTCTCTCACAAGGTATTTTTTGTAGGGAATAAAAAAAAAAATTTAACAAAACATTCAGTAAATTACACTGACATATAATGTACGAACGTTCAATTTAATACGCGCACAACATTACAACTAAATACGTATGAACAATGTGTTCAAAAACAGTAATACCGCACCGACACAAGCACGCACTATCATTCAGTAGACACCCCCCTCCTCAGGCGTCTCGTCAGCAAAGCTGGTGTACGTACAGACTTGGTAAACTCCCGTAGATAATTTTAAACTGTACCTTTATCCGTTCCTGCAGAACATTTTCGATGTTTTTAATATGCCATTGTAACGATATATTGTAATGTGGAAAAGAAGTGTCCTAATTGTAAATTGTTCTATTTGTTAATGAAAAGAGACGATACGTGTTGTTTTCATTTGGGAGGTTAGACAATGGTTTTCGTTTTTTAATTTACTACTGAAATAAATAAAAGCCATGGTTGAGAAAAACATAATGTTTACCGTGTGTATATAATGCTTATACCAGAGTAGCGCTTAAAGAACCTATCGTTTTTAAGTTGATAAATTGGCAAAAACTACAACAGCAAATGTCAACTGAAAATTAGAAATATTCTTAGTCAATTAAAAAAAACGAAAAGTAAAATGTATTAAGCAATGACAACATACGCTCTATATATTGTACATAGTGAACGTTTCTTTTCGGTTAGTTACAAAACGCGTACTTGTTGGAAAACGAATATTACCGTAAAAAAACGAGTTATGCACAAAAAGTGACATGTATAGTAATAGCCAAAGGTGGTCCTTACTTTCGGTTTGGGTTTTTCGTAGTTTTCGCAAAAAACGAGTTTTACATTGCAGACGTGTCGGTTTCCTTGTGTAATTTCAGTTTTCATGTTAAGCTAACAACATTAACTTCTGACGTCACAGGCACGCACCGGAGATACAGTACTGCTAGAATCATTTTCCACTAGAAAAATGACAGACAAAACCAATTGCTATTCCTGTTTTACCTTGAAGAGCAAGAATGTATAAAACAAAAGGATGAAAAAACAGGATGTAGGTCTACCGAGTAAACGATGGCAACGTAACAGGCAACAATGCCTAAAACGTGAAATGGAGATGATTATTTAATCTCTATGTTTTGTGAACAGTTCCTGCATCTACAAAGATACTTACTTCCTTAATACTAAAAATTAAGGAGCCTAAAATTAAAAATTAAAAAACAGAAGAAAATTATTTTAAAAGAATTTTATTCCATAGAGCAAGATCAGGGTAACAAAAAATTTCATTTAACAAATTACATTCCATTTATAACAGATAGGATTAATAATAGGTTTAAAAAGCATGGTCTTAACATGGTATCAGTAAACAAGCGTTATCTTTTTTCATTACTAGTAAACAATAAAGAAAAATCAAACACACTGGAGAAAAATGGAGTTTATGAAGTACACTGTGCAAAATGCAATACTATTTATATCGGACAATGTGGCCGTGCTCCGAAACATCGCATTTCTGAACATAAGAAAGCGATTTTAACCGATACAGCCAATACAGGTTTTGCAGATCATTGCTTACAACACAATCACTTCATAGATACCAAAAACATAACACTACTGCACAACATACAAAAAGGTAAATAAATTGATTTATTAGAAATTCTAGAAATTAGAAAAGCAATAAAAGGTAACAAAAATTTAACAAACGAACAAACTGAATTCTGTGTATCTCATTTATTAAAAGTTGTTATTTAGTTTAGTTAATTCTTATACTTTGCATTCAGATTATATTTAGTTTTTACAGACACTTGACCTTCCCTTAGCTTCTCCGACCCCCCTTCCATCATCACACCCCACACATGTCCGGATACACGCCCTAAACATACATTCACCACCGTAACATCCTTTGTTTAGTTTAGTTTGTTCACTGATCTCTTTGACAATATTTTAATAAGCTGAAACAGACATATGTTCACCACCCTAACATCCTTTGTTTAGTTTAGTTTGTTCACTGATCTCTTTGACAATATTTTAATAAGCTAAAACAGCTGTCAAAGTTAAATAAAAACTGTGAGACGTACCAAGTGTTTATATATTTTTTAAAAACCTTTGTGTTAATATGTTTCACCAAGTGCCCAACGAGTCATCAACTAATATCGTGGCAATTCATATTACGTTAGAGATATTTTTAAATCTTACTGATATTTTGAAAAGTAGTTGAAACTAAGCATACGACAAATATGTCGTTAAGTATACGACAGACATTTGGGACGAATGGCTGGTGACAGGATTCCAGTGTTTGCAATTTTATCGCTAACTGCGAATTTTAATTAGTAGTGAAGTAATTAAACTAGGTGTTTGTTTCAATTGTGCATAAAATAAAAGGATTATAATGAAATTGAGTGGGGATCTTGTTTTAAATTATTAAACTGATTAAAAACGAGAGAGTGAATTGCATTTGTTCATTACATATTTTTTTTACACTATTTGATTTTGCACAACGTTGGAGATTAATCCTTTACAGTAATGGTGTGCCCAATGTTTTTGTGTCAGGTGATTGTAGAATGTAGGTGGACAAACTACGTTTTACAAATAAAATATATGTAATAGACACAATGTCTGGTTGATTAGGTAAGTGTTAGGATTAAAGTAGACCTATATTTAGAAATATCCATCATTTTCTATACACGTAACTAAAAGTTTCTTGCAGCAATCGTACAGGATTGCGTTTCTTGTTGTTTTCAATAAATAAACAACCAAAATAAAAACAACTTAGAGGAGCAGACCTCTTCAAAAAGCTGTGTTCATCTGGCTCCGGATGATAGCACCCAGTGAGGGCCCGTGCCTAGGGTTACAGGTGAAACCCGGTTATCGGTCTCAAAGGCGTATGAGGCATCTTAGTTTCCAACGGCAGAGAGAGCGGAAGAACCTAGTGGAGTAAACAACGAAAAACAATCATTTCGGGCTAACAATCCGATCCGAGTGAAAAGATGAAAGGATATTGGAGAAAAAGAAAGAACAAAGAATAAAGAATTGAAATTGGCATGTAATCCTTAGATACCCAAAAAAAAAATAAATAAAAACAACAAAAACGCAATACTTTACTTGCAGAAGAAACCATATTGAACAATATCACAATATTTAGAAATATGTTTTTCATCTTCTACTGAAACCAAATTTAATGTCACGTACTAACAGGCTCCCCAATGGTAACGTTAGTTAACACTTTCAGCGCCAGGCCAAATTTTGTTAACATTGTTAGTGGACCAACCACATTCCGGAATGGTTTTACCAGTAGATAAATATATTATTTTTTTAGCGGAAACTGCTTCAAAATAAATATAAATGAGGTAATATAAGTAAAAAAAATGTAACACCTAATGCAACGTGTTTTATCTCACTCCAAGACTAAACGATAGGCCTATATGCATTTTATATCAATAATAACTGTGAATAAATGCTAGACACATTGTTTGAAACATGACCACTTTGTGTCCATCTTATTGATACACATGTCCGTGACGGCAAATGCAGTGTGTATCAAACTGATACACACAGTCCACTAGTAAAACACAAGTGTGCATCAAATTGATACATATGGCGCTGAAAGTGTTAACATTTCTATTTCTGCACAAGGGTGCGACAGATCGGGCGGTCGTTATGATAGTGAAAGTTGTTTCACCGTAGATTTCGGTCCTATTCCGAGGCTGGTCTTAAAACACAAGGCAAGGCACGATTTCTAGTAGACATCGAGTTGTCCTCCAAAGTACTAGAGAAGATGAGTAATGCCTTATGGTCTCATTCCTTAATGAAGAGAAATATCCAGCCGTACCCCAAGTGGTGGGGGATGGGCAACACCTACAGGTGGCTCTGGAGACCTAGTGACAGCCGGTATAAGCTGTCCCTCCTCTACTTTTCATTGTCAAGTAGAGGTTTGGGCACTCTCTTGCCCTTGGGGTGAGAAATTTCCCCTAATGACACATGACCTTCCATTGGTCGACGGCGTAGGATGTGGGAGGCAAGGAGAAACCACCACATTACAGATCCTTATGGATATCTCAACAGGGAAAACTGGTCTCTTTAGACTTTTAAGATGTTTGTGGGAGAACACCCAGACAGAAAATCGGGCTGGAGATTAAGCCTGAAGGTGGCAGCCCCACCATACGCCTTACCCTGCGATACGCTAATAACATATCCAGGGGTCATATTCACTACTAGATTGCCTCAAATAAGGACTAGCCGGACGGATCAAAAGTTACTGACCACAGCTGTGAACATTATGAGTATACTCAACAGGATTACCCAGTATCGGCTGAATTGGTGAGAACATCTTTGCCAAATGGATGACTGCCGCCGGCATCCCCAAATAACTATGGAACTATAAGCCGAGGCGACGGAGAGGTGTGGAAGCTCTGGAGTGAACAGCTCTAATCTTTGCCTGTTTGAGACCGGAACGAACCATCCTTGGGTTACTCCTTGAAGAAGATGATGATGATGATGTCATCGAGTTCCGTTCGTAATAAAAACGAAGTTTGTATTAACAATTTCAAGATTTACTTAGTACCATAATTATGTCTACATTATTGCATATCATTAAATTAATTTAGCGGATTAAATCTACAGTACATGTCTACTTAAGTCAATCTATCACAACACAACACCACTATTAATTTCATGAAACTTGGAAAAACTCTATTAATATTATAAACCTACTGTCTTGTATTTCATGTTGTAGGCACGATATTGGGATTAAATGAATCTTGAAACGTTACATAGAGAGACGAGAGAAAGCGAGAGACTGAGGTTTAAAGTCATTTTAAAATTAATGAAACAGAGTTGAAGATTAATTGAAAACACGAGAATGACGTGGAACAGAACCTCATGGCTATCAGGTAGACAAATTACATAGACAAAACAACATATTTCCAGACCATTATAAACATGTAAACACGTATTCAAAGGAAACATCGCTTTTTGTTAACGTAACTGTTTACACTCAGATAAACGCATTTTTATTTAGACATCCGGCTGTCTTGTCTGCTCTTGGAAATATCGGTATGGAGAACCATACATGACTTCCATATTCTAAGATTTATATTTAAAATCATTTTCGAAATGAAATATTACCATAGAAACTACTTCTTTCTACTTACTGCTTCAGCATTAACCACAGTACTGTGGTCACTAACATATACCACCTCACGTTATCGCACTCGATTTTCACTGATGATGGAAGTCGATGGCATTGCCGAAACGTCTGGTTTTGCAGAAAACATTGGACTACGGCCAAATATCCCGGGAAGGAATTTTAACAAAAACTACTTCTTTGTTGCCGATAACGTTATACACATATATATCAGTGGCGAAGTTACATGGAGGCAATTGAGGCAATGCCTACCCTAAAAAATTCTGTAGAATAAAAATTATAAATACGTATGAACTACATAACGTAAAGATTATACATTGTTACTGCGACTGTCAAATTTATTAAACCGAAACGTGCTTTATTGAGCGACCGCTAGACGGTGACAGGTGAGATTCGGCATAGTTCGTTTAAAGCGAATGAGGCAACCTGAACTTGCCTCAGCGTTTTTTGTATACATCGTATGTAAGCAATGTAGTGGTGTGATAGGGAAGTGTAGGGAGGGGGGATTGTCCCGCGCTGTACACATAGAGCGTTGAGGCATGCCTCACTTCTGTGGTCCAAACAGTTAAGTTAAAGCGCCTGTGTTGTTTCTAAGTGTTTATTTTATGCGGTTATTAAAAGTGTCACTGTTATTCCGCTGAACTAACAGATGATCAAGATTGTTATTTGAATTATTTGTAACATTAAACATATATATAGAAACTAATCAAGTTTAAAAATTTGAAGTTCAATCAGTTGTATTATTGTGTATGACTAATACAAGGATTGTTCAATAGAAACACGTATAGAGCTGTAAAGCATTTTTTATTCAACGATTTTAAAAGAAGTCTCCAATAACATTAAGATATTAGTTCCACTGTTGCGCTAACCTGTAGATTCCCTGCTAGTAAAATTCTTACGGCTGTTTGTGGAACCATTCGGTTACAGCAAACTCTACCTCAGCGTCCGATTTGAACCACCGTCCTTTTAGTGATTCCTTAAAAAAATTTAAGATAAGATTTTTGCCTACCCATTCATTAACTACTAGCTTCGCCAGTAAGCAAATTGATGTCCATTTTTTCGGCTTGCACGCGTTATGTTGGTGTGGGTTTCGGCACTTTCCATTTAAAAAGCGTGCAAACGTAGGAAAATAAACATGAGTGAGGCCAGAAATAACGTGAATTGTGTGTGTGTGTGTGTATGTGTGTGTGTGTGTGTGTGTCTGTCTTACCTGCCTTTTTATTGCTGTATTAAATGAAAAATATTATATTACAGTAAAATGAAAAAATTATAATTTTATTGCCTGGCAACAAAATTATTTTATTTTAACAATTACTATTGTTTCAAAAAGTTTAAATAAATTTTCAAGTACTTTACTCTTGTTAAAACGTAAAAGGTTGCAGGTAAACTACCCCTTCCCCTTGACCGATCTTCACCAAAATCGAAAGTCCTTGAGTCCTCTACAATTCAGGGACATATGCAAAACATTATTTGATTCTGTTTGAATTTGCGGCAGTTATCGTTTGCCATAGAAAATACGCTTGATAAAAAACGTTGCAGGTAAACTACCCCTTCCCTCAACCGATCTTCACCAAAAACAATAGGTCTTGAGAACTCTACAATTTAGGGCTGTATGCAAATAATCTTTTGATTCTGTTTGAATTTGCGGCTGTTATCGTTTGCCATAGAAAATACCCTTGTTAAAAAAACGTTGTAGGTAAACTACCCCTTTCCCTTAACCGATCTTCACCAAAAACAATAGGTCTTGAGAACTCTACAATTTAGGGCTGTATGCGAAACATTATTTGATTCTGTTTGAATTTGCGGCTGTTATCGTTTGCCAAAAAAAAATTTCCCTTGATAAAAAAAAACCGTTGCTGGTAAACTACCCCTTTCCCTTAACCGATCTTCACCAAAAACAATAGGTCTTGAGAACTCTACAATTTAGGGCTGTATGCGAAACAGTATTTGATTCTGTTTGAATTTGCGGCTGTTATCGTTTGCCAAAAAAAAAATTCCCTTGATAAAAAAAAACCGTTGCAGGTAAACTACCCCTTTCCCTCAACCGATCTTCACCAAAAACAATAGATCGTGAGTACTCTACAAATCAGGGCTGTATGCAAAAAATTATTTGATTCTGTTTGAATTTGCGGCAGTTATCGTTTGCCATAGAAAAAAATCTACACAGACACATAGACAGACACAGACACACAGACACACACACAGACACTTTTCGGAAAACGACTTTTTTTCATGTTTTGAGTGTAGTACAATCAGAATCTGCAATAATCTCGAACACGATTTTTTTTGCCATCACCATACTTCCATTCCTTAAGGAATATGGAAGTAAATATCGGTATGGAGAACCATACATGACTTCCATATTCTAAGATTTATATTTAAAATCATTTTCAGCCAAACAGCCAGGCTGTGTCTTACCTGCCTTTTTATTGCTGTATTAAATGAAAAATATTATATTACATTAAAATGAAAATATTATAATTTTATTGCCTGGCAACAAAATTATTTTATTTTTAACAATTACCATTGTTTCAAAAAGTTTAAATAAATTTTCAAGTACTTTACTCTTGTTAAAACGTAAAAGATTGCAGGTAAACTACCCCTTCCCCTTAACCGATCTTCACCAAAATCGAAAGTCATTGAGACCTCTACAATTCAGGGACGTATGCAAAAAATTATTTGATTCTGTTTGAATTTGCGGCTGTTATCGTTTGCCATAGAAAATACGCTTGATAAAAAAACGTTGCAGGTAAACTACCCCTTCCCCTTAACCGATCTTCACCAAAAACAATAAGTCTTGAGTACTCTACAAATCAGGGCTGTATGCAAAACATTATTTGATTCTGTATGAATTTGCGGCTGTTATCGTTTGCCATAGAAAATACCCTTGTTAAAAAAACGTTGCAGGTAAACTACCCTTTTCCCTCAACCGATCTTCACCAAAAACAACAGGTCTTGAGAACTCTACAATTTAGGCTGTATGCAAATAATCTTTTGATTATGTTTGAATTTGCGGCTGTTATCGTTTGCCATAGGAAATACCCTTGTTAAAACATAAAACGTTACCGGTAAACTACCCCTTTCCCTTAATCGATCTTCACCAAAATCAACAGATCTTGAGAACTCTACAATTCAGGGCAGTATGCGAAACATTATTTGATTCTGTTTGAATTTGCGGCTGTTATCGTTTGCCAAACAAACAAAATTACCCTTGCTAAAAAAAAAACCGTTGCAGGTAAACTACCCCTTTCCCTCAACCAATCTTCACCAAAAACAATAGGTCGCGAGTACTCTGCAAATCAGGGTGGTATGCAAAAAATTATTTGATTCTGTTTGAATTTGCGGCAGTTATCGTTTGCCATAGAAAAAAAATCTACAGACAGACAGACACACACACAGACACTTTTCGGAAAACGACTTTTTTTCATGTTTTGAGTGTAGTAGAATCAGAATCTGCAATAATCTCGAACACGATTTTTTTTGCCATCACCATACTTCCATTCCTTAAGGAATATGGAAGTAAAAACACCTCCCACACTTTCCTGTTTGCTACCACAGTAATATTATTTGGGAACATTTACGCACGTATCTAATTTCTTAATTTACTCAGCTTTGGGGTGGTGCCAAACAGTGTTACATAAAAATAATAATAAGTTCTTAGAACAGAGTATTACACAACATAGCATATCAGCCGCAGACACAGGTTTAACTTTTCTGAAGAATCCTTTCACTGCAATAATATCATCATCATCATCATCATCATCACGACTCGGCATAAGCAAGGTGCTGCCTGTTCCCCCTTCAAAGATCCTCCAGCTATCTCTTCCAGGGTCTACCCATACACCTGTGTCCTATAGGTTTATATTTCCACCATTGTTTGTAATCTTTTAATTTTTCATTCAAAGTTACAAACTTGTGAATCTTCGCTTACGGCCTCATTCTTTATACGGCCAACTTTGCAACACCTTTTAATTCCTCTCAAGAATGTCATTTCCCAGGCCTGTATTTTACTTTCTTGTTTTTTTGGTTTTCGTCCATAATTCACACCCATAGGACAGTACAGGAACCGCCACTTAGTGCTAGAGTTAAAATTAAGCAAGAAAACTGAAAAATTTAGGACGTCAATAGGTGTATTTTAAGGTTTTAAATATTTAATTATATTAGAATTAGGAAAACTGAAAGTTTGGTCCTCAAGAACAGTTTCAATAAAACCGAATTTTCCATAAAACAAGCAGTTTACTTTAGACGGTAAAGTAAACAATGTTACATATATAATCAGAAGGACTAAAATAAACAAAAAATATTGACAAGATCCGAATAGATTTTTTTTTTTAACCAAACAACTGATATTGTGTCTACACGTGCGATTGCTGATACAATCTGATGTTACGTGTTTCCCTCACCTCTTTGACAAGTGGTGCATGAAATTCCTTTGTAAGTTCCTCCCCTTCTGTTGATCGAAACAACATTTTCTTGCGGCCGGTTATTTCCAAAGAGTCGCGCGTAACCAAAAGCGTAAAAATAAATTATAATTTTGTTTAAAAATGTGAAAAATGTGTGTTAAAAACGTTGTGTTTTACTTGTTAATTTTTGATCCATATTACTAAAAGTCTTTATGGCCAATGTTCCTTTCCAATTGTCGCCACCTATTTTATCTACATCTTAATTAATCTTTTCTCTAGTTTCCTGTTTTCATACAATCTTTTACTGAACATCTGTGTATATACTCGTATTTGTCAGTGATTTAAGTTAGTCGATAAGTCAGATCGATGGTCCACCTCCTATGCACTTTCTATAGCTTCCCTTATCCTCCAGAACACGGCTGTGCGAAATGACTACCGCATCCACAAACAACTATGGAACTCTAAGCCGAAGGGACGGAGAGGTGTTGGATGTGCGAGGAAGCGCTGGAGTGACCAGCTCCAGATTTTGTCTGTTTGAGACCGGAATAAACCATCATTGCTTTAGTACTTACAGCCGATAATGATGGTGACAAAATTTGTCCAATTTTTACAATCTTCTGTTCGACTCCCCCTCACCTCCCTACACTGCCATATTAGATGATCAGAGAATTGGCGATTTGATATAATTATGATTTCAACATTTACCTGAGGCGAGACAGAGCAGATACACTTAGTCATACATTTAGGATTTTCGATGTGAATTTTAATTTTGAATCATTTCTTATTATTTGTTGTAATTTTTTACTTTATGCTGAATTGCAAAATTAGGATTAAGTAGCAAAATACTTGACTTAATAATCTGGACTTATTAATTGAGGAATGATGTTTTCTTTATTTAGATAATAAGACATTTTATATTATTATTATTAATAATAAAAGTTTTCGTACAAAAATAATAAACTTTATTATTTTTTTTTAATATAACACTGTTTCAATAGTACTTAACTATAATAATCAGATATACAAACTAATAAATTAAAAAAAAATTTTAATCAATTATTCAAAACATAATTTAATAAAATCCTATATATAAAATCGAATTCCCTGACTGTAACAAATTTTATGTTGGCCAAACTAAAACACGTTTAAAAGAAAGATGTATACATCACCGTAATTCATATTTAAAACCAGATATATACAAACGAAATTTAGCTACACACTCAGTCATAAATAATCATACATTTCCAAATTTAAATAATATCAATTTATTAAAACACATTTCCATAGGTCCAGTAATAACTTTACGGAAAAATTTAGAAATAATTAAACAAGTAATAGCTAATACTACAACAAATTCAGATTAATACGAAAAATAATAGTATTTTAAAATTACTAATTAAATAGAATAATAAATATTTATATTATATTTTACAATTAGTTATGTAACATATTTTTATATATACATATATATGAAACATTGAATTTAGTCTACGTATAAAACAGCTGTTTTGAACAATTGGTTTTAAAATTTTTGAAGTTTATTATTTTGTATATCTGATGATGAAAGTTAAATACTACTGAAACAGTGTTCAGTGGAAAAAATAAATAAAGAAATATATTCTTATTCAAAAAGTTTTATTAATAATAATAACAATATAAAAATGTATATTAGAATAATTTATCAAATATGAATGTAAGTCTAATATTGTAGTAAATTTAACACCACTATTTTGCTAGCGCAGATATTTTGTTTGTTGCCTTTGTTTGATGCAGCCTTACTAACCGCCATATACTGCAATACATGATTGGTTTAATTTCCGGCTGAAATTGTAATAAAAATATGTACATTTTAATGGAAATAAAAATATTATCTGTCTATTTTAGGCGCATAGTGTGAACGCACAGAATACGTATCACAGAAAAATTCTAAAATTGTTTAAATAAAACGTTTATAGTAACGAAATTAAAAGGCTTCTGTTACGCTCTGTTAAACAGTATTCGTGTATTTGAAACTGGCAACTTACCAAGGTTGGAGAGAATGGTAATTACATATTCGATAGAGGAGTTAGGCTTTGTTTTTATCTAAGAGTAAGAATTCGCTGAATCTGCAAAAGGGAGCTAGCTTCAAAATATAAGTAAATTCTAGGGCGTAGGAAAACGGAACTTTTTCTTCAAACGAAACACATAACAGTGTGAGAAGAGTTTTGTTTTAAATTAATACCATCTTTTAAATTTACTTACACAACGTTTCTACTACTAAGGGTAGCCGCACACTGAAGCGACATATTGTTTCGCGACAGAACCGTTTTGGCGCATCGTGTTGCAAATCGTCGCTTCGCTGGAGAGATGCTTGCGACATTGGCTCACGACAAAACAATTTCTTGTCAGCTGTTTTGTACTGTAAAAGTGTGTGGTTCGTGGGGTCGTGACAGGCATTATTTTGCATCCATTGCAGTTTCAACTACACCCTACACATGTTTCCATTTTATACTCAATAGCAATTAATAATAATAATTTTAATAATATATACACAATATGCGAGAATCAGAACAAAAGGACAGTTCACGGACTTTCCACGTAGGACTAAGTAAGTGTAACATAATCTCTCCGCTTTGTGTGGCTTGAATCTATGGCATGCACAATTCAAAATGTTGTAAACTATTTTGTTGCGAAACGGAAACTGAAGGAGCTTCCTATGTGTTCGCTAGAGGCCTTGCGACACCCCCAGACAATTTCGCTTCAGAGAGCAGCCGTCCTAAAATAGCTGTGGTCACCTTCTGGAGTCCTGTAAGTTAAATTAATTTTATAAAAATGAAATTAAACTACGTCACATTTATTTTCTAAGAAGCGCAAACCATCAAAATAATAAATGTTCTTAAGAAACAACACCAAACTACAAAGCTAAACACAACTGTACAAATTATAAATACAAAACAATAAACGCTATTTACCCTGTAAGTCCAGAAATCACAACAACACTCTAGCACATTTGAATGTGAACTGACGGACTTTTGCAATCACAAAAAATATATAAATGCGACGTTTAGGTACCCAAACAATCGGCAGCCGATTCAGGCTAATTATATACTCTTCGTCATCGTCGTCGTCATACTCATCCTTTACGACTCTGGCTAGTAACCGTTCCAATCTTAATGGAAGTCATCCAATTTTCCCACACTCCTATTCTTCCTTGGATGTCCCCCTTGGGCTCTTCTTGAAAATCTAGTTGGGTCCATTCTCTGTACGTGTAACCGCCACTCCGTTTTATACTGGAAGATTTTCTTATTTAAGCTTTCAGCTATACCTTGCTGCATTCTATATATATATATATATATATATATATATATATATATATATATAATAGGGTTGCTACAACTAGTGCCGTCTCCCTTCCTTCAACCTGGCTTTCCAATTCTCCCGATGTTCCCATTGTCCTTCCTCAAGCCCTATACGTTGCATAGATTCTTCCACTTGGTCCCTCCAAGATCTTCTCGGTCTTCCCCTTTTTCTCCTTCCAAATGGACTCCATTCCGTCACTTTGTTGATCCACCTATTTTGGGCTTTCCTGACATGACCGTACCACACCAATCTATTTTTTTCGATGTAGTCAATTACACTTCTTTCCGCTTTCATTCTTCAACTGATCTCCTCGTTTGTTATTCGGTCTGCTCTCGTTATTCCACAGCACTTCCTCCAATATTCCATCTCTGTTGCAAGAATCTTTCTTTCATTCTTTTTTATAATAACCCATACTTCCGCTGCATAGAGTAAGCTCAATTCTAATATGACAATTTCTGACAAGGTCGCTCCTAGTTCAGTCCTTTAAGAACCTCAATATCGCTCCTTGTATTCTAGATACATCTTTGGCCTTTCTAGTACAAGTCTCACTACCATACAGTAGCTGAGGTATGGCCATTACATTATAGTATTTTAATTGCGTCTCTTTCCTTGTTTTCCTCTCCGTCCCTTCATCTTATAATTCAAGGGATTGTAGAGTGCGGATCAAATGGTTGTTGCTCATTACTGGAAAGTGATTATTATGTTAGAATAGTGCGGAATTCTAATAATACTAATTACTGACGATATTATTGCGCTTGGGAAATTTAACTAGAATTATTGTATGAGAGTACCTTGTTCATTTCAAATTATTTTTCAAACCTACCACAACAGACATGGTCATACACAACACATCTAACCATCCAACACAGCACAAACATGCCGCATTCAACTATATGGTCCATAGACTCACATCAATACCACAAAGTAAACAAGGTTATCTGGAAGAACTTAACACAATCAAATACATAGCGATAAAAAATGTATACACCCCCGAGCTAATAAACAAACTACACAGACACATCCTAAACAGAAACACCAAAACACAAAATACCAACAACACACAACCTAATAAATACATCACACTTACATACTACAACTCTAACACACACAAAATCGCAAACACAAAATAGGAAACACAACTATAAAATAGCTTACAGAACGAAAAATACCATCAAAAAACACATAAACGATACAAACACAGACACTGAGACATACAACAAAACAGGAGTATACAAATTAAACTGCAGTGGTTGCAAACATTTCTACATAGGCCAGACGGGAAGATCTTTTCCTTCAAGATTTTCAGAACACATAAAAGCTTTCTCTAATAACTACATACACTCCGCATTCGCCACGCACATACAGACTGAAAACCACAACTACACCAACATAGAAAGCAACCTGGAAATACTACACTACTTACCAAAAAGTAGGAAACTCAACACGCTTGAACAGTATGAAATATATAAACACCACACACTACAACCAAACAACAGACTAAGTGACCAACTACACCTCAAATCACATGTACTATTTGACACAATCATACAGAAACCAAACAATACTTTGAATCCAAGCGCCAACCCCCTTCCACCAACAACCCCCCCACACATACCACCAACCTGAAAAAATCCGTTACTACTGTTTTAAGACATTCTGTATTTAAACTTCGCAGAAGAAGGTGAATAGCACACCGAAACGTACGAGCACATTAAGAAACGTAAGTTTCAACTACAAGGAAAGTTACAATTTGTCACTAAAATTATTTTTGAACAAATTAAAGTTGGTAACTAGTGACATCATTGTTGTCTGTGTTTTGTTTCCACTGTACCATACGACGATCTGTGAGACCATCGTAACAATATGTAAACTTATAATTCTGCGTTAACATTAGCTACTTACTGATATCGTACTTCCTAATCACATTGTCGTTTTCTCCAAATCGTTAATCTCACACACTTCTTATTGCGTACAAAATTTACTATTTTTGTAGGAAAAGTTGTATGCGATTGTTTGTTTGCAATAAACGTATACGATAAAATAAAACAACGGACAACGCTCTAACGGTCAGACAAATGACACCTACACCTACAGTGGATATACAACATAACAACAGGGTCAAACAATTCACAATATTAATACGTTGATCGCAGATACGCTGTTTAGCCTCTAGTCGTGACAGCATGAACTGTTGAAAAATGAATTGTTTTTAAAGCAGCTTTTTACCGGGTTTTTTCTGTTTTAAAATTATTTATCAATAGGAATTAATTTATCTTTACTTTTAATGGCACAAGCTGCTTCAAAAACGTACCATCATCATCATCATCTTCACGACACGGCATCGGCAAGTTGCTGCCTGGTCCGCCTTCAAGGACCTCCAGCCATCTCTTCCTGTGTCTAGCCACACACCTGCGTCCTATAGGTTCGTATTTCCAGACTTGTTTGGCCAGTCTGGAATTTGGCAATTTTTCTAAGTGTTGTTTCCACCGTTGTTTGTAATCTTTCAATTTTTCATTCAAGTTAAATAGTTGTAACTTTTCTCTTATGACCTCAGTCTTTATACGGTCATGTTAGAAGACCTTTCAACTACTCGTAAGAACGCCACTCCCGAGGCATGTAATTTACTTGCTTCATGGTTGTTGTCCATAATTTACACCCACAGAACAGTACTGTGGGACTGTCACAATTTTGTAAAACTTTAATTTTGTATCTCGACGTACCTCGTTTCTAAAAATGCGGTTGATTGTCCCACAGATCGTCTGGAACTTACCTAAGTTAATATCAATATCATAATTTCTATCATACCCAGTATCATTTTCCAAATAATCAAAATGGCTTACCTGTTATAAAATTCGACCATTAATAATTATATTTGTTCTTATTGGTTTATTGTAATTACCTTCGTTTTTATAGTAGAGATTTTCAGAGTACATATATGTTAAAAACATATATTGTGCAATATAACTTTTAAGTTGCATAACTATCCAGTCGCAATACTTAATGTCCTTGAAATAGGTTTTCCAATTGGAGGGCGGGTCCTTGCAAAAGACCACAGCCGCCCTTTGTAGCGGCGAGACAGGTGTAAATTTACCCGCAGAACCAAGTATCTCCTCATACTAATTAAACCCTTATATTAAATTGTAATTGTATGTAGTAATTCTGAGGCGAATGGCTATGAATCTTTGTGGAAAATCAGGAACTAGGAAACGTTGATCAATTAAGGTAGTAAAAAAAGTCTGCTACAAAAGACACCTAATGCATCAAAGTAATCAGACCCTGGATTATATTTATAAAGAAAATTTTCCTGTTGATCAGCAATATCACCTTAAATTTAAGGAAGACTTTGGTAAAACATTATACAGTATTTAAACCTCACCTCTGGTCTATGTGGGTCCTAAGAAGAATGAACATGAGCACTAAGAAAAATGATGTTCCTTCTTTTGGAAGACTGGAAGTTACAAATTTCTTTAGTTGGGAGCTACAGGTGTATTGTTGGAGAAAGACAATGTGGCTACACAAGGGTGCCGAATGAAGAGATCTTAAGAAGGCTGGCCGAACAGTGATTAAGCCTGAATGGGTTTGGCAAGGAAAGAAGGGTGGATAGGACATATCGTGACAAGAAACCACCTGCTGTATGATGTCGTTATGAGAACGTTGGAAGGGCTTGGACGAGAAGAGAATAGAGAAAAGAAAATACTAGGAATTGAAAGAAGAAGCCAATAATAGGGGAATGTCGTAAATCGAAATTAAAGCTCAAATTAGAACGAGCGTTTAACACTAAAGAACATACTGTTGTAAGGTGCAGAAAGTTGGCTAATGATTACTTGGGATAAAATTAAAATCCAGGCAGCTGGAACGGGAGAGGTATAAAGGTCGTGTAGATACCTACTCAAGGCTGGATGGCAAACTAGGTAATCAGAACGAGGATACTGTAATCGAAACACTAGTTGATACGGTATGGGAACAATTGGCAAAACGAGGGTAAACCGACAGACAGACAGACAGATAGACACGATGTACAGGGCGTCTTACGTCCTTGTTTACGTGCTTTGTCCGAGCCAGAGGCCGATGAACGGTATTGCTCGGCACAAGGACTTAGAGTGCGGTCCGCCAATAAACGTTTGTCGTGTATGAGGAGAGTTCGGAAGTTTTGTTTCAGCGCATTTCCATGCGGGAGATGCGATTCCGTAGCTCACTAAGACATCACCCGCGGGAGTATAGTCGATAGGCTCGACTGCCCGTAACCGAGTCGGCTGTAACGATGGGTTGCGGATGGCTCCCGCATATATGCATTTGGCGGTTTTTCATACCCTAGGTTTCAGGCCAGCCAATACGACTGTAGGGAGTAAAAAACTGTCTTCCTGACTACCCTGGTAGACGCTGGCAATGCACCGCTAAAGGTGGCTGCTTGTTTGCGCCAGGAAGGATTGACGGATTCTCAGGACGGTGGTGGACGGTTCTGTGGAGCTCTTGAGAAGTTTGAGGGAGGATCGTCTAGAAACGTCCGAGGGCGTCTGACGCTCACTGGAGGGCGATCTGTTTTCCATACCGTCCAGTTGACGGAGGTGCTGGAATTAACCGGTTTTTGCGACAAAAAAAGAGGACATCCCGTAGATCAAAAACCAAAGATTCTTTTACCTACAGAAAGATGATCGGAAATAACGTTAGGTAAATGAATTCCGTTGGGTGTTTGGGTGAAAATAAATGGAGATACAAAATTGTATCGACTGAAAGGGGGAAGCGGCCCAAGTATACAGAAACGCCATTATACTTGTGAATAAAGAATGTAATTACGCGAGTTGAGGAGAATGTGAAAGTCTAATCAGCGTACAACTCTTCACACAGAAGACACAGACACGTGAGGCTACAAAGAGTGAAATCGTTCCAAAAAACAAAACTGCTACAGAGATAATTTTTACAATAAAAAAACATCAACACCTTCGCTACTCCATTAAACCGTAAACAGCGTTCACAGACATAAATATAAAATTCGATATTTGAAATGAAAGTGTTCGGAAATAATCAAAGTATTTTTCTGTATACAACTTACTACGGAACTTCACATTTCTTTGCTTCAAAAAAATAAATATACCAGTTTAATGCGTATGCACTTAACAAACAAAACTCTGTTTATATTAACCGATATATTATAACACGTGCGCGGGCACATACACACATATACACACTCACATATAGAGAGTAAACAAACTGATTATATACAATTAATTACTATAATAATGCTACGACTGGCTTAGTGATCGTCGAGTGGTACAGTGGAAAACAAAATACAACACACCAATGAAATTACCAATTACCAGATTTAATTATAACAATTATTAATTTATAGTATAAAAAATACTCAATCAACAACTCAAGTAAAAATTTTCCACATGCAACAATAATGTCAACTATAAAGAATTCCGCACTAATTATATCACAACAACACTTCGCTACAAACACTCGATCCGTGCTGAAGAAATCGCTCAACACTACTAAACTGACAAGCCGACTGCTATGGCTTTTTATTGGTAGCGTACGTCTTCTAGAAATCTTTCATCCTCAATGTGCACGCCACTTAATGCGTATTCAGGTATTCTGGAACGTACTTGAACGCTGCCTTGACTGATGCAACACCCGCTACACTAGGCGGGAGACGGGTCGAGGACGCTCTTGGCTATTCTAAATGGTTCCATTCGTTTAAATATGTTCTACTTCATTATGCTCTGGAACAATTTTTGTGCCTAATACAAGCATACTTCTAAAATTGTCATTTGTTATAGCAGACAATGAAGGGTCTCCATCAACCCGGTGAAGAGCACAGCTGTAGTCTTCTCCAGGCGCAGAAGGCTCCCCGACACCACTGCCCTGGTCTCGAGGTGTCAAGTACCTCGGGCTTCATATGGATCTTGGTCTCACCTAGAAGACGCATTCCGAACAAGTAGCATGCAAAAGCACCCGTCATCTAAATCAACTCTGCTCTTTGCTCTGCAGCAATGCAACGTCCCGCCATCGAGGCAAACTTTACGTTACCACGCGTGTGGTACCGATGTTTACCTACTCGATCCCAGCGTGGGGCTACTTGCCAAAGACCCGTAAGCAACACATATAATCTCTCATGGAAAGAAGGAAGAAGAAAGTTGTTATATAAGGGAAGGCCCAGGGACCTAGCTACAACCCTTGGCCCCCATGAGCATGAAGTCAAAAACACTTTATAACGCTTACTAGGTGCCCTACGACGTTATGGTCGGTACCCCTTGGAATATGAGACGTGCAGCTCTACTCCTCCGTCGGGTTCGGGTTCACGTGACGGGCGGACCCGCATCCTGGGACCCCCGACCTACCGAGGAGCCAGTTTAGAACCACCGTCCCGAAGGACGAAGAACCTCTCACTGACAAAGGGGCGAACCCATAGCAAGTTATGGTGTCTACCAGCGGCGGCGGCGATAGGCCAGCCTTCCAGGTTGTGCACATCTGGGGGCCTTGGTGGATCCCATCTGTGTTGCGCAAATGCGCCCTCCTTTATCCGCACGTCCCTCAATAATGTGCTCAGATATTTACCGTGCCTAGACCAAGGTCTTTAACCGATTACCCGACCACACTACGTATAACACCAGGCTCTAGAAACTCGCATGGGACGCATACAAAAACTCAACTCCACTAGGATGACCTAATTAGCCGCGCCCACTGACTTGTTGTTCCCAATCTTTAATTATTCCCCTCTAAGGTTCATCCTCTCCCTGCTTTGCCGTGCTCTTCCTATCGACCTCAACCATGTCGCAAGCAATCTCATCGCTGTATCATCCTCGATAATCATTCTGAGATCCAGCCTAAATACGATATCCATCAATTGTTCTCTAAACTGGTGTCGACTATCTGCTATCTCATCACAGTCATACAGCACGTGCTGCTCTGGCGTGTCAACAACTTGACATCGTCTACAGAGATCACTATCCCTCAAAACAAACCTCTTTAAATAAGCGCCAAAGTTTCCATGCCCTGTCAGATATTGCACACTATAGTAGAAGAAGGAGATGAGTGCGTCGACCTGTATCCGCTCTATCCCGACTTTCTTGCCGCCTCCTCATATATGTTCTCCTAATTTCGTTCCTATTTCCAACCCCTGTCATTCTTAGTGTATACAGGTCTTTTCTTCCTAAAGCTTTAAGGCCTATCGACATAATATTAGGCACCACTTGTAGCGCATCTCTACTCGTCGTTCTATACCCTTTACAGACTGTGAGCAGCATCGTAGGTTGAGCTCGCAAAAGGATATCGGCATATGTTTCCTTACGCTAGCCCAGACAGGAGCCCCATATGGCAACATAGCTTCTCCGACTCCTGTATACAAAGTTCTCAACTTCTTATAGCCGAGACCACAGTTTGCCTGTGCCCCTCTTCGAATCATATAGAGTAACTGATGTTTCTGCTGGGGCTGCAAAGCTCATTAACTAACTTCCAATGTTACTATCTGCAATACCTCAGGTGTCCGTTCTCCGAACCCCACTATACGCACTCTTTAAAGAATGTTCTACCTACACTGTACCCGTTTCTAGGGCAACCCCCTAATCCATCGGCACCCTCGATCAGAACTTGCAAATCCCCCGGTAAGTTTCGCACAAGTCCTTGGCGAATGCTCATCGTGAATTAAAGAATGTCCAGTGGCGTAGCGTGGGTATATAACAGCTGTTACTGGTTGCCGTTCGGCCTAACACGTAGGCAGAAAGTTAATTATTTGTACCTTATCTTAGAGTTATATTTTTAGTCTACTTTATTGAAGCTCGATTCTCTAGAAAAAGGTTTATAAAAGAGTCATAAAATTTAATCATTTTCTTTAGGTTTTGTAAAAGAGATATTTTAATTGAGATACGGGGTAGTCCAGATAGTCTGTTTCGGGAAGTATGTATTCACCGGACCGGAGGACTAAAAAATGACCGTTTTGCAGAAGCACTTGTAACAGGAATTGTAAGTAACAAGGCGCAGAGTTTTGTAATTTCCTATAATGCTTTAATTAGTCTATTGGCACGTAATTAAACATTTAAATCACATATCGACTTGTCTCTAAATTGTCACAAACGTCTACATACAAAAGACTATTTTTCAAACGGCCCATATTAAAGATTCTACCTTAGTTTTACAAGAACGCTTGAAATACTTTGTTTAGAAATTGTTTGTTTTTAAATTGCCGTGTTTTTTTGCAATCTAGTATTCTTAGATATTCTAGTTTATTAATATCAAAAATTTCAAAAGTAATTTGGCCCTTCAGAATGGCCCTTCAGAGCGGCAACACATCGGGCGGACGAACGTGTCTGCTTCACTAGTATGCACAGTGACAACTACTACAAGGTCAATGACCTCCCGTAGTCGAACGTCTCCGACGTCTGATCCGGCAACACAACATTAAAGTGACAATGATAAAGATATTACTACGTTTTTCTTCCAGTTTCCTTACTAATATAATTCACATTTCAAATTAATCGATAACTAAAGTATTTGCTCTTTGGTATAATTAATATTATTTTCTTTCATTTCCTGTACTGTTGCCGCAACAGCGGTTACATGGACGCAACGCTACTGACAATGTCTAATTGAAACCCTACAGCTGGTAGCAGGCCACAGTTAAAAGTCATCAGTCATCATTGTCCCCGTGGCGGGAGCTAACCTGAAGCGAGCGACGGGAAACGTGCTTGTATCTATACTGTATGTCTAGATATGGATCATGAAGGCTTTATGTAGAAGGAAAACAGTTCAGTGAAGAAAAATTTGAGTATCTGTGAAATCACCGAATCCTCACGTTAATCTTTAGCTTTTGTATGTAAGTACAACGACATGGAATCAAATTGGGGGGGGGGCATAGGAATCAGAAGTAAGTGGAGTGCGGTTTTAAATGGCAGTAAAACATAAGCAAATAAAATATCGGTATGGAGAACCATACATGAATTCCATATTCTCCGATTTATATTTAAAATCATTTTCGAAATGAAATATTTCCATAGAAACTATTTCTTTCTACTTCTTTCTTCAGCCTTAACCACAGTACTGTGGTCGCTAACGTATACCACCCCACGTTAGCGCACTCGATTTTCACTGAAGATGGCAGTCGATGGCACTGCCAAAACGTCTGGTTTTGCAGAAAATATTGGACCACGGCCAAACAACCCTGGAAGGAATTTTAACAACAAACTACTTCTTTGTTGCTGATAACGTAGTATAAATATAAAAAATTTTACACTCCCCCTTCAACTATTATTTTCATTTATAAAAATTACCCCCTCCAACTTCAACTACCTTTTCATTTACATTGTATTTTATCTACCTTTCTATTGTGTATTATTATGACCTTCTTTTCAGGACACTATCAAAATGAAGTACTTTACTCTTGTTACAAAATAAACGTTGCAGGTAAACTACCCCTTCCCCTAATTGATTTTCACCAAAATCAACAGGCCTTGAGTCCTCTACAAATCAGGCATATATGCAAAAAATTGTTTGATTCTGTTTGAATTTGCGGCAGTTATCGTTCGCCAAAATAATGCTACACCAGACACACGGACACACACACACACACACACACACACACACACACACACACACAGACTTTTAGGAAAATTACTTTTCTTCATGTTTTGAGAGTAGTACAATCAGAATCAGCCCTTATCTCGAACACGATTTTTTTCGCCATCACCATACTTCCATTTCCTTATAAAACCGTGGAAGTAAAAGATAGAAGGAAGGTACATAAAGAGTTAAGTTTCGAAATGCGGTTGCAGTGAAATGCTTAAATTGAAATTGATCGATAAAGTAAGAAACGATGAACAGAACGGGCGAGGAAATAATAGTGCTGAAAGCAATAATATGAAATAAGAAAGACATCATGATTGAGGGTGTATATTACGTAGAAACTGTCTTCGAATAAAGATCATAGAGTCGACAAGCGACAGCGACAGCAGTCGACAACCCTGCGACCGCGGACGCAAGTGGGCCCGTCGATAAGGTTAGACGCGCCCGCGAAACAATTTGTAATTTTATTTTATTTTGAACGAAGGAATGCAACCGCATTGTACCTGCTTCGAACTTTTTTATTATAAAATAGTATAAAAGCCGTTTCAAATTTTACTTTTTTCTAATACAATAATTACTGTTAGTTTTTTCAAGAAAAGGAACTGAAAGTTTTAAATATCACTATAATATTGATGACTCGGAACACTAAGTTTTTTATAAGTAAAAACGTAAAGTTTTACCTTACAGCCTAAACCGGCTTTCACCTATAGAAGGCTTCATCAGAGGCTGTCGTTAGTAGCGCTGTTCGTCTTGTTGTTGGTGACGAGATAGTTTTTTGAAAGATCGAAGCTGTGTGTGTGTGGTGAGATGTGTTCAAATAATGCGTGCGATTTGAATTGTGTCTGTTCGTTTAGGATGTCGTTTTTATTTGTTTTTGTGTGTTTGTATATTTCTAATTGTTCTAGAGTGTCTAGTTTTCGGCCTTTTGTGTGTACGTGTATTATGTTCATGTTATTGTCTTGTTTTTATATGTGTGGTTTGCTTCAATGAGGTGGTTTGCGAGGGTAGATTCTGTAGTGGTGTGGAGTGCTTTTGTGTGTTCAATGTATCTCTGTTTGAAGCTACGTCCTGTCTGGCCTATGTAGAATTTATTGCAATTTGAACAATTTAGCTTATATACACCGGGTAGATCGAATTTGTTTTGTGCTTTGGGCATGCGTTTTGATAGTGTGTGTTCTGTTTTGTTAGTAGTTTTCAAAGCGATTCTACATAGGCCAGACAGGACGTAGCTTCAAACAGAGATACATTGAACACACAAAAGCACTCCACACCACTACAGAATCTACCTTCGCAAACCACCTCATTGAAGCAAACCACACATATAAAAACATCGACAATAACATGAACATACTACACGTACACACAAAAGGCCGAAAACTAGACACTCTAGAACAATTAGAAATATACAAACACACAAAAACAAATAAAAACGACATCCTAAACGAACAGACACAATTCAAATCGCACGCATTATTCGAACACATCTCACCACACACACACAGCTTCGATCTTTCGAAAAACTATCTCATCACCAACAACAAGACGAACAGCGCTACTAACGACAGCCTCTGATGAAGCCTTCTATAGGTGAAAGCCGGTTTAGGCTGTAAGGTAAAACTTTACGTTTTTACTTATAAAAAACTTAGTGTTCCGAGTCGTCAATATTATAGTGATATTTAGTTAAGTAACGGACACGTCAAGGACAACGAAATCCAAGAACTGAAAGTTTTATTTGTGTTTTAAATGTGTTTTTTTTTTAGTTTCATATTTCTGTGCTCTTTATAAAAATAAATAGGGTTTGTGGTAAGTTTTTTAATTTATTTTTATTAAAATGAGTTCCTGTTTAATCATTTTTTTCGTTTAAAGTTATGTTAGTTTTAACGTGCGTGTGAGTGATGACAAAGTGTTGGCGATCTACTCCTAATGTGAAAAATATTCACAAATTTATATGACAAAAAACTGCAAAGCTTTTTTCGATTTGGTGTTCCACGTCGCTAAATTTTGTAATATTCTACGACAGTTAATGTTTGTAACGTCCGCACCTCTTCATCCATTGTAGTGGTGGGGAGAGGTGCGCCCATCAAACTGGTTGTCAGTTATATATGCGCCCCCAGGTTGCCTATGGCTGTCATAGAAGGAGAGGTGGAAGCAAGAGAGGACAGGGCAGAAGTACCATTGGTCTGCTTTATGACGTCAGAAAACACAAGCAGCTATGTACGCACTTTAAAAAATCTCTATGGAGAACCATACATGACTTCCATGTTCTAATTAATTATAAAATTATTTTTAATATGTACACTCAGAACGAAAGTAAATATACCAGCATGCTTTTGGTAAAATTGCTGACAAAGATAATAAAAATACGAATTGGACTTAATTATTAATATTTAAAAAATAAAGAATTAATTTGATTAAATTATCTTTTATTCAAACAACGCAAAAGGACGTGAATACCGGCCGGCGTTTGTAATCTGTGAATTTCTGAAAACGAAAAATTATTTTGTTCGCGTATCCATGGTGACATAGATCAATTGTTAACATTTTATTACCATAAGGCCAACATGCTAGTTGTAGCATCTTTCAAATAATTAATGCTTGATGCCTTTACTTGGTGAAAATCCATTGTAAATTACAGTAAAAAATAAAACCATAAAATAGTTTTAGTTCTAAAACTATTTTATGGTTTTATTTTTTACTATAATTTATAATTAACATTTTATTGACATTTTTTAAGTTTTTTGTCGAATAAATTTATAACAATAATACAAAATATTACCCCTTCCCTCTTAAGCTACCCTTTTCATTTATAGATACTTCATCTTCTATTCTACAGTGGATTATTATGATTTTCTTTTCAGGATACTTTATTTATCAAAATTACGTACTCTACTCTTGTTAAAACGTAAAACGTTACAGGTAAACTACCCCTTCCTTTTAACCGATCTTCATCAAAATCAATAGGCCTTGAGTCCTCTACAACTGGGGCAAATATGCAAACCATTATTTGATTCTGTTTGAATTTGAGGCAGTTATCGTTCGCAATAAAAACATTCTACACACAGAGACACAGACACTTTTCGGTAAACGACTTTTCTTCATGTTTTGAGGGTAGTATAATCAGAATCAGAGCTTATCTCGAACACGATTTTTTTCACAATCACCATACTTTTATTTCTTTCCGGAACATGGATCTAAAGCAATAGAACAGTGGAAACAAGTTTATGCATTATATGAAATTAGCGCAACGTTTTAAACCTCAAAACAGGTTTATTGTTGTTTTCTATTGTGTCTGTATTTTATATTTTTTAAATGCACACACAATAGTCAGATTTGCATGCATAAATAACAGCAGAACAAAACATATCCCAATAATAAACAGTACTCTACAATACATGAATTGTTTGATGCATTCCTATGTTTTAAATATAGTGTTTTGTTTTGGTTATCAACTTGTTGTTGGGTGTATTATTTGTGTATTTACTGTCAATTGCACATCAAGTTTGGTCCATTATTGTTCGCTATATTTTTTTACATTAACAATTTTCTTTAATAATAAAATATCAACTAGTGGAATAAATCAGCAAGTTTAAACAATGGAGAAAATACATACAGAAATATTTATAGAAATATTTATTCATTCTGAAAGCACAGGAATATGTGTTCTATACAGCTTAAAATAGTACAGAATAAAGCTGTTTAGGAACGTTAAAAGACATTATGAGAAAAACAATTTTTAAAATCAATAGAAAACAATTTTGCTAAAAATAAGTGGAGGGACTTTTAGCAAACTTTAAAAGAAACTTAAATATACATCACAACTACAAGAACACGCTTAAAGAAATAAAAAGTTTATTTGATATTGCTATGACGCTGTCACGGATCGTCGTATGGTACAGTGGAAACAAAATACAGACACCAATGAAGTCGCTAAATACCTGTTTTAATTTGTCACAAATAACAATTTGTAATCAACAAGGTACTTCCATAAAATAAAACAAGTTAAATTTATCCACACGCAATAATAATGTCAACTGTTAGAGTTCCACACTAATTATAGCAGAATAATCACCGTCCACTAATCCGCAACCATCACTTGATCCGCACGCTACAATATCGCCAGGCGGTACTGACTAACTAAGGCGGTAGCTGTTGCTTATATAGGTTCCGCAGATGTTCCAGAATAATTTTTCATACTTCTGGTCGCGTACCAACATAATTTGCGAAGTTACAAGAGCTCGAACAGTGTATATGCCTTGACTAGCATCTGCTCGACTAGCAGAAAAACGTTTAGACCTTTTACGAAGCTGCACCTCCCGGCTTTTCGAAAGCCTTACGTAATTTTCGTAGCAGGATTAAATAATCCCGGAAACCTAAAAGCTACTGACTTCGTATTTTGAGAAATTACTAATTACCAAGTCTTGTAGAAACCGTTTTACGTCAAAAACCTAAATATAAACAACCAATCTTTTTTTGCTTTAAATCTAAGTTTTAAATATTTTGGTTTTAGTTTCTGCTGTAATTATTCGATTAAAATAAACTTTAAACGAATCTTTATTCATATACAATTTTTATCCGTGCAAATACTTTAACGATACGCACAGTTTACTCTCAACACTGAGCTGCGGCAGCAGCGCAGACGTCCTCACCAGCTGCGTTTCAAATTAACATTCATCTCTGATCACGCGCTGGTAACATGTTGGGGGCAGCCGGCCAACATTCCCAATGCAGACTGTGGTGTGGCTTGCATTAGCGGCCGCGGAGCAGGCAATCGATTACTTACGTAACCGATGGAATAATCGATGTCGTACATAATCATGTCTGTGTGCACATTCTTTATCACGGCCGCCAGTGATACACGTATCACAGAAACAAAGAAACATTCAAAGGTATCAGCGGTATTTAAATTACTTCGTTTAAATAATTTTTCGTATGCGTACACAGTTCTTTGTCTTTAGAACTTCACTCACATGTCGCCCGGCGCGTACCACATTACAGTTGAGTCTCTCGTATTCTGAGAAAAAATGGTGTTTACAATCTATTTTTATTTATTCATCTATCTCGTTGCCTTTAGTGAGCAATGTTCAATGTGATCAGGTTTCAAAATGGCATCACGCTTTCTATTGGAATTTGTATGGAACTGGCGCCAAGCTGAATCTGCTAAAGAAAGCGCTCTGTACATTTATACCATACTGAGCATGCAAAACCTGAGCATATTAAAATTTATTACTCTATCTACAAGAAAAACCTCATACGGTAATGTAAGAGAGTGCAGTCGACTTCCCTATATGCCCCTGATGGCAAAGTGTTACTTGTAAAGAAATAATTGGCATTTCTTATACTATTTTTTAATCTTCATTTGTTTTCTCTTAATTTGTTATCTTTTCACCATCACTCGCTTTCTCTCTTTCTCTCTAATAGTAACATTTTCCATTCTTATCCATTATACAATTTGGAAGCTTTCTTCTTCTTCTTCTTCTTCTTCTTCTTCTTCTTCTTCTTCTTCTTCTTCTTCTTCTTCTTCTTCTTCTTCTTCTTCTTCTTCTTCTTCTTCTTCTTGTATTCTGAAATAGATGTAAACACCTGTTCCGGCTTCAGATGGCTTATAAACATTGTGAATTTTAATAGCAATTAACAAATATTTTTAGTTGAATTAAAAAGCAGACAATTGTTTACTGGGCCTTTCTGCATTACGACTACCCGTTGGAGAAAAAAATATATGCGGCCTTTGGTACAGAGCCCTTTCCCATGCGAAGAACATCTTGTCTCATCAACTTTTCAAAGCTTACTTAAGCTTACTCCGTATATCGCATTACGAGCAATATCTTTACATCCGGCGCACCCTGTTACCACTGACGAGGCTCTGACGACCGAGTATTGGCGGTAAAAGCATAGTTCATAGTAGAGAATTGTAGGAAATGACATTTTTTTTCCGGAGTTGCAACTGATTGGTGCAAGAGCACGTCCGAAAGACTAGGCTGAGCCATAATATCAGTCAGCTGAATCAACTCCATGTAGGCTTGGGTGCGCAGGGAGCATCCCCTCCAGGACCAAGCTATGGGTGCTGTAGCCCAATAACCTGCACACTCGAGACCACACTTATTTGAAGACAGCAGAGAGAAAGCCGAACGGAAATCTTTGGAAGTGGCAACTCCGTCGAGGACGGAGGGTAGAAGAGGATGCGACTAAGATCTAAGCGTGAAAATCCTTTGACCATTCTTTAGAAACACATTTCTGCAGCAGTGATACCGCCTTTTGTAGAGATCGTGGCTGCACCGTACAAACAATTTAATTTTATTTTCTGGTCTGACATTCAAAGTTGGATCAGAATTTACTCAATTTCTTTCCCGCATCTTTATTATCTTCTAAATAATAATAATGGCTCCCATGTGTACCACCGTAGTAGCTTAGGAGTAGGCAGGGTACGTCTTTTGCAAGCCGTACGGCATACAAGGAAGGCAGTGTGGCTAGCACTACGCTTCAGCCGCCCATTATTATCCCCAGGATGTTATCCCAGGCTGACTCGACCAGGGGGCTGAAAAACACACCTTTATTTTATAGTGCGGGAACGGGAATCGAACCCGGGACCTCTAGATAAGTAGCCAGGTGCCATACCCACTGGTCTACTGAGCTTTCTAAATACCTTAAGTATATAGAAATACCAAAGTATGTAGACAAGGCTGCAAGGTGAACAACGTATTAACAATGAAGGACGTATACTGTTCAAAAGGAAATATGTTTTATAGTTACAGAGAGCACCAAGCAGTATTGTGATTCCGCTTCCAATCACTGAATGATTTGCAGCTCACCAAACGTTCTGATGCTTGTGAGAGGAGGAGAAGAAGAAGAAGAAGAAGAAGAAGAAGAAGAAGAAGAAGAAAAAGAACCATTACCAGAACCAGAACTGGAACCGAAACCGGAACCGGAAACGGAAACGGAACCGGAACAGGAACAGGAACAGGAACAGGGACCAGAACATGAACATGAACATGGGCAAGGACAAGAACAAGAACAAGAACAAGAACAAGAACAAGAACAAGAACAAGAACAAGAACAAGAACAAGAACAAGAACAAGAACAAGAACAAGAACAAGAACAAGAACAAGAACAAGAACAAGAACAAGAACAAGAACAAGAACAAGAACAAGAACAAGAACAAGAACAAGAACAAGAACAAGGACACGAAGAAGAACAAGAACAAGGATAAGAACAAGAACAAGGACAAGAGCAAGAACAAGAGCAAGGGCAAGGGCGAGCCGAAGAAGAAGAAGAAGAAGAAGAAGAAGAAGAAGAAGAAGAAGAAGAAGAAGAAGAAGAAGAAGAAGAAGAAGAAGAACAACAACAACAACAACAACAACAACGAGACACATAAAATAGTCTACTTGTGATAATGTTTAGGACCTAAATCTTTATATTTACTGTGATTTTATTTCTTCACTTGTTGCAATATTTATTCAAATTTCAAACTTCTACGCTTTTAGTAAGTTTAGAATAATGAAAATATTGGGTACGTAGTTATTAAGATGTTAACATAAAATGATGCACTGCAAAAGCAAAGGCTTACTAGACAAGTATTACTGTGTGTCAAGTGCTTTGTAAACCGGGTACAGTGTAGGCCCAGTAGGTAAATACGTTTGAATAGAACGCCACTTGAGGCAGAAGAATGTGAGCCAATTGTAGAGACGGGAAAAATACCCTACAGCACATTGTTTGCTGAGCTGCTTGAAGCGGATCGAAAGCTCAGACTTCCGAAGACGGTGCGTAGATCTTCTTAACCTACAAACAATTATACGTCAGAAATATATTTTTATCAGCGACTTTTTACGTTGATAAACGTATTGTCCAACTACGCAACTAATATTTGTCTGTCTGTTTACGTACATTGTTATCTATCGTGTCACGAACAGTACCGGAAATCAATTCACATTGACTTGAAGCGTTCAAATTTGCTATATCCGGGCTGTTAGGACGTGGTCGAAAGTTGTTAACGACATACGTTTCGGTCCCACCGTCGCAGGCCATCTTAAGTGTCGGAGATAGTTTAGCAGTTATCCGTATTAGTTTGGCCCATCATCATCATCATCGTCTTTAGACGTGGCTCTACAACCCTTGGTGGGTCTTGGCCTGCTCCAAGAGTCGAGTCCATTCTTCCCTATTCCGTGGCCTGGTTTTCCCGTTTCTTCTGTTCAGCTTTCTGAGGTCCTCCTCTATCTGGTTTTTCCTCGAATCTACTTCGGGGTCTTCTTCTTTTTGTACCGTCCATTGGTTTCTGGTAGAAAATATGTTTCGAAGGCTGTCCTTCCTCCATTCTCTCCACGCGTCCAACCCACCTTAGCCTGTATATTTTGTTAATCTTGTTATTTGATTTAGCAGTCTCTGTTACTCCAACGTCGTCCTGCTAATACGCTAAACTGCTAAATGTCATGTTCTAGGCGAGGCCTTTCAGTGTTTCCACACGACTGTCGTGGTTTAGGAATTGAAAATGGTGGAAACACTGAAAGGCCTCGTCTAGAACATGACATTTAGCAGTTTATCAGATAATCACGACGAAGTTGGAGCTCTATATTTTGAATAGCCTGACTATAAAGATGGTATAGTTGTTAATTATAGCACCTGCGCCATATTCCATTTTCTTTTACTCCTCTAAATATTGTTTTTAGAATCCGTTTTTCACAGCAACCTAGAATTTTCTCGCTATTTTTTGTCATTGTCCAGGTTTCTGAAGCATATGTCAGCACTAGCCTGATACGTGGTTTGTAAATTTTGCATTTCGCGCTTCTTGAGATGAAGCTAGATGCCAGGTGCTTTTTAATCAATAATATGTTTTATTTGCGAGATATATCCTTATTCTTATTTCAGTGTTCGTTTCGTTAGTTTTGTTTATCTGCTAGTCAAGATATATGAACTCTTTTACTGCCTCTATACTTTTTGTGCCTATTTCAAGGTTTTTAAGGGTTGGTTTAATGGTAATTTGTTGGCAGCATACATATATTTTGTTTTCTCAAGTTTATCTGCAGTCCAATTTTACTTGAGGCTTCCTCTAATGCTGTACAAGCATTAATGAGATCTCGTTATAGTCTGGCCTATTGGTATACTATTACTATAGGCTACCTCAGTACTAGGGTAATTGATGAATAACTGCCAAACTATCTCAAAATCTGAACGTGGCCTCCGATTGTGGGACCGAAACGTTTGTCTTTAACAACTTTCTACCACGTACTAGCAGCCCGGTTATAGGCAATCTGAAGGTGGCCTACGATTGTGGGACCGAAACGTTTGCCTTTAACAACTTCCTACCACGTACTAGCAGCCCGGTTATAGGCAATCTGAAGGTGGCCTTCGATTGTGGGACCGAAACGTTTGTCTTTAACAACTTTCTACCACGTACTAGCAGCACGGTTATAGGCAATCTGAAGGTTGCCTCCGATTGTGGGACCGTAACGTTTGCTTTTAACAACTTTCTACCACGTACTAGCAGCCCGGTTATAGGCAATCTGAAGGTGGCCTCCGATTGTGGGACCGAAACGTTTGCCTTTAACAACTTTCTACCACGTACTAGCAGCCCGGTTATAGGTAATCTGAAGATGGCCTCCGATTGTGGGACCGTAACGTTTGCCTTTAACAACTTTCTACCACGTACTAGCAGCCCGGTTATAAGCAATCTGAAGGTGGCCTCCGATTGTGGGACCGTAACGTTTGCCTTTAACAACTTTCTACCACGTACTAGCAGCCCGGTTATAGGCAATCTGAAGGTGGCCTCCGATTGTGGGACCGTAAGGTTTGCCTTTAACAAATTTCTACCACGTACTAGCAGCCCGGTTATAGGCAATCTGAAGGTGGCCTACGATTATGGGACCGAAACGTTTGCCTTTAACAACTGTCTACCACGTAATAGCAGCCCGGTTATAGGCAATCTGAAGGTGGCCTTCGATTGTCGGACCGAAACGTTTCTCTTTAACAACTTTCTACCACGTACTAGCAGCCCGGTTATAGGCAATCTGAAGGTGGCCTACGATTGTGGACCGAAACGTTTGTCTTTATCAACTGTCTACCACGTATTAGCAGCCCGGTTATAGGTAATCTGAAGATGGCCTCCGATGGTGGGACCGAAACGTTTGCCTTTAACAACTTTCTACCACGTACTAGCAGCCCGGTTATAGGCAATCTGAAGGTGGCCACCGATGGTGGGACCGAAACGTTTGCCTTTAACAACTTTCTACCACGTTCTAGCAGCCCGGTTATAGGCAATCTGAAGGTGGCCTACGATTGTGGGACCGAAACGTTTGTCTTTAACAACTGCCTACCACGTACTAGCAGCCCGGTTATAGGTAATCTGAAGATGGCCTCCGATGGTGGGACCGAAACGTTTGCCTTTAACAACTTTCTACCACGTACTAGCAGCCCGGTTATGGGCAATCTGAAGGTGGCCTCCGATTGTGGGACCGAAACGTTTGTCTTTAACGACTTTCTACCACGTACTAGCATCCCGGTTATAGGCAATCTGAACGTGGCCTCCGATTGTGTGACCGAAACGTTTGCCTTTAACAACTTTCTACCACGTACTAGCAGCCCGGTTATAGGCAATCTGAAGGTGGCCTCCGATTGTGGGACCGAAACGTTTGTCTTTAACAACTTTCTACCACGTACTAGCAGCCCGGTTATAGGCAATCTGAAGGTGCTCTCCGATTGTGGGACCGAAACGTTTGTCTTTAACAACTATCTACCGCGTACTAGCAGTCCGGTTATAGGTAATCTGAAGATGGCCTCCGATTGTGGGACCGAAAAGATTGCCTTTAACAAATTTCTACCACGTACTAGCAGCCCGGTTATAGGCAATCTGAAGGTGGCCTACGATTGTGGGACCTAAACGTTTGCCTTTAACAAATTTCTACCACGTACTAGCAGCCCGGTTATAGGCAATCTGAAGGTGGCCTACGATTGTGGGACCGAAACGTTTGTCTTTAACAACTTTCTACCACGTACTAGCAGCCCGGTTATAGGCAATCTGAAGGTGCCCTCCGATTGTGGGACCGAAACGATTGCCTTTAACAACTGTCTACCACGTAGTAGCAGCCCGGTTATAGGCAATCTGAAGGTGGCCTCCGATTGTGGGACCGAAACGTTTGTCTTTAACAACTATCTACCGCGTACTAGCAGTCCGGTTATAGGTAATCTGAAGATGGCCTCCGATTGTGGGACCGAAACGTTTGCCTTTAACAAATTTCTACCACGTACTAGCAGCCCGGTTATAGGCAATCTGAAGGTGGCCTACGATTGTGGGACCTAAACGTTTGCCTTTAACAACTGTCTACCACGTAGTAGCAGCCCGGTTATAGGCAATCTGAAGGTGGCCTCCGATTGTGGGACCGAAACGTTTGTCTTTAACAACTATCTACCGCGTACTAGCAGTCCGGTTATAGGTAATCTGAAGATGGCCTCCGATTGTGGGACCGAAACGTTTGCCTTTAACAAATTTCTACCACGTACTAGCAGCCCGGTTATAGGCAATCTGAAGGTGGCCTCCGATTGTGGGACCTAAACGTTTGCCTTTAACAACTTTCTACCACGTACTAGCAGCCCGGTTATAGGCAATCTGAAGGTGGCCTACGATTGTGGGACCGAAATGTTTGTCTTTATCAACTCTCTACCACGTATTAGCAGCCCGGTTATAGGTAATCTGAAGATGGCCTCCGATGGAGGGACCGAAACGTTTGCCTTTAACAACTTTCTACCACGTACTAGCAGCCCGGTTATAGGTAATCTGAAGGTGGCCTCCGATTGTGGGACCGAAACGTTTGCCTTTAACAACTTTCTACCACGTACTAGCAGCCCGGTTATAGGCAATCTGAAGGTGGCCTCCGATTGTGGGACCGAAACGTTTGTCTTTAACAACTTTCTACCACGTACTAGCAGCCCGGTTATAGGCAATCTGAACGTGGCCTCCGATTGTGTGACCGAAACGTTTGCCTTTAACAACTTTCTACCGCGTACTAGCAGCCCGGTTGTAGGTAATCTGAAGATGGCCTCCGATGGTGGGACCGAAACGTTTGTCTTTAACAACTTTCTACCACGTACTAGCAGCCCGGTTATAGGCAATCTGAAGGTGGCCTACGATTGTGGGACCGAAACGTTTGCCTTTAACAACTGTCTACCACGTAGTAGCAGCCCGGTTATAGGCAATCTGAAGGTGGCCTCCAATTGTGGGACCGAAACGTTTGTCTTTAACAACTATCTACCGCGTACTAGCAGTCCGGTTATAGGTAATCTGAAGATGGCCTCCGATTGTGGGACCGAAACGTTTGCCTTTAACAAATTTCTACCACGTACTAGCAGCCCGGTTATAGGCAATCTGAAGGTGGCTTCCGATTGTGGGACCTAAACGTTTGCCTTTAACAACTTTCTACCACGTACTAGCAGCCCGGTTATAGGCAATCTGAAGGTGGCCTACGATTGTGTGACCGAAATGTTTGTCTTTATCAACTGTCTACCACGTATTAGCAGCCCGGTTATAGGTAATCTGAAGATGGCCTCCGATGGTGGGACCGAAACGTTTTCCTTTAACAACTTTCTACCACGTACTAGCAGCCCGGTTATAGGTAATCTGAAGGTGGCCTCCGATTGTGGGACCGAAACGTTTGCCTTTAACAACTTTCTACCACGTACTAGCAGCCCGGTTATAGGCAATCTGAAGGTGGCCTCCGATTGTGGGTCCGAAACGTTTGTCTTTAACAACTTTCTACCACGTACTAGCAGCCCGGTTATAGGCAATCTGAAGATGGCCTCCGATGGTGGGACCGAAACGTTTGCCTTTAACAACTTTCTACCGCGTACTAGCAGCCCGGTTGTAGGTAATCTGAAGATGGCCTCCGATGGTAGGACCGAAACGTTTGTCTTTAACAACTTTCTACCACGTACTAGCAGCCCGGTTATAGGCAATCTGAAGGTGCCCTCCGATTGTGGGTCCGAAACATTTGCCTTTAACAACTGTCTACCACGTAGTAGCAGCCCGGTTATAGGCAATCTGAAGGTGGCCTCCGATTGTGGGACCGAAACGTTTGTCTTTAACAACTACCTACCGCGTACTAGCAGTCCGGTTATAGGTAATCTGAAGATGGCCTCCGATGGTAGGACCGAAACGTTTGTCTTTAACAACTTTCTACCACGTACTAGCAGCCCGGTTATAGGCAATCTGAAGGTGCCCTCCGATTGTGGGTCCGAAACATTTGCCTTTAACAACTGTCTACCACGTAGTAGCAGCCCGGTTATAGGCAATCTGAAGGTGGCCTCCGATTGTGGGACCGAAACGTTTGTCTTTAACAACTACCTACCGCGTACTAGCAGTCCGGTTATAGGTAATCTGAAGATGGCCTCCGATTGTGGGACCGAAACGTTTGCCTTTAACAACTTTCTACCACGTACTAGCAGCCCGGTTATAGGCAATCTGAAGGTGGCCTACGATTGTGGGACCGAAACGTTTGCCTTTAACAACTGTCTACCACGTAGTAGCAGCCCGGTTATAGGCAATCTGAAGGTGGCCCCCTTGTGGGACCGAAACGTTTGTCTTTAACAACTATCTACCGCGTACTAGCAGCCCGGTTATAGGCAATCTGAAGGTGGCCTCCGATTGTGGGACCGAAACGTTTGTCTTTAACAACTATCTACCGCGTACTAGCAGCCCGGTTATAGGCAATCTGAAGGTGGCCTCCGATTGTGGGACCGAAACGTTTGTCTTTAACAACTATCTACCGCGTACTAGCAGTCCGGTTATAGGTAATGTGAACGATGTTGACGCCGACCGTGAGAGCTTAAAAGCTAATTCATTTGTCTTTCTCGCTTATTTATTTGCTTAATCCTTCTCAACGTCCCCCAACATACTGGAGAGGACAGGAGATGACATTTGGTCCCATAACCTTGATAAAAGGTAATCTCCCAACCGTTATTGTGGCTAACGCGGCTCTGGAGACCGAGTGTCAGCCGGTATAAGCTGTCCCTCTCTACAAAGTGCCAACGGCCTCTTCTGAGGGCGGGTGAGCGGGTAGAGCGTCTCGTGTCCTTGTAATGGGAATCCGTTTCTAAAGGCGGCAGTGCCTGACCCATATTGGGCGGCTGCTGATCCCTTTGTCACTAGGGGATTATAATAGTGATCCCATGTCAGGCGTAACAAGGATGAAGTCTTCAACGGTTTGTATTTCAACAATAGCGGAAGAGGCAACCCTCTGCCTGGGGTTAGTACAGGCAGACGCTATGTTGAGAAGATTTGAGATGGCAGGCCCTCACTCAACTTGCCTTAACAAACAATGGTAGTGTATCCAAGCGACACTTATGTTAGGCCTACTCGTAAGCTCCAAAGAAAAATTAATAGCCGGACGGATATTAAGGGTATTGCTCAGGCAAGAAAAAGGACTATAATAAGGCATTCTGAACATCTATCAGCCAAAAGGGAAGAGAACCGTGGGAAGACCCAAGAAGAGATGGTCCGACCAGTTTGGAGCCGGAACAGACTAAACAGTCTAAGCCGTGAAGAAGAAGATCCTTCTCGACTTCCCATTAATTATCAAGGTTTTGCAAAGAGCAGGCCATCTTGTCCTATCCCGAGAAAGTTCTTTAGCCTCAACCCACAATGCTTTTCTCCTGTCTACACTTTCTTTAATACGGTCTTCCTACTTCAATCTGGGTCTTCCTTTTCTCCTTCTACCTCACGCTCTTCTAGTGTAACTTTGATCTTCCATTCTACAGACGTGGCCAAACAATCTTACCTATGAGCTTTCTATCATATTAATTAGAGGAATCACCCTGAGCCTCGTGCGGATAGCTTAGTATGCTATCTCGAATTGTTTTACTTCCTAAACGTCTATGAAATTTCGTCTCCATTGGTTGGAGTTTGCTTTTATATCTTCCACCCAAAGTCCATGAACGGCAGATATAGATCACTGTTAAGGTACAAACAGATTTTTGACTGCCAGTTTCGTCCCTTTTGAGATTTCTATTTTACCCCAAACTGCGGGAACCTAATTCTGTTTTAATCCTGCATGTATCTTTCTATGAGTGTTACTTTCATACTCATAACAAATACCGCACCCAAAGAAGTTGAAATAAAAAAATCTGCTTCTAATTGTATTGTTTATTACTGTATCGGATTTCCAATCACCATCCCACGATGTAAAGTCAGTGGTGAAGACTGCTTTCACCTGTGTTTTACGCACATGTAAGACCCATTATTTCGCAGGAGAGTTGAAATGTTTTGGTTTTGCTCTGCTGGCCAGTGTTTATGCCGCCACGGTAGTAAAGACACCATTTCGCCCGAAAATGTCTAACCGGCTGTCGGATACGACGGTAGAGCGGCTTCGTCCTTCCCTGTATTAAGGGCGTGACAGACCGGGGAGGTACGCTGTACAGACTATCGCCTCCAACCGGTCAACAAAGATTCAGCAGTATTCGCGTGGTGAGGATCTGTTCTCTTCGTGCGCTGTGTACAGAGTACCTAGCTTGAGTGAACATGTTTAAGTCGCTACTACGTAGCATAACGTCCAAACAGAGCCAACTGCGATTTGGGCAAGTCAGAGAAGTCTGCCGTACCGGGAGTACCTGCGGATAGTGAGGCTTTGTATTCTCTCTCGTCTTGTTTTGTTTCTAGACTTTTAATAAATGTCATCTCCATTGATTTTATGTCGTCTATCCAAGGTCCATGACTGGCAGCTGTAGATGACTGTTGGGATATAAACAGATTTGTAGACTGCCAGTTTGTCCCTTTCGAGATTTCTCTTTTACCTCAAAGTACGGGAATCTAATTCTGTTTCAATCCTAAATGTACCTTTCTATGTGTGCTATCTTCACAGTCAACTTATGCCGCATCCCAAGAAAATTGTAATGAGAAACCAGTTAATAAAGGTGCTGTCTCTATTATTATTATTGTTATTATTATTCCTGTTGTACATTTACACATTCTCCGGAACCAAAGATTACAGAATTGATAAAATTCTGCTCTTCCACTGCTGTTTGTCCATCCAAATATCTTTAATTTCTTGTTCCCTGAATATAGTCTGAATTTCTTCTATCTAGGTGATAGGTGGTCTTCCACTTTTCCTTCTTCCTTCTTCCGTCCATTCCATAAAACACCTTGGCTATCTTTCCTGGGCCATTCTTTCGTGTGTTCATAACATTGTAGTTTTTTTGTTTGGATAAAATCAACAATTAAATTTTTTACATTCATGCTGTCTTTAATGATTTCATTTCTAATTTTCTCACGTTCGGATACTCCTGGCGAACATCTACAAAAGTCCATCTCTGCAGTCATTCATTTTGTTCTTGTGTGTTTATTAGTAGTCCAAACTTCAGAGCCGTAAATCATGATACTTCTAACAATTATTCTAAATATTTTAGTTTTAGTTTCTGCTGTAATTTGCTTATTCCACAAGGTTATACTTAATGTAGATATAGCCATCTTTCCTAAATTAATTCTGGATTGTAATTATTTGTCTTGCTTCACACTGACCGTAATTTTCACCCCTAAATACTTGTATACCTCTGTATATTAAATCTTCCCCATGTCTTCCTCCAAAATCAAGTCTTAATGAAGGTCACCTATTACCATGTATGGTGTTGTTTCTTGCAGTCAAAAACCGACAGACATTTGCGCTGGATCCGAAATCGCCATCCGACAGTGAATTATGCTGTGGTGAAGACTCTCGTCGGCCAGGCTTTGAGTATTTATGAGCAACAGTGTTTCGCAGAAAAGTGGAAACATTCCACGCCGCTCCGCTGGCACGGGAATGAAGAGACTACTTCGACTGAAAGATCTATCCGGCTGTCGCAAGTGCGGCGATACAGCGTGGAACTTTGCGCTCGGCCTTCCTGCCTGTACCAAAGGCGGTGGCGTAACTAACATCTCATTTCGATGGGGGGGGGGGTTAATGGGCAACGAGGTTATCTTGTGAGGTTGGAGCCCCTTATTTATCTCAGGAAAAACCATAAATTCAAAATTCTTTACTTATAATTTTATAAATACGTTTTAGAATTTATTTTCGTCTCAAAGCTTATGAGAACATCATGAATTACAAGTGTAGAAAATATTAAAAAAGTACCGACTGAAAATATTTTCTGTCTTGAATAATTGTTATTCATATGAAATGTAATAAATTTCATACCATTAGGAATTACTTTAGTTATAAATTTGTTTTCTTTTTAAAGTAATGACTCTTTCTGAAAATATTTTTTAAATATCCCGGTTTCATTACCCTTTGCACTTTAATTTGAGCTTTAACCTTAAGGATGGTTTATTCCAACTAATAGTTTGCGTTAAAGTAGGTCATTTTCTATGATGCGATTTATTTTAGGAAGCTTTCTCATGAAAAGTAACACAAATAGTTTCTAGTAATGAAGACAATTAAACAAAAAAATAAACAATACTGTATTAATTTTTTTCTTGAAAACATGTAATGTTTGACACGGATAATACTATCCCGCCAGAGGATAAACAGTAGATATGAGTGCAGTATATTTAAAGTTAATGAATATTGTGTGTTGTTTTAACGCAAACACATTTTCAGTTTAAATTATTTTTTGTATTCATTGCAGTAGATGCAGGCAAGTGTTACAGCGGTATTTATTGTTGTCACATTGAGATTATCATAAACAGAATGTTCTGTTGTTCTATTTTATTGTTTGCGCGCTCGATGCAAACAAAACAATTGCATTCAATGTTCACGTATGAATAATAAATTGTATACCCAACGAATCGTATGAGATTAATGGTTTATAGAGAAATGCTGACTTTAGCTTCAAAACTAAAATATTAACAAATGGCATATAGTCTATATTTATATAAATCATTATAATCTATAATTTATTAAACGACCAAAGCAAGTTCCCAGTTCTAACAAGCCCGTTTGTCATTTGTCTGTCTGTCTATCTGTTTGGGATATGTCTCACTATACGTTTAGAACCATCAACCGATTATCATAAAACTACCCTACACTTATACACTTCAGAGCCCTATTGTTTTTGAGATTACTCTCCATTTAAGTAGAGGAGACGGCAGCCAAAAATATGAGCTGCTACAAGTTTTGAAATCACAAAAGTAAACATGTGGTATCAAACAAAAGATGCTTGAACCAAAATACAATTATAAAGTTAATTTTGGACATTTATTCATTTTGAAACCTCAAAGACGAAAACGTGGATAAAAACGTTAATAAAGTCATAAAAAATTCATGCAGCATATTTAATTAATAGAATTTTTAGTAAAACCTCAGTGTAGTGTAATGTTTTTAATATTTCAAATCTTGTTGACACTCCAGGGCCCAAAAATGGGGCAATCGTTTAATAAAATTGAATATTTGGAATATCAGTTTAATAAAATTTTAAACAAAACCCTAATATATTGTACCGTTATAGAAATTTCAATGTTTTGTAAGCGCATGAGCTAAATATGGTATCCAGAATTAAAAACAAAACAATAAGAAATCCCAACCGGTTGATAGATTAATGGGAATTTTAACACAATTACGAATGTTTAAAATTTTTAATCACTTATTGTATAATTACTCTACAAATTTTCGTTTAATAATAAAAAAAAATAATAGAGTAATCGTGATTTTCGTAATTTTTCTGATAATTGAAACATTATATAACACCAGACTTTATCCAACAATAAATGTACTTCCTTCCAAAAAAAAGCAAATTCTGTAGTTCAGGGAACGTATTAATTTTATAAATAAAAATCTTGCAACTTACAATTATTTAATATAGGAAAACAACTCTGTGAATTTTATAATAAAATAAGAATTAAAAAAAAATGTTTTCTTACACTCACATGAGTAAGCCATTAGTTGTGTAGTTTACAGCATAATTAAAAGTTACGGTTTGCGTGTACAATGTCACCACACACAGTTGGAGCGGCAAGGTCGACTGCGTAGTCCTACGGCACAGCTCACAGCACACATTAAACTTTAACGCCGGCCGCACATTAAAAAACAGTTAACTGCGAGCCTCCACCCCAGCAACTTGGTTATTCTAAGCTTTTCCTCTGTTAACGGGATTATTATTCCGAATTACATGTTTTTAATGTTAGACAACTCAAATCTATTACAGTAGCTGACTTGAATATTCTATACTCGTATTACAAAGAAATTAAAAAGATTTTAACAATTCAAATCTTACAATACTAGTAAGCCAGCTGAGCTACAGAACTCGCTCCCTATTTTGAACAAAATACATTCACTATTAGATAAATTTCGATATTAGATATTTTTTCAGTTACGAGGAAATGTTACAATAATGCCAATTACTCTACTATTTCTATAGAAATTTAAGAATTGTAGAGCATACACTCATACTCTAGCAAAAACTCTATGCACAGCAGAGCATAGCAAAAACTCTATAAATCCGAAAAGTTCGGATTTGAGTCACAATTCTTTTAGATTGACACCCTGTTAGATTTTCATATTTTTTTTAATTGTTGATCTAATTTTTGGGCTCTGGTGTCTTAAAACTTTGAAATTTTCTGAACTTGAAATTCGTCTATCATTTTCACCTAAAAAATTGCGACTTTAGTTAAAATTATCTTTAATTTGTTGTCCTAAGTAAATTTTTCCTATTTTATGAAAACGTTCTCCCGTTTTTTAGGCTCTGACGCGTAAAATTGTTGACATTTTTATAAATAGACATTATATTTGGATTGTGGTTAAAATTCTCTTCTGTTTGTAACCCCATAGGACCTATTGGGATTTTTTCACAATTTTTACCCCTCACGTTTCTTGCTCTCGTCCCCTATTTCCTAAAGAATCAATCTCAAAAAACAATAAGGGTTTGTAGGTTAAAGATGGATTCGTTTACCATCTTTTACGAAAATGTGTTGATGTGTTCAAAATGTATCGTGAGACACACCTCAGACAGGCAGACAGACAAATGCCAAACGGTCCACTTAAAACAGGGAATTCGTTTCGTTCGTTTAATTATTTAGTAAGGCACCCCCCATTGTTCAAATTTTCTTATTTTTTTCGAATTTGGGCGTCTAAGGACCGCGTAGTTAATCTATTTCATTCAATTTAAACATTTTATTTGCCTCCAAAAGCGTTTTAAGACTATACAACAGGTTAATTACCTTCCGTCACGCTTCTTAAAATCCGAATACAGGATTACTCGAGTTTCGACACATTAAGTGTCATCATCAGATCCTCAATGAATATTGGTAAAACTACATTTGTTGATGTATGCACATATCGTCAAACGATAAAAACTACACATACATAGTAACATAAATATTTAAATAATTTGACACACATTAAAAACAAGACAAAACAGAACGAAACACAATATACGCGGCCGCCGCGGACCTGCGCAGGAACACGGTATACAGTCAGCTATATACCGTGACTGTATACCGTGTTCCTGCGCAGGTCCGCGGCGGCCGCGTATATTGTGTTTCGTTCTGTTTTGTCTTGTTTTTAATGTGTGTCAAATTATTTAAATATTTATGTTACTATGTATGTGTAGTTTTTATCGTTTGACGAGATGTGCATACATCAACAAATGTAGTTTTACCAATATTCATTGAGGATCTGATGATGACACTTAATGTGTCGAAACTCGAGTAATCCTGTATTCGGATTTTGAGAAGCGTGACGGAAGGTAATTAACTTGTTTTATAGTCTATTTCAATCATTTTAATTTCTGCTTTCCGCTTCTTCTCTTGCTTTCAGTAACTCTTGATTCTGTCGTCTTGCTATTCCCTTCACTCTTCCGTTCAGATGGTGTTCCTTTTCTACTTGTCTTTCTCCCTAAACACTCGGGCTGTCCTTTGTTATTATTTATTTTAAAAAAAGGTAGATAATGCCGAGGGGACGAAGAGGTGTGGGACGTCCGAGGAAGCGCTGGAGTGACCAGCTGTAATCTTGGCTTTTTGAGACCGGAACAAACCATTCTTGGTTTAATCCGTGAAGATGATGGTGATGAACACTTTTTTAACCTGTAGACTTTTATAAATTTTGACTCACTCAAATCACTAAAACAGGTAGGCCTATTTCTTTTAAAGTTCAGAACGCCGCGTAATGTCTGGCGACGGCCTCGCTCGTCGTTTACACTGCCTTTAAAGTCCTCCTGTCCTGTACTAGGCTATGCCATCTGTCATCATCACTTCTATAATGTTATTTTTTATCTCTTGCACCCAGTGGTTGTCATTCCTGTTCTTGTGAACGCTGTTGAAAATCCGTTTTGTGAGACTGCCATTGCCCATCCTCTGTTTGTGTCCGAAGAACGTTTTAAAATACTCCGCTGCATCAGTTAACAGTTTATTATAAAAAAAACTAAATATTTTTTCAATACATTTGAATTTATGTCTAACTGATGGACTTTTTCATCACAGGAAAAATATAAATTCCACTATATGGAGTAGAGGATGGAGATCTCTATTATAACTGAAGACAAACTAACAGCTACGTTGGGCGGCTGGAGGAGGAGCTGTTGTTTACATAGGAAGAAATGATATGCTTGGACGTCGTATGTGAGTAATGATATAATTCAAAACACAAATGAGGGTAGATGCCCGTGTAGAGATATCCAGAAAGAGAAGTTATTGGTAACTTGATGTGAGGACATACCAGTAGTGAAATGTGATGCTCTAGAAGAATGTAAAAAATAATCTTGGTGGGACAAAGTAAGAAATGAGCGGGTTCTGCAAACAGTGGGACAAAGGTGGACTTTGTGGTGAACTGTAACGGCAAGACGTGACAGTTGATTGAAATACACAGGAACTGGAAGAGACGTGTAGTATTAATGGCTTTAGTGGTAGAGGGTGCAGTGATTTGGTAGGAATGGAGGGAAAGACAGCCATTGGTCTACCCGATGCAGATTGTTGAGAATCTGGACGGTGTAGATATTCGAATATACAGTAATTTGCTCAGAACATTAATGGTAGTAGTGGTACTGGCGGTAGTAGTAGTCGTAGTACTATTAGTAGTAGTAGTAGTAGTAGTAGTAGTAGTAGTAGTAGTAGTAGTAATAGTATTACTATTAGTAGTACTATTTTCAACACCCCTCGTAATAATACATTTAATATCTAGATTTAGACCATTAGATCATTTCTCACTACCATTACACCATTCAAAATAACACACGGATCCTTTACGCCAAAGATGCAATTAACAGGATCCTTTACGCCCGACGAAATCAAGAGTGGAAGTCGGATCACATTGAAAGAAGCTTCAAAATAAAAACGATGACCAGTCGGTTTATTCAGTTAATCTTTGTTACCTGTCATGAATAGGGTACAGGATAGAAGAAGTGTTTGGGGGGGGGGAATCGGCGACGATGAGGTGGTGAACCCAAACGGACAAAGGTGTCTATTCCTGAAACGATAGAAACAGAAAATAAGGCATTGCGAGAGCAGAACGAGGAGGAGGAGAAGAAGAAGAAGAAAAAGGAGGAGGAAGAGGAGAAGAAGAATGAGAAGAAGAACGACAAGAAGAAGTAGGAAATAAGAAAAAGAGGAGGAAGTGGTGGTTGCGGAGAGTTGGGGGAAAGAAGAAAAGAAGGAGCAGGGGTAGGGAAAGGAGAAAATAAAGATGAAGATGTTATGGGACTAAGATGTGGGACTAAGTATATCCAAATCAGTAGCCAAGAACATAGACAACTATTAAGTGTTACTATTAAGTCCTATAAAGAAGCACTGTGCTATGCATATTAATATAAAACATAATTCAATATGCAAGCGTATAAAATGAAGAACAGACAAGAGTAGGAGTGCGATTATAAAACGTGACAGAACAGGAACAAGACAGCAGTAAACAATAACGGTTAAGTATGTGCCATCTCTGTCTGTCTGTCTGTTATTGTTCAACACAGACCAGACCGTGATGTAACGTAATGAAGAGCATAATTGTTGATGTTTTTTGATGTTTTAGTGTTGAGTGTGATGTTTGTTTTCAATGTAGGTTTTAATACGCGTGACCCACTTACATCCAACTAGAGACTTCATGTTTTACGTTTATTTTAATGCAACATTTAATTACGTTTAAAATTAAATGTTACTGGCGACTTTATTGTTACACTATCAACGCCGACGTGTAAACAGTACAGCTGAAATATCATCATCATAATCGTGTCGGTTTTATTTTACTTGCAAAGTTATGACTACAAAGCAATAAAACTGATATTTAATAGTGGAACAAGAGTCCTGGCAGAGAGAATACAAATGTTAACACTTGCTTATTATAGTGTTACGTCAGTCGTGCGGTTCGTCATGTTGTACAGCGGAAACAGAATAACTGAAACCAGATGAAGCCGCTAATCACTAATCACGACTTTAGTTATATTCAAAAATACACAAATGAATTTGCACAATTCTTCAAGTTGAAAAACTTGCCCAACAGACAGCAATAAATGTACCATATTACAATGGTCATGTAATTTTTAAGTGCCGTTATCTTTAACTGACGCAGGTTTGGACCATATTAGCAAAACTGTCGTTATAAATGGTAGTGTTACGACATTACAGAACAGTCTACGTATTTGTCGAATGTGCCAGAAGAATCTCGCTCTTATGTGTGTGGCATACGTGAATGTCAACGATTTCGCGAGAGGTTTCTCGAAGGCGCCAGCCGCGCGGACTGTGTCAAGGCTGCAGTTAATTACGTAGTTCACACGGGCGCTAAGACGCAATTAGGAACGTTCTGCTCTGTGAGCGCAGGTATAAATACATGGCGGCAGCGGCCTTAGTTTTCAGTATTAGTGGCGATATATTTACAGTGCGGTTCGAGTTATTACTGTGTATGTTCAAGTGGTTATTAGTGAAGTGTTGCGTTTTATAATCGGGCGATATAATTGTAATACAATTGTGTTTAATATTAGTGACATTTTATTGAGTGTGAACAATTTTTATTTGATTTGTTGTAGGAGACTGTTATGTTAATTACGAACTGTTAACTGTAAAAATTAAAGCTGGTGATAGTGACTTAATTGGTGCCTTGTAGTTATTTTGTTTTCCACTGTACCTTACGATGATCAAGTAGACCGTCGTAACAGTATTGTCGTTTTTGCTTATTGTTTAATTCCCTTTATTGAGGATATTCCCGTGTAACCTCAATTCTTCAAGAATCCTGAGAATAATTTTTTTTGTAAATTTATATTTCTCTTTTTAATGTATATATTGACGATGTCATGCAAAACAGGCAGATGTGTCTTTCAGAACATTTTATTATTGGCCACTCTACAATTGACACTTTGTTGTTTGCGGAGGATCAGGCTATTCTGTCGGACTCTGAAAACAGATTGCAGATGGGGATACGTTTGTTATTTCGAATCTGCAAAGACTCTGGATTGTAGATGTCCACACGTAAGACAAAGGTGATGGTTTTTCGTGGAACTGATCCCGTACGGGCAAAAATTGTTATAGACGGTATTGTCCTGGAACAAGTTAGCAATTTCGAATGTCTGGGCTACAGTGTGTCTTATAATGCATGCAACGACGTGGTGCATAAGTTGCATAAGTTCAAACATATGTGCGGGAGCAATAGGCGAACCCTTAAGTCACCAAGTAAATGAATACGCCTAAAATTCTACAAGCTGATGGGTCTTCCACGAAAGGCCAGGCCAGTCGCATTCAAGCGGCTGAAATGAGATTTCTAAGGACATTGCAGGATATACTCTACATAACCATAGGTGAAACACAGGTATACGGCAGGAACTGAATATTAATAGTATACTCGACAGGATTGCCCGGTATCGGTTAAATTGGTGGGAACATCTTTGCCGAATGGCTGACTGCCGCATCCCCAAACTACTATGGAACTATAAGCCGAAGGAACGGAGAGGTGTTGGACGTCCGAGGAAGCGCTGGAGTGACCAGCTCTAATATTTGCACTTTTGAGACCGAAACAAACAATTCTTGGTTTAATCCGTGAAGATGATGATGGTGATGATGATGATGACCAACATTTTTATTTTTAAACCTGTAGCCTTCTATAAAATATTTTAACTCACTCAAATGATCAAAACAGGTAGGCCTATATCTAGATACAGGGAGTCTTCGTTTAGATAATTTTTTAACACCAGCATTATTTAGGCGTAAACATTTTTCTCAATGATCTATGTTTATACATTTAACAATTCTCCAAGTTAAAAAATGTTCTAACAGGCAACAATAAATGTCACACTATTACACGTTTGCGCTAGGTAACACAATAATGACGTTCCACACAACAACAATCACTATAAAACGCAGTCTCTTAATATCTTCACGTTTAAAAACTGGCCGGCCGCTCACAGAGCTTATTTATACCCTGCTGAGGTTCGACGAAAATCTGTCACTTTCCTGATAATGCGTCGAGAAAAATTGCATCGGAAACTGTGTCAACGTCCGACTATGTACACTGTCGGCAGTCGGAATGCGTGTCTGGAGTAGTCTCGAGAACAGTTTCCAACTACGCTTTGTGTTTACATTATTTGTATATTATAGGTTATAATATACGGATGCCCCACTCCTCTCCGTTCCTTCGGCTTATAATTCAATAGGTGTTTGGGGATGCGGCAGCTATCCATTCGGCTAAGATGTTCCAAACATTGTATAGGCCGATATTGGTCTATTCTATCAAGTATAATCATAACAATCAGTCCTACACATTCATCGTCATTGTTTTTACGATCTTGGAGAGTACATCCTGCCACGTGCCTGAGAAATCTTATTTCGGCAGCATGAATACGACTGGTCTGGGACTTTCTTATAGTCAAATTCTCAGAGCCATAGAGAAGTCAGAGGAGGACCCTCAACTCTAGGGGTCAAGAGAATTTGGGAGGGTATTACATTTTTACCAGGTTGATTCGGTACTGGTCCCCACGAATTCCCAGGAATTCACAAATTCAAAGTGATATTAACTCCCAAAGGAGCCTCAGCCATTCTCCAGCCAAGACAATACTGTGAGGTAAAGTGCCACAACGTACGTGGGTAGGGTGAAAAGTTCCGGACCTGAATAAGAAATCAGCACTTCTCTGGATTAATTTGCATTTATTTCTCAACATAATTTCCATTTAGCTCTATAGACATTCTTCAGCGGTGTTCTAAAGCGGTTATGCCAGTCTGGTAAGCCGACTTGTCGAAGTCGTCAAAGTAGCCATTCACATCAACGATGACTTTATTGTCGTCGGCACATCGTTTCTCCACCGAGCCATGTTTTTAGGTTAGTAAATAGATAGAAGTCGTTGAGGGCTAAATCGTGGAGTATTGGTGGGTGAGGAAGCAATTCAAACATCAGTTCTTTGATTTTAGTTGTCGCAACAATTGACGTGTGAGATGGTGCATTGTCTTGTTGAAACACCACTTTCTTCTTCGCTAAATGTGGCCATTTGTTTCTATATTTCGTCGTTTAAAACATGCAGTAGGTTTTCATAGTACCCACCATTAATTGTTTCCGCTTTTCAAAGAAATCGATGAAGATTGCTCCACCTGCGTCCCAAAACACAGTCGTACCAGTTAAGCCTTTCAAAAATAAAAATTTAATCACAGCAAGAATTTTCTTACTAACCATTGTTAAAACAATGCTTGAACCTCTGACTGCAATAAACTATGAAAGTAATACTAAACAACTCATTTACTTGTAAAAATGAAAATTAACTCTACAAAGAATGAAATTATAATACGATCAAATAACCAGCATAGTGGCGCTATCTCTGAGTCAGGCCTGGAAGTATTCACCCCACCCACGTACAAGAGGTGACCATTTTGTTGCAGAATATTACGGATCTAGACCGAAGGACGATACATTTTTCCTGGTAGAGGGCAGCAGTTGCGGCCAGCACTGAGTTATGGCGTATGGGAAATGATCCTGGACCAGTTTGTCTTTGGAATATTGCATATGTGAATCTAGTGGGATTTAATCGGCTGTAACACTGCGTACAGGGAAAACCTGTCCCTTTAGTCCGGTAAGGCAGCCATTGTATGGGAGACTGCCCGGACAGAAGAACGGGATTGACGTTAAGCCCGAAGCCCCACCATCGTCTTACCCGGCCACATGCTACTAACATATTCAGGGACTTATTGGCTACTAAACGGCCACTATTTTTTACCTTCTGCCCAAAAAATGTTGGTTCTATATTTCTATACAGTCTACTGAGTGTCGAAATATGGGAGTATGTACTCTTGCCTTTCTGCTTACTACCACTGTTTTTGTTTGCGTGTAACAGTGATATGAATATGTTTCTCTTAAGCATACAAGGCTAGGGTAAAAAGTTACAGGCCTGACATAGATGTAACGCCACTATGCTCGTTATTTTGATCGTATTGTATGATTTCATCCTTTGTAGGCTTATTTTCGATGCTTGCAAGTAAATGAGTTGTTTAGTAGTATTTGTTTCACAGTTTATCGCAGTCACAGCATCAAGCTTTGTTTTAACAATGGATATTAAAAATTCATAGTGAGATTAAATTTATTTTTTTTTTAAGGCTTAACTGGTACGACTGTTTTTTGGGACGGAAGTGAAGTAATCTTTATTGATTTTTTTTTAAAAGGGGAAAACTATGATGAGTACTATGAAAACCTACAGCATGTTTTAAACGACGAAATCAAGAAAAAACGACCAAATTTAGCGAAGAAGTAAGTACTGTTTCAGCAAGACAATGCACCATCTCACACGACAATTGTTGCGATAACTAAAATTAAAGAACTAAAGTTCAAATTGCTTCCTCGCCCAATTTAGCCATCAGCTACATCTATCTATTTACTAACCTCAAAAAATGGCTCGGTGGAGAAACGATGTGCCGACGACAATAAAGTCATCGATGATGTGAATGGCTATTTTGACGACTTCGACAAGTCGGCTTACCAGTCTGGCATAACCGCTTTAGAACACCGTTGGAAAAAGTGTATTGAACTAAATGGAGATTATGTTGGAAAATAGTAGCAAATTAATCCAGAAAAATTTTGTATTCTTATTCAGGCAAACGGAACGTTTTACAAAATCCTCGTAAATTCGGGAGATGCTCGAGTCGTCTAGGGATTCAACGGGCTATGAGCCTACATTAACTTAAACAATCGCCAACAAAAGACTAAAGATTTTCTGTTCTGTTCTGTCCGACTGCGCTTAGTGTTTACAACTACCGTATGTATATACGCAGTATGTACAACAGCTGTTCGGCAGGGCCGCGGCTGCTCGGCACGCGATTGTGTAGTGCCCCAAACATACTCTCACTTGTAAATATTTAAATACACAAATGTTTATATCATTTATTATCAGACAACAGATACTAAATTCTAACACTACTCTTGTATCTCTGTGTAAAATTAACATGTTATATATAAACAAATGATTCTTTTTTTAATGTGCACATTGTAAAATTGTTATTAATGTTGTCTGCATACCCACCGGCACAGACAAGATCTACGTATGGGATCATACACAGCTACAGTTCCATGTTTATCAGATCAAACACACGCAAACATTAAAGAGATATAAATGCCTCAGCACGTACGCAACTGTGATGTGCGCATTTGCAGATTTACGCGTTACGTGTGCTTCGTTTAAGCCATCAGTGCTTCTCTTTTAAGCTATTTCATTTCTATATTTATAGAAGAATAATGTTATGAAGACATAACAAAAAAGCATTTACACAAACAATAATATTAATTTAATAAGACATTTTTAATCACTTAACTTTTCATACCATTTCCAAGGCCAACACCGCACAGAAATGTGAGGTGTATAAAACTCCGAGTTTGGTATCGCATGTACCAAAGGTATTGACTAGAATAATTTATCGTGAAGTACAAAAAAGTAATTGAGGAACACTTTCAAGAAAATCAATTTGCTTTGTGTAGAAATTGGGGGGAACGACACTAATCAGCAAGTTGTTACTTATAGAGGTCAGACATGGGCATTGAAGAAACATTAACAAGTAAAACTGTTGAAAGGAAGCTCGTAAGACGTGATTGTAGCCTGGTTAAAGAAAACGACGAATGGAGAAGAAGAAATAACCAGGAGATACATGAGGTATTGAATCATGAGGGCATTGTAAGATTCATGAAGGTTCAGCGATACAAGGTCGCCTAGAGCGTATGAATGATCAGCGTATATGCCAAGTAAATCTTGAGGGGGCAAGTTTATAAAAGCGGAAAGAGGGGCCGATCTAGGATTAGATAGTTGAATGATATGCTAGACGATCTCAGAAGAATGGATGTGAGGGGTTACACTGCAATGACAATAGACAGGAGACTTTGGAGCAGATTGGTTTTGGAATCCAAAGCTCACGTTTAAATTAAACAAACAAAAAATCGAATCTGCAAAGACTCTGGATTGCAAATAGTCACACTTAAGACCAAGGTGATGGCTTTTCGTCGAACTGATCCCGTACGGGTAAAGTTTGTTATAGATAGTATTTTCCTGAAACAAGTTTGCAGTTGTTTAGGGCAAACATTGAATGAACATTGTTTAGCGGTTGTTTGAATACCTGGACTACATTGTGTCTTATAATGCAACCAACGATTTTGTGAATAAGTCGCATAAGTTCAAACTTATGTGTGGGACCATTATGTGAACCATTAAATCAGCAAGTAAAGGAACACACCTAAAATTCTACAAGGTTATGGCTCTTCCCACACTTCTTTATGGGTCTGAGAATTGGATTTTACGAAAGGCTAGGAGAGTCTCATCCAAGCGGCTGAAATGAGATCTCTCAGGCACGTAGCAGGGTATACTCTTCATAATCATAGAAGAAACACAGATATACGGCAGGAACTGAATATTATAACTATACTCTACAGTATCGGCTAAATTGGTGGGAATATCTTTGCCAAACGGATGACTGCAGCATCTCGAAACAACTACGGAATAATGAGCCGAGGGGACGGAGAGGCGTTGGACGTCCGAGGAAGCGTTGCCGTGACCAGCTCTAATCTTTGCCTATTTGAGACTGGAACAAACCATCCTTGGTTTAAATCCTTGAAGATGATGATGATGAAAATAAACAAATATTATAACCTTTGTTGACATCGTAATGGAATTTAAGAAAATCAATTGGAGTATAATGATTAGTTTTCATATAAGCAAAGGTGTACACTACAGAGATAGAAGAATACTCCTTGAACTCTACGGTAAAAGACTCTCAGAGCAAGGAAGCAAATATAACAAAATGTGTTCGGCAAGGCTGTGGATTATGCTCACAACTATACAACTTGTATGTAGAGTAGGCGATGAAGGAGTTTATCGAAATCACAAACAATGGAATAGTAACTAATGCAAATGTTATAAGACCATCCGTTTTGCAGATGACATTGTGCTTTTAGGAAACAGATAGGAAGAACTACAGAATGCATTTCACCAAACAAACTAAATCCTAAAGATAAATGTGACATGACAGTAAACAAAGAAATAATAAATATCATGAATGTTAGAGAAATTAAAAAGAGGAGGCTTAGATATTTCTGGACGGAGGGAAGCTAGTGCTAACTGTTACCTTTACATATCTTGGGAGCTGCATTACATTAGAGGGGACATGCGACAGTAATGAAACAACTAGAATTAAACTGTTGTGCCCAGCACACTCCACGTTATGATTTTATATATATATATATATATATATATATATATATATAATTGTAAATGAGGATTCTACTCATAGTCAAACTACTCAATGTATTATTTTATTTTATCTTAAGAATTATTTTAAGGAACAAACCGAGCGATTGTGAGGAAGTGTGCTGCCCATTTTTATCGTAACACGTGTAGTGAGTTATCAACCAGGGAAGCTAAGAATAGTCTACTTGTCAGTGTTCGCGAAAGAGTTCCGCTTTGGTTCACAAAAATCAATGTCAAATTGTCCTCTCGTGTGACCTGATAAGTTTCGAGACACGTGCAGAGTCCAGTCCTGATTGGCTGAATTTTTGGCGTTAACTCATAGAGACTTTTTGCATCATGCAGGGTATAAAACTGACGAGAGCACTGGGAAGTACACTCACTCTTTGTCACTTGTTCACTTTTGGCGTCCTTGCGCACTATACGTACATCTTCTGTCAACGATGGAACCACATCGAAAGCGTAATTACAACTTTACTTTGTTTTACTTTGTTTAAACTTAAAGCATTTATCGATTTTGGATAATGAATTATTTACACTCAGAAGTGCTCAGTAGTGTTCTACATTTGTTAAGAAATATGTATAATTGACATCTTAATCATTTATGCCTAATTTAAAGTAGTAACGTACCAAATTCAGAAATATAGTTAGTAAAGCTTTTATAATGTTTTAATAAGAATAGTCAGTATATAAAGAAAGTTTTTTTTTATAATATTATGTCTTAATGATAACACTCAAGTAAGAAATAGAATTATTGTGTCGAGAGTATGTCACTTCAATTATTGTTATTTTGTTCATTTGTATTGCCATTATTGTCATTTGTTCATCAAGATAAAACTTGTTAACGAACGTAGTTACTCTAATGAATTAAAGAAATATTATTACTCTAAGTAAATGCCTTATTTAATAACGAGCAACTCCCACAGCTATCCTGTCCGCACGACTGGTGCTTTCACTTTGTGAGGCCTCAGCCCCGGGCGTTACAACAACACAAGCAAGAGGAATATTTTTTCAAGAAAAAATCTCTTCTAGCGTTCAAAAAACGTTTCACTGGAAACCAGTAATAAATTCTTAATAAATTTCATTTGGAGATTTTGGATAAAAGTCTCTTTAATCTAACATAGTTTTTGCGATTTTGGCGCTCGAACCACTGACGATTCCTCGTCGTAGTATGGGTAAAACGTTTGTTTTAAGACAAATACAGCAACGTTTGCTAAACCGAAATACAGTGTGCTGTTAGTTTTGAAATGTTGTCAGAATTTTGACCCAACTTTAAGGGCTTGCGTTCCAGAATTTTTAAAATTTTATAACTGAATTTTATATTTTTATTTGATGGTGGTTAAAGTTTCTTTTAATTTTATGATGCCCCACATAGGTTTTGCGATTTATCAAGCTTTTAATCCTGTTTTTTGGCACTAGTATCCCAAAAGTTTAAAAAATGAACTGTATATTGACATTGTGGCTAGATTATTAATATAACTTCCATTTAGTTTTATATACCACATAGACTGCGATTTTTTTTTTTTAGTTTTAAGAACCTCACGTTTTTGTGTCCTCTCAATTTACTTTAGGGGCCCTAAAGTTCAAAAATTTTAAATTGTTTCTTAAATATACACTAGGATATTCAAATTGCGTTGACACTGCAGAGTTTGTGGCCCAGAAAGGTTTTTGCGATTTTGTCAAACTTTTCACCTGGTTTTCGGGCACTTGTGTTCCAAAATTTTGAAAATTTTCAAAAATTTACAGTATATTGAAATTGTAGCTAAAATTCAGTTTAATGTTAAACCGTTAATTGATTTTGCGATTTCGTTTTTTTTAGAATTATAACCACTCCTTATTTTTTGGGGGGGGGGATCAATCCCAAAACCTCAGGTGTGTGTAGAGTAAAAGAATAGACACACATGCCCGGTTTTATGAAAATCGAACGATGCACTCAAAAACTGTGGTGATACATACCCTAATTAGACAGACAGACAAGCGTCAAGCTAGCGAGTTAAAATTGTGAACCCGTTTCCTTCGTTCAATTAATACAAGCCTTACCTTTATTATGGCTTAACACGATCCTGGTTGTTTTATGTACTTTACATATTCAGGTTATTACAGTATTATTATATTTATTTTATTATATTTGATTAACTATTGTTAGTGTTGTATTGCTGTGTAAACGGTATATGTGACAAAAACACGGTAAATATTTGTATATGTTAAGTGCTCTTCTTTCTTCTTCTTCTTCTTCTTCTTCTTCTTCTTCTTCTTCTTCTTCTTCTTCTTCTTCTTCTTCTTCTTCTATGGCATCACAGTTCGAAGTCGAACCTTAGCCTCCATTTTTCCCTGTCCTTGGCGATCGATGTCTATCGATTTATTTTAAGTAAATTATCAGCATCCCTCGCCACTGCGTCAATCCAGCGTGTCTTGGGTCTTCCGACAGGCCTTCTACCCTCGATCTGACTAAACAGTACCTCCCTAGGTATTCGGTTGTCTTCCATCCTAGTGATGTGTGCAGCCTATTGCAATCTATGCAGTCGGATGGTGGTGGCCAGATCATTGTCTTTATACAACTTGTAGAGTTCCTCATTGTGACGCATTATTCTCCATATACCGTTTACCGTTTACTTGGATTGGTCTATATGCTCTTCTTTCAACCCCATTTATTTTAAGGACCGAACGTTTCAGGCTTACACTCTTCACTTCAGACTACTAGCTCAACATTTTGATTGTATAGAAACTGATGTATATGTTATTCAGACAGTGTTCGGCTAGGTTATATCTGTTTGCATGCAGCATTTTAAACGCGTTGCTTTGTTCAAGGAATCTGTCATGTAGTGGTTTTATCCCTCATCGATTCCATGTACAATTTATTCGAGTCGTGGCATTTTATTTTGCGTATTCTATTTTCATTATGATTGCAGATTTAGTTTTAAATTTTCCTTTGCGTCTTAATATTCAGGTTTTACTTATAAGGTAAATTGTTATTCTTTTCTTCCTTAGCTAGCAATCCGCAGATTAGTTTGTAGCAGTTCTTCACACCGATCCTCTCTGTGCGTTTAGTTTCATCTCTTCATAGAAATTACAACTTACATCACCAGTAAACTGTTTCGTATATTGAGCTCTCGGTCTTATTCTTCTTCTATTTCCGTCTATATAGCCTTCTATTATTGTTTTTATTAAATTCTCGTGACGCATAATATGCTCAATAAGTTCAACCTTTTGCTTCACAATATTTCGCCAAAAACTTCTTGTTTCCCTAACTCTAGTCAGAAGCTTATTGTTACTGACCTTGTCAATCCATCTTACTTTCAGTAACTTCCTATAACATTACATTTCTAGTACTTCAAGTCTTCTACTTTCCTCTGTTCGAATTGTCCACGTCTCACATCCATATAGAACTGTGCTCCATAAAATATGCATCTCTTCAGTTATCTCTTTCTTGTTTCTAGGGCTGCTATTTCTTTAGAAGTCAGTAATTTCTGTTTACTGTTAAGTGCAACTTTAACGTATCCGATTTTACTAAACATTTTCTCTTACTTCTTCCGTCTTCTGTGATTTTACTTTCTAAGTAGGTGAACTCTCTACTTTGCTCTGTCTTTTTTCCATTCACCAACATATTCATACTGCACTATTTCGTGTTTGCCTTACAGACCATCACTTTAGTTTCATTAACATTTATTCTTAAATTGTACACTTTGCTCAAAACCTCATCCATTATATGTAACTGTTTGCTTACCTCTTGTTCACTTTCACCCATAATTACAATGACGTCTCTACTTCTTCTTCTTCTTCTTCTTCTTCACTTCAAGGATTAGGCTTCCAGTGTGTTCCGTCTTTACACCATCGTTTTCTTAGTCTGCCTCTATCTCGTTCACCAAGAGGCTTAAATTGGATTAGGTTTTTTTGGTCTGCACAACTTAATGTGTTAATTCTCAGTCCTTGCACTTTTACTCCACCATTCGTTTGCTCATTTAGTTTATTAAGAGCGTCTGAATATTTTATTATGCGTTAAATTTACGTATATTATAAAACAAAAGTCATATTTCTCTTTTGAAATTGTTTTTACGCCTGAGTAAAACACAGTGCCAGCCAGTGTGCGTCATGGAGTCCCTAAGGTTGTAAGCCACTGTTTTGTGATATAAAAACACATAAAATAAATTTCCATAAAATATGAATATACTTGGATATTACGTAGAGATACAATAGACTACAGCGGTATATGAGAGCTTTCACAAGGATGTAGTTTTAAAGTTTATTCAGACAATAGGACCGGGTAAGCTTTAATGGAATTATTTTGCTGCAGACGTAACTATATTTTCTATATTTTTAGAAACTATTCCTTTCATAAAATTTTCTTTTCTTGAAATGTTTTATGTAAACTGGCTGTTTTTCTTACCGAATTATTTAACTATTTCAACTGGAAACATATTTTCTCTCCAAACTACTAATATGTTTTCAGGCAATAAGAAGCAAAGCGCATTTAAATGGCATGTTCTAGAAAAGTTACATTTTAATTTATCGTATAATTTACCGTATCGCATTGTTAAAGATGTAAGCACTATTTAAATTGTAACAGTACTAATATTTGTTTAATTTAAAGTTAGTAAATATTTAATGATTCGGCGTTCTTCCCTTTCAGCTTACTACGTACAGTCCATTGTGAATATCTATCTGTCTATCTATCTTTATCTATCTATCTATACATACATATATATATTGCAGCAAAACACAGGATGATGATCTATAATAAGAATATCAGAGCATGGATGACGGACATTAGCATGTTTTAGATTGATTTATGCAATTTTTGTCATTTAGCTATGTTTTGTATTTAGTGATGGATAAGAACTTGTGTTATACCAAATTCTTTGTAAATTTTTACTCTATGTTTGTGAATATGTGCGTGCGTTCGTGTGTGGTGAACCTTTGTGTTATAACTTCCGAGTTTGTTATCCGATCGGCATGAGACTTGGACAGTGAATCATTTATGAAAATAGCTACATATGCGCAATAATTTGTTGTTTATTTTTTATTTTTTATTTATATTTTTTAAATGTGGTTTGTTATTAATTGAAAACTCAACTTTTGACTAAACAGGCACTCGCAGATTTATGCAAAGTTTCGCCTGCAACGCGTCTATCTTTAGTCCACTCTACCACGTAGACAGTCCCTGGACAAATCAGAAGCCCCTAAATTCAGTCAGATCCGTCGGTTGTCAGGTGTACTCTGAGTCAGTTCACCGGAAGCCGTTGCCTGGTGAACGTGTGCTCTTCGTCAAGAGTTTTTCTTGTTCGAACTGGTTTAATCTAGAGCAACTCCAAGTCTTGGGACTCTTTTCGGATTTGTCGATTAGAACCGAGAGGGTGAACTACCAGTTATAAAATATTCAAGTGCTATTACGTGTTAGTGGAAAATTTTTCGCTTGGGGAGATTTATCTACCGTGATAAATCCTTATTAACGCGGAACACTTCAAGAATAGCCGGATGGTGTAAGCAATATACACCGCTTTTAAATAATATCATTCATTATCACCCTGAGTAACAATAATTAATAATAACTAATTAATTATTGCGAGCGAGTAAACAAACGATTCAGAAAGTGACAATTCGTGTGTAAAATCTGCATCAGTGTTATCAGCTGTTCGGCGAACCCCAGCGCAGAGAGTGAGTGAGAGAGGAGACCGGCGAACATTGTAGAGCGGAGCATAACAGCGACGGAGCGACTGCCGTCACGCCGAGTGTATAGGAATTCTACGTTTCAAGTGAAACCTACCAAAACTGAACTATATAAACTCTTTGAAAACAAATAAAATACTATACATGACATTTTGTTTAATTTAAATATATCATATAAACAATTATTTACTTGTGTTATAAATAAATAATTTGTCTACACCTCCAATATAGACTTGTGCATAATTTAATCACACATAATTATCCTATGCGAAAATATTTATTTGTATCGTCGCAATATGTATTGCCACCAAATTTTTCACAGTTAACCTTTCACACAATGCGAAAAAAACACTGTCTAACCTGGAATTTGATACTCTTCCTCGTTAGCACGATTATGGTTCTTTTAATTATGCCCTTTTGTTGACGCGTATAAAGACATCAACAACACCATGACGACTAGAATTAATTACCATAGTAACAAGTAAAAAACAAATCTTATTTAGCGTCATCGGAACTGTATCTTTATCCGTTCCTGCAGTACATTTTCGATGTTTTTAGTATGCGATCGTATCAGTATATTACGATGGGGAAAAGAAGAAGTATGTTAATTGTAAATTGTACTATTTCTTAATGCAAAGTGAAAATACGTGTTGTTTTCATTTGTGAGGTTAGGTGACAACGGTTTTTTGTTTTTAATTTACTGCTAAAATAAACAAAAGCCATGGTTGAGGAAAACATAACGTTTAATGTGTATATACAATGCTTACAACACAGTAGCACTTAAAATAAAGAACCAAATGTTTTTGAGTTAACGGGTACTTGTAGATTATAAATATAAATTATTTCGTCAAGATTGCAAAACATTATTTTGAAAACTTTCTGTTTCATTTTATAATTTATTGATTGCTTTTATTTTTTGTCAGTTATCGCTTGCTATTTCTATCTTGTAAATCGTTGTTTCGCGTGTCATCGTTTGATAATATTTCTTTATGTATTTCTTGTATAAACAGGAAATAAACGGTTTTTATAGTGATTTATATGTCACACCTATGCGTGCGCTTTAGTATTCCTATAAAATACAGGTAAATAACTGTCACAATATATATTTCTTTACTTTATATAGGACAAAGAGATTTATACGTATCGTAATATGGCCAGGAAAACGTTAATATTCAAATAACGCTGGTGTTACGAGGTCGCCAGAAGTGAATCGATAAACACAAAACAGAAATTCAAAACTGATCGATCGATGTGCTCAATAAAACTTAACATATAACGGACATGGAACTGATCACAACACAACAAACTTTCCTCGTAAGCCAGAACACGCACATGGCCCGGTGTCATTAACTTGCGTTGTATCAACGCGATGATAATGTACGGGCACGCACGGCTGTGATAATCACGAGACACACAATCAATGCTCTGTTGTATTTAGAATGGCGTTGTTTACAATAAACAGACCCACATTGAGTGTTAGTAGATCCTTAATCTACTGTTATTAATTTTGGTGAGATTTTGAAAAAGGCAGGCATATCTCACTTTGTGTCTCCTTTCTGCTCACTCACACATATCCCCTCACACACACACACCCTTTATCTCTCTCTCTCTCTCTAACGTGAGTTGCCTGAATACTTTTAAAGACAGTTAAGACATATTAAAATCCAAGAGACAGTGAAGAATCAGAAATTTAATGTCATACACCTGCTCTACTTTGATAATGTCATACACTTTCATGTTTTGATAATATTGTTACGCTGAGAAGTCGTATCGCTACAGAAAAGAAGTCCAGGAAAACTCACAGTTCTCACCTACACAAATATATGTCTGTATCCGGTTGACTTTGAACTTGGCAGCAGAGCTGACACAAGACTTCTCTCAGTAAACACATATTAAACATATGTCCTCAACACAAACATAATTCAAACCGCTATTAAACCATGAAAGCAATATTAACTGTTAACAACAATGGGCCACATTCAGACTAGGTTTCAATGCATTTAGTCAGTGAAGCCAACATTTTGTTTACAGTAACAAAACATATATACAAATATCTCATAGTCGTCAATTGTTTTAGTAATTTTTGTTTCATTTAGAAATTTAAAAGTTTTCTTCTTTGTTTTGTTTTAATCCCAGTCAAATGTCTCAGTCAGCCAGAAGCGATATTAAATAAAACAAGCCACATATGTGATTTTGCTGATGAATTTGTGATAATAGCTAGATGAAGACAACGGCTAGTTGAAGTTTACAATGAGTAAATCAAGAATCCGTTGGAGTGGGACTGAATGTAAAAATTAACAAAACTAACAACCTACTAATTTCTACGTCAGAAAGGAGAAGAAGTCTGTATAATTTATGCATAGAAGTAGATTCATATGATGCCGTTAATAGGTTCAGATACGTGAATAGCATGGCCAATAATAAACGGTGCAAAACACGACAATACGTTACAGGATACAGGTAGGAAATAGGACATTCTGTGACAACAGTACACTATTGAGAAGCAAACTCATCAGTCAAAACACAAAAATGAAAATATATGAGATGCTTAGTAGATCGGTTGTTGCTTAAGAAAGGCGAGAGATGGACATTGGCAAAAAAGAAACAAGAAACACAAAGAAGTTAAGTTTCGAAAGAAAGTTTGTACGGTGTGGTTATGCTCGGTTAAGGAAGGTGAATAATAGCGAATAAGAAATAACTAGAAGATAGGTAAATTGTTAAAGCATGAGGCCATTGTAAGATTCCTAAAACCTCAACGCATACAATGGCTAGGTCACCTAGACTGGATGGACGACCAGTGTATGCCAAAGGACACAGATGTATGAAAGTAGAAGAGGGGTCGACCTGGGATAAAATGGTTGGATGATGTGTTGGAAGAATGGATTTTAGGCGTTGTGCTGAGATACCAACGGATAGGAGGCATTGAAGAAGATCTGTGTTGGAAGCCAGGGCTTAGGTTGGTCTGTTGTGCTAAAGAAGAAGAAGAAAAAGAAGAAGAAATGTCTAAAACTTGTATTTGTTTTTATCTAATTTTATTTGCATAATTATTTTTATAAATAATTTCTCTCCACAGAATTTTTCTTTTTTATTAGCAAGAAATTTAATAAAGTACATAAAACCTAAGCAATTGTGTTTTCCGAGTATAATTTTGAGCACTTTTAACTAATTTTCTTGCAACTTGCTACAATACAAGTATGAATCCGATTTTTTGTATATTTCACGTTGAACAACGTAGAGAACTAGTAGTAATTCCTTATAATTTATGCTTTCGGTATTTCACTCTTTTACCTTTGGAACAGAAACATGGGGGGGGGTTCTAAGATTGGTAAAGTGAAACGAAGCGGTGTTTCTTTGTCAAAAAGAAATGTATTAATAAATGTCGGTACAAATCCTGCTGATCCTGCTAATCCTGACAAAAGTCGGAACTTGAGAATCAAGTCAGCTCTGCCAGCAAAGTCTACTTCTACGTCCTCGAATGCGAAAGCCGCGTGGCCCCTGGAAAGCATGGCGTACAATGGATGTGCGTTATGTAACTGTGGGAAGAGGCTGAAAGGCGAGTTTCCAGCTCCTTAAAACTGGAATCTTTAGCTAGGGAAGACAACCCCTACATAAAACAGGCCTGTTAGGATACCTGAAGGTGGCATCCCCACCACCTAACTACTTAGCTAGAGGTTGGTAACCTCTACTATATAAACTAAAAGATACTCAAAATCTTCACGACCAAGATAAAACTTTGTACGGTAATGGCAACACCTGTTTTAACTTATGGAAGTGAAACTTGGACGATGACGGAAATGATGAGCGAAGAATACAAGCAAGTGAACTGAAGTACTTGAGAAAAACAAAAGGGTGCATCCTTAGAGATCAAAAACGAAATGAACATATAAGAACCGAGTTAAATGTATATTCTATGGCCAGCAGAATAAGCGGAGGTCAAATAAAATGGAGGCAGCAAATCAAGAGAAAGGAAGATATGAGTAATAACAAGTAAACAAGTAATAAGATACAGACCTAAGGAAGACGATATATAGTTACATCAAAGAAGAGATGGGTTAAGAAGAAGAAGAAGAAGAAGAAGAAGAAGAAGAAGAAGAAGAAACATGAGTAAAATTTTCAACAGCCCATGATTCTAGAACAATGCATTTCTGAATGTCATCATCAGCCGTGGCTCTACGACCCTTGGTGGGTCTTAGCCTGCTCCAAGGGTCAATTCAATTCTTTCCTATTGCATGACATGGCTTTACTCTTATGTTCAGCTTTCTGAGGTCCTCCTCTATCTGGTCTTTGAATCTACTTCGGGGTATTCCCCTTTTTCTACTATCCAATGGTTTCTGGTAGAAAATGTGTTTCGTAGGCTGTCCTTCCTCTATGCAATCTATGTGTCCAACCTACCTTAGCCTGTATATTTTGATTATCCTGGAAACGTCCGGCTCATTGTAAAGATGGTATAGTTCATAATTATAACACCTGCGTCACATTCCATTTTCTTGTACTTCTCTAAATATTGTTATTAGAATCCGTCTTTCACAGCAACCTAGCATAGCAAATCTCTCGCTATTTTTTGTCATTGTCCAGATTTCTGAAGCATATGTCAGCACTGGCCTGATACGTGCTTTGTAGATTTTGTATTTCGTGCTTCTTGAGATGAAGCTAGATGTCAGATGCTTTTTAAATCTATAAAATATTTTATCTGCGAGATATATTCATCTTCTTACTTCAGTGTTGGTGTCGTTAGGGCTGTTTATCTGGGAGCCAAGATATATGAACTCTTTTATTGCCTCTAAATTGTTTGTGCCAATTTCCAGGTTTTGAGGGTTGAGTTTAATGGTAGTTGCATTTCTGAATATACGCTACGTTTATATGTTATTTTTTATAATATTTATCTCTAGAATCACCTAGTGGAATATTTCCTCACGAACACCTCGTAAACAATTAAATTATAATTTTTTTTTTATAGTGACACAAGATCGTAACTCGCATTCATTATAAAGTAATTAGAATTTGCGGCTTGCATGCTCGTAACTCACACTTTAATGTTAAAATAAAATTCTCTGTAACCGCGACAGATAATGTGAACCAAGGTCGGTTGGAGGCAGCCAGCTTGCGCAACTCACATTTCACGTTTTAGACCAAAAGCTGGCAACGAAAATTTGTTTTACGAGGATAGGTAAACACTAGCAAGCCCGTGGTTCATAGTACTGTAGAACTCTAACCCACTAAAAACACTTCCCTTAATATAATGCTACAACTGAGCAAGCTCATCCAGCAGCTCCTCCTTCATGTTTCCTTCACTGGTAATGGGGTGAAACCCAGTAGCTAATCCCAAGATTATTCTCTTTTTTTCTTACGTAGAATTTTATGGAAATGTTTACGGTATTTCAGTACGCTTGATACTTTGTGTAGTAATTCTACTTGACTTGTTATAAACGGAGTGGTGAGTCTGGCTGACGACTTGCTACCTGTTCCCTTGCCGCCCTCAAGGCCACAAAGGGCTAAACAATTAATGAATGTTACATTATAGCAGTATGCCTGGCTTTTTGATACACTGAATTTGATAATACAATAAGTTAAAAAATAAAAATGCCAAAACAGAGACAACGAGAAAAAGAAGACCATTATTTTCTTGACATTTATATAGAATGGATGACAATAGGTTAACAAAGCAGATCTTAAAATATCTGTGGGGAAGAAGTCAACATTAAATTGGATTAAAGAAGTCGAAAAGGATTTAGAAAAAAATAATATACACGCAGAAGAAGCAATTGAAAGAGAAGTTTTTCGGGCAAGAGTGTTAAAAATGGAAAGAATCCAGGGTGGGAGAGAGAAAAACGCAGGTTCAAAGTGGACTGAATACAGGAAGAAGAGACACACTGAAAAGATAAAAAAATATTGGAGAAAAAGAAAAACAAAAAATAAAGAATTGAAATTGGCATGTGGTCCTTAGATGGCCAATAAAAAAAATAAAAATTAAAGCCAGACACATTTCCGGGCGCTGAAAGACGATTTTATAGTGCTGGAGTGAATACAGTATTAACGTTATAGCAGTAAAGCTATCCCAACTAGATCTAAACGAAAGACAGTTGATTTACTCCTGTCACAGACCTGACGGCTCCCTAAAGATTTATGCAGTTACTGGAGATTATTTCAAAAACATCTGCTGGGTTTGAAAATACAACTATATACCAGAAAACTCGTAAATTATTTACTTATTTATTATTTATTTATTTGCTATTAATATAATAAATACCTACTCAGTTTGCCTCACGACGCTGAGTGCACGCCGTACGGAGCCTCCGCCGGGAATTGAACCCGGGACCACGAGCGCATCAATCGCCCGCGTTAGCCACTAGACCACCTGGAGGCTCTATTTAATAACTTACTTTCCAATAAATAAATAAATGCTCTCTGTCACAACCATAGAAGCGCATAATACTCTCACACGCTCTGCCAGTCTTTCTAGTGCTCTGGCTGGATGTCGGAACCGGAACATTTGTCTGGCCACTTGCAGACAAATATAAAAATATATTTCAAAAAACATATGTAAAATACAGTTTTATTGCTATAACGTTAATAACATATTTATTTTAGCGCTTCAAAAACGCCTGTTAGCAACTGGGAACCGAAAAAAGTGTCTGGCAATTGTATTTTTCGATTTATTTATATTGGATATATCAAAAAAGCAGACGTACTGTTGTAAGGTTTTATTTATTGCTTAAGTTTAGTTATAAGACGGAAACGGGAACAAGTCGCCAGACTCCTCACTCCGTTTCTAGCAAGTCAAGTTGAATTTCTGTACAAAGTATATCAGGCGTACTAAAATACCGTACCCATTTTCGTCAACAGTTCTTGATATATTTTGTCAAATTCCCAAATACGCTGCTTCTCGATACACGCTTTGCATGCTTTGATAAATACGTTTTCTTTTATTTAACGATTGGTTCCGACTATTTCACGGATTATTGTCTTTAAAGAGTGGAATAAAGAACTGAACACAAGGGAATTTGTTAGTGACAACTTACCAAGAGTTTAAATCAACAAAAAACCAGAACAATCGCATTCAAATGGCTGAGATGAGATTTCTAAGGCGCGTGCACTTGCATACTCTTCAAGATCTTAAAAAAAGCAGGTATACAGGAGAAACTGAATATAATGAGTATAGCCAATAGGTTAGCTCAATATCGACTAAAATATCATACGATTTACTACCATCCAGTAGAACAAGCACCTTTGTTAAGCCATTTATCTGGGAATTTATAATTATCCCTTTGCTCATACATTACTTTCAACCCTCCGCCGCATGACATGTTACGACAACTACATAACGCTCTCAAAATCCCAGCACGTGCAGAGTCTGGGTCAAGGCCGTGTAGACAAGTAGCTTCCAGACTGTTCGAGAGCACTTGTAACTACTCAGATTATCCCAGCACGTGCAGAGTCTGGGTCAACGCCGTGTAGTCAAGTAGCTTCCAGACTGTTCGAGAGCACTTGTAACTACTCAGATTATCCCAGCACGTGCAGTGTCTGGGTCAACGCCGTGTAGTCAAGTAGCTTCCAGACTGTTCGAGAGCACTTGTAACTACTCAGATTATCCCAGCACGTGCAGTGTCTGGGTCAACGCCGTGTAGACAAGTAGCTTCCAGACTGTTCGAGAGCACTTGTAACTACTCAGATTATCCCAGCACGTGCAGTGTCTGGGTCAACGCCGTGTAGTCATGTAGCTTCCAGACTGTTCGAGAGCACTTGTAACTACTCAGATTATCCCAGCACGTGCAGTGTCTGGGTCAACGCCGTGTAGTCAAGTAGCTTCCAGACTGTTCGAGAGCACTTGTAACTACTCAGATTATCCCAGCACGTGCAGTGTCTGGGTCAACGCCGTGTAGTCAAGTAGCTTCCAGACTGTTCGAGAGCACTTGTAACTACTCAGATTATCCCAGCACGTGCAGTGTCTGGGTCAACGCCGTGTAGTCAAGTAGCTTCCAGACTGTTCGAGAGCACTTGTAACTACTCAGATTATCCCAGCACGTGCAGTGTCTGGGTCAACGCCGTGTAGTCAAGTAGCTTCCAGACTGTTCGAGAGCACTTGTAACTACTCAGATTATCCCAGCACGTGCAGTGTCTGGGTCAACGCCGTGTAGTCAAGTAGCTTCCAGACTGTTCGAGAGCACTTGTAACTACTCAGATTATCCCAGCACGTGCAGAGTCTGGGTCAACGCCGTGTAGTCAAGTAGCTTCCAGACTGTTCGAGAGCACTTGTAACTACTCAGATTATCCCAGCACGTGCAGAGTCTGGGTCAACGCCGTGTAGTCAAGTAGCTTCCAGACTGTTCGAGAGCACTTGTAACTACTCAGATTATCCCAGCACGTGCAGTGTCTGGGTCAACGCCGTGTAGACAAGTAGCTTCCAAAAGTAGCTTCCAGACTGTTCGAGAGCACTTGTAACTACTCAGATTATCCCAGCACGTGCAGTGTCTGGGTCAACGCCGTGTAGACAAGTAGCTTCCAGACTGTTCGAGAGCACTTGTAACTACTCAGATTATCCCAGCACGTGCAGTGTCTGGGTCAACGCCGTGTAGTCAAGTAGCTTCCAGACTGTTCGAGAGCACTTGTAACTACTCAGATTATCCTGGCACACCTTCAAAAGAATGGAAAATTATTCTGGAACTTCTGTGGGATATATATAAGCAACATCGGTCGGCTTAGTTAGTTAGTTACACCTAGCGAAATCGTAGAGTGCGGATCAAGTTGTTCGTGTGGGCAAACTTAACTTGACTCATTGTATGAGAGTACATTGTTGATTACATATTGTTACTTGTGAATAATTAAAGCTGGTAATTACTGACTTCGGCGGTGTCTTGTATTTTGTTTCCGATGTACAATGCGACGATCCGTGAATCCGCCGTAACAATACATTTCAAATCTGTCAGTTCAAATCTAACCTTTGAAATAACCGTAACTGTGGAAACAATTGTCAGGAAAAAATGTCCGTTAAAACTGTACCACGTGTTTATTTACTAAATTTAAGTATTATTAAAACGCTCTGCCAAGTTCCGTGCAACCTTTCCATCCGTGTAATTAACGTCTACTTTATGCTTATTAATTATTCTTTCCGTATTGTATACATAGTCAATAACATACAGAAATTGTACCCCGTACCCAAAAACATGCTGCAGTCTGTGATTAGAAGTTTCAGACACCATCTGCAGCAGTGTGTTGACGGAAAAGGACGATGTTAAACAATGTGATGTTACTAATGATAATGTAATGTATTTATGATATACACACAATTATTGCGTCCTAATGGTACCTATAATCTCATTCTTCTACTGTGGCGTATCCATTGTTCATAGCCTACAGATACCACACATATGATTTATATCAATCATACAACTTTATTTTAAATCATGTGTTTGGTGTCTTTAGTTTATGAACAATGAATACACCACAATAGAAGAATCTGGTGTTATTTCCTGTATTTGACTTTTTGGATTTATGCAATTTTTGTTGTAGCAAAAACTATGGTACACCGTTATATGATGAGAAAGTTAATGAAAATTACCTCTTCGTAATTATTGTGGTATTTCACAGTGGCGTGTCTAGAATTTCATCTTGGGCGGGGGGGTCCGGGGTAGAGTCGGCTTCATGCAAAAAAGATAACAAGTTAAGGCTAATCAATATTGCTATGTTTAAAGTGGCTGAACGACTGATGACATCATGAAAGTAAACGGCAACAACTCAACAAAAATACGCGTTATTGAAATACTATTTACAAGATACTTATAGACTGAATTGATTTCCATAAATATTTTTATTTCAAACGTATACGCGAATGCTGTGTAATAAACCTGTCTGAATATTTAAATATCGGTATGGAGAACCATACACGACTTCCATGTTCTAAGATTTATATTTGAAATCATTTTTGAAATGAAATATTTTCATAGAAACTACTTGTTTCTACTTCTTTCTTCAGCCTTAACCACAGTATTGTGGTCACTAAGTACACCACCTCACGTTAGCGCACTCGATTTTCACTGATCATGGCAGTCGATGGCACTGCCGAAACGTCTGGTTTTGCAGAAACATTGGACCACGTCCAAGCAGCCCGGGAAGGAATTTTAACAACAAACAATTTCTTTGTTGACGATAACATAGTACACATATAAAAACTTATCCTTTCCCCTTCAACTATCATTTTCATTTATAGACTTTTTATCTACCTTTCTACAGTGGATTATTATGACCTTCTTTTCAGGATACTTTATTTACCAGACTTAAGTACTTTACTCTTGTTAAAACATAAAACGTTGCAGGTAAACTACCCCTTTCCTTAACCGACCTTCACCAAAATCAATTAGTCTTGAGTCTTTTACAACCCAGGAATGTATACAAAGGATTATTTGATTCTGTTTAAATTTGCGGCAGTTATCGTTTGCCATAGAAAAAAATTCTACACACAGACACTTTTCGAAAAATGACTTGTCTTCTTCATGTTTTGAGGGTAGTACAATCAGAATCAGACATTATATCGAACACGATTTATTTCGCCATCACCATAAATCGTTCACCATTCCATGTTCTTTTTTGCATTTCCTTATGGAACGTGGAAGTAAAAAAAGATTTACCGCTATATTAGCGTACACAGCTGAAAATATTAAAACAGCCTAAAAATTAAGAGATTGAAAAAATTCGTCAACTTTTTCTACCATCCGGGCGGAGGGTCCGTTCCTGTCCGCCCCGCCTCCCATTAAATACTTCCCTGGTATTTCATTTAAAAACCCGTTTGATTTTTTTTTGCCGCAACGTATATAAGAATATAGAACAAGACTTTCAAATGGGAGCGGAGCACTTAACACATATTATAGAGACGTTACAGTTAATTGTGTTAGGTAACTATGTTATGTCTAGTTGTAGACAAGAGTGCTGTATTACCTAGTTTAATGTACGTACCTCCCCCCCCCCATACTGTAAACTATTAAAGAGCAATTACTACGTTAACGTAGCAATATGTTTGTTTTAATTTCATACAATAATAACACAGCGACCCGTATATACTCTGCAAAAACAGACAATGTTTATTCACGTCTGTCGCTTACTTAAAAAAAAAGTTTAATTACAATCATAATTAAACGTACCAAAAAACATAAACTGATACTAAAATGGAGTTCTATAAAGTAATGGCGATACCTGTTGTTCTTACATATGCTAGTGAAACATGGACGATAACTGGGGAAGAAAAGCAGCGTATACAAACCGCTGAAATGAATTTTTTAAGGCGCGTGAGTGGTTATTCTACGGGATCAAATGCGTAATGAACATATAAGGCCCAGACTGGGTATATTCTTCATCGATGATACGATAGAAGAACGAAAGCACCAGTGGATGGAGCACGTCTACAGAATGGACCATCAGAGGCTGGTAAAGCGCGCTGTAGACTACAAACCAGTTGGCAGAAAATCTGTGGGTTGGCCCTGGAAGAGATGGCTACAGTGAAGACGGAACAGGATATAAGCCTACACCGTAAAGTGACGGCGACGATGGCGACGAATTAAACGTAACATACAGAAAAACACAGAGTCCTCTGATTAATTAGAGGATCTGAATGACGGGAAAATGGGTTTTCTGGACAACTGATAGATTTATAAACTGCTAATAGTTCCGTCAGAAACACCTTTGTCATTCTGTGTATATGCTAGGTTGAGCTGAAAAATAACAAAATTGCCTACGTGACTTTTGCCACGCGGCGGCGCACGAGGCTGTTCCAGTCTTTTGTAGATCATTGTGGGCGGGAGAGCTGCATAACGTTCTGGGACAGCGTTCCTCGACCTATTGGGTGCGACCCAATGCTGGGTCACGAGGGAGCGTTTGGTGGGGAGCGAAGTAGGGCTCGAAAATATGATTATAAACTGGGCGCAACCCCTACAAATAATTCTGCCGTGGCCGATGCTTATAGGTCCCATGAAGTGTAATCTCCGACAAAGTGGCTCTAGGACTTAAAACTGTTGAGTACCACTATTCTAGGGCATTTGGGATGTCAATTCCAGACGTATAAATGTCTTCCAGATGTCTCTACCTTCGTCTAAGCCCGTTATGACACTACAGTGGAAGGCTCGAGGTATATAAATACTGGTTTCGAGCGGACGGGTTTCAGTTATTCCTAGCGATTTTACAAGTGGGGATCAAAGTGATTGTTGCGGTTTAGTGGGAATTGATTACTGTAAAAATTAGTGCAAAACTGTAATAAAGTGACATTTATTGTTGTGTCATAATTTTTTTCATACGAGTCGTTTGTTGATTTCTAACTGTTGTTTGTGTCGAATTGAAGTTTGTAATTAGTGACTTCATTCGTGTCAGTTGTTCTGTTTTCATTGTACAACACGACGACCCGTAAGCAAGTCGTAACAATTTGTACTTACGTAAGTTATAGACGTTTTTAATAAATAAGACAAGATCATTACAAAGCTCAATAATTAAAACGTTTATCATTTAAATTTTAAGCTTAAAAGTACGTGTAATATGGAAATATATCAAAGTTTTTCTTTTGCCTGAATCCAGTAAGGAAATTTCTAGCCACCAAGTCTCCCACTGCCTTTAACGACATAACTAAATTGCGTCTCACTCTTTTTAGTTGTCAAGCCGTTTCATTGCTGATATCAGTGAAACGGTTACTCACACATGCACCTTCACCTTCCCCTTTCTTCCTTCCTCTCTCTCCTCTTTGCTCTTTCTTCTTCTTCTTATATTTCTCTCTCTTTTACACCTGTACCGTCTTCTTTCTCTAAAGAAGCAACACTTTAGACCTGTTCGATGACCTGCTCGTTCCTGAAAAGCTAGAAGTTTAAGTCAACCGCGTCACAGTTAAGCCAGGCTTTAAAGTTCGTTGTCACATACTTAAATATCGGTACGGAGAACCATACATGACTTCCATGTTCTAAGATTATATTTAAAATCATTTACGAAATGAAATGTTTCCATAGAAACTACTTCTTTCCACTTATTGCTTCAGCCTTAACCACAGTACTGTGGTCACTAACGTATACCACCACACGTTATCGCACTCGATTGTCACTGATGATGGCAGTCGACGGCACTGCCGAAACGTCTGGTTTTGCAGAAAACATTGGACTACGGCCAAACAGCCCGGGAAGGAATTTTAACAACAAACTACTACTTTATTGCCTATAACGTAGTACACATATAAAAATTATCTCCTCCCCCTTCAACTATAATTTTCATTTATAGAAAATTACCCCCACCCCGTTCAACTAGCCTCTCCATTTATAGATATTTCATCTACGTTTCTACAGTGGATTATTAAGATCTTCTTATCAGGATACTTTATTTATCAAAATTAAGTACTTTACTCTTGTTACAACAACAAATGTTTCAGGTAAACAGCCCTTTTCCCGTAACCGATCTTTAGCAAAATCAATAGGCCTTGAGTACTCTACAACTCAGGCACACATGTAAAAAATTATTTTATTCTGTTTGAATTTACGGCAGTTATCGTTCGTCATGAAAAAATGTCTCTTGTTACAACATAAAATGTTGAAGGTACACTACCCTTTTCCCTTAACCGATCTTCACCAAAATCAACAGACCTTGAGTACTCTACAATTTAGGGACGTATGCAAAAACTAATTTGTTTCTGTTTGAATTTACGGCAGTTATCGTTCGTCATAGAAACAATTACCCTTGTTATCACATAAAATGTTGCTGATAAACTACACATTTCCCTTAACTGATCTTCACCAAAATCAACAGGTCCTGAGTCCTCTACAATTCAGGGATGCATGCAAAACATTATTTGATTCTGTTTGAATGTGCGGCAGTTATCGTTCGTCATGAAAATATTTCTCTTGTTACAACATAAAATATTGCAGGTAAACTACCCCTTGCCCTTAACCGATCTTCACTAAAATCAACAGACCTTGAGGTCTCTACAATGTTGGTACGTATGCAAAAACTTATTTGATTATATTTGAATTTACGGTAGTTATCGTACGTCATAAAAAAAATTAACCTTGTTATCACATAAAACGTTGCAGGAAAACTACCCCTTTTTCTTAACTTATCTTCACCAAAATCAATAGGTCGTGAGTCCTCTACAATTCAGGGATGCGTGCAAAACATTATTTGATTCTGTTTGAATGTGCGGCAGTTATCGTTCGTCATAGAAATAATTACTATTGTTAAAAAATAAAATGTGGCACGTAAACTACCCCTTCCCTTATCCGATCTTCACCAAAATCAACAGGCCTTCAGTCTTTTACAATTAATGAACGTATAGAAACAAATATTTGATTTTGTTTGAATGTGCGGCAGTTATCGTTCGTCATAGAAAAAATTACCGCCGTTAAAACATAAAATGTTGCAGGTAAACTACCCCTTTCCCTTAACCGATCTTCACCAAAATCAACAGACCTTGAGTTCTCTGTAGCTGAGGAAGGTATGGAAAACATTATTTTATTCTAATTGTATTTACGGCAGTTATCGTTTGCCATAATAAATACCCTTGTTAAAACAAAAAATGTTGCAGGTAAACTACCCCTTATCCTTAACCGATCTTCACTAAAAACAGAAGGTCTTGAGAACTCTAGTATTCAGAGTTGCATGCAAAACATTATTTGTTTCTGTTTGAATTTGCGGCTGTTATCGTTTGCCATACAACAAAAAATTACCCTTGATAAAAAAAAAAACGTTGCTGGTAAACTACCCCTTTCCCTTAACCGATCTTCACAAAAAATAATAGGTCTTGAGTACTCTACAAATCAGGACTGTATGCAACAAATTATTTGATTCTGTTTGAATTTGCAGCTGTTATCGTTTGCCATAAAAAAAAATCTATAGACAGATCGACACTCAGATAGACAGACAGACAGATAGAAACACAGACACTTTTCGAAAAATGACTTTTTTCAGGTTTTTAGGGTAGTACAATCAGAATCTGCAATAATCTCGACCACGATTTTTTTTTGCCATCACCATACTTCCATTTCCTTAAGGAACATGGAAGTAAAAATCTGTAGCCTTCTTCGTTAGTTGAACCTATTCAGAAATCGTGTAGATGTTTCATGCTGCTTCATAAGAGGCATTATTAGTGGGGATATTTTGAAGGTTATAATGTCTGCGGTTATAATGTTTCCGCTAGACTTTTGACAATGTAATCGTTTTATAAGAGAGAATTGAATGATGTTTTCGTAATTTAAATACACCGTTTTGTTGTTTCTATATGGTTGTGTATTATTTATATGTGCTTGAGCATTGTATTATAAACAAACACATACGTGGTCTAACTTCTTTGTAACCTGCAAATTTCTAGACATAAAATCTTATAGTCAATTATTTTAAGCTATCTCGTCACTTTACTTTTAGTTGAAGATCATGAGAAAATACGTAGTTTAAATCTTTGTTCAACAACCATTTATTTGAGTTGTTTCCTTAGTCATGCATTCGTTTTTATCATGCTCTTGCTCCATATTGTTCGTATGTAACGTCTGAAGCTGCCGTAATTAGTGACAATTAATAAGTTATCAGGATTAATAAAATATTTATAGATATAAACCATGTATTTATTTATTAGACTTATATTAAAATAAACCTGTTTGTTTATTCATGTACTACTAAGAACCGAGCAGACATTGCATTAGTGTAGTTGGTAAGGCTACTTAATAAAACAGAGAATGTTACTTGTGGTTGTCACTGGGTCCGTGATCTAGTGCTTGACGCTGTCGCCCCCCGTGGGATCGAGTCCCAAGAGATGTCTGGTGCGTCTTTGACACGAGTTCATGTAACGTGCAGCGCATGCTGCGGCTGACAAGGTCACAATATCATCTGGATCGTATTCTTTGTCTCTCTCTCCACGGAACACCCGAAATACAAATCATGCATACAGGTTTATCGTTCCCATGCGTATTAATTCTTCCTATTATACTTTTTCAATTAGACTATTAATTTTAAAGTCTGTGCTTTTAAACAAAGGTCTCGGGAAAGATACCGATATGTAAGGAATTACAAAATATGTAGGTAATATAGAAAACTGGGATGGGCGCAAGTATGGGGAGCAAAACAGAGGCTCAAAACTTTCGAAATGGGATTCCGGCGACGCTTTTGTGAACTTGCATTACGTGATCGTACACAAAATGAGGTAATTACAGGACTGACTGGTGTAGGTACATCAATAATTGACACAATAGAGGCAAAACTCTTATGACAGTATTGTCGCGTGCAAACGATGGAGAGAAAAGTTAGCAAAAAAAAAATTTTTTTTAAGTGAACAACTGTTGAACGAAGCAGAGAAGGAAGGCCTAGAAAAGATGGAATATCATCAGCCATTATTAAAAGGAACCTTCATGAAGGAAGTTGAGACAATAGAGAGTTTTAGAAGCCAAGATGCAAAAAAGGAATTTAATATTGTAAAATTTGCATAATTGAATGTGGATAATTTCCAGGCACTGCAGTTGCAGACAGAGAAAAGACGCCAACAAGAGTTAGAAGAAGCAGAGAAATTACAGGATGAGAAACACAAACAGGAATGAGAAGAAGCATAAAGATGCCAAAAAACAAAAAATTTCCATGCGTGCAAATATGGGGAGCAAAACAGAGACTCAGAACTGTGGAAATGGGATTTCGGCGACGCTGTTGTGGATTTACATTGTGTGTCCGCGTACAATATGAGCTAATTAGAAAACATATGGGTGTAGGTACGTCAATAATTAGTGCAATAGAAGCAAAATGCCTACAATAGTGCTGTCACGCGCTAAGGATAGAGGAGAAAAGATAACAAGAAAAATGGTAAGTGAACATCTGCCGAACAAAGCAGAAGAGAAAGGCCAAGAAAAATGTGTAACTAGTGATCTAGTGCTTAACGCTGTCGCCCCCATTGGATCGAGTCCCAAGAGATGCCTGGTGCGTCTATGAGAATATCATAGAATAGAATAGAATACCATCACCTACGAGAGAAAGGAACCTCCGAGAAAGAGATTGGGAAGATTGGGACTTTTGGCAGCTACGATGAGAAAAAAAAAATTTATTTTGGAAAATTCGCAAGTATATATAACTAAGATATATAATTCCCAAATTCATATTTGAAACTTCTGAGATCCCGTCAGTTTCTAGAATCTTCCGTCCCGATAAATAAACTTTTGTCTATAAATTTCAGTAACGTCTTCTTTTACGCTCATTGTATTATACTAGTATAAGTTCAGTCTCACTATCTTTAAAAACAATAAATTGCAATTTACAATATTTAGTTAACATTACGTAGTTTTATTGAATTGTAATGTTGATCGTATATTTCTCTGCGTACATCATGATCATATCCAACCAGTTACTCTTAACTTATTAAGTTAGATGACGGTGATAAATATACCTATTTTCCTTCTATTACGGGTACTTTGGACCGCGTTGCACTCTTTATTTACTCATTTGTTTTCTTTATGCTTTCGCTCTTTCACATCTGACCTTTCTCTCTTCTTCTGTGACTTCACTTCATTATCCTTGTTTGTTTATCTTTTTTCTTCCAGCTTAAATTGCTGTATTATATTTCTTTACTTATTTCTTTACTTATATTTCTTTACTTATATTTCTTTATAATTGTTTCTATTTGCGATATGTTCCAAATATTTCTGTACCATTTGCGCCATTCAAATTTTGTTTTAATTTTTAATAAAAGGCCATAAAATTATAATCTTTCTTCTTGGTGCCACTATGAAAAGTTTAAAGAATTATTTTTCAATTGATCTTTCTTCATTTTTTTGTAATCTAAATTTAAAAAAATTTTTTTTTTTTGGGCGATAAATTTTTCCTAATATTCTTCAACGTTTAAAGGATTCTTTTTCCAATTGATCTTTCTTCATTTAATTTTAATCTACATTTAAAACACTTTATTTGTTTTGGGGGATACATTTTTCTCAATATTCTTTTTATTACTTATGAGAATTTTTCCGCAGGAAAGACTCCCGAGCACTTACATGCATGTGAGGCTTGAGGGCTCATTACTTTTGTAATGTTTAAATTTTGCGTTTCTGCTTGTTATAATTGTCTGCTGTTGGATGGCACAAGATTTTCCTTTTTTGTACTTTTTTCATATATTTTTCTATTGCCGTTAGCCTATAATTTCCTCTATGTATGCAAATCTTTAAACTTTGTTTACTCTACTGTTTTTGAAATCTATCTGCTCGTTTCAGTTTGTAATGTTAGAGATATGTTCTTTTTTTTCAAAAGACAGTTGGGAGCCACGTTTGAAGGGCATTTTTCCAATAACAGTAGACCTACTTGAATTTTCACTTTTTCTATATTTTGGGCTAAAACAACTAATCATTTCCAAATGCTAAGTGGTCAAATAATAGTCTATTATTTGTTGTAAAAAGATAGATTAAGTCCCATATATTGTCTTCTTTTAACAGTTAACAGAAGGAAACATTGTCTGTTAACGCCGGTGTAACATGTAAGCTTTCACGCCGGTGTTTACATTATCACAATTTACCGGAATGTTAGGCCGTGGTCTTCGTCGTTCATGCTGTTAAAATTCCTTCCCGGGCTGTTTGGCCGTGATCCAATGTTTTCTGCAAAACCAGATGTTTAGGCAGTGCCGAAAGCCTTAAGCCTCGACCACAGTACTGTGGCGACCAACGTATACCACCTCACGTAAGCGTACTCGATTTTCAACGAAGATGGCAATCGATGACACTGCCGAAACGTCTGGTTTCACAGAAAACATTGGACCACGGCCAAACAGCCTGGGAATGAATTTTAACAACGTTGATTCCGGCCGTATAAGTCTACAAAACACACTACGATGTTCATGTTTATGTCCATACGTTTCGTCCATACCGACGACGGACATCTTCAGTCACGCGACTGTTCGTATTCGTGCGCGGGTGTTGTGATCTGTGTTCCCGCGCCACTTAACGTGTCCGTCGTCGGTATGGACAAAACGTATGGAGATAAACATGATAAACCTAGACCGGTAAATTGTGATAATATGTCCGTTATTATTTTTCAACTCTAGCAATTATTTCTTTCAACCATTAACAAAAAATCAAAATCTACTAAAATACTGACAAAGTTGCATTAAACACAATGAGCTTAAAATAATTTAGAGTAATATATGCTGATGAATATTTTATTTTGGTTTTCTTAAAGCCAACCAGACGCGTGGACTAAATTTGCTCATATTTACCCATATGAAAATTCATAAAACATTTCCTTTTAATGCAGTATAAAGAAAACTTATAGCATGTCGTCACGCGAGGATATATTTTATTCGTTCCGTTTGTAAACACACACACACACACAACTAACTAAATTACAGTATTAAGTACACCTGTTATAGTCTTCGTATATTATGATATGCATAAGGATATATTATTAATATTCAAGGTCCACATAATGATTAATTAAATCGTTAAATTTTTAGTGACCGTCAATCAATGAATGTTTTAGTGGATGGTTAGTGAGGATCGGTCAATAATACAAATTTTAGCTATTTTGCGTCGACGTTTATGTGATCTGTGTTCGACTATTTTGCGTCGACACAACCAAACAGTTGTGTGTTTGGCGTCAGCAACAATTGTCCTGAAGATGACAATAAATATTGTCGAAACGTCGACGCAAAATAGCTAAAATTTGTATTATTGACCGAGCCTCACTAACCATCCACTAAAACATAATGATTAATGTTATTATGTGTAAAAATAAATTCCTATTACAATAAAGAAAAAACATAAAACACGTGCTTGCGTAATAAGGCTTTATGTATTGTCAAGCTGTCGTGCATATATATGCCTACTTGAAAACAAAAGATTACCTGTCAAGAAATAAAATTAAGATAAATTCACACACACATACACACATAAAATACAGGACAAATAAATAGATAGTTGATTATGAAATTACAGAGTCCACAACAACAACAAAATTGTAAACAGTGGTTTAATTCCACTACGTTAAAATTATATATGCAATTGTTTGGCAGTAACTGTTAATGGGATAGAGAATATTATGCCATATGATTCAAAACGTGCATACTGAAAATATTGAATATGATCCGTATCAAAGGTTTGCACATATTTTTGCAATGTGGCTTTATCGAATAACTAACAAAATAACTAAGAGCATAATGACGGGGAATACAGATTACTTTGGCCTAGTAAAATTGTTAACATCTAGTCTTTACACCCAAGAGACTAAACTGAAAATGATCAGGCCTGAAGTGACATACGGTTCCTAAACTGGACATTAAAAGCAGTCGATGCGAAGGCACTGAGGACTTTTGAAAGTAAATTTATTAGAAGAATCTTTGGACCAGTACGTTGTAATGGAGAATGGAGGATCGTATCTAATCCATTGGAAAACAGGGAGACATCTTCCGTCTTATAAAGTTCAGAAGGATCAGTTGGAAAGAATGGACAACCAAAGACTCCAGAAAATGGTAATGAATGGGCACATGTATAGGTGGGCGCAGAAGGCGAGCCACGCCAATAAAACGATGGCAAGACGACGTAGAAGAATACCTACCTAGGATGGGTGACGGCTCGTGGAAGACCAAAGCACATGATCGGACTATCTGGAGGCAGATCATTAGGGATGTCGAGGTCCATCCTGGACTGTAGTGCCGGATATGTATGTATGCTTTATCGTGTAAACACCAGTTATTTAATGTCGAGGCTTTTAAGTACAAGAAATTGATTTCATTAATATTATTTATTGAACGAACGAAGCGAGTTCTCAGTTTTAACTCGCCCGTTTGGCATTTGTCTGTCCGTCTGTCTGCCTCTTTGTAGTATCTTTCACAATAAATTTTGAACATATTAACCGATTTTCTTAAAATTTTTCGTTCGTGCCATACTTTTAATCTACAGTACTCTATTGAGATTGACATTCCAAACTTTTTGAAGCAAGAGGCAAATATTTGAAGGTTTCAAAATTCTGAAAAAATTGGGTGAAAGGTTGATAACATTTCATGCTTATGTGGCATAGCAAATTAAAAGAAATTTTAACTAAAATCTGAATATAGTGTTAATTTTTAGGAATTTCATAACTTTAGGAGATCAGGGCCGCAAAAGCGGGGTTTGTTTACGTTGCAACCATGGAAGGAGTCCTTCTTTGATGTAATGGTGAGTACCTTCTTCTTCTTCTTCTTCTTCTTCTTCTTCTTCTTCTTCTTCTTCTTCTTCTTCTTCTTCTTCTTCTTCTTCTTCTTCTTCTTCTTCTTCTTCTTCTTCTTCTTCTTCTTCTTCTTCTTCTTCTTCTTCTTCTTCTTCATTATTATTATTATTACTATTATTTCTACCGACATTATTATTACTATTATTATTACTATTATTTTTACCGGTATTATTATTATTATTATTATTATTATTATTATTATTATTATTATTATTATTATTATTATTTTAGCACTATATTTTATAACTAACGTTTGGATTTATGACATCTTTTGTTAGTGATAGATTTATCTCTGTATTAATTTACTGTTCACCTGAAGTCGATCTCTGATTCTATAGAGGTCGAAACGACGTGTTTATTAATTTTAACTTACGATGGCTAATGTCCGAAATCTTATAATTTGTAAAGAGGGATAAACGTTTGATAAGACTGCAATTCCGTATGGAATATCAAAGCACAGGTAATTTTAACCAACATCTGAATAAAGTGTAAGGTTTGGAAATTTTTAAAATTTCATAACGTCAAGACTCAAATAGGGAAACAAAATTGAAAATCATGGAAAACTAAGCCAGTTGTCAGAGTAAAAAGAGAATTTTAAAACAATTCCACTACAATTGTTACATTATTGAACAAAAATATTAGGGTAAGAGGGATTTTTGTAATTTTTTGTGACACTTGGGAGAGAAAGACAGATTTCTCCGTCTCATAGTATTCCTTATAGGCTACCTTCTGTCCAGGTCTTTAGAGGCATCCCTATTTTTATTCTTTCAGAAGGGGTCCATTCTTCTTTGGCTGTCTATTATTATCCATAGGTCACACGTACGCTTGCCATCTTAATATATTTTGCATTAGTTCTGTCATTTATACTGATGCAAATATTACTTCTTTCTCTTCATCGTGTTTTTCTGTCAGAGACTAGGCAAGTCAGTTATTCCGGTCTGCCAGAGGAATACACACACTTCACAAACGCTCACTTCCTATACTTCCTTGTTAGGTCTTCCTGTACTTTGCCGTCTAACAGGCTTGTATTGCCAAACATCCTTAAGCAACCTGCCGGCCGCGATCCTATTCATATGAGCAATCCATCTATTTTGGTTCTCTGGAATACGATCTTAGATATAACAAATATTCAACTCTCTTATGATTGTCTTCACTGTAGTCCATCCCTTCGCGTGCGGCCTTTAACAGAGCGTAAGAATATCATTTCCGATTTTTGTAGTATTCTACTCAGATTTTTCCCCGGAACCCAAGGTTTAGGACCATACGCCTACAATAACACTGACACAGCAATTGCCTTATAAAATTTTAGTTAAGTTTCTTTGCTTTTTTCTCTTGACAGCATTCAAATTGTGCCACATGTTGACTGAAACTTAGCCAACTTGTGATTAACATCATAAGTGAAGTCACAAACAAGTTAGCGGAAATGTGACACCTGTTTTATTTATACTCTTATATTATCCAATACAGTCTTTGTCCGTAAGGAGAATTTGCCCATAAATGCCATAGTTTTTTTTTTATTCTGCACATCGTTTTTATTTCTTTTTCTTATTTATTAATTTATAATTCAAAAAGTTATTACGTAGTCAACGTTTATGGCCATTCTGAGATTACCTGGGTACATTTCAACATCTGCCGCTGATGAATACGGATACGGTTTTTAGAAGAAGCCGAATATTGCACGAGCTTTGATCAACCCTATTAAATATCGGTATGGAGAACCATACACGACTTCCATGTTCTAAGATTTGTATTTGAAATCATTTTTGAAATGAAATATTTTCATAGAAACTACTCGTTTCTACTTCTTTCTTCAGCCTTAACCACAGTATTGTGGTCACTAAGTATACCACCTCACGTTAGCGCACTCGATTTTTACTGATGATGGCAGTCGATGGCACTTCCGCGACGTCTGTTTTTCCAGAAAACATTGGACCACGGCCAAATATCCCGGGTAGGAATTTTAACAATGAACTTCTTCTTTCTTGCCGACAACGTAGTACACATATAAAAAATTATTCCCTCCCCCTCCAACTATAATTTTAATTTATTAAAAAAAAACCCTCCCCATTCAACTACCCTTTTTATTTATATATATTTCATCTACCTTTTTGCAGTGGATTATTATGACCTTGTTTTCAGGATACTTTATTTATTAAGTATTTTACTCATGTTAAACATAAAACGTTGCTGGTAAACTACCCCTTTCCCTTAACTGATCTTCACCAAAATCAACAGGCCTTGAGTACTCTACAACTCAGACACATTTGAAAAAATTGTTTTATTCTGTTTAAATTTGCGGCGGTTATCGTTCGCCATAGAAAACATTCTACACAAAGACACACAGACACACACTCACAGACAGTTTTCGAAAAATGGCTGTTCTTGTTTTGATGGTAGTACAATCAGAATCAGCCTTTATCTCCAACACGATTTTTTTCGCCATCACCATACTTCCGTTTCCTTATGGAACACGGGCGTAAAAATTGTTGCAGTCTTTGTCAACAGCCTGCTCCAATTCTAACTGCTAATGGTATTTGTATTAAATAATGTGTAAGTAGAAATTAACGAGACAGATGTACTATTTCAGTAGTGCTCAGTGAATTGCGTAAAATAAAGTTATTTTAATATATCACGCTTTCAGTGTCTGTCATTAAAATGAGCAAAACAAAAACATTCTGTTGTTGTTTTGTGGAAGGCTACACGTCGAAAAATAACACAGAGCTGCTGTATACTTCACCAAGCGTGACATGTATGTATGGATGTACAACGTGTATAGTTTCAGCATACACTCGTCACAGAGAGAGAGAGAGAGAGAGAGAGAGAGAGAGAGAGAGAGAGAGAGAGAGAGAGAGAGAGAGAGAGAGAGAGAACCCGCTTTTGATGTTCGCATATATTTTGATCTGATTACACAAACTATCCTCGCTACATGCGTTTGATAGAGAATATTCAGACTTTCAAAGGCTGCGTACACAGCGCATGCCAATGTTTCCGTGTATTGAGTGGAGCAACCAAGATTTCTTCCTTCTTATCTGGGTAACATTTTTTAATTTACAAAAATTTAAAGAAAAACTACTTCTTACTTAGTACTATATTATGGTGAAGAAGATAAATTTAAAAACATTGAAGTAACCTTAGAAAGAACACTTAGAAACAATGTCAGATTTCAGACTAGCCAAATACGAGGGTCAGTTGAAAAGTTTGCAGATCGACAACTATAGCTCAGTGGTAGAACTAAAATCTTTCGTGTGCTGCAAGACGTATATTTCGCGTAACGCCTGTTAATTTCCAGATATATCTGTCAATTTATTGACTTTTTACCCAGCTGTTAATTTTCTGATATATCTGTCAATTTATTGACTTTTTACCCACCTGTTTGAAAGTTTCCTGCCACGCGTTTTTTAAAATGCATAAATTCATGCATCGTGTTGTGATGAATTCTTTGTTAAAAATGTTTTAGCGCTAATGGAAAATCAAAACAAAACTGTAAATGTGTTAGGAGATGGTGCGCCTTCAGAAACAACGGTAAGTGGGGCACACTCGAGTTTAACGTGGTCGTACAAGCACTGAAGACTATACCAGCAGTGGATGTCCATAAAGTGCAACAAAACGGCATTATTGAAAATATTTTATGGGGTGTTGGAAGACCGCAGATTGAGGAGTGGATGACGTTGCTGAAATCATAGGCATCTCGTATGAGCGTGTGCACGCACTTTAACTCAAGAACTTGGGGTGAAAAAGCGTTGTTCAAGATGGCTGCCGCATCTGGAGTTGTTGCATTTTTAGAGCGTTCAGCGCGACCACGTTCTCAGAGCTCGTACGACCACGTTTAAACTCAAGAACCTATTTACAAACCGTTTGTTTTGAAGTCGCAGCAGCTCCTGACACATTTAAAATTTCGTTCTGAATTTCCATTAGCGCTAAACAATTTTTAAGAAAGAATCACACCACGATGTTTGATTTCGTCCATTTTTCAAAACACGCATGCACGTCAAATTTAAACAGGTTTTAAACGTTGAATAAATTAATAGATGGATTTTAAAATTAACTGAAATTCACATAAAATACAAATCTTGGAGCACACGAAAAATTGTAGTTTTACCGCTAACCTACAGTTGTCGGTCCGCGAACTTTTCAACTGACCCTCGTAAGTCTGGAAATACAAAGCTAGAGAACACAGGTGTGTGGGTAGACCCAGGAAGAGATAGCTGGAGGATTTTTGAAGGTGGAACAGGCAGTATCTTGCCTATTCCGTGTTGTGAAGATGATGATGATTATATATCATCTGTTCAATCTATTTACATTCTTCTTCTGGTCGATAACATTTTACACAGCGACAGCTTGCAGAAATCCGATTTTTGCGACATGTAGACGCTAACAGTCCTTCTGGCATAAAGAATTATTGAGAATAAAAGAAAGCTGAAGTACGTGTAAATTAAGTGGGAGTGATAAATAATCTTCTTACCGAACTGTCGTTATTTGTAAAATTATAGTTCTGCTTTCCAAAAAACGATATCTACTACATTAAACATTCTATACAAATGAATATTTAGTTAATAAAGTTGTGTTAGCTGTTATAATTGCAAACAGAAATTACGCTTCTGCATACCACTATAGAAAAAAATTCCTGATTAGCGATTTTAAGTTAGTTTCACGGTTCATCATCAAATGTAAATACTGCCGATCAGATCAGATGTTTCCGAACTGATGATCAGGTATAAAGCTTGGAAGCGCTAATCGGGAATTTTTTCCACAGTGGTGTGTAACACTGTAATTTGTTTGAAATATAAAGGATTTGAATTATGCTTAGTAGTACAGCTGATACATACTTCATTTCATTTCTAAAGAAACATAAAGACCCGAGGGCTACCATACACATACGCTCATGTATGTAAATTCGAAACATATTTCCTTTTGTTAGAGTAAAAAAAAATATATACTGCACGTTGTCACGCAAGGGGGAATATTTTATTCATTCGTTTGTGTGTGTGTATATATATTTATATATATATAAACACACACACACACACACACACACACACACACACACACACACACACACACACACACACACACACATTTACTTGGATTACAGTAACGAGTACTTATTAAAATCTTGGCATACTGTACTATGGTTAATGGCATATTACTAATATTCAAGGTCCACATAATGACTGTCCTTATGTGTGTATAAATAAATTCAAATTAGAATAAAAAATCTATAAAATCTAAGCTTGCGTGATAAGATTTTATATGTTGTCACGTACAGTCAAAAATATATTTACCAAAAAAAAAAAAGAAATAAGTTAAAATACTATTACCATGCTCATACGCTCGTTTGCAAAATTTACACGCGCGCACGCACACACAATAAAAAGTAAATTATTGTCAAACGATAAGAAATTTCCTTTCATACTTTCACTGTACGGAGTTATACTTCCACATAACAAAGTTATGAAAGTTTGTGTAAGCTTACATTTCAAGAAATGCATTGTTTGAAAGAAGGACTGGGACAATACAGTTTGATTTTTAAAAGGCCATTGTGAAAGTCATATGAAATTTAACTTTTTTTTTTAAACAGTAACTTACATTTTTAATTGCGGAGTTTCATTCTTCAGAAATAAACTTTTCCCAGGGCGTAAGTTTTAATTATAGAGGTAACTAATGTTTGCAAAAACGGACTATATTACAGTTTATTTTTATAAACGGCCCATCTTATCAAAGTTTTTTACAAGAGAAGGAGGGAGCATTTTTGAAAACAATTATTGATGTTTTTTGTCAACACGTTTCTTGGGTTAATAGACTCATGATGAGTTAATCTTGAAAAGACCATGTCAAGGTCACATCACATTCAGGTTAATTTATTTTATCTATAAATTAATAAATTACCTTAGATCCGTCATGTGATTTCGTTTTTTATTTAAAATAACGCGTTTCGGTACATATGTTCCATCTTCAGATTAATTCACTCAGTTGAGGTCGTTAAAAGTTAAAATCTAATTACGTTGTACTTACACACGTCCGTATGCGTGCGCACCCTTCGAAGGCCGACCGGATACATTTCTAAGAGTATTTATTCGTTTCTAAGGGTTTATTTTATCATTTCATAGCAATCGTTAAAATCTTCGTTACTCAAAATTTAAGTAAGTAACTAATTCCAAAGTAACGTAATTTTCAAGGTTAATGTAATTTTGATAAATCAGTTTTTCTTATCATACTTTTATGTTCAATGTTCAAGTATTTTATAATTTCAATTTTCCTTTAAATTGCAATGTCAAATTACTGAACGTGTTAAGTGAGTTCTCAGTTTTAACTCGACCGTATCACATTTGTATGTGTGTCTATTTGAGATAAGTTTCAGGGTAAGTTTTGAATGCATCAACCGATTTTTATAAAACGCGGCACGTGTGTCCATACAGAACCCGGTTGTTTTTGAGGTTGATTTTCAAAAGAAAAAGAGAAGGCGAGAAGCATAAATGTGAGAGGGCCTAAATTTTTAAAAGATCGAAAAAATTCATATGCAGTATTAAGTTAATAGGAATTTAAAATAAAATCTGCATATAGCGTTAATTTTGACGAAATTCTAAATTTTCGGACGCCAGGACTTAAAAAGTGGTACAAAGTTAGACAAAATAGCAAACCCTATGTAGGACGTCAAACTAAAGAAACGCTTGACCAAAATCTCAATATAATGTACAATTTTAGAAAATTTTATGAATGTTTGACCCGAGAAACAAAAAATGAGTTCAAATTATATTTTTATACAAAATTGTTTTTAATTATTTTTATTACAACTGAGTACTACCCATCTAGTAATTTACATTTCATAATTAAAGACACTAATCAAGAGATATAACCCATTGGCTATATAATCTCCCCATTTAACTAATATCATCAGATCAAGTGGTTTAGTTGTCTCAGCCTTCTAGCTGCATTAGTTGTATCCAGCAGTCGCCGTATCTCAGGGTGTACATGCTGCAAGACGTGCTGCCCATGCTTCACTGCCTGCTTTTTTATTTTCTCAATGACAACTTCAATTTTTAAATCCCTTTGTAAATTGTCGTTTCTTACATACGATGTGGTGCATCAACAATGCACCGAAGCACCTTGTTTTGTAATGTTTGAATTATAATTATGTTTGATTTCTTTGCACAGCCCCAGAGCTGTATCCCATAGGTCCAGATAGGCTTTACCACTTGCTTATACAACAGCAATTTATTATGGATTGACAGCTGGGATTGTCTTCCCAAAAGCCAATACATTTTCCTGAACTTTAGATTCAACTCCTGCTTTTTCTTTTTGACGTGCTCCTTCCATTTAAGCTTTGCGTCTAATGTCATTCCTAAATATTTAGCTGTATTAGCATAAGAAATTGGTAATGAATTAATTATAACTGGTATCCGATTACCAATCTTTAGATTTGTAAAATTTACATTGACTGACTTCATCTCATTTAATCTAATACGCCATTTTTTGGTCCATTTGCTCACAGCATCAGAGGCTCTTTGAAGTTTTACTACAGCTTCATCAATTTTATTTCCAGTCGCTAGAATTGTAGTATCATCTGCAAAGGTGGTAATGGTTGCATCTTCTACAGTAGGAAGGTCCCTTGTATACAACAAATACAAGACCGATCCCAAAACACTACCCAGCTGAACTCCAGCTGTTATTTTCTTCAGTTCAGAATATTCTCCTTCATATTTCACTCGAAAATGTTTGTCAGTTATGTATGACTTGAGTATTTGGTAATATTGTTTTGGTAGGTCTCTTTGTAATTTATACAAAAATGTACCTTTGTGTTAGGTTAAGGGGAATTTTAACGTACATTCGTTGTTTGGGATGTTTTCTGTTTATTGTATGGTTGCTCTGCAGCAAAGTTTAGTTTCATTAATCCAGTAAGAGCACACGTGTGGAGTGTTGCCCTATACGGGAGTGAATCTTGGACAATTGGAGAAAGTGACTAGAAAGATTCCAAGTATTTGAGACCTTGGGGTACAGAAGATTGTACAAGATAAGCTGGAGGGAGAAGATAACGAATGAGGAAGTCTTTAGAAGAGCTCAAGAGGAGAAGAGCATTCTATGAAATTTAAAAGGCAGAAGAGCTACGTTTATAGGGAATATACAACGACACAATGGGTTGGTTAAGAGACGAATAGAAGAAACAATTGAAGGGAATAATCACAGAGGAAAACCCCGTGTAGACTACATGAAGCAGCTTATAGTCGATATGAACTTCACATCATATTGTGAGTTGAAAAGAAAGCAGAGAAGCATGAAGAATGGCGAGCTGCTGCCAATCGGCCTATGGGCTACTGACCTAGAATAGAATGCAGCTGTTACTTCATGCAGTGTATTAAAATCCCAATGACAAGCACTAAAACGAGCAAAGGATCCTGTCGTATTTTCGTAGAAACCGTACGTCTAGACGTTTAAAATTAACAGAACCGTAGAGTCCAAACATGTGACATTCGGTACACGTGTAAATAAGTTTCATCAAACACTCGCTGCAGGGAGACCGCGTTGGAAAACTCTACATGCCTTTGATGTTGACGTGTGTGTAGTTTGATCAGATTATACAAATTATCCTCGCTATATGCATTCCTTTGAGTTCATTATGGTTTTGAAAGTCTGTATATACTTGCCGTGCGCATATTTCCGAATGTATGTGCTTATAAGTAAACTTTTTTTTAAACTTTTCACACCGCGTTCCACAAAGATTACACAAAAAAATGGTTCGTTCCGGTGCCAAGGAGATGGACTAGAGCTGGTCACGCTAGCACTTCGTCGGACGCCCCACGCCTCTCCGTCCTTACGGCTTATAATTTCATATTTTCTAGGGGATGCGGCAGTCATAAGATTTCTTTAAGATGCTTTAACCATTGTAGCCGAAATTGGGATATTCTGTTAGCTATATTCATAATGTTCATTTCCTGCCGGGTATCTGCATTTCTTCTCCGATCTTGAAGTGCATATCCCGCAACAAGCCCGAGAAATCTTACTTCGGCCGCTTCAATACGACTGACCTATGATTTCGTTAAAGTCCAATTCTCATGAGGGCCATCACCTTGTAGAACTTCAGGCGTGTTTCTTTACTCGTTATATTTTTAGTTCTCCTCATGAACCTACAAACATGGTTGACCTCATGTAGCTTCTCCACCACGTCGCTGTTTGGCATGTAAAATAAGACGCATTATACCTCAGCTATACAAATTTTAAGACAATTTAAAATGAGCCAAATTATTTTTTTTAATGTAAATGTATTTTGAAAATAACAAGTACGTTTTTTACAATGTGTATATACAGCCTACAGAAGTATTAAAGACCAAAGGAAAAATACAAGATTATAAAACATGTTTTGAAATATAGGAAAATCATAAAATAGGAACTTTTTATGCCAGCTTAATTATATTCGAGCTTTAAGCCACTGAGTTGATCTTCCGCGGAGTTTCAGGTCAAATCGTCTGCCTGCCTCTCTTCTGTCCGTCTGCCTGCCTATCAGTCTGTCTGTCTGTCTGTCTGTCTGTCTGTCTCTCTCTCTCTCTCTCTCTCTCTCTCTCTCTCTCTCTCTCTCTCTCTCTCTCTCTCTCTCTCTCTCTCTCTCTCTCTCTCTCTTTCTTTCTCACCCTCTCTCTTTCCAACGCTTACCTAGTAGAATCATTTGTTACGATGCCAATCTGTCATACCCTTTGTTCCCTATTGCTGAATTGTTTGTTCCCTTGATTGACCTCTATCTACCCTTTTAAGGGCTCTGCACTCCGGAATTAGATGAACATGTCCCGCACAATATAGGCGCTTCAGGTTTTTAAGGTTCAAATTCGAAAAATTACATTGCGATGTTGGAAAGCTTAAAACACATGGACCCTGAGGAAATTGGACAGGATATACCTTGAAACTTTTAAGATGTGGTGCTGAAAAAGGGCCTTACCGTAGAAAGAAGGAGTGACTAATGAGTATATGGATGAGCTAAAAAGGAGGAAAACGACATGTGGTGATTAAGAGCCTTTTGGGAAGGGAAGCAACCTCTGAGTTGAGTAGAAGAAGAGGAAGAAATTGGAAAGTCTTGTTTAACGTTTACCTCTTACCTGAATTACCATTCCGTACGTTATGAAAATCATCTCTGATCGTAGCCGTGATTTATCTTTGGTCAGACTCATACAGCGGAACATAATAATTATATTAATTACTTTATAAATTTACGCATACTACTCAAACAAAATATGTTTAATCAGACTCAATTAATTTATCTTGTTGAATTTAATGTTTCCTCTTGTATCGTGTTCCACAGGTCCTGATGATTGCAATAAATATTATCAAAACATCGAGACAAAAATAATGTAAAATTTGTGTTATACTTATTGACCGATCCTCACTAAACCTTCTATCTATAAAAAAAATATATTAATAAAATAAAATACAAAATATTGGTTAATATTAATATTATAATAAAAAAAATTATTGTGAACAATTATGCATATAATATTTAAGCAGAAGAATAAAGTTCTGTTGTGATATTCACAATAAAAGTTGAATATGCAAAATTAAGCGCTCCGATTCAGTAAATTTCACACAGGACAGTTGTGTTAACCGAACGGCGTGACAGATTCGTCCAACCGTGAAGTACTATTGTGAGACTGCGTATATATTCATAAATCTAGTTTGCTCAGACACTATCTAAATGACAAAAATCAAAATCAAATACTGGACTGAACTCAATATATAGAACAATATTAATACTGTTTCGACGGTCTAACAAATCGTCGTGTTTAAACAGTGGAGATTTTAACACAGATAATCTACTATTTAATTGTATCAAATTTACGTATCGTTTGAATAAACGAAGACACTCGTATACTTATAACATTTCTTCAAGTTTACGATTGTGCAACACCAAATGTATAATACACAATGAATTTCGCTTATTTAACAATGTGGCGCTAAAGAACACAAGTCAGCGACTACTGTTGTCCGCAAACAATAAGTCACAACAATTACGGTACAATAAACGCACTCTGAATCGCAGTCTTAAACTGACTGACTGGCCCCTTGGGTAGACCTACTGCATTTACAGTCCGCTAAAGTTTTACTGAGATAAATCTGCTGTTTTGTGTATGACACTTTAAAAAATCGCATAGTTTAAGTCGCCAGAACAGAACTGCGTTTCTGCCGACCTTATATGCATTGTCATGACGCGCACGCTACTTAGCTTGCATATATAATAGGCGTAAGAGTGTATACAACAATCTTTCCTTCCTTAGTTACCAATCCGAAGATTGGTTTGTAGCAGTTGTCCATACCGATCGTCTATTTGCTTTCTGTCTCATCTCCAATAGGAATTACAACTTACATCACCAATAATCTGTTTCACATATTAAACTCTCAGTCTTCTCCTTTCTCTTTTCCCGTCACTTTAACCTTCTCTTAAGGTATAATATAGCCAATAAAGTCAACACTTCGCTCCACAATATTTTGTCAAAAACGTCTTGTTTTTCCAAATCTAATCAGAATACCACCATTATTAACCTCGCCAATCTATCTTACGTTCAGTATCTTCCTACAACACTACATTTTCAGTGTTCGAAGTGTTGTCTTTTCCGCTGTTCTAATTGTCCCAGTCTCACATCCATATAGAGCTATGCTAAATAATAACTATAACATACTTATTAAACTATGAACTGAAATACGACTAAAACTAAACAAGACGGTTTATTTAATATTTTAAACCTTATTATAATCATTTGACTAAATTGAAAGATACACAAAAATATGTATTCAATCATTATCATCACCATCACCATCTTCTGAACTTCAAGGTTGAGGCGGCTGGGTCTTCAAATTTCGCACTTTGTTCTATCTTCTGCGTGGTCGTTCTATACTCCATCCACCTAGTGGGGCATACTATGTCACTTGCTTAATTAGTCGTTCTTCATCTATCCCTTTCAAGTGATATTGTTGGATTTTGTCCTTCAGCGCGTATCTTGCCATATATCACCTTCATTTAGTTTATCTAATCGAGTGCAGCTTTTAACTTACGCAGAAACTTCATTTCAGCTGTTTGTATCGTCGAGTTATCTTTATGAGAGGTGATCCAATTTCCACAACCGTACAGTAATACAGGTACTGTCATTGTCTTGTTGGATCTGAACATGGTATCCTATCTATCCTTTATAGCTTTATTATTCAGCCTTAGATATATTGTGCTACATATAGGCCTATATTGAAATGTATGTCATTTATTACTTATCGTTACTTCGATCATAGCTGATGTCGCAGCCCAAATAGATAAAATCTGATATCAGTTCTATCGATTGATTTTTAATACTTAATTTTTGTTTTTATCGAGTATACTCCTTTGAACATCATAACGTGTGCTTTAGCTTTGAAATAATTATATTGCAGTTCTTACGCACAACGTCCAATCGATGAAGGCCACGTTAGTTTTCATAAAAGAAAGGATTCATCATCACCAGACGACAAACTATTAATTAATATTACATTATCAAAGACTAGCAATATTAATTTACATTATCATTTATAACATTAATCAAAAAATCCACCCGCGCAGTGAAAAAGTGTGTTGTGACGACCATGCTTTAACCATTGTAGCCGAAATTGGGATATTCTGTTAGCTATATTCATAATGTTCATTTCCTGCCGGGTATCTGCATTTCTTCTCCGATCTTGAAATGCATATCCTTTTTCTCCTTCCTAATGGACTCCATTCCGTCACTTTGTTGACCCACCTATTTTGGGCTCTCCGGACATGACCATACTACACCAATCTTTCTTCTTCGATGTAGTCAGTTACACTTCTTTCCGTTTCCATTCTTCTTCTGATCTCCTCGTTTGTTATTCGGTCTGCTCTCGTTATTCCACAGTACCTCCTCCAATATTCCATCTCTGTTGCAAGAATCTTTCTTTCATTCTTTTTGTTAATAACCCATACTTCTGCTGCATACGGCATAATGCTTTGGACTATGGTCTGATATATCTTTTTTTTGGTGCTTTTTCTAATATTTCTAATATTTTCTAATATTGGAGTACCTCCTCCAACATTCCATCTCTGTTGCAAGAATATTTCTTTCATTCTTTTTGTTAATAACCCATACTTCTGCTGCATACGGCATAATGCTTTGGACTGTGGTCTGATATATCTTTTTTTTTGTGCTTTTTCTAATATTTTTGTCCCAAATAACACTGCGTAATTGTCTAATCCCTGTTCTAGTCTGCACTAATCTACTTTTTAATTCTTCTTCCGTTGTGCTGTATTCAGTCTTATACAAGCAATTGAATAATGTTTTCAGAGTACCTTGTAACAACAGCTGATTACATAAACAAACACAATACTTCACTTAAAATACAAATAGATTATTCGTTATTCCATTTTGCAGTGTCTCGTAATGGAGAGTGATTGTCTAACGTACGCCTTATTACTTTCATAAAATATAATAACTACTCCTGAAGAATAAATAAACGTGCAAAACATTGGAACGGATTATATTATATTTAAGTCTTTCAAGTTATTTCAACCGAATAATTTAAATTCTGCTTACAAATTATATATATTTTTAAATTTTATTTATTTATAAAATGGAATTTTTATTTTATTTTAAATTTGTTTTAGTCACTGCTGACGTGTTTCAAGTGAGCCTTGTTTGATGGAATCATACTAATAATATTAGGAAATAGAACGTGATAATGTTTCCAAGGTTATAATACTTGCAATGCACATCTCGCTCGCTTTGTGATTTAATAAATTAAATCCCAAAATATGTATACACCTTTTCTCTGTGCACTGTTTCATATTTAACAAGTTAGCATTACACTGCTGCAACACACAGACTCTAGAAATATTTCAACCGAATGTTGCTTAATTAACATCAAAAGACTAGTGGACCCCCGCTGCTAACGAACTCTTTAATTAAATGAAACCTGTTACAACAGCGACTATTTTAGTTTCGTAAAGAGAATTGTATTTGCATAATCTTTCTAAAGAAAGCGATGACGTGCGAAGTTAAATTTATACTAAACATTAATTTGAAATTTTTTTCTGTATATTTATTGGTAGGTATATTTATTCCTAGGCTTACAGGAATAATATTTGTTATTTTTCAAATATTGTTACGTGCACATTGGGCAAAATCCAGTTTCTATTTAACATACAATAGAGACGATAATTATCAATGGATTAAAAAGAATATATTTCTAAATATTTTGTAAAAATAAATTTGAAAAGTTATGTCTTGACGCTGATTGCTGAATTTACGTTTCAACAGTGACTATGTATTTATAACAACAAGTTTATTTAAAACTTCCACATGCGCGCGCACACGCACAAACACACACACACGCACGCACAGACATCCACACGCGCGCGCACACACGCACACAATACCACAGATAACTAAAAATGTTTCAAAATGTAAATAAAATAATTTTATAGACATTAAACGAGATTATAAACATTACCCATTACACCGTTCGAAAGAAATCGTTAAAAAATATCAAAGTCAGTAATATTTTTTTATCAGTACAGAAAAAATGTATGAAGTTAAAGTAAAAGAGACCATATTGTTAGACGGACATCAAACCAAAACGTTTTCAAGGTTAAATAGCTTGACACGTGTGTGAGTGCGCGCGAGCGCGTTTGAGTATTACTGTAAAAGTTATTTACTTAATGTACAAAAGCTTTATACTGTATCATTTTTAATATAATTATTTTGATTCTGAACAAACCATTATTTATTTGCAATATCCTAGAGACCTGAATTCTAGATGGATTCATAATTTTCTTTTTGTTTCTGTCAGCTCAAAGTACCAGTGTGTGTGTGTCTGTGTGTGTGCGCGCGTGCGCGTAGGTGTGTATTTAAACATGTTTTCTTATAACTTTTTGTGATATGTAAATAAATTTATTCCAAATTATTGTTCTATGAAGGCCTTTTAATTTATTATTTTTAACTGTGCACATATTCTTGGAGTTTCGTCCATGAATATTATGAACAAAGTTTCCTTAGCATTGTCTTAGCCCTACCTTTGTTGTAAATGCCTTTGGTTCTTTATTGTTCCTCTTTGTCTCTTCTGGCTGTCTCTGTCTGTCTGTCTGTCTGTCTGTCTCTCTCTCTCTCTCTCTCTCTCTCTCTCTCTCTCTCTCTCTCTCTCTCTCTCTCTCTCTCTCTCTCTCTCTCTCCCTTAAACAGGTCTCAACTGGACCCTCTCCACTTTTTTCGGTTCCGTGCATCTGTCTCCCTCTGTTTCTACCTCCGTTTCTAGTGCCATAAAGTATTCCAGCCTCCCTTCTTCCCCGTCTTCTATAACTTTCCACCTTCTCTTTGTGATCCTTAGCTGCACGTGAGAGTTCCTACGCCATATATATCCCAAACCAACATGTTTTTCTCTTTCATTAATTCCAGCTGTCTTCTTTCCATTCCTATTGTCACTACTTCACTGTTAGTTAGCTTATTGCGTCCATTTCGGCTTACTAATTCTTCGCCACGACATATTGTTACAAATGGAACTACCTAGAATAGCCGACAGAGTCCCCGCCCCGTCCTACCAACTAGTGTGGCAGGTGTTGCTGAGTCAGGGCTGCGCACAAGTAGGTTTTAGTGTGTTCAAGAATACTTGAGATACGCATTAAACCGGCGTGCAGTAAGGAGGGAAAGCTATACTGGACCTCTGCGCGATCTATAAAGGCAAGAACGTCTGGCGTTGTCAAGTTAGTCACGTGAGCGATTTTCCTTTGCGCGGATCGAGTGCTTGTAGAAGTTTTGTAGCAAAGTGTTGTTGTGCGGAATAATTTATAATTGACATTATTATTGCGTGTGAACAATCTTTTTTACTTGCATTTTTTGTAAGAGACTATCTTGTTGATTACAAATTATTAATTGTCATAATTAAAGCTGGTTATTAGTGATTTCATTTGTGTCTTGTATTTTGTTTTCCACTGTACCACACAACGATCAGTTAGACCGTCGTAACAATATTTTCACGCTGTCTATAGATACCTTTCCTTTTTTTTCTGAAGGTCTATGTGTCGCTGCCATATTAAACAATTCTCATTAATTTCGGGTTTACATTTCTGCCATAAATGTATTCTTTGCAGAGCGTCTCCCCTTCCTTTAACGTTCTAGTAGACCTACACAGCTTTTATTCATTCTGTGAGTTTATTTCTAAGCCCTCTTACCTTACTTGTGTCATTATTTTTCATTCCATGTGTACTTTATTCGTTCTGGTCTGAAGTCTGTTAAATTTATTTATTATTAGCGGGGGTCCTACAGTCTATGCCGCATCCCGCATTTCGATCGCCATTTCTCCCTATCTTTCCAATCATGGTCTTCAATAACTCGATCGCTCATGATTTTCCTAATTTCTGTTCTCCATTGTGTTGTCACTCTTCCTTTTCTTCTCCTGTTTTGTGGTGTGTACGTCAACACTTTCTTTGGCCATCGCTTCTCCTCCACCCACATTACGTGACCATACCATAGCAACTGTCTGGATTCTATTCTTTCCGCTGTTGTAAATATGCGCCCTGTTTTCCTTCTTATATCTTCGTTTCTAACATGTTGCATTCTGGAAATATTACACGCTGTTCTTAAGAAGTCCATTTCCACAGTTTCTATCATCTTTTTCTCTTTTTCTAAAAGTTGCCAGCATTGCAGCCATAAGTTAAAATGGGCTCCACAATAGTTGTGTAGATTGTCAGTGTAGTTTGAACGTTCATTTTGTTTGACCAACGTAACGAGTTTAGCAAACGAATAACATTTTTTCCCTATTTTTGATGTCATTCTTTGTTGTTCCATGTTCTGAAATATTGCTTCCCAAATGTCTGTTACATTTAATTTTACTAATAAAAGTTCAACCACAGAAAGTACAATTTATTGTTAATCACAACGGCAGAAATGCGCTGATTTGTGTGCGTGCGTTATCACAGAATCGCGTGTTCTGTACGTACTATCAGTGGATTGATACATCATCGGTTAACGACATCGCGTGAGGTTGTATTCCAGTGCGCCGAGCTTCGGCTATTAATCTTTCATTACTTATTGATCGACTGAATACTTTCATTCGACATTCAGCCACGACTCGCAATACGTCAAGTTAGTTTATTTTACCTGATTTTCGTATACAATATTGTGTTATGCGAAATAACGCGGAGACAGATGATAAAAGGAGTGCATGAACACATGAGGCACACGAAGATAGGAGACACAGAGAAATCAACAATAGCGGAGGACTGCTGTGAAAATAAACAACTCGTTTTATTTGAAAAAATGAAAACATTACTATAACATTCATAACTAATTTACGTGGGCGATAAGAGAGGCAACTAAAATTTATGGGAGTTGGAAACCCGCTTTAAAAAAGGTGACAGAATCATCATAATGAAAAAAAATACAACATTAGTGTTACCAAAAATGGTAAAATGCAATTCTGATTAAACATATTTTGTTTGAGTAGTATGCGTATTTTTATAAAGTAATTTAATATAATTATTATGTTCCGCTGTATGAGTCTGACCAAAGGTAAATCACGGCTACGATCAGATGATTTTCATAACGTACGGAATGGTAATTCAGGTAAGAGGTAAACGTTAAACAAGACTTTCCATTTTCTTCCTCTTCTTCTACTCAACTCAGAGGTTGCTTCCCTTCCCAAAAGGCTCTTAATCACCAGATGTCGTTTTCCTCCATTTTAGCTCATCCATATACTTATTAGTCACTTCTTCTTTCTACGGTAAGGCCCTTTTTCAGCACCACATCTTAAAAGTTTCAAGGTATATCCTGTCCAATTTCCTCAGGGTCCATGTGTTTTAAGCTTTCCAACATCGCAATGTAATTTTTCGAATTTAAACCTTAAAAACCTGAAGCGCCTATATTGTGCGGGACATGTTCATCTAATTCCGGAGTGCAGAGCCCTTAAAAGGGTAGATAGAGGTCAATCGCGGGAACAAACGGTTCAGCAGTAGGGAACAAAAGGTATGACAGATGGACATCATAACAAATGATTCTACTAGGAAAGAGTTGGAAAGAGACAGGGAGAGAAAGAAAGAGAGAGAGAGAGAGATACAGATAGACAGACAGACACATAGACTGATAGGCAGGCAGACGGACAGAAGAGAGGCAAGCAGACGATTTGACCTGAAACACCGCGGAAGATCAACTCAGTGGCTTAAAGCTCGAATATAATTAAGCTGGCATAAAAAGTTCCTATTTTATGATTTTCCTATATTTCAAAACATGTTTTATAATCTTGTATTTTTCCTTTGGTCTTTAATACTTCTGTAGGCTGTATATGCACATTGTAAAAAACGTACTTGTTATTTTCAAAATACATTTACATTAAAACAAATAATTTGGCTCATTTTAAATTGTCTTAAAATTTGTATAGCTGAGGTATAATGCGTCTTATTTTACATTACAAACAGCGACGTGGTGGAGAAGCTACATGAGGTCAACCATATTTGTAGGTTCATGAGGAGAACTAAAAATATAACGAGTAAAGAAACACGCCTGAAGTTCTACAAGGTGATGGCCCTCATGAGAATTGGACTTTAACGAAATCATAGGTCAGTCGTATTGAAGCGGCCGAAGTTAGATTTCTCGGGCTTGTTGCGGGATATGCATTTCAAGATCGGAGAAGAAATGCAGATACCCGGCAGGAAATGAACATTATGAATATAGCTAACAGAATATCCCAATTTCGGCTACAATGGTTAAAGCATGGTCGTCACAACACACTTTTTCACTACGCGGGTGGATTTTTTGATTAATGTAATAAATGATAATGTAAATTAATATTGCTAGTCTTTGATAATGTAATATTAATTAATAGTTTGTCGTCTGGTGATGATGAATCCTTTCTTTTATGAAAACTAACGTGGCCTTCTACGATTGGACGTTGTGCGTAAGAACTGCAATATAATTATTTCAAAGCTAAAGCACACGTTATGATGTTCAAAGGAGTATACTCGATAAAAACAAAAATTAAGTATTAAAAATCAATCGATAGAACTGATATCAGATTTTATCTATTTGGGCTGCGACATCAGCTATGATCGAAGTAACGATAAGTAATAAATGACATACATTTCAATATAGGCCTATATGTAGCACAATATATCTAAGGCTGAATAATAAAGCTATAAATGATAGATAGGATACCATGTTCAGATCCAACAAGACAATGACAGTACCTGTATTACTGTACGGTTGTGGAAATTGGATCACCTCTCATAAAGATAACTCGAGGATACAAACAGCTGAAATGAAGTTTCTACGTAAGTTAAAAGCTGCACTCGATTAGATAAACTAAATGAAGGTGATATATGGCAAGATACGCGCTGAAGGACAAAATCCAACAATATCACTTGAAAGGGATAGATGAAGAACGACTAATTAAGCAAGTGACATAGTATGCCCCACTAGGTGGATGGAGTATAGAACGACCACGCAGAAGATAGAAGTGCGAAATTTGAAGACCCAGCCGCCTCAACCTTGAAGTGCAGAAGATGGTGATGATGATGTTAATGATTGAATACATATTTTTGTGTATCTTTCAATTTAGTCAAATGATTATAATAAGGTTTAAAATATTAAATAAAGCGTCTTGTTTAGTTTTAGTCGTATTTCAGTTCATAGTTTAATAAATATGTTATAGTTATTATTTAGCATAGCTCTATATGGATGTGAGACTGGGACAATTAGAACAGCGGAAAAGACAAGCCTTCGAACACTGAAAATGTAGTGTTATAGGAAGATACTGAAAGTAAGATAGATTGACAAGGTTAATAATGGTGGTATTCTGATTAGATTTGGAAAAACAAGACGTTTTTGGCAAAATATTGTGGAGCGAAGTGTTGACTTTATTGGCTATATTATACGTTAAGAGAAGGTTAAAGTGACGGGAAAAGAGAAAGGAGAAGACTAAGAGTTTAATATGTGAAACAGATTATTGGTGATGTAAGTTGTAATTCCTATTGGAGATGAGACAGAAAGCAAATAGACGATCGGTATGGACAACTGCTACAAACCAATCTTCGGATTGGTAACTAAGGAAGGAAGGAAGGATTGTTGTATACATTCTTACGCCTATTACATATGCAACCTAAGTAGCGTGTGCGTCATGAGATGCATATTAGGTCGGCAAAAACGCAGTTCTGTTCTGGCGTCTTAAACTATGCGATTTTTTAAAGTGTCATACACAAAACAGCAGATTTATCTCAGTAAAACTTTAGCGGACTGTAAATGCAGTAGGCCTACCCAAGGGGCCAGTCAGTCAGTTTAAGACTGCGATTCAGAGTGCGTTTATTGTACCGTAATTGTTCTGACTTATTGTTTGCGGACAACAGTAGTCGCTGACTTGTGTCGTTTAGCGCGACATTGTTAAATAAGCGAAAGTCATTGTGTATTATACATTTGGTGTTGCACAATCGTAAACTTGAAGAAATCTTATAAGTATACGAGTGTCTTCGTTTATTCAAACTGTACGTAAAGTTGATACAACTAAATAATAGGCTAATTTATCTGTGTCAAAATATTAATCTCCACTGTTTAAACACGACGATTTGTTAGACCGTCGAAACAGTATTAATTTTGTTCTATATATTCACTTCAGTCCAGTATTTGATTTTGATTTTTGTCATTTAGATAGTGTCTGAGCAAACTAGATTTATGAATATATACGCAGTCTCACAATAGCACTTCACGGTTGGACGAATCTGTCACGCCGTTCGGTTAACACAACTGTACTGTGTGAAATTTACTGAATCGGAGCACTTAATTTTGCATATTCAACTTTTATTGTGAATGTCACAGCAGAACTTTATTCTTCTGCTTAAATATTATATGCTTAATTGTTCACAATAATTTTTTTCATTATAATATTAATATTAACCAATATTTTTTATTTTATTTTATTAATATATTTTTTTAAGGATAGAAGGTTTAGTGAGGATCGGTCAATAAGTATAACATAAATTATACATTATTTTTGTCTCGATGTTTTGATAATATTTATTGCAATCGTCAGGTCCTGTGGAACACGATACAAGAGGAAACATCAAATTCAACAAGATAAATTAATTGAGTGAACGTGTTTGTGTGTTATGTGATTGAGTGATGTCTTGTGCTTGATATTTTCCTTTGTGTCCGTACACAGGTCCTGATGATGACAATAAATATAGTCGAAACGTCGACGTCAATAATGTTAAATTCGTGTTACATTTATTCACCGATCCTTGCTAAGCCTTTCATCGTTAAATTTTTTTGATAGACGGTCACTACTAAATTAAACAAAAATATTTTTTATTAATTAGTTTTCACACTTTTTATGTATATTTATACTTCTGAAAATAACAGTAAACAGAACATGACTTGTCGAAACAGTGCAACTCACATACGAATAAATAAATTAATATTAATAACTTTTTACTAATTTTTTACACTATTTTTGTGTACTTATTACTTCCATGTTTCGTAAGGAAATGGAATATGGTGATAGCGAAAAAATTGTGTTGGAGGTAAGGGCTGATTCTGATTGTACTCCCCTCAAAACATGAAGAAAAGTCATTTTCCGAAAAGTGTCTGTGTGTCTATGTGTAGAATTTTTTCTATGGCGAATCAAATAATGTTTCGCATATGTGCCTTAGTTGTAGAGGACTCGAGGCCTATTGAGTTTGGTGAAGATCGGTTAAAAGGAAGGATAAAGTTTTATGTTTTAACAAGAGTAAAGTACATAATTTTGATAAGTAATGTATCCTGAAAATAAGGGCATAATAATCCACTGTAGAAAGGTAGGTGGAATATCGGAAAATTGGAAACGGTAGTTGAAGGGGGAGGAGGTAATTTACTATAAATGAAAACGATAATTGAAGAGGCAGGTGATAATTTTGTATATGTGTACTACGTTATCGGCAACAAAGAAGTAGTTTGTTGTTAAAATTTTTTCCCGTGCTGTTTGGCCGTGGTCCAATGGTTTTTGCAAAAATAGATGTTTCGGCAGTGCCATCGACTGCCATCATCAGTGAAAATCGAGTACGCTAACGTGAGGTGGTATACGTTAGTGACCACAGTACGTCTGAAGAAAGAAGTAATTTCTATGGAAATATTTCACTTCAAAAATGATGTTAAATATAAATCTTAGAATACGGAAGTCATGTATGGTTCTGGATACCCATAATTTTGTGAAAGTGACAGAAAAAAAACTGTTGAATCAGTGTAAAATAAAATAAATAAACAACATATTTTAGTAATAAAGTAAAATTATATTATTTGATAATAACGTTAAATATAATAATATACAAAAATTAATAATATACCAATAATATGATACAATGTTATCAACGGGAATGTATTTCTGGCCGAGAATTTTGAGTCTCGATAGTGGAAATAGGAGGGGACATCATTTTTTAGGAACTAAAAAGCGGCAAGTGAAGTAGAGTTTGGACGTGTTAACGATGCAGAACGGAAAATACGGCAGACCTGATCACGGTTGGAATTATGATATAGTTTAACATTCAGACATCACGAAGAGGCCAAACTTCTGTCGCGCCGATTCCAAAAATCATGGAAAAAAGGAAGGTAAAGTAAGAATGAATTAACATGAACCGAGGTCATAAGGGGAGAATCTGTTATCCAATATTACTTTTATCGTATGAGCCACTGTAGAGTACGCTTGTTTCAACTGGTTCCTCACTTCTTCTCCTCTCTCTTCCTCCTCTCACACATCTCCTTCATTCTTGATCGATGTTTCTCCCTCCTTTCGTCAGTACAGATGACATCTGTCCTGTTCTTATGATTTTCTTGAAACCTTGGGCATTTTTTTAATTCTTTTTGAATGGCAAGCATTCTTCATTATCCTCTTGAGTAATTTGGAGTTCTCCTATATCTTTTACTGTTTTTTTTTAACCACACATTGGTCATTTGAGCTTTCTGAAATAGTTAGAAAGCTTCCCTGTTAGTCTGTCAGGATTCATTCTTTGAACATGTTCGTAGAAAGTAATTCTTCTTTTTCTAATTACGTCTATGATTATCCAGTATTATGATGATTAATATTATTATTTTGAAACACTGTATATTTTAAAATCTTGAAAATTTGTACACCTTATCTGTTTACAGTAACACCAAAAAACAACTGAATCTAAGAGCAGTAACTGACCAGAACACTGATATTCCACAAAACTTAGAAAACAACATGGGTGACGATGGACAAAATGCTTGATGCCCAAAACATGTTTTAAGTAAGAAGAAAAACTTCATGTACACTAATATTATATTAACTAATTTATTTATCAAGAAAAGAACTGTAGCAAAAAGTGGTAGGGTAAATACTAATAATATCGAAAAATATTTTATATAAATATCACATACCCATTGGACTTATCTAATTATTCAGAAGTTTATTACGTATACAAGATATATGTTAGGCATACTTAATAAGCATCTAAAATAATGGTTAGATATCTGTACCGAGAATCAAATATCTTCAATCCGTTTTGTGATTTTGAGATAACTTGGTGTTCTGTCCACGACACTACCTATCAACACAAACTTTCTTTTTAATGTTTCCATGCATAAACAATAAAATAATGAGTTTGACATTACTGTAAGTCCATAATCACTGTCCATGTCTGTTATATTATCTTCTTCTTTTTCTTCCGGAGCTCTACAGCCCGGGATGACCCTTGGCTTCCGCCACCACTCGCCTCCAGTTATCTCTCTCTCTCTCTCTCTCTCTCTCACTGTGGCAGCGTTCCTCCAGTTTTGTACGCTTATTTTCCTTAAGTCATCCTTCCTGTGGCATTTTCTCTACATGTTCCAGCGAGATTATCCGCCTTGCCTTTATGAAGCGCACTATATATTCTCGCTGCAATATTTCAACAATTATTTCAGCATTTTTTAGGCATCTCCACGCTCCTGCTTCCATTATTGAGCCGTATATCTTTCTCACTGTTACATTTGCCATTTTAGTTACATTCTTAATTAGCGACCTCAAAAACCTTTGGGCACCTAATTTCACAAAAACTAAACGTGTTTTCAACAATCATGTCTACCAAAATAATTCTGCCCTCGAATCCCGCCTCGCGCGTCCACTCTCAAGTGTTAAACTACGGGATATTAAAGAAATGCTACGTATTTGGAATGACGTCACAAAGGCATATTCGACCTCGCTTTCTGCACGAACAAACAATAGCGGCCTGTTTCATCAACGTAAAAAAGTATCGATTAATCTGTATACTACAGCTATGTACTCTCGCACGCACGTACTAAGGGGCTGTGTACACTCGCTGATATCAATAGTCTGTAGTGAAATTTATAGGCTAAATAAAAACACTATCTTTGTAACTTGTCAGGTTTAAGTGACGCGGCCGGCTTTAAGAATATCTTTAATTAGACAATTTTTTGAGTGCCTCGTGCTCACGAATACTTTGATGTCGACGAAACAGACTACAATTTGCATATTGCACAAAGCGATTCGGCAAAAAAAAACAACCTCAGAACGTGAACTTTGAATTATTACCGTGAACTCACAGTGAGTGAGTGAATTATTACCGTGGTGTTACTGTTTATAATCAACTTGTAATGTATTGCTTTAATTGATATTAGTCAGTCAATTTAAGTCAGTTGATATTTATTTTAGTTATTAATTTGTTTTAGAGAATCGACTAAAAATTTAAAAGTTAATAGTAATACCGGTGTTATTGTATCATTCTGAGACTTGAATTTCGGCGAAAAAACATCTGAGTAGAATACAGGGATCGAAGATGAGACTCCTGCGATCTTTAAAGGCTTCACGCAAAGGCATAGACTCTGCAATGAAGACGTTCGTTAAGAGTTGAAGATTTTTAATATCTGAATAGGATGGCAGATGACAGATTGCCTAGGTAAGTATTTTCAATACAATCCTGTTGGACAACGAAGTATGGGAAAACTTAGGAAGCGTTGGTGAAGTGTATGTATTCCATTGAGACCGGAACAAGTTGGTTGTCTAGTACCTGGTAGGAGAAGAAGAGACATTTATTTTTAAATAATCATATTTTTTCATAAATTAGCGTGATCCCTACACAAGGCTGAAACTTAAACATTCAGGACAGAGGAAGAGATGTAGGCCTTCGAGATGTAGACATGGAGAAAGACATAACAGATTTTCTGGAAGGATGGAGTGACAAATGAGTAATTGGTTGGAAGAGTAGAAGATAAAATAAGAGTGCTTGATAATATCACGGAGAGGAAGAGACATTCTTTCGGACGCTGTACGCGGCAAACACATAGTAGGCCCTATAGTGACAGTGGGGACATTGGAGGGAAAGGGAAATAGAAAATTTAAGAAAAGCCAGATGATGAACGATCTATAGATGCCATGTCAGGAAATGAAGCGACTAGCTCAGGATAGGAAATCGCGGAGGTAGACTTTGCAAGACTTGCCGTTGGGCAGAAAACAAATGATAATTCATATATTTATTCATAAATATTTTAAAACAGAATATTTATGTAAAGGGAAAAGTGAATTTCGTCGTGTTTGATTGTACAATTGTAAGACATTGCCATGAATATAAATATCTAGGGAGCACAGTTAGCCAAGATCTTACGATAGATAGATTAACTATGGACTCACTCAATGACGAATGGCTATCAGAAAGCTAAAATATTTTATCTGTTCACCAAAATTTAGAATGAATGTTAAATATTAATTTCTGAGCTGTTTCTAAGCTATTAACGTAGGGCTATTTCTAAGTCAGTTGTGTGTGTTAAAGTAAGGCTTATAAATAATTGTGGAAACAAAATGAATTATAGTGTTTGTAAATCAATAAAACAAAGGTAGAGTTTCCGTAATAACAACAATCGCTACAAATTTTGTAAATAACGTACGAGTTTGCAACATACTTGTTTACACTGATTTACTCAAAAACTTTGAGACGCAAAGGATTTTTTAAAATTTATTTCTAAATTTGTACGAGATGAATCCCGAGTTTCTCATTTGTCCTGAGAAAAAAAGGTAGTCCGACCTTGAAGCTAGCAGCCCCCTCACGCTAGGGAGTAACTCCTAATTACGTCCTTGATTAAATTATACGTATTATAATTAATATATTAGCTTTCTTATATATAAATTAAAATCATTATATTTAAAAACTGAAATCTCTCAAATTATTGTTGTATCGTCTTCATTTCTGACAAAAAATAGGCCTATATTTTGATATAAATTATACTGTATTTCAACAGTTTTACAAATACTATCACCATTAGATGAACAAATAAAACAAACGTTTTCCACATTCATAATAAAATTGCTTAAAAGCGTCCGTCGAGAAGAAACATATTTGTAATTGTACACGGATAATATTTATTCTTTGCGTCCAGAGAAAGTTACACTCACACACGTATCTATAAATTAATCAGATTTATAATTTTCAAAATATATTAATTTTCAAAGGTTTCATCATCATCATCATCTTCTTCTTCACAACACGACATTGGCAAGGTGCTGCCCGTTCCGCCGTCAAAGATCCTCTAGCCATCTCTTCCCGGCTGTACACACACACCTGTATCCTATAGGTTTGTATTTCCGGGCTTGTTTGACCAGCATAGAATCTGACGTTCCTTCTAAGTGTTCTTTTCACCGTTGTTTGTAATCTTTTAGTCTTTCGATACAAATTAAAAATGTGTAATTCTTCTCTTAACGCCTCATTCTGTATACTGTCAAGTTTAGAACACCTTTCTAAGATCGCCATTTCCGATAACTTTGTAAAACCTTAATTTTGTATCTGGACGTACTTTGTTTCTACAAATACTGTTGATCGTCCCACAGATCGTCTGGAACTTACGTAATTTAACATGAATATCATAATTCCTATCATAGCTAATATCATTTATCAAATGATTAAAGTGGCTCACCTGTTCTAGAATTTCGTCAATAATCATTATTTTTGTTCTTATTCGCTTCTTGCCTCGAAATGTAACTAGGCCTACCTTTGTTTTTATAGTAAAGATTTTCCATATTTTATTGTTTGGAAATCTGATGAAGCTTAAAAACAAAGTTTTGCAAATCAGATTCTGTATTCTGAAATACAAGCGAGCTGTCAGCAAACAACAGCACATTCAAATATTTGTCTCGGGATGGGTTAATACCTGGGTTCACTAGACGTTTTCATTTCCTTACTTGGTCGTCAATATAAATGTTAAAAAAAGTAGGTCATATACTGCACCTTTGTTTAACACCTTGATTGACAGATATTTGTTGAGCTATCCTACAATTATTTTTAACAGTTATTCTTGTTCCATTATATAGGCCTTGTAATACGATCTCCACTGAGTAAAGGAATCTGATGATGAAACATGTGTTCCGAAACGCGTAATTTTAAATAATAAAACAAAGTCACACGGCGGATATAATTTAATTGTTAGTTTAAAAGTTATTTATAAGTAGTTCTTATATTTCATGCATTCATATGTATATTTTTATTCCTTTTTAAATTAACAAAAACGAGTGTTTGCGTCGTCCAATGGTAGCGGACGTATTTTAGATGTTTTGATAGCGGCGGCTGTCAACAAAGCCGAGTATGTTTTCTTTTTCTTAAACTGATTTAAATTTATGTGTTTATTTCTTTGTGTGATTGGATTTGTTCTTATGTTACGTGATGACTAAATTAAGAGTACATTATTAGAACTTCGGCTTGTCGGATGTAAGGCCGTGGTCCAAAATTGTTTGGTGCAAACGTTTCGGCAGTGCCTTCGACGGCCTTATTCAGTGCAGAAGACTGCAAAACCAACGTTTCGCAGTCAGTGACCTCTGAACTGTGGTTAAGGCTAGTGGCTGTGAGTGGGACACCCATATTTATAAACTTTCGATGTCCGCACGAAGGTGTTGTCTGACACCACCAACCGATCAGAAGAATGGCAAATTCTTATTGGTTCGCCACAACTCGCGTCAAAAGAGCACTCAACGAGAGGGACTCACCTCGTCGTTTCATTGCAATACATGCAACTCGGATCCATATTGTGCAGCAACGCCATGACCCGCCGCCTAGGGAAGCTTATCGTCTCCACTTATGTGGCGCCGATGGTTACCTACGCGATGCCCGTTTGGGGCTACTTGGCCAAGACCCACAAGCGAAAGCTTCAGTCTCTCCTTGACCGAGGATTGCGCTGGGCATGCAAAGCCCATCATCTGACATCAAACGAAACTATCCGTGACACCCTGCGTGTCCGTTCCCTGGACGCCGCCACTATACGGGCACTGTCCCGAAAATTCTGTCGTCGCTCCGCCCGATTCCAGGGCAACCATCTCATTAGCGCCCTCGGTCGCTACCAATCAGTGCCAGGAGAATCTTGGACCCGGCCTCGGCGAACACTCACCCTCAATTAAGTAATTAATTGACAACCCACGGCCGGTAGCAGGCCACACCCTAAATCCAGATAATCAGTAGTCCCTACGGCAGGAGCTCTTTCTGAAGCTCGGAACGTAGTATACGAGCGGGCGACGGGCAAGCCCTTCGTCCCGCACAGCCATTGAACTTGTTGTGCAATAGATGCATGTTTCTGAATCAGGACAGACTCCATATGCAGGGGAGGGAAATACGCTCTCATCGACGGCAGAAGCTTCGTCTCTTCAAAAAGTACGCAATTGTCAGGATTGGCGAGTACATATTCCGCTATAGCAGATTTTTCCGGGTGCTGAAGTTCTGATAGCATTAAACCCAGCCGTGAAAGCTTCAGACAGAATTTAAGAGCATATTGTTTGGCGTAATATCGGTTTGATTACCTCAAACATCTCTTCAGATATCTTGGCTGCTGGATCAAACAATCCTTGGATTCTGACTCGGTCTGTGTGTCTCAAACTAAAGTCACTACTCAGTAACAGAACATTGGGCCTCTGTCTATCTATCTATAAAGAGATTTGTTAGATACTATGTGTGGTCCGTCTTCCCACACGCATGTAAAACATGGACACTATAACAAAATACTGTAGCAAAATGGTTTGACATGTGGCTTTATAGGCGCCTATTGAGAATATCTTGGATAAGCCGAACTAGAAATGACAGCGTACTTTACGGAATGGAACATAAGCCCCAATTTCTTGGTAATACCAAGAGAACAAAATTTTCCCACAAAGTAGATCCCAATACGCCCTAATAAGACTCATTTTAAATGTGATAACAGAAGGTAAATTATTGGCGAAGAGATTAACAAACACCATCATAGACAACAATCTTATACCTGATCATCAGTTTGGGTTTCGAAGACAGCATTCTACGATAGAACGAGTACATCGAATAATAGACTCAATAATGAAAATATTTGAGGAAAAAAGCTATTACAAGCAGAATGATCACTGTTGCACACCACTATATAAAAATTATCCCGATTAGCGCTTTCAAGCTTCACAGCTCATCGTCAGATCGGAACAGACAGAAATCATTATAAAATCTATTGTTCATTGGTGTTCCTTGATGTCAGCCAAGCATTTGATAAAGTTTGGCATCAAGGATTACTCGACAAACTCAAAAAAAAACTTGTCTGAATCCATGTTTACCATATTAAAGTCGTATTTAGAAAAAAGACACTTTCAAGTACGCCACGAAAATGTAACTACCAGTTTGTTCCCAATACGAGTAGAAGTTCACCAGGGAAGTGTTTCAGGTCCAATTCTTTATCTAATGTATACAGCAGATCTGCCTACTATAGCAATGATGATACTGCAATCCTTGCTGTAAACAAAAGTCCGGTGGAAGCAACCATTTTACTGCATAATTCGCTACATGCGATTTAAAAATGGGTAAAAATGTAGAGAATAAAATTAAATGAAACGAAATCTGCAACATCACCTTCACAAAATTCCATGGGACAACATCAATTGTGAAATTAAATAACAAGGCTATCCCGGTAGCCGACTGTTGCGGTTTGGAAGCTCTTGAAGAATCGCGAGTTATTCCAAAGACGCTAATAAGGAAAGCTGGATTGTTTGTTAGAAAGAAGTGGACTGTATTTGAGATATTGAACATGCGTTTATTGAATAATTTGGTTTGTTAGTTACGATCGGCACGTGCGGAAGCATTTGAGGCGATAATGCCCGATATTAATTTTGAATGAAATCGTGGTCCATTACAGATGGACGCAGGTAGACGATTAAAGTGAAATGTTATAAATGCATGCTGTATAATAGCCAAAAGCCGCGGCTGTAAGAGAAGTGTTTAACGAGAGTTGCGCTCGGAGTCGTGTTATAAACTAAACTAATACTGGCTTGCAGTCGGCTAGGCTGGCCGATTGCAAGGTTTGATAAAAGCGTGACGTCATCCGCGCGTGCCGTGCAATGTTAGTAGGCTGCTTACAACTGACAACACAGTACAAAGTTTAAACATACTGCCCGCCAAAATCGGGACGATTTTGTACCTTAACGGTTAAATTGAACAATATAATAATTAGACTTACATGTCGTAAGCGATACAATAATTGGCGCACTGGCCAGAGAGCAATGACATAATGGACATAATATAAATTCAATTAACAATCACCAAGCATACAATAAATTGATAACACCATAAAAATACAATAATTTCCCCATGATATTGACATAACAACCCCAATGAATTTCATAATGTTTTGACCCTTAGAAAATACAATACATATATAGAATAATTGCCACTATAACTGACACTTGTGGTTCTCAGAATTTGAATCACACAAACACATTAACGATACACAACATTCATAATAATTGATAGTACATATGAGACACAGTCACTATTTCTGTAATAGCTAGCGACACTTAACAATGTTAGAATGCTTATGATACAATTGACTTGTATGCTCGCCCCGGGGAATGTCCCGGGCGTGTTCCATGTAATGTGACACGCGCACACCCATGCATACACACACACACACACACACACACACACCGTAAGGCACGCAAACGACTAGCTTGTTGCCACCGGAAGGGGGCATAATTTGTGGATGGGTCGGCATAAGATACCTAGCGCGGTGCGTACTTCTGCGACGCGTACTAAGGAATCTTGACCCGGAAAAACATTGGTAATTACCCCACGCTTCCATTCTAGAGGGGGGGAATTGTCATCCAAAATGAGGACAAGTTGTCCGACCTTCAAATTTTTAAATGGGGTGCGCCATTTGTTGCGCTGCTGCAGCTGGTGCAGATAATCCCTAGACCACCGTTTCCAGATGGTCTGCGTAAATTTTTGGAGCAGAAGCCATCTGCCCAAATGAGTATTATTGCCTTGTGTATAGTCGGGTTCCGGAAGTGCCGTCAGTGGAGCACCGACCAAAAAATGAGCGGGTGTTAAGGGTTCAGGGTCTCTAGCATCGTCGGACACTGCGCATAACGGGCGTGAGTTAAGGCAAGCCTCAATTTGAGAAAGAAGGGTAGAATATTCCTCAAAATTCAAAATCGTACCGCCAATTACGCGACGTAAATGGAATTTAACACTCCTTACACCACTTTCCCACAAACCACCGAAATGAGGGGCTGAAGGGGGGATAAAGGACCATTTGATGCCGTGGAGACCGCAAAACTCCAGAGAAGATTGTTCAACTTCCTTGGAGGTTAAAAATTTGTACCAATCATGCAACGTGTGGTTGGCACGACGAAAATTCGTGCCATTATCCGAAAATATTTGCGCGGGAATACCTCTGCGCGATATGAACCTTTTTAAAGCCGCTATAAAGGCGTTGGAAGTAAGATCCGACACCAATTCTAAATGGATGGCCCTAGTACACATGCATATAAATAGAGCGATATATGCCTTGGTCGTGGACTTAGAGCGCTGCCCGCCATGGCGCAAAAACACCGGACCTGCGTAATCCACGGCCGACTGTGAGAATGGCCTTGACGGCGTGACCCTAGAAGAGGGTAATTGACCGAGTAATTGATTCGCGCCTTTAGCCCGGAAACGAAAACAAGTGACACACTTATGTATCACTGAGCGGATATAGGACTTATCGTGTATGATCCAATACTTACGCCTAAGCGAAGCTTGAGTTGATTGCACTCCAGCGTGCAACAAACGGATGTGTTCGTATTCAATTATTAATCTCGTGAGATGAGAGTGCGGGTGTAAAATTATTTGGTGTTTAGTCTCGTAGCTAAGTGGGGAGAATTGCAAGCGTCCACCCACTCTTAAAATGCCTGATTTATCCAGGAATGGGTTGAGAGCAAGAATTTTACTACTGCGTGGAAGGCACCGGTGTGCCTCAAGTTCCCTAACCTCTACGTCGAAATGCAACTTCTGAGATTGCCGGACAAAAACCAAGAGCGTGTCAGACAATTCTTGAGCCGACAAAAAGGACGTGTCTCTTTCAACCACCGCGAGCCTAGAATTGCGAAGAAATCGACGGCAGTATGCGAAGACGCGAATAAGCCTCGTAAGAGATGAATAGTTTTCAATGTAACTATGTGTTGAGGACGCGACAATTAGTGAGGTTTGAGCCTGCTTGCGACGTTCCTCTTCAATGTCGGGAAAGGTACAGGGAGTATTAATGTCGAACGCGCTGACCGGCCATGAGGCCGCATCACGAGCCAACCAGGAGGGACCATGCCACCATTGAGCATGACAGTGCAGACTACGAGGGAGGCAACCGCGCGATAAAACGTCGGCAGGGTTGTCATTCGATACTACATGACGCAAAATTCCCCTGCTGCTAACAAGACGCTGTATTTCTGCGACACGGTTAGCCACAAATACCTTCCAGCGGGAAGATTGCTGATGTATCCAGTACAACGCTATCATCGAATCCGAATAAAGATATAATCCGTCAAAATTGTAATCGACGGCATTTAAAACCTTGGACGTTAATTGAGCCAACAATAAACAAGCACAAAGTTCAAGTCTAGGAAGCGTTATCTGTTTCAGCGGAGCGACCCTAGATTTAGCACACAACAAGTTTGATGATATGGCGCCGTTCGAATAGACCGCCCGCACATAAATGCAACACGCGTAACCTTTAACCGAAGCGTCGGCGAATCCGTGCAGCTGCAATGAACTAACTGGGCAACTGTTCGAACTCTTAACCGACCTCGTAATCTCAAAATGAGTGTCGGAGACTAATTGGGTGTATAATTCCGACCATTGATTGGCTAGTGACCCGGACAAGGGTTCGTCCCAATCAGTGCCCGCCAACCACAACTGCCGCACGAAATGCTTGCAGCAAAATGTGATGGGAGCAATTAGACCTAGTGGATCATAGATCCCGGCAATGATTGATAACACGCTTCTCTTGTTGAGAACGGTTAGATTGTCATCACCCCTAACGGTGTACAAAAAGTTATCCCCCTCAACATTCCACTGTATGCCCAAGGTACGCACGTTTTGACCCTTGCTGAAGTCACGGGTTACTTGGGCGCGAAGAGTCATAATCTTATGGTGGTTAGAGAACCATTTGTGTAACGAAAAACCATACCTCCTCAACAACTTCTCGATCTCGCCTTTCATTTCAGCTAAGCTGTTCGGATCATCCGAACCCGTTATGAGATCGTCTACGTAAAAGTCATTTGCTATGGCCTTAGCAGCGGTAGGGTAGTCGGCTTTGTTTTCATATGCTATTTGAGCCAGACAACGCGTAGCAAGGAAGGAGGCACTAGCAGTGCCATATGTAACCGTCCTTAACGCGTAATGTCGCAATTCCTTATGCGGTGCATCACGCCAAACAATGCGTTGCAAGTTTGAATCCTTAGGATTAGCAATGATCTGGCGATACATCTTTTCAATGTCCGCAATAAGTACGTATCGGTGGGTGCGGAACCGAACCATTATCGAAAACAGATCCTGCTGGATCGTAGGACCGACCATTAAAGTGTCGTTAAGGGACAAATTATTGGTGGTTTTAGCGGATGCGTCAAATACCACGCGCAATTTAGTGGTTAAGCTAGAGTCTTTGAAGACTGCGTGATGGGGCAGATAAAAGATCTCTGACCTGTCAAGCGACAGATCGTATTCATTAAGCGGCGACATGTGGCCAAGTCTTAAGTAGTCATTCATGAACTCACTATAATCCTTATAAAGGGTAGGGTTCTGCTTGAATTTGAATTCTAACGATTGGAATCTTCGTATTGCTCCGCGGAGAGAGTCTCCCAAATAAGATTTATCAGATCTGCGGGGCAGGGCTACCACGAATCTCCCGTCGCGATTGCGGCTAGTGTTTTTCACGAAATGCCTTTCACACGGTGAGTCCTCAGATCGGGTTTCGCGACTAGAGATTTCCTCCAACTTCCAAAATTCCTTTAGTTGCGAGGAAACCTGATTATCATCCTTACAGACCATAAATGAAGAAACCGTTCTAGTCATGTCGACGTTGAATGGTAAGTCACCGGCCAAAATAAATCCTAACTTGGTTTCCTGAATTATAGGAAAGTGTGGTCCGCGCGTATATTTCACAGGTTCAATTAGTTGTAGAAAATATTGAGCGCCGATTAATATATCGACTTGCGATGAGCAATGTAGGTGAGGATCCGCCAGGAATATGCGCTTGGGTAAATTTAAAGAGGTAAGATTGAATGACTCCGCCGGTAAATTATTAGTTATACTGGGTAATACGGCACAATGTACGTTTAACGTGAAGGGTTTATAGCGTGAATGTAGCCTTACATTAGTGCTGAATTCAGCCTGGGAAAGCGAGTTGTTTATACCCGTGATGGGCAATTGCGATTTAACTAATTGGAGGCCCAACCTGCGGGCGAAATCCATTGTGCAAAAGTTCGCTTGAGAACCGGAATCCAGTAATATCCTAACGGGAAATTTTTTGCCGATCTTATTGTATGTCATACAGACGGCGGTAGATAACAATACCGATTTATTGGTCTGTGATTTCAGTGAGCACTGGTTGTTAACAGAAGTTACGTCCCTGTTGGGGACATGAATCATGGTGTGGTGACGCCTAGAACATTTTTTACACGAAAATTTGGAGGGACATTTTGAACCCTCGTGTCCCGAACGGAGACAGTTTAAGCAAAGTTTGTTTTTTAGTAACGCATTTTTTCTATCAGGGATAGACAGCGATATAAATTGTGGGCAATCGCTAAGTCTATGCTCACCGTTACATAGCCTGCATAAATTATTTCTGATATGTGAGTGGAATGCGCCCTTTGGATTGCTTATCTGTTTAACTGCCTTGCGATAAGGAGACTTATCGCTTTTGTTCAACCTGCTCGTTGGGCTAGTCGCGTTATCGATATTTTGCAGTAGTTTCCTACGTGAATTTAAAAAATTTATAAAATTATTAAAATCAGGGAGTTTATGCTCCGATAAACTCTCTTTCCACAAACGTAAAGTGTAACTGTCAAGTTTTTTGGCTAGATAATTTACGACAATAATTTCAAACGTGTTGACTGGCAGTTTGAGATTATTTAAAGCGTTTATATTTGCAGAGATTTGATCAATAAATTGCGATATGCTACCTTGGGATTCCTGCTGAACTAATGGTACGTCTAGGACATTCCACACGTGGTGAGCGGAGACAATCAGCTTACTATCATATCTATTCCTCAACAGATCGATACCCACCGCGTAATTTTCATGTGTTATGGGTAATGATTTTATTACGTTAAGCGCCTCGCCATGTAATGACGAGTGCAAATAATGAAGCTTCTGTATATCTGTCAGGTCTGTTCTGACATGAATTAGTTCCATAAAAATATGGTAATAATGTTGCCATTCCACAATACTACCCTCGAACCGTGGTAATTTTATTGGTTCCAATTGAATGGGGGTTGTTTTAGGCTGTTTACCATCAGTATTAATTAGTGGTTTTTGGTTCAAGTGCTCAGATTGCTCCAACAAGTGTTGCAATTTACATTCTATAGCACAGAGATCGTCCTCCGTTTGCACTCTATCACTTGTTGACGCAACGTCTGCTTCCTCAGCCTCGATTTGTGACTGTATCTCGTCATATTTGGTGGATAATTCCATCAAATGACGCAGTTTTATTTTGAGCGCATGAGGATCGCTGTTTAACAAATCAAAATTATCCGCGAAGGTATTTATTCGGGATATTGAGGCCTTAATTGTACCTCGTTTTTTTATCAGAGCCCTTACATCGGCCATTATTACAGTTTGAGATAAAAAATGGAAAGATATTTAGAAACAATTGAGCATCGAGCATGTGAACCACAAACTTAATTTTGAATGAGTTTAAATACGTTTGGTAGCTAGCGATCGTTGGTTTGAACGTAAACTTACTCTCTCTAACTAATCAAACTCGTTGGCAGTTAAATTATTGAAATTGTAAATCCAAATGATTACAAAGCATAGCTTTATCTTTAAAGTTCTGACTGATAATGAGCTGCCAACCATCTATTAATTTATATTATGTAATAAGTTAATTGTTTATATAAATATGTCAAAAATACACACTGGGTGAAATATTATTAAAAATAAATCAAATATAGGTAAAGTTTATAGTCACGTGGCCGTCGATCCATTCGTGATGAAGCTGGCTTCGATCCCGTTTGGAGCTGCTACACCTCCTGTCTCTGCCGGTTAGCCGTTGCCTCATGTTGTACCCTCCATCATTTAAAGCTGTGGAATCTCGAAAATGTTGTCCTGTTTCGTCCCGTCGTCTCTGGTCTACTGCTTGGCTGAATCTTGTCGAGATGACTGCGACGTGCTTCACGATAATGGTGTCGCTCAGGACGAAAATGATGCCCGTCTGTCGTGATTAACTTCAGATTGGTTTTTCCAGAAATGATGTATATAAATAAATGTTGTCGCCTGTATACTCAGGTATGAGAAATCTGTGCCGTTGGGACCAAAAATGATGTAGTTTGTTTTGGCCTGAAAATGTGAAATCCTGCCTGATTGGACCAAAAATGATGTCGTTTTTGGCCTGAAATGTGAAATCCGGCCCGGAGGACCAAAAATGTTGCGGTTTGGAAGCTCTTGAAGAATCGCGAGTTATTCCAAAGACGCTAATAAGGAAAGCTGGATTGTTTGTTAGAAAGAAGTGGACTGTATTTGAGATATTGAACATGCGTTTATTGAATAATTTGGTTTGTTAGTTACGATCGGCACGTGCGGAAGCATTTGAGGCGATAATGCCCGAGATTAAATTTGAATGAAATCGTGGTCCATTGCAGATGGACGCAGGTAGACGATTAAAGTGAAATGTTATAAATGCATGCTGTATAATAGCCAAAAGCCGCGGCTGTAAGAGAAGTGTTTAACGAGAGTTGCGCTCGGAGTCGTGTTATAAACTAAACTAATACTGGCTTGCAGTCGGCTAGGCTGGCCGATTGCAAGGTTTGATAAAAGCGTGACGTCATCCGCGCGTGCCGTGCAATGTTAGTAGGCTGCTTACAACTGACAACACAGTACAAAGTTTAAACACCGACTTTGTAAAATACTTGGACATCCACTTAGACAAAAACCTGACTTGGCGCAACCACATTTGGATGAAGAGAAAAGGATTGGACACCAAGTTTCGCAAGCATTTTTGGCTCCTGGTCAGAAAACCATTACTGTCAATGCGAAACAAGTTGTTGGTGTACAACACTGTATTTAAACCTGTGTGGACATACGGCTTACATCTTTGGGGAACTGCACCTAAATCTAGCATCGCTATAATGGAAAGGTTTCAGACGAATGAGTTGCGTGCCATAACCACCGTGCTTTATCAGCAACAAAGCCAGCTATAGAGACCTGGACCTGCCCTCAGTCTGTGAAACCATTGCGATGTGCAGCAAAAGATATGTGAAACGGCTTGATGAGCACACGAATCCTTTAGCCATAAATCTTCTAGACAATAGCCTGCAGACAAGGCGTCTAAAGTTAACATTTCCTCTGGACTTACCTAGACTCTAACACTACAAATATATTATACATAATCTATTACCTTTAAGTACTCATGTAGAGAACTAGTTAATGGACTAGTTCTCTTCATGCCATGTATTCTGTAAACAATTATGCTTATTGTTATGTATTAACAGATTGCATAAATAAACGTAAAAACAGAAGGTAAAACACAGATTGGTCGGTAAAAGCTATCGGCTCTGTAATATCCGTCAGTGATCTGGCCTAACTCCTAAAGAACTATTGTAATCTGCACAAGACCGAGAAAAATATAAAGATGTAATTGAAATGGCAGTCATTAACGCCGGATTAGGCAGGGCACTAAACAAGAAGAAGAAGAAGAAGAAGAACCTTAAACGTATACAGAGCCCGGTGTAGTTGTTCCCTTGCCTATATTAAGGCGTTATTGCTTCTCTCATGATGTTATATATGTGTTTATAAATTTCTATGGTTTCTATGGCCATTCTGTCATAATGCCGCTTTCACGATCATTTTAAAAGATGCATCTTCGAAGTTTATCATGTGATTGCTCGCGGCTACATGCCTAACAACTGCTGACTTTCGGCTGCTAAGTTCCTCGTATGTCTACAATATATGTTCCTCGTATTCTTGGACCCTTGTATATATATATATTGTAACGTAACAGAAATACGGTCCTCGACGTTACATAAACCAAATTATAAGATTTACAATAGAGGAGAAAATTTATTAATTATCCACACTTGTAAAAGGTCAGAAACCCAACCCATGATTTTTTAAATAAAATAAGAATGCAAGGTAAAAAAGATAAGCAAGTAATAATGTTAATAATAATAAACCTCAAGGTTCAGTGAGAGGTAAATAACAGACATTGACACATATTGTAAAAAAACTAATGTTGACTATTTCAGAATAATTGATGTTTTAAAGTAGATGAGAATGAGTAAATGGTGTATGACTTAAGTTACTCAAAAGTACTTGTTATTAATTCTATCATGTTTATTGTTATCATGATAGTGATGTTATATTTTGTGTTAACAAGTGAAAGTTTTCTGTTAATAGAATATCAGTTAATTAAGTATTATATGTTATTAATTTACCATTGTAGAGCTGTTGTTGAAATCAGTAATTGATTACTAATTAATTTCATTTTATGTGTTATCTATAGGTCACGATAAAGCTTTTGTTAGATTTTATAAAATTAATTATTTGTATACATGTACTTAGATAATAAGATGATTATAATTGTAAACTTGGATAAAAAGGCTATAATTGTTAACGAGATACAAAAGAGTTTAATACCACCATGTCATAAATAGATAAAAGATTTTATAATATTGCAGATAGCAACAAGTTAAATTCAGAAGTAGATCAAGGTATAATGGTAGGCCTAACAACCAGTAACATTATATAGTAAGTCAGATCAGAAAGGTTAGGTAAAGAAATTAGTAACAAATACTAAATAAAATCTAAGGAGTTAGTAGAAGTTAATAATAATTGATAATAACGAATAAATAAACTCAAATTAAATAAATTATTATAATGCCATAGTGCAATGATACCGATAGATAATGTTTGGTAACTGAAAAATAATATTTGTTAAAATAAACAGACTAAGAGTAAAAGACAGCAAAATATATAAGAATTAGTAAACAAGCCATAAGTAAGATTATATTCGGATATAATGGAAATTTAGAAAGGGATTATTTTGATGGGTGGAAGAACATTGTATGAAATGATTATAATATAACATAATATCGAATAAGAATAAAAAAGATGGTTGCTATGGACGACAAAATAGATAGAATTTGTTGATTTGATTATTGGATAATTTTACATGAAGGAAGATAGTTTAGTTAAGAGATGCTCAGAAAAAATTTGATTTAATTTAAATACAAAGTACATCGAAATTTAAAATAAATGAATAATAAATCGCAATAGTTTAGTCTACTAGCAGTTAACCATATTATATAATTGGACAATGTAAAAACGATACACAAAGTAACGAAAAATAAAGGAAGAACTCGGATTGCCAAATTCCAGATAATGAACAAATGTTAAATTAATCAATTAACAAAACCAGAGAAATAACTACCTGCATAAAGTGATATAATCCTATAACGCAAACGAAACGAAAATAAACACCAAATTACATTGGAACTTGCAGTTTAACAATCCAATAGAAAAAACGTAGTTGGATTCGAATTTCGTCGAAGCACGTAACCACAAAACTCGGACATTGGTGAACAAAAGGAGCGGTATTTCTGCATCATCCCAGGACCAAGAATCAAACTTTATTTTCAACTTGGAACGTAGACTAACGATAGCTAATTCATCTGCATGCTGATCTGTTGCTGTCAAGACGAAAGGGTTATCTGTACACGGCCTCATCGAGTCACGATGTCGAGCGGACGGTAAAATAAAATTATTTTAAATACTATTTAATAAAAACTTAACTCTATATTGTAATACTTTGTATTCCTATTTATGCATTTTCTGATCTTACTAACAGTTGAAAGATACTTCACGCCCTGTATTTAAAGAAATATAAAATCATTACTAATATTAATATAAAACCTTGAATCCGATCGATAATCGATTACTTCTGACTTATAGCCTTTCGTATCTAACGTAAGAGAAACAACTTTGTTGGACAAGAAATATTAAATATTAATAAAGAATCATTTCAGAATTTCAATATCTTCTCATTTATATAAGATTTAAAGTAGTGTGAACAAGAAATAAGATAAGTAAAGAGTGTAACCAATAATCACCGTACGCGGTGGGTTAACCTACAATTTTCCGTTGTCTGGAAACCACAGCGCTATTCGTGGACTGCTTAGGTATTAAAGAGAGGAGAATACAAGAAAAATTTCTGCTCTTCTCTTCAACACAGAATAGGCTTGAGCGAAAAATTCGAATTACACCCTATACACATAATTTTCACCTACAATAACACAATTATATTAAATAGAGAGGAAAGGAGATATACTTAACAATATTATAACACCTATTAAAATAAGATACATAATAAATTGGCACCTTACAAAGAGACAACGAAGGAGTTACATTATAAATTGGTTTCCATCGAGGGGTTCGAACGAGACGTACGTACCCGTTAAGACATAAATTGACGAACCCAACAGTGGGTCTTTAGAAGATAGTGAGAAGGGAGTTAACGGTTAAATAATAATTATATATATATATATGTAACCTATAGGTTTCATATATACCTATATGTTTTGTATAATTATATTCCTATAAAATATATATAATACACACTCACGCAGACAAATACGTAAATGCTATTATGCGAGCATGTGTATACACTATATACTGTAGAACAAGGAACGAACAGTGTCGTGTTTAGAGGTTCGCGGGCAATTTCTTTCGTAACGACAGCGTGCGGGAATGGGAAAGGAACTAACCGTTACAATTTACTAATATAAGATAAAACTTTAATATTGGTGGTATTTGTTTTGTTTATACTTTTAGTGCGCGCGTATTTTATTAGACTTAATGAAGTTCTTAAAAGAATCGACGATACAATCCAAAACAAGAATCCAGTAAACATTGTTATTAAGGCGAGAGGAGAGAGAGAGAGAGAGATATTAGATGGGGTTGAGGTCGATATATACAACGTCGACGACGTAGAGCCTTACACCGGTAAACACAAGACGCATCACGTCAATATTGCCTCCCTGCGTCGCATAGGCCTACCTTAACGTATATAGGCCTACCTAAGGATTTTCTCTTCGTCAATTTCACACCATAAATGAATGTCTACAATATATAAGGCAAAATTTCTCTCTCTCTTTCTCTCTATTTCTTCTTCTTCTTCTTCGAGGAGGTCGGTGGGCTTGTAATATCTACTTTCCGTAAACAGCCTCATGATCAGCACATACCTTCTTTCTTCTATTACCCGATACATGTACTCCAGCCTCAACATGCTTGCCTTCCCACTACGCTCGCCCCCTCGATCAGAGTGGTGAACTACGTAGGTTGAATGGCGTTGCGGGTGACTAACAGTACTGTTGTTCCTTTCCTTTAAACGGGTCCCACTCTCTTGAAAACCACATCATTAGGTACTCCTTCCGTCCGTGATACTCTTGAGGCCCTCCTCCACCACCACTTTTCAAAAGTTTCAAGCTAGTTTCTTTACAATTTCATCACGCTCCAGGTTTTCAGCCATATGTGCATATGCGCAAAATGAAATTCTTTGTAAATATATTCCAGGTTTCCAGGAACACGATTCTGGACGCCAGGCAAGGTTGTTAATACAAAATTTAGTTCCTATAATATGTATGTAAACTCCACACATGTGAAGCGTTAATACAATGATTCACTAACAAACGGGCAAACACAATATAAAAATGTCTTCATAAATTTAGACTAAACGTTAAAAAACTGAATGCCAAGTATTTAATATTGATCACTCAATATGATATATGACGTTACTAAAATTTGACAGTATAGACAAGTAAGTCTGCAGGTCCAAACAGGTAATCGAATTTATCATCGCACATAATTAATAAAAATAAAATAAACTTTTCCATTACAGAATTTCTTTAGAAATAAACTTTTAATTAAGCTCGTGACTCTTGATAATAAACTTTAACGAAATGTACGTAAGTAAGTTAAATACATATACAGTATTTGCATAGGAAAGCAATAAAATGCAGGAAAGTGTGAGTACACACACACACAAACACATACTTACTTGTCTGTTTCGTTTGTCTGTTTATCTGTTACATATATACACACGTTTTTCGTTTGTCTGTTTAACTGCTTAACAAAAATATATGTTATTGACTATGCAGTAATCATTTCAAATTTCAATAACTCGTACCGTCTCAGTTGTTTTACACACACACACACACACACACACACACACACACACACACACACACACACACACACACACACACACACACACACACACACACAAACGCACAAATACCCACACAAATAGTGAATAAAACATACATGTCGTCAAATATAATTTCTTTATTTACTTACAAAATGAATAAGAAATAATTTACAAAAAGTAAGACAGTACACACATATAGAGGTTTTTAGAAAATTACAGTTTAGAAAATATTTCGAACGAATAAGATAGAACCTCCTGAACAATATCAAGAGGGCTTCTGGTGAATTGGAACAAAGTGTAAGCTCTAGGAGAAAAAAATGACGAATTCTAAGTATTACAAAAAATCACACAAAATTAAGCGTCCGCAACAAGTGCACCGCACAGCGCAGGGCAGAAGCACTAGAACTGTAACTGACTGCAGACCCGGTAGAGGTTAGAGAACCAGGAAGGTCAAGGCAGGGTCGATTCGGTAAGACGCTGAGACGGATTTTAAGGGATTAGGAATTTGGAATTGGTGGACAGTTAATAAGCCGTAAGTTGTACGTTATAAGTTGGCCCGATATTGGAGAAGTTGCTGCTTAGTACTTGAGGAGGTCAATAGGGGTGTGGCCCAAACAAAAGAAGAAGAAGAAGAAGAAGGAGGAAGAGGAAGAGGAAGAGGAAGAGGAAGAGGAAGAGGAAGAGGAAGAGGAAGAGGAAGAGGAAGAGGAAGAGGAAGAGGAAGAAGAAGAAGAAGAAGAAGAAGAAGAAGAAGAAGAAGAAGAAGAAGAAGAAGAAGAAGAAGAAGAAGAAGAAGAAGAAGAAGAAGAAGAAGAAGAAGAAGAAGAAGAAGAAGAAGAAGAAGAACAACAACAACAGCGATAACAAGAAGGAGGGTATAAATGTGTAAGAAAATGTACCGCAGCTTCAAACAAACAACCACTGGACACATGATAGCATTACACTCCACCACTGAACACAACTTCGCAAACAATCTCGTTAAAGCAGACTGCACATGCACAATCTTTTTGTAGTAACAATATGGAAATCCTACACGTACACACAAATGGCCGAAAACTAAACACACTCGAACAACTAGAGGTATATGAACATACGAAAAGGCATTGAAACATTATCCTAAACGAACACACATAATTTGAATCACATATACTACTTGAACATATTATATACATTACACACACACACACACACACACACACACACACACACACATAACAGTCTGTCAACGGACGGCGCCATCTCCAAAAACAGAACGAATAGTGCTCCTAACGGCAGCCTCTGACGAAGCTCGCAAAACTAGTTCAGGCAATAAGGTGGAAATTTATAAAAAATATTTAACTAAAGTATTAGTATTCCGAGCCGGAATAGTTTCTATAAATTCATAAGTAATTCCATTCAAGAATATTTTTATTATTTTGTTTCATAAAGTTTAAGCAATTTTAAAACAAAAATTATAATTTTTATAATTATAAAATATATTATTTTAATAATTGCAATTGATATATTATTTAAATATAATATAAATAACATTATTTTATTGTACACATTATTTAATTATAATTTTGACTCTATTAATCTATAATATATTCTATAATACAATATAATATATTCTATTCTACAATATTCTATTCTATTATATACAATAGGACTATAATATAATTATGTAAGTCATAAATATATTTTCAAATAGTAAAATCTCTGCAAGTATATATTTTTTAAATCACATTGTTGAATTTCCACTTGACGTGCCGTTTCACAGAATTATTTTGCATCTTCATAGGTTCCTAATGATTTATAATAAATTGAAGGTATTCTGTGAAATGTGTCAGGTAAAAATACAATTATACAATTTAATAAAATGAACTAGTTGAAGTATTTATTGTTTGATAATATATATTTATTATTTAGAAAAGCTGCAAGAGTTACCTACAAAACGTTTTATATAAATGTAATCCTAATTTACCAGATTTATAATGTATAATTTTTATTCAGCATCGACTCGGAAGGTATTTATGGAGAAGCTTTAGATAAAAGTGATGTGGGAATCTCTCTGAACGGTGAAAGAATAATAACATACGTTACGCGGATGATACCGTCATATTCGCAGACAGCTTAGAGGGGCTGCAACAACTAATGAATAAAGTGGCAGAAAGCAGCCGTGGATATGGTCTAGACATTATTGTTAATAAAACAAAGCTAATGATAGTATCTAAGAACAAGTTTACAAACTGTTTCCTTAATGTAAACCAAAGGCCAGTTGAACATATAAGCAAATCTATAATATAACGCGCTAGGTAGTGTGTCCGTCATCGGTATATTACCATAGTAACAAGTAAATAAACAAATGATATTTACCGGCATCGAATGTAATCTCAGAATCTACTGAACCGATTTCAATGAAACTTTGCACGCAGATAGCAGGTCCCCAACGGAAGGTTTTCCACTTTATCTGATAACGATAGGCTAAAAAGAACCGAAGTTATTGCAAAAAAACGCATTTTTTTAAACCCGCGGCTTCGATCACGAATAACGGTAGGTTAAAAAGAACCGAAGTTATTGCAAAAAAACGCATTTTTTTAAACCCGCGGCTTCGATCGCGAATAACGATAGGTTAAAAAGAACGGAAGTTATAGAAAATAGAAACTCATTTTTTTAAACCCGCGGCTTCGATCGCGAATATTTGTATAGATGATTGTTGTGGTAACTGTCGAGTTGGTAAATTGCTAATGGTACATCTGTAATTCTTATCAGCATATGGAATTCGTATAAACAATACAATAATTCATTGTTTCATTATATTGTAACATTGATTATATAGTACACGTTGATTCTGACAAACCATACTCTTCGACATTTGAATATTCAGTAGGCCTATGTGCAGTAGGAATAATTAATTGTCAAGAATTATACTTAACCTACTTCATCGAGAATTATGCGATGAGCGTCAGTGATGTAGTATCAGTGCCTTTTTTCGTTAATTTTATGTCACCGGTAAGTAATATATGCAATATGTATTGTATTGTATAAATTATTAATTGCCCCCTAGAGATTTATTAGTATAGTTCAAATAAATAAATTTCCCTTTTTTTAGCTTTGCAATGCCAAAAAGACGATCATGTTTAGAAAGTTCTATTGCTGCTGCGGAAAGAAAGAGGCGTCTTAGAGCATCTGAAAATGACGTCGAAGGAGTCGAAATGCAATCAGCTCCTGGAAACTCTTCAGAAAGATCTGGATTAGAAGAAGTCTCACGGGTTGAAAGTCCTACGATTCGTGAAAATAGATTAGCGGCACAAAGACGCAGGCAAGCGACTCTCAAATCACGAGGTACTACTTTACGATGGAATGCAAAATTAAATAGTGGTTTCAATTATAATCCAGTTATTAACTACGCGAATGAAACAGATATCGGGTTACCGAGTATGGTTTGCCCTCAATGAATTGCAAAGCTTTAAAGTGGAAAAATGAATCACATGGATTATGTTGCTCTGCAGGAAAAATGCGATTAGATCCCATACTTCCTCCTCCAGAACCGTTAAAATCATTATTAAATGGAGAACATCTTTTATCGAAAAAAATTTTGAATGCATTAAGATCGTACAATTCAGCTTTTCAATTTACATCATTCGGAGTCAATGAAATAGTCGACGGGAGCTTCATGCCTACTTTCAAACTTCAAGGGCAAGTATATCACCTCATGGGATCATTAGGCTACTCCCCACACAAAACGAAGTACCAAAATCGAATTGCAGAAACGCATTGAGCTTATGATGCTTTACAGTACCCTTTAATGTTTTGCAGAGGAGAAGATGGTTATCATTTTACATTAAAATTAGTCGATCCTCAGATTGGGTTACAAACTACTAACTCGACAGTTACCACAACAATCATATACAAATATTCGCGTGCGAAGCCGCGGGTACCTGCTAGTTTACATACATTGGTACTATGTATATTTAAGTCAATGAACAATAGGACCTCTCTCAAGAAATAAAGAGCAGAATTGAAAAGGCAAGAGCCGTGTACAATGAGCAGTTTATTCAAAAGTCACGATTTAACAATAAACACAAAGATGAAACTTTTACGCTGCTACTTATTCTCGGTCCTCTTCTACGGTGTAGAATCTTGGACTCTGACTGAAGCCACAACTAAAAAATTGGAATCTTTCGAAATGTGGCTTTACCGTAGAATACTGAGCATTTTATGGACAGCACATATAACTAATGTTGAAGTCCTTAGAAAGATGAAGAAAGAAAGGGACGTTATTAACACAGCGAAGATAAGAAAGCTTCAGTATCTGGGACAGCTAATAAGAAATGAACAGAGATTTTACTTATTGCAGTCCATACTACAGGGAAAAGAAATTGGAAAGGAGGAGTTGGGCGACCGAGAATCTCATGGCTGAGAAATTTAAGGACCTGGTTTGGCATGAATTCAACTGACTTATTCCGTGCAGCAGTACAGAAAGTTAAAATAGTTTGTATGAAATCCGACATTCGAAACGGATAGGAATTATCAGAAGAAGAAGATAGTTTAGTAAACATAAGTTATTTTACGTAATTTATTATTATTTTAAAGCAACCTATTACGACACAGTAAAATAACTGTAGGTTTACAATATTTTAATCCATGATGTCGTTACTGCCATGTAAACAATAGTGTAGCGTGCTAATTCGTTCGGTTTATATAGCATTCGTAAATTAAAATATCGCATTTTTGTACATCGTATTACGCTAGTCATAACGTTTATATAAACATTAATTCACGAAACAATTTATAGTGTGTTTTATAAAAATACTAATATTTAGCAAATCTAAAATCTTGTAATGTCAGGACGAGGCGGATTAAGCGCTGCAGTATGGTTCTCAGTTAAACAATTTTCAGAGAACATATAATACACATTTAAGCTATGTATACTAACGGGCACGCAACTCTAAAAATAGGCGTCGCGGGAACGTTTTTTAAATTTAGATTGTTTAGTCGATAGTGTTAACCACAACATATCGCTACGTAATGCGCACGCGTACTAATATCCATTCGGATACTTTCTTTGGCCGTCTATTATCAGGCATTTTTTGAACATGTTTAATCCGTTTCAAGTGTGTTACCTCTAAAAGATCTATAATATCAATGGCCATTTCTGTGACAATTTTTTTTCAACTGTCTGTGTTTCTTATCCTATCTAATCTGGTTTTCCCGCAACATCGTCTCCAGAAGTCCATTTATATCGCTGTAATTCGTGACACATTTATTTGACTAATTTCACACGGTTCAGCTCCATTGTTGGCTACTCTTTCTACGAGGTATATATAATATCTACTCTCTTTTATGATGTAATTTTTAATATAAATTTATCTCTTGTTCTTAGATTTTTTTTTATTAATTTATTTACTTATCAGAACGTTGCAACGTCATCGGTCCTTAGCGACAACAAAAATTATAATAATGAATTCATGTATCCTGACGCTAAGGAACAGAATGGTGTGATGAAGAAGAAGAAGTAGAAGAAGAAGAAGAAGAAGAAGAAGAAGAAGAAGAAGAAGAAGAAGAAGAAGAAGAAGAAGAAGAAGAAGAAGAAGAAGAAGAAGAAGAAGAAGAAGATGTATTTATATATTGTACAATAATGCTTCTATACATACATTAATGTTACACATTAAACTGCAATTTGTTAAACTATCACAATGATGCAAATTGATGTAGGAATTAGTAGGATTTAAATACTGAATAAATATATGTTGGATTAAAAGTTAAAAATTAAACCGTATTAGATAAGACATTACACAAAAATCATATAAATATATAATATTATTCCTTTGTAAATAACTTGTTGAGCTTCCTCCAGGTCTTCCATGTTATATCTTTAAATAAATAGAACTGCAAGTAGGTTTATTTATTTGAAAATATTATATGTAATATTGAATTATATTGTTAACAAATAATAACGTACAAGTAGGAAATACAGTAATACATTTCTTGACAACATCCAACAAGTTAAATAGTTTTTAGAAATTATATGAATTTTGTTTCCGTTTACAAAAGTTATAGTTTATAAGTAGTTATATTTTATGAGGAGAAACACTCTAGCCGTTGTAGTCTTGTCGTTCAAACTTTTCAATTATTGCAGAACCTTTCAAACCTGTACTTAACCTATTTTATTTTATTTTTTACAGCTTAAATCCAACCTTCCCCCCAAAGTTAATCACAAAATTACGTACATGATATCGGTCCTTCAGAAGTCAGTAACAAAATAAAACTATCACCATAATTTAATCGTTATTCACGTATATGCAATGAAGTGCTGATTGTTTTATTCAAACTTTATAGTCTTATACTACCCATTGGTGTAATTAATACACATAAAACTGGTCACTCTCCCGTTTTCACCGATTTGCTTTTAAACCTTAACGATTCGTTTTAATTATGATACGAAGTTGGATTACAACGCTTATACAACACTTAAAAAATTACGAGACTATAAAATTTAAAATATTATTGAAATATAATTAACTACATAATATAACGTAAACAGACTTTATTTTTTAAGGCACGCAGAATACCTTTTTGTAAACAGTTTTGGAAACCGTAGTATAATGTAAAACATATATAAATGTATTTTCTTGCATTAAAATAAGGACACGATTAGAAAAAAACTGTAGTAAGTTATTTTGTTGTTGTGTGTTTTATATGAGCAGTATACTTACACGAATTAGAATCACGTCTTCCTTTCATAATTTAAGTTAATGCAAATATTAAAATTCTACGCGAATAGTGAGGTGAAAAATCTGTTAGCCTAAACAATGGGTCAGAAGTATTTTACGTCAACGTCTGAGTTTTCAATAACAATGTTATATGTCAGTGTTGTTGTAACGTTCTATTTGTTACGTGTTGATTTTAAACAACATTCATGTACAACGTCATTTTTAAGTTTACTGTTTAACTGCACATGATTCACTTTTACATTAAGTGTAATCGATGACCTTGTGTATGCTTACGGCTATTGTTATTCTACAATTAATTAAGAATTTTTGTGTTTCCCCAAAATTACGTCTGACTTATGTTTTATATTACATTTAATTAATTACCTTTCAGTTACGTTTATTACAACACCTTTGCGGTAGACCACTTACCGAAATATATGTCTCAATTGAATATTTTAACAATCAATTAAATGTCTCTGGAGTAGCGATTCTAACAACAGTCCTCAACACAGTTTGCCTTCAGTACTTTATTCCGATTTTTAAAATTAAACTTGTAACTTATTTTTCCATTAAATTTGTGTTACATATCAAATTACTCGGAATAACCTAGTGCACAATATAGAAAAAAATTTAATATTTCCAAAATTCTGAAGACACATTTTTATTAATATAAAGAAAAAATAACTCACTTAATTTTCAAGGACACAAAAATAAATTGTCAAACCTACCACCAACGAGAATTGTCTCTTTTAATTTATAAAACTACAGACATATTCTTAGTCGATAACCACTAACATTCAAAAGTGAAAACTAACAATGAAATTACTTAAGTGACTCGGCTTTATAAGTTCCACATTCCCGGCATACGGGATTTATGCATACATATTCGGCAATTGATTTGTTAGTTTAACTACAAGACACTTCCAAATCAGTAGTACTGACATCCGCATCCTGCAACGAACCATAAATCTCTTAATCCAGTTGTGCAGAACATGTAATTTAAAAGTATGTCATAAGGACACAAAGGTTGTGTTCTTTACAGGAAAATTCCTAGTGGTCCGCAAAATTGAGGAGAAATTCTGGAACAGGTGTCACATTTCAACTTTCCAGGTTGCGATATGAAGTTATGAGTATTATGATGGTGAAGATACAAAATTAAGTAGACATGTGTTTTGGAATGGTGCAAAGAACACTGGATAAAGCCCACATACAAACATTAAATTGTATTGAATAATCGCGCTAACTATGCTAGTGAGTCCTTACCGATGAAATAAAATTAGTTAACATAAAAAAAAGCTGCTGAAGTGAACGTTTTAACGCAGCGTTATCGACTGAGAGATCAAAAACACATGTGGGCGAATTTATAATCTACAATTAAATGCAAATGCAAATCTACAATTAAATTAAGTGCAAATTAAATGACATACAAACACATGATTTGAAGAGTTGTCCATCGACAGCTCTTATTATTATTTTCTACAGATTAAACACATACGCAAATTCTATGATTAAAAGACTAAATGTCTACACATCTAAACAGAATGACACTATCACTTGCTGCTAGCATGAACAGAGTACATTGCATCAGTATATTAAACACTGAGCCTGTGAAGCAGAATTATCAGTTGACATCAACGATAAAATGTTGACATGAACTCAAATGATACAGATATTACAGCATAGATTACACAGGAGACATAAAAATACAATTAATAGAGATAAAACTTTATCCGTTGAACCTAAACGGTAGGTCTAAAAATTTATGTCTTTTCTGTCTACAAATTTCTTCACTGTTATCCAAAAAATTAATTCGAAAAGACAATGAAGATATAAGGTGTGAAATAAATATATATTCTATATAAACAGCATAATAAAGGAAATTAGAAACGCAGTGGACGGAACAAACAGAATGAAAGATCGAAGGGTAGTCAGGCTACCAGGGGACTAGACTAAAAACCCGTTGGGAAGAGATCTCTAAGAAGGTCCTTACAGAGATCATCGCGGTAAAGACGATAGAAATTGATGGCCTATTCAAAAAAAAAAAAAAAAAAAAAAAAATTAAGACGACGACGAAAAAGACGACAACATAAAAATGTAAACTTTAATAAATATAAGTATATCACTACCAACTGGGAACATAAATGTCCACAATACAAAAGTCGGAACAAAATCCTTTGTGTTCCAAGTCGGTAGTGATATATTTATATTTAGTTAATCAACGGACACGTCATGGACAACAAAATCCAAGAATAAATTTAATTGCTTAACGCGCTTTAACGAAGTCTACATTCTTTAGTTCGACTGTTTAAACGGCTTTAATAATGGCTTTATATTTCAGTTAAGAGTACATCTGGACAAATATAGCCTGTACATTAAAGAATTGAAAGCAAGGAATACTTGGTGAATATCTTACGGCGTTTGTCAGTCTAGTTATCCACAAACAGTACACAATATAAACAGAATTATCACTGTGTCATACCACTACAGAAACTTTATTCCGATTAGCGCTTTCAATCTTCTCAGCTCATCGTCAAATCGGAAATTTCGTCATCGTCAGATCTCCGATCTGACGATGAGCTGAGAAGCTTGAAACCGCTAATCGAAATAATTTTTCTATAGTGGTGTGCAACAGTGATAATTCTGTTTGTGATTATAACCACTAACACAACTGTGCTAATTGAGCTTCTGATAAGAAGTACACAATACAGTTTGTAATGAACACAAAGCTACTGTGATATAATACGCATAGTCCAGTGAACAATCTACACGGACTACCTACGTCCTAGTATGGTTCCTCGCTTCGACAATATTCGTCATAATATTGACGTTCAGATCATTATATCGTCATCAGGGCCAACAAAATAAACATAAAACAAATTGTAATAAAAAGTTGTTTCACAAAATATTGGCAAACATAAGGAATTACGTCTTAAAATCTTATCATACCAATGTAATTCTTACAAACAATACAAATAACACATAATAAAATTAAAATATAAAATAATGTGAAATGAGTCCATTGCGTAGATCGGAGTCATTATTAAAAGAGTTTACAATATCCAGGTTACTGGACCGTCGTTGATTGCTTAGAGGTACACCTTTTTTAATTCTCTGAACGTTTCGGACTCCCAATGGAGGCCTTCTTTAGTAATAAAAATTGTTTAAAAGATTGACAAGGGATAGTAGGGCAAACGTACCTTCGACTGCGGCTTTCAGGTGATACTTTTTTAATTTTCTAGGCGTTCCGACTAACCTTCGCAGGCCTTCTTCAGTTAAAATTTTTAAAAAAGTGCGACTAATGATCGCAGGTCGTAGACAGGGGTGCGTTCGGCCTAGCATCCCTTGTCAAACATTTTTAAAACTTTACTACTGAAGAAGGCCTCCGGCGGGTCACCGAAACCTCTATAAAATTAAAAATATGACACTGTCACCTCAATAGTTCGGATTTAGTAAACTCTTTTAATAATGTAAAGTAGGTAAACCAAATATTTGTTCCCTGTGAGTGACGGTCGAAAACCTTGTTGAAAGACCTAAAATGGTTGTTGTAATGTACGAACAGGCCTATATACATAAAGGTAAATATTGTAACGTAGGGGACCATATTTTCGTCACGTTACATATAATACCCGCTGACGAATGTAGTCTGTGGGCCCCAGTGCCACGACGTCCTACCGTAACTTGGACGACTATTTGTGTATCACAAATAGGACTTATATGAAAAAAAATAAAACAGTCCAGATTCGTTACATTATAAATTGGCGCTCAACTTGTGTAGGGCTTAAGTTAAGTAAAACAGCGATTCCATAATTATTACTTAACGCGAGCAGGCAACTATTAGAGACAAGAAATGCATACCAGAGGCAGATCGAAGAAGAGAGCAGAAGACACGGAGAAGGAAGAAATTGGACATATATCATTGGAAATAGAATACCAATTATCTGATATTAATTTCATTTTTTGTGTTATCAAATATATCATTGTAAAGTTCGTGTTAAACTTTATAAAGTTAAATGTTTTGTATACATGTAATTGGTTAGTATACAGATTATAATTGTAAACGTGGCCAGAAAGGCTATAATTATATTGTTAATGAGATACAAAAGGGTTTAGTATAATTATATAATAAACAAATGAAGGATTCTATAATAATGCAAATAGTAACAAATTAAAATCAGAAGTAGATAAAAATGTAATGATAGGCCTAAAACCAGTAACATTGTATATAAGTCAGGTCAGAAAAGTTAGGTAACGAAATTTGTAAAAAATACTAAATAGAATATAATGAGTTAGGAGAAGTCAATAATAATTACTGATAGCAGATAAATAAATTCAATTTAAATAAAATCTCAAAATGTAATAGTGCAATGATACCGAAAGGTAATATTTTGTAACAGGAAAATAATACTTGTTAGAATAAGTAAATTAAGAGGAAACGACAGCAAAATGTATATAATTTAGTAACAAACTATATGTAAAGGTATAATAAGATATAATTTAACTTTAGTAAAGGATTATTTTAATGAGTGTAAGAACATTGTATGATAATGGTTATAGTATTATATACAATATCCAATAAGAGAAGACAGGATGGTTGTCAAGGACGACGAGAGATATAAATAAATAATTACCTTATTTTATCCACTAAGTGATCTTCTTTTTCTTTTTTAATTACTACATGTTTCAGGGCTTATATCCCCATCTTCAGGTTAAAAACAATAATACAGTAACTATGTATATCGAAGACGATCAAGCAAAAGAAAATGGGGATATAAGCCCTGAAACATGTAGTAATTAAAAAAGAAAAAGAAGATCACTTAGTGGATAAAATAAGGTAATTATTTATTTCATCATATACAGTGATCTGGAGACCATACAGTAACTATGTAGAGATATAAAATTTGTTGATTCCATTATTGAATTATTATCCATGAACGAAGATGCATTAGTTTTGATGCACTCAGAAAAGAATTGATCAAATTAAATTAAATCAATACAATTGTGAACAAAATTAAGTAATAAATCACCATAATATGGTTCACTGACATTCGACAGTCTAATATAACCAAATAATAATAAACCTATACATCAAAATTGACGAAAAATCTAAAGGAAGAACTCTACCAATAAAACTCAATATAATGAGTAATCATTAACTTAATTAATAAACCAATGCAGAGAAATAACTACCTGAATAGAGTTATATAATCCAGTATTATAAAGAACGAGAACAAAACACTAAATTATACTTGAACGTCATCTTCCACAATTCATTAGAAAAAGCGTAGTTGGACACGAAATACATTGAAACCCGTAACAACAAGAATCGGACATTGGTGAACAAAAGGAGCGGCATTTCTGCATCATCCCAGGACCAAGACTTCAACCTTTATTTCGAACTTGGAGTGAAGACTGGCGAGGATTAATTCATCTGCATTCAGTTATTGACCAAACACTTCAACGAGGTTAGCTGTACACGGCCTTCCCAAGTAACGATGTCCAGCGGACGGTAAAAATCCACTTATTTTAAATAATATTTAATAAGAAATTAGTATTATGTTGTAATACCTTGTAATCCTATTTATGCATTTTCTGACCTCACTAATAGTTGAAAGAACCTTCACACCCTGTGTTTAAAGAAATACAATAATAATTAAACTAATATATAAACCTGAATCCGATAGATAATCGATTACTTCCAATACGATCGACTTTTGTATCCCGTAAAGAAAGAACTTTGTTGTCAAGAAATACAAAAATCATAATAAAGAATCATATCTGAATTGAACGATATCTTATCATTTATATAATATTTAGTGCAGTATGAACAAGATGTAATTTATGTAGAGAGTGTAACGTAGTAATTATTGTGCGCGAATAACTAACCTACAATTTTCAGCTGTCTGTGAACCACAGCGCTACCTCGCGGACCGCTGTTGAATTAAAGAGAACCAGAAACAGATAAGGATTGTCTCTCTTCTCTTCAAACGCGAACTAGGCTTGAGCAAGAAAATTATAATTCACACTACATCAACTGATATTGAACGCTACTATTCCCGAAGCACTAAGTTAATACAGAATACTGAGATATTCTTAGTATTTGAATAAGATCACACAGTAGAAGATATTGTTGATTCACCAATAATCAAACATTGCGGTTCTATAAGAGAAACCGATCCATACATAATACATAAGTTAATCACAACGACACAAATATTATTTGAAGCATACACAGTAGATTATAAATTGACGCACCCATCGTGAGGCGAATTAAAAAGAGAAGATCAGGAGTTAATATAAATAGGCGAACCCAACAGTGGGGCTTTAGAAGATAGTGATACGGGACATATAAGATATATTATAAATTGGCGTTTCCAACGTGGAGCATAGTTAAACATTATTATACCTTCGTCCAGATTCGTTACATTATAATATATGTATACTACTTAGCTATAAATAATAATTTAACCACACAATATGCCACCGTTACCAAAAGGAAATTTTAAGTTGAGTTTTTATGTTATTTGCAAAGAGTATATGTAGTTTTAGTTGTGATGCGAACGTGAAAATGATTTGTTTATCACGAAAATTATCATAACTGACAAATACTCTACTAACCATTTTGTATGGTTAATGACATATTTTAATTGTAATATTTGATGGAAGTCAAAGTTGAAAAGGTTTAATTCAATTGGGATTAATTTTGAAACGTCCAGGAATTGTTTCTTAATATACCCGTGTGTTGGTATTTAGGCTACTGTTATCTGTATAAAGTTTCGGCGACTGCACAAAGACAGAAATTGTTGGCGATAAGAGTTGACCGGACTTAAGAAAGATTAGGGTAAGTTGATTGGAAACTACAACAGTAACACAAATTTTAATTTTAACTTATTTGTGTCGACGTTTCGACAATGTTTATTGTCATTATCAGCACCTGTGTATGAATACAAATGAAATGTTAAACACAACAGAACAATTATTTGAGTGAACGTGTTTGTGTATGTGAGTGTGTGCGTGCGCACGTGTGTGTATCCTTGCATCTGTGAAGGAGTTGAGATAGTTAATTTTAGATCATTAAATGTTTTCTTTAAAAACAACGAGAAAATTAATTATGCTTCACTTTCAATAATTTTAAAAATAACTTTTAATAATTACATAATTGAACATCCCTATAATCTGTATTTAGCTTTAATATATTTTACTATGCTATATCTTGACTGGTATATGTGTAAACGGCTTGGTACCAATTCTAATATTTAATTGTTAATTACTGATTTTATAATTAATTAAAAAATACCATTACATTATGAGTAATTTAAATTGTAATATTGTATAAATTAAGTTCTGTGATATTATAATTTTCTCGTTGTCTTTTTAATGAAAACATTTGAAGATGTAAAGAAAACTATCTCAACTCCTTCACATATACAAGAATATACACATACGAACGCGCGCGCGCATACACACACACTCACATACACAAACAGGTTTACTCAGATAATTGTTCTGTTGTGTTTAATATTTCTTTTGTATTCACACACAGATCCTGATCATCAAAATAAACAATGTCGGAACGTCGACACAAATAAGTTAAAATTTGTGTTATATTTTTGACCGATCCTCGAAAACCCTACATCGAAAAATTCATTGATTGCGGTCACTACGAATTTAAAAATGTAATTAATATTATTACTATCCTTTAAATTCGTAGTGACCGTCAATCAATGAATTTTTCCGTTGAAGGGTTTCTGAGGATCGGTCAAAAAGTAAAACACAAATTTTCAATTATTTGTGTCGACGTTTCGACAACATTTATTGTCATCATCAGGACAATTGTTGCTGAGTTGTTACGTGAACAGTTGTGTGTTTGTTGTCGTAACAACTCAGCAACAATCGTCCTTCTGATGCAATAAATATTGTCAAAAACGTCGACACAAATAATTTAAAATTTGTGTTATACTTTGTGACCGATCCTCACAAACCCTTTACCGGAAATATTATTATCATTATTATATTGAGCAAATATCCTCAATAGAGAGTATGGCACTCGCGGAGACGGTTCTCGGGGAATTCACGAGCGGAGCTGAGCTTATGCTTCGTTGCAAGGCGGAATGGGACCGCATTTCTGCATTTATTCAGTGGGTCCAACTAGAAAAGAAAACAGAGTCCGAACTTGCAGCCAACGGGTAGTAGAAGATAGGGACAACTAGAAGGAGCCCGATAAGGGCGCAGTAGGCTCCACCCTGAAGTAATACACTAAGTGGTTCCAGGATGGATATGAATTAGACGTTGGGTTTTGTAGTGAGTGAGAGTCCTCTCAGAATGAATAAAGCATTTTTCCCCCTCTAAAAAAAATATTTTTGTTATTCTTCTTCTTATTATTATTATTGTTATTGTTATTATTAAATTGGCATTAAAAAATTGCGAGTCAATTGTTCTAACAGCCGTGTTTCAACATTCACCGCTGTTTATAATTTTGCAGTACGCAACGCAATTTCCATTTTTAAAACAACCATTAAAATTTATACCATATTAACACGTCCGGTGTTAATCAGAAAAAACATTGTAAAAGAATATCGTTTCGTTTGTCAACAATATTTTCAACTAAAACTTTATTCATACGATAAATAACTGAAAGTGTTTAAATTAATTTAGTTCGTAAAATAGATTAAATTAACAAGGAAATATTGACGCCTCGCAAATAGCAAATGTTTCCACAGAGTATAGTATAAACGGAACAAAATTAAATGCTTATAAAAATAAACATATTTTTATAATTTTAGTTGAAAAAATTATTAAACCATTTAAATTTATATTAATTACATGAAAGAAAAAAATGGAAAACAAATTTAAAAACGTTAATTTTACATTGTGTATTTGCAGTTAAAATCAGTGCTATGGTAAGGATCACTCTTAAGAGTATTAACCTAAAACATATATTATTGTTCAGAAACGTTTACAAAAGAGTATCTTTTAAATATGAATTAAAGTTGTAAGACACGATATGTTATGTCGTTGTTTCCGCTCAATCAAATGTTGCGTTAAAATATTACAGAAACTTTAATTTGGACTTTAGACCTGAATTTTGATGGTACGTAATAAACATTAGCAGAAGGATTTCGTTGGACCATTACCGCCGTTCAAACTTAATACACAACGTTCGACCACTACAAGAAAACTATAGTCGTCTTCTTCAGGTGTACTTCTAAATTAAATACTAAAAACCTCCTTATTTAGTTTTACGTGTTTCATCGTAATATATTTTAATATATTATTTTATTATCTTTAGGAAATCTCTACGAAAAATACAGAGGACAGAAAGAGTGCTTCGGTATGAAGAGGTTTTAAGGAGGTTGGGTAAAAGACAGCTTCTGATTAAACCCTTAGCGGAAAGCAGAAGCAATATAATTGGTCACCTGATAATCCATTCAAACTAATTCACCACACTAATCGAGGGACATATAAGGATGTGAATAATCCAGTAGTCAGAGTAAATAATGGTCTCTCATAATATATTTTAACTTACCTTTTTACGATCTTTGGCGGTATCTATGGCGGAATGCAGAATGTCTAACCATTAATAGTAAGTCAGCCCTATCCTACATTCATTCGCTAACGAACGTGGACAATCAAAAGAACAAACCACCAACAACTCACAAAGTTAAATAAATATTATAACTACGAAGTATAGAAAAATATGTGAAAATAAACGCTGCTTACCCTTAAGTCCGGTGTGGAGGACTTGTGTCAGTAATGTCGTACTTCTCGGTTCTGCCCAGCGGACTTACAGGATATTCTGCGTTTCTTTTATACATTTTTCCTACAGTTGTGCTTAACTTCGTAGTTTGGTGGTGGTACATGACAACATTATTCTTTCGACTGTTCACACTTTGTAAGTGAATGAATCTCTGATAGACCTAACTTATTATTCCATATATTTATTTTAAATTACAGGTACACCAGAAAACAACCGCAAAACTTCTTAGTTGTCTAAACGTTGTCACACGACGGGGTTAGTCTGGTTGCAACATTCTGATAAGCATTAAGATAAACATCACACAAATTTATTGTGAGTAAAAAATATATCGTTTGTACTTATCGAATGTAAAACGCCTTTGATAGCTGTTTTCTTTACGTCGTACGAAAAGTGCCTATAAAAAAATAAATTCAAAAAAACCTAATACAAGTTATAAGAATGAAACACTAACTATTTGACAAGCTTTGGTTAATTATATTTTTGAAGGCTTCTTTCCGGTATGGACCCGAGGTCAAAAATGTCTTGTATGATAACGTTTCACTCATATTATAATGAGTATCCTCAGGTCTATCGTCGGATCACTTAGACCTGGGGATACTCATTGTAATATGCGTGAAACTGTCCCATACGGGACATTTTTACGCGGTCCATACCGGAGGAAGGTTCCAAAACATAATGGAGACCGGCCGCGGAGGCCTACGTAAGAATACAGCTTTGGTTAAGTTTAAAATTTTCACGCAAGAACAATTTGAAAAATTTAATCCGAATAATTTAGTCAACTCTAGATATTTTTCTTAATAAAGAAAGTATTCACAGGCACTGTCTGCAGCAATCGTATTCGAAGTGTTTAAATAATTTTGGTATTGTTATTTCAAAAACAAAATTGTATTACTTACCGAGTACAAACAGTTTTTTAACTTTCCCGTTTAAAACACCATTTAAATTGTTTCAATAATTAACTATTAAAAAAATAAAATACAAGTATCTTATGTATAAGAATTATGTATAAAAATGTGGGTATCTTACGTGTATCTTATATATAAAAATATAAAAATGATAATGATATGTCTAAAACAAGTTTGGTGTAAATGGAATAGAACTTTTATTGAGGAACCAAAAACCTTTCTTCGCCACCTATCCAGTCAAACAAGTAATTTCATTCCGTTATTAAAATTAGTACTGGATATCGTAAAATATTTATAAGGCAATCTGATAACAGATTGTATGTAAATGTAAAGTATATAAATGTAAAGTTTATATAAATGTAAAGTTAATTATCATTCCCTTCCAAACACAACCGGGATTTTTAACGTGAAAAATAATTGTTCATTTTTCTGGATATTTTAGGTCACGTGAGTGGTGAATGCCCGGCTAACTTTTGAAAGGCGTTTCTGGTCCTTTAGCATAGTTTTTCGTCGAAGTATTGTTTCGTCATTTCCGTATTAAATGTTGCGTCAGAGTAATAGATAAAAAAATTACATTCCGATAAAAAAATTAGACCGCGTGTTTTACGAATTTTCCAAACCTACAAACATCGGTTATGTGCGGTAAACAAAACGTTGACTCCCGTTTCCTCTGATTTGCGTTAAACTTATAGATTTAATATTAAATACAAACATGCGTTTCACAAAAAAATACTAATTTTACAATCGTGGTATATACATTTGTACTGAAATTACCTTTGATTCCCGGACAATGTATCAAAATATTACTGCTAGTTCCTTTTCTTAGTGTGTGTGAACGATTTTTCTTATATCCTAGATTCTATAAAAATCTCTGACACATTTGGCACACAATTATAACTAAACTGATTAAAAATTTATAAACTCTTGTTATTTTATTATACAAAATATATATACATATATTTGTACGTATATATTGTTAGCACAAAGAAACAAACCAGTATCGCACATGGGACATAAACTTTATTATTATTTAGTTACGTGAGCTGAGCGGTAGAGAGCGGTAGTAGCGATGCTCGGTTGTGCATCAGAGCGCGTCACAGGACCGACTAAACTTTCTACACTGTGGGAAAACGTTGGCGCTGCGCGAGCGCGCATCCCGCTACTCCTCCGTCCCTCACACCTCCCTCATAAATGACAGGCGCTTTCCTCTCATCCATCATGCAATATTATTGATTACGAAAAATAAAAAGGCGAAGACATTATTTAATTTTCTTGTATGTTTTTCTCCTTCTCGACACTAACAAGCTTCGCGTATTTAGTATTACGCGTTTCCTCGTAATATATTTTAATAATCTTTGGAAGTCTCTATAAAAGGAATACGGAGGACAGAAAGAGTGCCTCGGTATGAGCAGGTTTTAAGGAGGGTGGGTAAAAGACAGTTTGTGGTTAAAACCTTAGCGTAAAGCAGAAGCAATATGGTTGGTCACATAATTCTGCATTCAAACTGGTTCACCACACTAATCGAGGGACATATTAGGAAGTGATTAATGCAGTAGTCAGAGTGTATAATGGTTTCTTCATAATATATTTTTATTTATTTTTTTACTGTTTTTGGTGGTATGTGTAGCGGAATACTGAAGACAGAATTCCTAATGATGAGGTTTTGAAGAGAATGGATAGAATCGAATTTTGGTTAAAGTTAGCTCAAAAAAGAGAAGGATTATCGTTAGTCACCTGATACGTCATTCAAACCAGGGGTGCCCACGACATGGTGCAATGGTGCAAGTCCACCACCCACTAGAATTTTTAAGGGGGGGATTTTTTCAAGGTGATTTTAGAAATTTTGGGGGGGGGGATTTCGCGATACTCAGACATTTCCTTTTATTTTTAAATTCCCGCCCGGAATTTACTCCCTTTGCTCCAATAACAATGAATAGGGCCTACCCATAATAGAGTGTTCAAATTTTCTCTTTGTGAACTTTATAACCTTTTGAGGCCCTACAGTTTAGAACAGTGTTTAATTCCTACCCAATATCCCAATAATTTCAAAGAAAAAAATGCAGTTACAAAATCAAGTTAGATTATCTTGATAAGCCCTAATGTATGTTAGGCAAGTTATACTACTACTACTAGCTATACTACTAATTATGTTAGGCAAGTTTGACCAGATTTTTACATTTCTCATAATTTAGTTATTGATTAGGAATACTAGAAAAACTTTTGGTATTGATAAAACAATAATATTAGTTTTTTTTATTCCAATAGTTAATAGTTATTGCTTAAATAGCTTTAGGTTTTTCAAAAATGTTTGGATAAAGCCAATTAACTGGAGATTATTGAATACCCCCGTACTGTGATCCTCCCCTACCCACAAAATTAGGTTTTGGGGAAATTTTGGAATATTTGTGGGGGGAACCCATTGCACCATTGCCTTTAGAGGGATGGGTTCCTCCGTTGTAAACTGTTTCATCACCCTAATCCAGGGAATGACTGAGGGGCGTAGTGGGAAATGAAATATGTTGCAGTCAAAGTGAATAATGAATTAACCTGTACTTTTTTATATCAACACCGGTGTTAGGCAGGGTTATACACTTTTGAACAGTCTTGTTCAAGTTTTAGTTAGTCGCAGCAATATGAAAATTAGTACTGAGTGTTTATATTGGAATTAAAACCACCCACCTCCGCGGTTATGCTGATGATGTCGTGATAACTTCCAAAAGTAGATCAGCTTTGAAGATATGTTGGAAAACGTGGATATTGAAGCATTTAAGAGAAACTGCGTAATAACGAAAGTGAAACGAAAACATGGAAATTAGCCAAAGAAAATATCGGTATGGAGGACTGTACATGACTTTCATGATCTAAGATTTATATTTAAAATAATTTTTGAAGTGAAATATTTCCATAGAAACTACTTCTTTCTTCAGCCATAACCACAGTATTTTGATCACTAACGTATACCACCTAACGTGTGGTGGGCAAAGGATCAGACAGGGGTATATGAATAAGAAAAAAAAATAGAAAATCTATGCAGTGTTTAAGAGACCATCTTTGGAAGGAAGAAATTGCAAGTCTACCAACCTCAGAATTGAGGAAGAAGAAGAAGAAGAAGAAGAAGAAGAAGAAGAAGAAGAAGAAGAAGAAGAAGAAGAGGAGGAGGAGGAGGAGGAGGAGGAGGAGGAGGAGGAGGAGGAGGAGGAGGAGGAGGAGGAGGAGGAGGAGGAGGAGGAGGAGGAGGAGGAGGAGGAGGAGGGGTAACAGAAGAAGAAGGAGGAGGAAGAGGAGAAGAAGGAGGAAGTATTCTTAACCCGTCATTGGTCGCTACCTAAACAGTAAGTTTGAGTGCTGTGAGTGTGTGAGATTGAATTTCTCTCACACTCTGAAATGATAAATCAGGTTTCTGTTGTTATATTATATATTTGTTCTTATATTTTAATATTTTAATTTTATTTGTTGAATACATTTGACATCTACAGTGCGTTGTTCTTAAATAAATTTTTGTATATACTTATGAAGTACAAGGTAATACATACTTGTACTCCACTGTGCAAAAGCCAGTAGTGGATGGATGTTTTTGTTTCTGTAGTTCATTTGTTCGTTTTCTGCCTCACGTTTTATGCCTGGTAGATGTATTAAAATATTTTCTTCTTTTAATGCCCACAGAAGGACTCGAACCAATTTGTTTCATGGTATTTCCCCAAATATGAAGGCTCTGATTATACACCATGTCTGAGTCATGAGTACAGGATTGTTCAGTATCAATACAGTGGTTACCCTTTTCTGCTATATCTATCTGATTATACATTCACATGTCTATCTATCTTGATATCTTGAACATCATTTCAAGATAATATTTTGCTCTAATATATCAGTATCACTTTTTCTAATCAATTTTGGTTGAAAAACAGCGGCAGTCATACATTTTCCTCCTTTTCATTCCATTCAAAGCACTAAGTCGAAAATTTCCTCCCCTTTACTCATGTTAGGAAAACATAGTATAAGTGAAATGAATATACTACGTCACAATATAAAGAACTTATTGAAAACACTAACAGACTAACAAAACTAGTTATACTACTATAGCAAAAGTTAAATTAAAGTAGTTTGTAAAAATTAACATTGGAAAGCCATCGTATACTCTGAAATACACACGAGAGCAAAACATAATATAGTTTTTCTAAAACATAACTGTAAACAATTTGATAACACGATTGGTCGGGTAATGAGAGAAATTTTCACAAAGTTGCAACGTGTAAACAAACCTACTCCTAAAATTTACAGACACTACAGATCCTTACACAGCCAAACACAGGGCTGACAAAGGTCCCAAAGTCAGCTAGAGAAAGAGCCATCCCCATCACTTGTCACCTTTCTTTACACTTCGTGCGAAAAAATCGTTGTGAGAGAAGCTCTCATTTAGCGACCTACGACGGGTCAAGTATTCGTTGTTGTCAAACGGAAAATATTCATATTAAATTTTGCGACCACTTGATCATACGAGTGAAGAAACCACTCTTCGTAATTACGTGATGTAGATATTTCCAGTTTCGGTTTAAAAACATGTCTAGTGGCAATAAAAGCTACCAATTCAATAAATTATACAACTTCACAACTACCCGCTCTACACACACACGCGCGCGCGCACACAACCACAGCAGTGAATTCGCCCCTCCATGATCTTTTACTCTCTCGTATTTACTCCTGTTCTCCGGTTCTGATTAAGTACTCGGATAGGCAATGCGTCTAACGTACGACGTCTTCTACTTCTGCTCCTCTCCATTTAGGCGATTCTCTTGTTTATAACCGACTGAATTCCTCAATACAATCGCCTCATCGCATTTGTAGTCGCCCAATTATTCTTTTCCCTTTCGGACGGTTATTGCGGGTCCTCTTGACTAACCTGCCGTCATCCATCCAGTTGACATGGTGATTTCGCAGTTGTCGCCTTTCCTGTATCCAGTCCACTATGTCTGTCGTGTGGTATGTTTCTCCAATACTGACATTTGCCATTCAATGTTACCGTGTTCTGCCCGCATTCTTCTCGATGACTAAATATCTCAGCAACTTGTGTTTTTCTTCTGGTTCTCGTGGTTTCTGGCCTTGTCTCTGCTCTATACATTAGGGTAGCCATCACTATACTTTTTATACGTCCTTGATTTCATTTTCGAAATTAAAAATTTATTGTTGCAGATAAATTTACTTATATATCCTAACACATCCTTACTTTCGTTAGCTGGCAGCTTATTATTGTGCCTATTAAACCATAGCTTGTTATCATTGCCCGTAAATAACTGACTTTCATTATTTGAAAAAAAGTGTTGATAACAAAATTTCAGGCCACGTGATGAAGCCATAATTACGAAATTTGAGAATTGCGAGTTTAGGCTTAAAAATAAACCTAAGGACAATAAAAACATACTAACACAAATAAGTGTTAATATATTTGGGGGAATTGCCCCTAATATCGTTAGTCTTCTAATTTGGGAGAATTGCTCCCTTTTAGCAGCTTTTACTCTCGGAGCGGTCGTGGCGTATTGGCTAGCGTGTGGCGCTGCTACGCTGTCGGCGCGGGTTCGGTTCACGCCGGGGCCATCTGATTTAGATATAACCGTTTCCCCTCGCAAGGCGATAGCAAACCAGCGAGAGGTATCATGCCTAGTATAAACCATCCCCAACTATGACGTTCGGATGCGGCGTTAAACTGCGAGAGACTCCGTAACACACGCACCACGGATATACGAGGGGAGGGTACAAATTAGTCGAAAGATTGAAGGACACAATAGCATCTTTGGGGCAGCCCAATACAGACACACAGAGGCACCATGACTTTGTCCCCCTCTGATATTACTCGCCATCTCTTGTGCTCCGGGTTCCAATTGTACACTCGAATATCCCGTGCGTCAAACAACGTGAGTGTACATATTATCGCAACATTCTTTTATACTAACAGTGAAATCACGTTATTCGTGTCCGCGTTAAGCAATCGTCAAATTATCCAAAAAGACAGAAAGGATATTAATTAATTTTTTAAAACTAAATTACAAAAATAAAACTCAAATAAGGTTTTACAATGTTACAACAGTCCCCACTCTTTTATATGGTCCCGAAACATGGGTAGTATCTAAAAAAAAAACACATGTCATATACAAACTGCAGAAATACATTAATTTCTTGTGATACGTAAAAGGATGTAGACGAAACGACAGAATTAGAAACGATGTGATAAGATATAAATTAGGTATATTCTCTGTAAATACAAGAATCTATAAACGTAAGCTGAGACGCATTAAATATATACGTAGAATGGAAGCGAAAAGGCTACATCAACAAGTTTTACAATATGCGTCTAGAGGTAAAAGAGATGTGAGAAAGACCACGCAAAAGGCGGTTTGAAAATACAGACCGAACAGGTGATGTCGCATAATCCTGGAATGAAGAAGAACAAGAATAAGAAGAATAACTTTATATTAGAAGAAGAAGATGGTAAAGAAGAAGGGAGGAAAAGCAATATGAAAACTAAGACGTTTCTTTGTTGAACTGGATATAAAATAAAGTATCCTTTTATTGCAGAGAATACCAAATTTCTCACGAACATTAAAAATGCGCCAAAATTTCTGCTAAGAGATATTGGTTGAATAGAGAGTGTTAGAAAATTTAAGTATTTATGGGAAATAATTCAAGAGAATGGTTTAGAAAAATCTGCTATAGAAGAAAAGATTCGTAAAATGGAAAGAGCATACCGTATAACTAAAGATATTTACAATAAAAAGTGCATATCAAAAAATGCGAAGTAAAGGCATTATAGTACATAGTGAGGCCTATTATGCAAATAAATATCTAGCATTGAATTATAATTTAGACAAACTAGAAATATTGGGAAGACGATTTATTAGAAAATATTAGGCCCAGGAAAAACTTCAGAAGGTTGGAAATAAAAGAGTAATGATGAAATATATCAGAGTATAGAAAATATAACAGAAACAAAGAGAAAAAGAAGGCTATTATTTTTTGGACATTTATATAGAATGGGCGACAATAGGTTAACAAACCAGGTCTTCAAATATCTGTAGAGGAAGAAGTCAACATCAAGTTGGATTAAAGAAGTCCAAAAGGATTTAGAAAAAAAATTATATAAACGCAGAAGAAGCGATCAAAAGAGAAGTTTTTTTCGGGCAAAAGTGTTATAAATACAAGGAGAGAAAAAAACGCAGGTTCAAAGTGAACTGAAGACATGAAGTATAGACACAATGAAAGGAAGGATTAAAGAATATTTGAGAAAAAGAAAAGGACAAAGAATAAAGAATTGAAATTGGCATGTGGTGCTCAGATGGCCGATACAAGTAGGAAATAAAGTATCTTCTAATGTAGCACACATACTTTCTGTGGCGAGAATCGTGTGGATCTGGCAGTGATCTGTAACTATACTAAAGCTAAGCTAACTATACTATACTATGCTAAGCTAGCTGCTGTACAACGCGCGCTGAAGTACGGATCAGATGGCGCAAACAATGTTATATAACGCCGCGTCTGTAATAAATACAATACGAGTACCATCCGTCCGCACGATCAACAAGAGATTGAGAGTTCTGCTAAATAAGTACAATATTCTCACCTTATCGCGTGTGTTGCGCGTGCTGAATATTTATTACAAGGATTAAAATCTCATCCCGCTCCATTACGTTAAAACAATTTTTTTCAACACAGAGTGGATTACATAGATAACGCTTACGTAAATTAGCATACACGGCAGGACACAAACACACACACACACACACACACACACACTGAATTTATATTAACGCCCTATAGCCCTGTGTGTGTGTGTGTGTGTGTGTGTGTGTGTGTGTGTGTGTGTGTGTGTGTGTGTGTGTGTGTGTGTGTGTGTGTGTGTGTGTGTGTGTGTGTGTGTGTGTGTGTGTGTGTGTGTGTGTGTGTGTGTGTGTGTGTGTGTGTGTGTGTGTGTGTGTGTGTGTGTGTGTGTGTGTGTGTGTGTGTCTTAAATATTAAACACTTCTGTAAGTATGTTTTATTAAATTATACTCTTATATTCTCACCAGCCGCACGGTTCACAGAAGTTATACTCTTTGTTCAGAGATTTGTTTACGAATTCATAAATAAATTCATAAAGAATTCTCTGAAACTTACCTGAATTATGGACGACAACCAAGAAACAAGACAGTAAAATACAGGCCTCGGAAATGGCGTTCTTTAGAGGAATTAAAAGGTGTTCTAAACTTGATAGAATGAGGCTATCAGAGAAGAGCTACAAGTTTTTAACTTGGATGGAAAATTAAAAGATTACAAACAACGGTGGAAGTAACGCTTAGAAAGAATTTCAGATTCCCGACTGCCCAAACAAGTCTGGAAATACAAACCTATAGGACACAGGTGTGTGGGTAGACCCAGGAAGAGATGGCTGAACAGGCAGCACCTTGCCTATACCGTGTTTTGAATACGATGTTTATAAATGCAAAAGCGTAATTACATGAGGGGAGTACATCGTAGTGTGTATATGGCTATTTTATTATAAGAAATCTATATTTACAGTGAATATAAGTACAATCATCTCACACGTAGATTATTTTCGCACCCCCCCCCACACACACACATATGCATACACAAACAATATGTATCAAACATTTTTTCTAAACAAAGTACCCTGGGACTTGAAAATATATAAATATAAATATGTACTTAGATATTGCTGAAAGTTTATTAACCTTTCAAAGAAAGTGAAAAATACATACAATGAGATAATATTTAATCTTTTCCAATTTTTAATACTTTTTTGATATATATGTATTTACTTTCCCACTTAGTAATGAGTGCGACGAGAGAATTTTTAGTAGAATTTAACCTTAATAAATACAAAATCATAAATACATTAAGTAACCAAATATTGTCTATTATAACCAAAGATGTCTTAACCTAACACATTATGTATCAGTTTCCTATAAATAGTGCAATACTGACCAAACATAGCAACTGCATATACATAAACTAATAATAGGTGTCACTGATTTCGAATTGCTTTTATGAATTGAACAGTTGGAATGTTGTGTAACCGTATTAGTCTAATAAACGATTGTTACTGAGGAAATTATGTTAATATTAAGCGGTCACTTTAAAAATACTTCTAGCAAGTGTGTTGTGAGCTGTACAAAGAATTATTTCCCGTTTTTTATTCTATAGTATTTGAATGGTTGACATGCTTTGAGTATGTAAAGGAGTAAGACGTATTTATTTCATGATGAATTACTAAGGCTACGCAAAATCTAGTCCCACGAAAATATGGTATACAAAAAATTAGCGCATATACAAAAATCTGTGCATACAGAGTTTTAGTTTTCCTTAAAACTGAATCTAGTTAAAATGTTATAATGTTTATATAACAATTACGAAAACACGTACCTTTAAGCATTATCCTGGTTCCGTAATAGTTTCGCTGCAATAAATCACATTAAACCGAAAAGAAATATGTTCACTTAACTAAACGAAATGTCGGAAAAATTTAAAAACGTAACTAAATTCAACCGTCTTACGAACGAGAACAAACATGTCTCTTGGTTTAATACGCGAATCCCTGCCACTGCAATACTAGCTTTCACAAAGAGTCCTCTGGTGTCGAACACGCGGACTGATTAGTCGCATGGGTTGTTGACCGACCACGGAAGCGACCCTTATACACACAATTCTTGGAAACGATATCATTGTAACGACAAACATCACAAAGACGCTATGTATTGAACAAATAAAAAAAATAAATTAATATTAAACGCGTACGTCGCATCGTATTAAACATAAAATAAATGAACTAAGTACAAGATAAGGCTTTCAAAAGTATTCAGCTCCATATCTCAGCATGTGGGTAGATTTGCTTTTATCACAAGTGAAATTATTTTATTATTTACGTTATTCTTGTAGTAGTATTTATACATTTATAATATATTGACATTTTTACAAATATTATTCTTTGCTTAAGTGCACTCGTAACTGACTATGCCTACCATGTTAAATTCATCAAATTTCAGACCAATTATCTCAGAATCTGTAAAGGACATAAGTCTGAATTTTTAGCACGCAGATAAGCAGCTTATACACTACAAATATAAAGATATCTCAATTTCCTAATATTTTAATAATTTTGTATGTTTTGCTCTAAACATTAGCACACAAAGAGCATATTTTTAATTTTTACGTTTTCATTTTTCAGTGAAAGTGTATAGTTTTAGTTGTGTAGTTATACCTCCATTAACCCAATAGCAAAAAATTTCAGCTTAATAGTTCACTTGTATTATGAAATAATGGTTGGTTATCTACTAGAAATAGATTTCCAGAAAAACGCTATTAAAGTTTTATAAAATAGATTTTTATTGTTTTCCCTTATTTAAAATAGTCCATCACTCTACTGGGGGATCTTCATATATTTCCAATTGGTCCTCTAGTTTTTCTTCACATTTTTAATCGACTGTCTAATCTTTCTCATTAATTATTCATCTACTACTGTGTCTGCCTCAGACACATAGGGCGGCATAGAATTGTAAAGATTTGTAACATTGTCAGCATTTTTAAGAAAATTTTTCCTACGATCTCAATGTCTTTTAAAAATCATAAAACATTTACTATTAGGAGGGTAGTCACATAAATTTTGTACCAAATTACTCAGAAAATATTGAACATTTTTAAAGACCAAAAAAAGAAAATTCGATTTTTGGTCAAATTGCCGGTTACGAATACCCTTAAAACACACATATTTGTGGCATCGGAAAATTAAGGGGAAAATGTGGGGGATATGCTGATTAGGTGATTGGTCGATATCAGTGCGGATTTAGAAGATGGAAATCGACAATAGACCAAGTTTTTACACACCGTAAAATTGTGGAGAAAGGTAGGGAAGATAAGCTGGAAGCCCGCCACCTCTTCATAGGTTTCAGAAATCTATACGATAGCATTGACAAACAAGCACTTGAGACTGCTCTTGAGGAACTAGGCGTACCAAAGAAACTAATAATATTGTGTAGGATGACAATGCTGACATTGAAGGGCATGGTGACGAACTAGAATGACTTATCAGGAGAGTTTGACTATGGAAAGGGAGTCCTTCAAGGCGATGGTCTTGCTTGTCTCCTCTCCATTCTTGCCTTAGAAAAGCTATGAGAGATGCTGGAATAGATTCCTCAGGGACTGTATTCAACAGGTTGGTGCAGGTCCTAGGACACACCGATGACCTAGATATGATCAGGAGGTCCCTTCGAGCAGTCACTGAAGCCTATCTTGCTCTTGAAGGTCCCGCAAGGAGAGTGGGTCTTATAATAAACGAAAGCAAAATACATGGTCCCAGGGCAGGAAGGTATAGAAGAATCCAAATTGGCATCTATTCCTTCGAAAAGTCAACAACTTTGTTTATTTAGGATACCAGGTTAACTTCGATGGGGGGACAACAGAAGAAATAAAGGGAAGAATCACCTTAGCCAATAGGTGTTTCTTTAATCTCACACCACTGTTCCAGAGCAGAACAATTGCCAGGAGCATCAAGCTGCTAACACTGATCCGCCCAGTTCTCACCTATGGTTCTGAGACCTGGACCATTTTTAGGAAGTCTGAGTCAAGTCTGCTGGTTCATGAACGCAAAATCATCCGTAGCATTTTTGGTCCAATATGTGTGGGAGGTGAATGGAGGAAAAGGACCAACCAAGAACGGAACACTCTTCAGAATGAACCAGATATTGTGAAAATTATAAAACTTGGTAGGCTCAGGTGGGCTGGACATGTGATCAGAATGGGGGAGAATGAAATACCGAGAAAGGCACTCATAGAACAGATCTATGGCACCAGTATGGAGAGTTGGTAGACCCAAACTAGGTTGGGAAGACGGGTAAACTATGATGCGCGCCATATCCTTGGGACCCGGAACTGGAGAGCAGCTGCACTTCACCGGGACAACTGGCGGAGGCTGTTGAAGGAGGCTTTGACTCAGTAATGGGTTGTTGAGCCCCTGAAGAAGAAGAAGAAGAAGAAGAAGAAGAAGAAGAAGAAGAAGAAATGTGGGGAATGAGGTTTGATTGATCTGGCAACACTGCTTTTTGTTCCATTTTTCGTTTCAGTTATTTCGTTACATGGTGAATCAGTTTAATGCCCTCAGAGCGCTAGGCATACCGGAGTGAGCCGGGCACCATAGTATGAAGTTCTCACGTCAATAAAAACATTATAGGCCCGTTATTAAGTTCTGAGACGGAAAGTGGACAAGAATATAGTTTACATAATTATAAAATATTTTCCATAGTTATCTATAGCTTACTATTCACTGCCTCCTTTTTTAAAAATTCTACGTACAACACAGACTTGAGACGTCATAAAAAGGACATGATATTGTTACTATCCTGTAGGCGCCTTTTCTCTGTTTCTTCTTTTTCCTGTCTTCATTCTTCTTTTTGTTGTTCCTGTGTTTGGCGTAGCATTGCTCTGATTGCTTATATCATCAGACTGGTATCCATTCTTCTTCTTTTTTTTTTCAAAAACCACTCACGCTACTCTTCTACAAAGTCTGCTCTGTTTCCACTGTTCAAGATTCTGTCCCACTTCTGATATGTCTCCCTGACAGTCGTATCGCACAGTAGAAAACAAAACACAGACACCAATTAAGTCACTAATAACCAGCTTTAATTTATCACAAACAACAATTCTTAATCAACTCGTACAATAATTAAACTTAAATTTGTCCACACGCAATAATAATGTCGACTATAAAGAATTCTTCACTTGGTATAAAAAACACAACATCCACTTCATATCACTTGACAAATTCGCCCAACATAAACTGACTTCTGAGCGGCAACGGTTGTCTATTTATAGTCCGCAGGTGTTTCATAATTTGCATCAACAAGCACTCGAAAAGTCTAGAGGATACTTCTGTGCGGCCTTGGCAGAAAAACACACCTGCTCGCCTGACTGGGAACACTACCGGTATCCATTGTTCGATACGTATCGTCGTTGCAATATGTAGATAATTTTGGTGCATTTTAAAACAATCATTCTTGACCAGAATAAGCCAAAATTTACATGATCTGACTGTAATTTTCTTAAGTAAATTCAATATTGCCACCTTTATGTTTAAGGTTTTACAAGTCCTAAGCCGATATTATTGTGACGTAATGTGTTTCGTAGGCTTACGCGGCTGGAATCAATGTTGTTAAAATTCCTTCCCGGGCTGTTTGGCCGTGGTCCAAAGTTTTCTGCAAAACCAGACGTTTCGGCAATGCCGTCGACTGCCATCATCAGTAGAAATCGAGTACGCTAACGTGAAGTGGTAGCGTACTCGATTTTCACAACATTATTGTGATGTATTTGTAAAATTTTACTATTTCAATTATATTAGCGAGTAAACAGTTTGATTAAATATGTGAGCCATAGAGAGAGAGAGAGAGAGAGAGAGAGAGAGAGAGAGAGAGAGAGAGAGAGAGAGAGAGAGGCAGAGAAAGGTCGGTAAATATTCACGGCGTGTGAAGACGAGTTATGATCAGTCGTAAAATATCAGGATCGAGGTGGCGGTGAAGTGATGTGTGAACTTCCAACGTGCCGTGGGTCCGCGCCTTGCAGCGCGATCATGCGGAACACGCTTAGACTCACCTACACGATTACACAATACTGTGATAGTTTACACACACAATGAATCAGCACAGCTGTCTGTCTCACAGCGGACAGCGAACAATCCAAGTTAAACCAAATCCATGTTTTGTGACCACACAACAAAGTCCAGATATAGAGAGTTATCAGTTCATCGTGTCTTGAGTTTCCAAAAATTGATGTCGACACAACTACTGTCACCGTAATAACTACAATATTTTTTAACATGATAATGTTTTTAGGCTGGGGTTCATTCCACAAAATGTGTAACGTCATCGAAAAATGTAACGCTCTCGGTGATGTTAACACTATATTTTTTCCACACTTTCGATTCCCCACAGTCTAGAAATCTTATTTTTAAAGCCTAAAAACATTATCATGCTTCGATGTTTCGGTTTCGTCGAAATTCTTTCTTTATTCCATGAAGGTATAGTAGCATAGGCCTACTATAACAAACTATATAAATGACGTCTTACGTACGTTTCGTGGAAATTATGAATAAGGATTAATAACTATGTGAATAAAGTATATAAAACGTGTATCTTTAATGTAATAAAGGTCACCACATCAGGTTCATCGTACAAATTATGGAGCTCTAACGTCAGCTCTTTTTACTTATTAGTGTGTAGAAAGTTTATAAGATCTAACCTTGATCAAGGCCCTGAGATGTTCTTATAATAGAAAACTGGTAGATATTTTCTGTCAAGATTGATTTATAAAAATAATTTGTTTATGTAATAATTTTCTTTTGCGATCTGCTACAAAATATATTTGACAGGGCCGCCGCTACCATATGTGGGAAATGTGCACCGCACACGAGCGACCATACCAAAGGGGCGGCCGTAGACTGCCAAATTCATCAGCAGACATTGCAAAATAAATTAAAACAATATTGACTTGATATAGGTCTATGATATTAACGTTTATTGAGATGTTCTTTATACTTGTTTTGTTAGCATTGCCGCAGCGTACTGGCATCAGCCTTTGTTTCGACTGTCAAGAAAGCGTATACGTATTGTTGCACGACAATATCTATATCTGAGTTATAGCTGCGGTATATTTGTGGTTTTGTAGACAGGCGCGTGCATGTCGACGCTGGAAAACTGTAAAGTACGTACCCGATAAGATAAGAAATTGTATATGTTTTGTTTTGACAAACGGGCGCCTTTAGGGGACTGTCAATTTGTATTCAAAACAACAGCTGTTTGTAAGCAGTAACAGAAATTTGTTAGTTATGCTTAAGACGTTTCCAAGCACGGTCTTTTTTTTGGTCACGGTCTGGCGGTGTAATTCTGAGACGTGTCGTATTTGTAGACGGTTTATATTCGTAATATCATCAAAATGTCTGACAGAAAAACGAAACGGTTGTCGGGCTTTCAATATAAACAAAAAGGCGAAAATAGAACAACAACAGAAGTTAAGTGGTACGTTAGAAAAATTTTATTAATTAAAATAATATTAAATAGTGTGACAAAGTAGGGATATGAAAAATATATTCAGTAGGGCGGCAAAGGTAAAACTGCACACGGGCATCAAGCACCCTATCGCCGGCCCTGATATTTGACATCAGATAACCTTACGCAAACTGATATTAGAGAAAGAAAAGAAACTACATGTTATGTGGAGGGGGATTCAGCTATGTTCTCCTGTGTTCATCAACCTATTTCTTAGACTTTCACTGGCGGTATCATAATTATTCAAATGAAGTTCCGGTCTGTAAGGCCGTGGTCTACTAATTAACCTGCTGACAGATTTTATCATCGAACGTTTCGAGCTCACCTATGGAGGCCATCTTCAGTGGAACAGTATTGAAACGATGATAGTCTGAAAGCCTTTGCCAAATTACTATGGTTTTACTGACGCACACCTTGTCAGTCGTTTCAATACCTTTCCACTGAAGATGGCATCCAATGATTACGTCGAAACGTCTGATGATAACATCTGTCAGCAGGTTAATTATAGTAGACCACGGCCTTACAGCCTAGAACTTCATCATCATCATCATCGTCACCATCACTCCAAGGACTCGACCTTAGACCTGTTCCGGAACCAATCTCCTCCTCTGTCTACCGACATCTCTCTTCCCAGTAGGGTAATAACCCAAGGCAGCCACAGGTAGACGGATATCAGGCATGCGATTAAAGTGTTCAGGCATGCGATTAAACCAGGAATTTTATTTGAATAATTACTCCTATGTTACTGTTCCAACGGTAACACAGATCATCGTGTGCTCCAGTGGAAACAAAATAACTGATGCCAATGAAGTCGCTGATTACAAACTCAGAGGTCAAGAAAGCCACTCTTATAAAATAAATTAAGTTCAATTTGTCCAGTGTATAACAATAAACACCACATTGTTACAGTTTTGCACCAATTTACACAATGATCGCTTTCCACAAAACCGTCACAACAACTAACACCCCGCACTCTAATATCGCCAGGTCTGAACTAATCTGGGCCGGGCTTTGGGTGCTTATATTTATACCCGGCTGGGATTTTAGAATTGTATTCCATATTCAATTTGGGAAATGATATTGACTATGATCAGAATTATGATGTTGATGTTGTGTTAAGTAAGTTCCAGACGATGTCCCTGTACTGTCTTATGGGTGTGAATTACCCACAACAACCAAGAAAGGAAAAGTAAAATACAGGCGTCGGAAATTACGTTCTTAAGAAGAATTAAAAGGTGTTCTAAATTTGGCCGTATAAAGAATGAGGCCACAAGAGAAGAATTACAAGACTTTGACTACAAGATAATAAAAGACTACAAGATTATAAACAACGGTGGAAAAAACACCCAGAAAAAATGTCAGATTCCGGACTGGCCAAACTAGTCTGGAAATGTAAACCTACAGGATACAGGTGTGTCGGTAGACCGAGGATCTTTGAAGGCGGAACAGGTATCACCTTGCCTATGCAGTAATGTGAAGGTGATAATCGTGATGATATTCCATTGTCTGACTGTGCGCTGATAATAATTTTTGTAGTTGCTGGCTCTAGAAGAATCTGGAAACTAGATCGAAGTACAGTCTTGATGGAAATGTACCGACTGATAGCAGTAGACTGGTCTAGAAACGTATGGAAAGACAATATAGAATTATCTAGAGCTTTATGTAATTGTCTTTCATAGTATCGTAGCATTAATTTAATCTAAAAAAAGAGGGAAACTGTCTGTTTGCCATACCCTTTGGTCTGAAGTGTTTAACTGGCTGATGCGCCCTGTGTGAACCAGAGTTTTTTGCAAACTCGTTGGGGTACGCGGTGAGTCTCTTTCTGTATATTAAACAATTTATGTAATGATGTTTAATTTCTTCTTAGACAGCAGTATCACCTCATGATCCTTTTGCATGACATAGTTTGGTACTATCACAGGGAACTTACTACTTTTCTGAATATTGTGTACTGGAAACGCTGGAGGACCTCCTTCGGCTTCGAACTACTCACTGTCCCACATAACTGAATTCAGACATAAAAGTGCAGACTGGTTTCAGAATTGTGTTGTAGACAGTAGCGTGGCCTCCATGTAACCGCTGTTGCTTGCGGCAACAGTACTGGAAATAAGAGAAAATAATATTAATTATATCACAGAATAAAAATTTTAGTTATTGAATAATTTGAAATACGAACAATATTAGTAGGGAAACTTGAAGAAAAGCGTAGCATTGCTTTCTAACTGCTGGGCACTTGCACCGTCTTGGTTGCTGGCTCAGACATCGGCAATGTTTTACTGCATACTGTCCATTAACGTCGTAGTAGTTGTCACTGTACAAACTGTGGAGGGGGACACATTCGTCCGTCCAATGTGTAGCCGCTGTATAAACCGGCAAAACGCTCATTTAGCAGCTACGTTGGTTTTCGGAACTGACGTGCAGTAGATACTACGTACCTATTTGTGTTTTGCCACGTTTTTCTCTGTTTGTTTTTATAGTTTTTAATTCGCTTATTTGTGTTCTAATTTATTCTGTTTAAGTATAATGTGAGTCAGATCCCGTTGAACCAGGGATCAACTCTATCATTCTTCTCCCAGCGAATGATAGCAAATACTCTAAAAAAAAACACTTAGTACAAGAAAAAATTTTAATTAATTTTTAGGTTACGTTTTAGGACTATCACAACCGGCAACAAGTGTTATGACCCACGCCACGCCACTGGTTGTAGATGAGAATTTTATTCTTTCATCATCATCATTTTAATCTTTAAATCATGGCTTAAGAGATTCTAATACTATAAGGGACACAAATAAGAAAGTTTCAGCTTTACTGTTTTATTTACATAGGCTCCTATAAGTAAGAAATAAACGGACCTAAGCTATATAGAAACGAGCAAGGCATACCGTTTAAGTGTAGCGAAACGTATTTACAGAGCAAAGGTTTTCCACTGTCAAAGGAATTTCTTACAAATTGTGCGACATAAATATTTGTATCCTTGCTGTTGTCCTTTTTACGTAGACGTTGGCTATCTAATTGTCTGCCTGCTTACCGTACTCTCTCTCTTTCCCGCCTCCTCTCCATTGTTCTCTTTCTCTCTAATGCTATCACTATCTACTCTATATCTGTTGCATTCCTGTCTCGTTATAATAGCTTGTTGCAATGCTGTTACCATGGCACAGCCCGTCTTCGAAAACACGTTCAGTTCAGCGTAAGACTGAGAATCGTCATTTCTGTTAGTTCGTCATCATCATGTCCGCAACACGGTATAGACATGTTCCGCTTTCAGTGATCCTCCAGCCATCTCTTCTTGGATCTACTCACACACCTGTGTCGTCTAGGTTTATATTTCCAGACTAGTTTGGCTAATCCTGAATCTGACATTCTTTTTGAGCGCTCTTTTTGAACATTTGTTCTTAATCTTTAATTCAAGTTAAATGTTTATAATTCTTCTCTTATGGCCTCATTTCTTATACGATCAAGTTTAGAACACATTTGAACTCCTCTTAAGAACAACCATTTGTGAGGCCTTTATTTTACTGCCTTGTATCTTAGTTGTTGTCCATAATTCACACACATATTACAATACAAGGACCGTTATAACTTTGTAAAACGTTCATTTTGTATATCGATGTACCTTGTTTCTAAAAATACAGTTGATTCCAGCACAGATCGTTTAGAGCTTACTTTATGTAACATCAATATCATAATTCCTGTCGTAGCCAGTATCGTTTTCCACATAGTTAAAATGTCTCGCTGTTTTACAATTTGATCATTAATAATTATTTTTGTTCTAATCGGTTTCTTGCCGCGAAATGTCATTAGCTTTGTTTTTGTAGTAGAGGTCTTAACAATGTATTGTTTGTAATTCTGATGAAGCTTAAAAACAGGTTTTTGTAAAGCAGATTCTGTATTTTAAATTACAAGGAATTCGTGGGTAAACAACAGCACATTCAGATATCTCTCTCAAGATATCTTAATACCAGGGCTCACTAGATGTTTATATTTCCTTACTAGATGATCAATATAAATGTTAAAAAGGGTAGGTAATATACAGCAGCCTTGTCTAACACCTTGATTGACAAATGTTTATTGACATATCCTACAGTTAGTTTTAATAGCTATTTTTGTTCCATTATATAGGCCTTCTATAGTTCTTACAAGTTGTTGTGGGTATCCCCGTTTTTCTAATACTTGCCACAGAAAATTTCTATTTATTCTATCAGAGGCCTTCTCAAAGTCAACAAAAGCTACAGTCATTTCTTTACTGATGTCCCGACAATTTTTAATGATATGTGTATTAATAAAAGCATCGTCTGTTCAAGATCTACTCTTCATTAAAACGTCAAAGAAACATTTGAAGTTTGTAATTCTTTTCTTATGGCCACATTTTTCAGACGATCAAGTTTAGATTTTATTCTTTAACAGTCACAGTCGAGGTTCATTTTCTACGAGAGCCTCGGGCTCAGTGCTTAATTGACAATGCTAACTTTTGACCATTGAATATTTTAGGGGACGTCGAAACGAAGAGAACAGTAACTGTTCAGTTTTTTTCTAGGGCTACCCGTAGGCTTTTTATGCTGTAAATCAGTTTTATCACTGGATAATCAAGGTTCATTTTATTTTATGGCTATGTGCTGTTCATAGCACATGGAGAAATTCTAACTTTTGACGATTGAATATTGTAGGGACAGCGAAACGAAGAGAACAGTACCTATTCCGTTATTCTGGGGCTTCGCCTAGGCTTTTTATTCTCGAAAGCAGTTTAATCACCCGATGTCCTGGCAGACGTCGTATAAGTAACAGCTACTTAAATTATATTCTGCTATGTTTGAATTCGTCAGCAGTACGTCAATGTGGAGAATAATGTACGCGTAAATAAGCTTCGTGTTAGCAATACATCGTGGTTAACTCGCAAAGCGGAAAATCTGCTCGCAGGTATTCTACAGTTGGCTGTATTAATTATGCCATAATTAGTGGTTTTCCGTATAACTGAGTAGAGATGATACACACATTCGACTTTCGCCGAAATAAGCTGCAAAGGGTTATGCCTCCCCAAGGTAACATAAACGTGAGTCAAGTTAGCAACTTTGCACGACAACTTGTAAACAGCCTCTGAACTAGGTCAGTGAATCTTACTGTGAGCCAACAGCAAGTAGGGCTACAAATTCTGTAAGTCTTTAATCTACTTTTCTAACTTTCAATGCTTTGTATGTTCCGTTTACGGTAGATGGGAGCATACGGGGACTTTCATTTGGGAGACAGTTTGACAAAATAATAGGGGAAGAGTATTATTGTTGGCAGTCTGATAATACCATTCCTACATAGAATTAATTATTACTTCGTATTCGTAAATAATATCTGCTCTTGCACGAAAGTAACATGACAAATTGTGTGTGTGTTTTTTTTTTTTTTGAGCTGGTTGGGAAATTTTGCTAGACGCTTGAACCCTTCCCCCATAAACATCTTGCCTACTTAGTCAATTATTGAACTGTTAAAATGAACTGAACAGTAAAGTTATTTGTTGAAAAACAGTTGGCACACAAAATGACGATATTGAAACACTGAAAACTTTATTTTCCAAAAATATTACTTTTTAGTGTGTTGCCAAATAAATTGATAACCACGTTAGTGGCGTGGCGTGGGCACATAACAGCTGTTTCCGGTTGTGATATGCCTAAAGCTTACACTAAACATTAATTCGAATTTTTACTAGTACTTTACTTTTTACTAAGTGTTCTTTTTAGAGCCAAAATATTGTTTTTAGTGGCAACATTCTTTTTAGAGTATTTTCTATCTTTAGCTGGCTGAAGAAGAGAGTTCTGGCTCAACGGGATCTGACTCTGTTATACTTATACAGAATGAGGACACAAATAATCAAATTAATAATAATAAAGACAAACAGAGAAACACATAACAAAACGAACAAAACTCAAATAGGTAGGTGGTAACTGCTGCACGTTGGTTCCGAAACGAACTAACTGAGCCTTTTGCCGGTTTATACAGAGACAACACATTGGGTGGACGAATGAGTCCCCCCCCCCCCATTCCGCAGTTTGTACAGTGACAACTAGTGCGAGGTCAATGACCAGATGCAGTAAAACATTGCCTTTGTCTGAGCCGGCAACACAAGACGGTGCATTTCCAATTCGGCACTCAAATGGAAAAGTTTGGAGATCCCTGCTGTAGTCCTGTGTAGCACATGAAAATGTACACATTGATGTGACACACCGAAATGATGGTGTGCAGGCCGGTTTAGATATGTTTAAGTATTGTCGTGACTTGGTTTACATTACGTGAATTGGTTACTACAATGGCGGAGATTTTCTTGAAAACACCCACAAGATGTTGCTATGTACTCAAGAAACGAGGCAATATGCGTCATTTGTCTTACGTATGATCATGAAATCGTAACAATTGTTTCTCTACTTCTCAGTGATTGGCAATCACACACTGTGTACTATTGACTGTGATTTCCATACGACTGCATTATGCGATTGCTTCAGTTGAAAACAAACGACAATGCTAAAGCTTTACTTGTACGTAATGATATCTCATAAATGTGTAATGTTCCTTAGTGACGAGCTGAGTAAGCTGCAGTAAAAACGCAATTTACACGATGACAATACAAATGTACTTCATTTCATCGTTTCAAGTGACACACTTCTGATATCTTACACATGAGAACCGCCGGAATTTCTTGCAGCGATGCACCCAGATAAATATGTACTAAAAACAGCTTCTTCTTCTTCTTCTTCTTCTTCTTCTTCTTCTTCTTCTTCTTCTTCTTCTTCTTCTTCTTCTTCTTCACAGCGTAGACTGTTTAGTCTGTTCCGGCTTCAAACTAGTCGGACCATCTATAATTGGGTCTTCCCAGGCGGACCGCGGTCACCTGCAACCCAAACGTTCAAAACCCGGTCAGTTGCGACAGAGGTGAAAATTTGAACCCGGTCAATTCCAACCCGGGCAATTGCGATCGAAAACATAGTTCTATCAGCTACAGAAACACAGACTCCTTCTATCAAAGGTATCTGAAGGGGTGAAGATTCACGCCTGGAATGGTAATTAGCTACGACCATTCCAACGTCTAATGTTCATACACTGTTACGGCCAATCAATTTTCCCTGTGCTACCGTACAGAGACCTTCATGGTGGCGTAAGGTGGTGCCGTTCGTTATTAACAATTTAATGTTATTATAATAACACAGAAATTATATTTACTACTGTATTTATTCGCAGACTAACCTAACCTAACTTAACCTAATCCTACGAAAACAAACGTAACAAAAATATTGGAAGACAGGTTACTCGCAGAAATGAAAAAGTTACTGAATTCAATTCTCATCGAAGTTTGGAAAAGGAACGTTTCTACTAGGTATCACGGATTTGGTCAGTTGTGAACAAATAAAAGAGCGGGGCGCAAATGATCGAGTAAGAACAGGTAAAAACGACATTTCATGGCAACTGACCAAGACCGTCCCAGGCTTATTTTCCTTTTCGGCAGATACAATAAGGCTACCTTGTAGCGTCTGTCACTGCCCATTCTGCTAACGTGTTTTTTCCAGTTTTCTTTTTTACTTATTGATGATTCTGTTTACTTTTCCAATTTTCAGTTCCTCCCTTAACTGATTCTTTCTTGTCATGTCTAATTTTGTGTACCAAGGTGTGGAACGCAAAAATTCCATTTCCGTAGCCTGAATTCTTGATATTTGTCTAGCAGACATTGTCCACGCCTCTAAGCCATAGACGAGGGTAGTAATTTCCATAAATTTGTATAATTTCATTATGTGCTCTTTCCTTGTTTAGTATTTTAGAGCACGTTGCAGAGTTTCCCTTATTTGGTTGAATGTATTAGTTTTTCCATTATTATCTTCTTTGTTTTTATATGAGGGCTTACAGCCTAAATAGTTAAATTCTGAGACTTGTTCTGCAATTTTTCTAGCCAAAACAATTTTAGATCTAACTGACGGTGTTTCTTTAAAAGCCAGTTTTAAAAGCCCTCTCAGTTTATAATGTGCTTTAACAACTACTAAGCTATTTAATAAATTATGTTAAAATTCCGTAAAAGAATATCTATGTTACTAGACATCCGGAGTGGCATGACTAGAAGACGTATGGCGTAGACATTCTTGGACGGAAGATATTGAAAATGGCATGAACGTAAGAGGCCACACGCAAGAAGACTGGATCGGGTCGATGGAAGCTAGGATGCGAGTCACCGTACATGACGATACTCTGTAGGCTACATTGGAGCATAAACATAATTTTTTCTCCAATATCAATAGTCATATTATGCTTCATTTGCAGTAAGGTACAGGGTTTAAAAAAAAAGCGTGGAAGAAATACACGAATAAAGAAAACGTGAGCATTACAATCGGGTGGTGTCTGCGTATTTGAGAAGTACCGTTGCGTTGAATATATTGTATATGTTGATTGACGGGCTCACGTGAGACGCGTTTCACTGTTAGAGTATTGCTGTCAATATCAAAGGCGTTTGAACACAGTATGAGTAATGGTATCACACTCGACGCAAGTGTGTTGATGTGTCGAATGTGACACTCACACTGCGTGCGGTGTGCCAGTTGGTCACACAATGTCCGTAAAATGTTTCCGTTTCTCTAAAGACGTTTGGCAGAGTAAGTACGTACAACTGTCAAAATTTAACGGAAACCACAAAGCCTTGTTTTTGACAGCCAATCCCTTTGACATAACACAAGGTGAATGAAGTGAATCGAATTGGATGCAATATTTAATTTTTTTGTGTAAACATGTGTGGCTATACAATAGCCATTTCTTTCTGAGGCAAACATTTTTCAAAGAAATTATAAAACATATTTTCTTAAAGTAAAATTTTTATATTATCAGTTTTTAAGCATTTACTGGTTGTACGTTATTCTCCGTGTCTTTGATTTTAGTTATAGACCTGACGATAAATATTAAACAGGAACTTTTAACTGCGCAGTAGACAAACACCTCGTCGCGATGTTAACAAAATTTTCATTTCTTTTCCACATGCTCATGCGTTTCATAGAGTCTACGTGAAACTTTTCTGGTTCTCTGGGATTTCTTCCTGGACATCACAAGGGATCTTTTGTCTTATCTAGGCCTATTAGTAATACTATTACACTAGAGGAAACATAGTTACTAATATACTATATACTACATACTAACATATTAATTTTAGCTTTTGTATCAACATATTAGTATTCAGTATATTAGTAACTATATATTAGTTTACTACTAGAAATATATATATATACATATAAATATACATAATATTTATTATTTATACTGACTTTACCTCAACATTTTTCTCCTTATTTGGAACATGTTTCGGGATGCTTTGTGTTCCCATCCTCAGCCTTCCTATTTTTTCCTAAGCCTTCCTAATTTCAGCATTCATGAAAAAAAAATTAGGAAGGCTGTGGACAGGAACACAAAGTGTCCCGAAACATGTTCCAAATAAGGAGAAAACATCTTGAGGTAAAGTCAGTATAAATGTTAAATATATTATATTGTTACGATGGTCTACTCGATCGTCGTAGGTACAGTGGAAACAAAATACAAGACACCAATTGAGTCACTAATCACACCTTTAATTTTCACAGTTAAACAGTTCGTAATTAACAACACAGTCTCTACAACAAATCAAATAAAAATTGTTCACACGCAATAAAATCTCAATTAAAATTAAACACAATTGTATTACAATTATACCGTCCGATTATAAACCACCACACTTAACTAATAACCGCTTGAACGCGGACAGTAATAAGTCGACCGCTCTGTAAATATATCGCACTAATACCGACTTGAGCGTCCCTGAGTAATTGTATTTACAGCCGCCAAAAATCTAGACGATTCCTAATTGCGTTTTAGCGTCCGTATGAACTATGTAATTATCTGCGCCCTTGACACAGTCCGCACGGGTGGCGGCATCGAGAAGACTCTCGCAAATGCGTCTACAACCACGTACGCCACACGCGTTACATCGAGATTCTTCTGGCACATTAGACAAACACGTAGATTTTTCTGTGATGTAGTAACACTTTTCCCCTCCTTAAGCCTGTTCGTCCCGAACTGGCAAACCGTTTCTGATGTCATACTCGACCAGGCGATCTAGGTGGACGTCTTTGCGAAAGATAATTCTCCCGTTCTTCGAATTCAGTCTCGTGTGATCCAAACATCACGTTCCAAGGAATACGAGTCTTCCGCTCAACCACTAGTTTTGCTGGAATCACTCCCGTTGCGTCATGTACTGATGACCTAAACACCACTGGCCGATCCAAGTTTGTTTGGTTCTCGTCAACAACCTCTTGCGTAACCTCATCTTCAGCTACTTTGCACTCGGGCGCTTCTATCAGCTCAGGAACAAGCAAGAGTTTTCTCTCGACACCCATAGTTGGCTTTCCAATCACTTCGTTTGTCGTTACACTTATTTGTATTTCCTGTGCTAGTTCTTCCTCCATTTCCGCTTGCAATAGGGAGGGTTCCTCTTGCCCAGACCTGTTGACTTTTTCTTCGACTAATGCCACTCGCTTAATCGAATTATTGGTAAACCCTGTTATTTTAGCCATGCAAAGCTTTATCTTCTCTTGGCCAACCTTCAGAACATTCTCTCTTAAGTCCACAACGAATCCGTTGGTATTCATAATATCCGTGCCAAGAATCACTTCATCGACAATGTCTGCAACGAGCATTTGGTGGCTAAACTCGAGAAGACCCAGGCGTACACGTACGTCTACCTTTCCTAGCACCTTGACGGGGCTTCCAGTCACAGTCTGTATTGTACAAGAGCTAATTAGAGGCTGGCGATTGCTGACTAAGTCAGGGCGCACAATGGACACTGTTGCGCTCGTGTCAACTGTAAATGATGTTGGTTTATCTTCCGCAAATCCATTAAAAATCAAGTTTCACTGGTCTTACGTAGCGTGGAAACTGTGTGCTGTTCCGGCGCTTTATTTCTCCAATTGGTGCGATCACTCTCTTCTCTCGGTATCTTCTTCTCCCAACAGTCTACCTGTAGATGACCATGTTTTACAAAGTTGTAACATTTCGGTCTTCTGTCCTTTTCAAATCGTTGCGACTCTCTTAAACTTTTGAATTGTTTGTCCGACAACATTGTTTTTCTGCACCCATCGTAACGGCAATGTGATACAGGGTAATGTGATTCTGACTGCAATGTGATGGCACAAACCCATTAATGTAGCGGGTCGCTGACTTGGCAGCTTCAAACTCTGGGGCGTTAACAAGAGCTTCTGAGCTATTTCGGTGTCTTGCCATTCGTAACACTTGCTGAAGTTCACAATCTCCGATGCCATCAATAAATGTCTGCACCGCAAACCTTATTCGGAAGTCTTCTGGTGCTTCAGGATAGGCCAATCTAATCAATCTGTCGATACTTGCTTCAAACACATGAAGGCTCTCCCCGCCATGCTGTCGCCTTGCTCTCAACTGGGTGCACTCTTGAAGTGAACGTAAATTTAAATAAAGAGGAATATAGTATAATCAACAATGCTAGGAAAACCACAGTTATTATAAATATGTTCTTGGGTGAAAAAATGTAAGACCAGGACCTACATATCGGACGATGTTTGTAGTATGGAAAACAAATGGTAAACGCCAACAAAACAAAAACCAAAAAAATACAAGAAAGAACAGAAGGTGCACATCTACTATTGAATAAAGTAAATCAAATTATGAACGATTTTAAACTGAAGCAAATAAATAAAAATAAGAGACGACAAATAATTCAGTTGAAACGGATTTTGTCATACAATAAACTCAAAAATTAAGTCTAAAAGTAGTTGAAAATGAAGACATCCGAAGACTGGTTTACAAACAAAAGCTAATAACAAGAGGTATAGACAGCTGAAGAAAACTGTATGTCCAAACGTATAGGTACTTAGAACTGGAGATGACAAGACGTCAACAAATATTATGCGATGGATATTAACAGATATGCATATTTGAGATGTGGAGCTATCGGAGTGCCTTAATATCGTGGCCAGATAGAGTACGTAATGATGAAATTTGAAGAGATTGGATGAAAAGGCGAATTCTCATCAACACCACTGTGGAAGACAGAAGCAGTATTGTTGGTCAGCTGTTACACCATTCAAACTGTTTCACCACCCTGATCTAGGGAATGATCAAGGAGCGTAGTGGGAGGAGAAGGCCCAGGCAGGTGTGTATGCATGATATATAAGTAGGAATAAAGTATGTGGTGATTAAGTTTTTGAAAGGAAAATGCGTTGCAAGCTCACAACATCCAAGTTGAGGAGAAAAATATGTTAGACGGTCTACTTGATCGTCGTAAGTACAATGGAAAACAAAATACAAGACACCAATATATTAAGTCACTAATCACCAGCTTTAATTATCACAGTTAAACATTTCGTAATTAACTACACAGTCTCTTACAACAAATCAAATAAAAATTGTTCACACGCAGTAAAATGTCAACTAATATAAAACACAATTGTATTACAATTATACCGCCTGATTATAAAACACAACACTTCACTAATAACCACTTGAACGCATACAATATCGCCCGACAATTAAATCGAACCGCACTTTAATATATCGCAACTATAACTGAAACTGAACGTCGTTCATTACTGGTATTTATACCCCCCCCCCGAAATACTAGATTATTTCATACTGCGGATTAACAAGTAAGGAAAACATTAGAGCGTAATTCATTGCGGCCTTGACGCTGTTCGCGCGGCTTCTGGCACAGTCTAGCTAATGCGTCGAGAATCACGTACGCCACACGCATTACATTCCGGATCCCTCTGGAACATTCGATAAACACATAGATTGTTCTGTAATGTCGTAACAATATGGAGATTCTCAGACAAGAGAAAATTTAACTTTACGCCGCCGAGACACGTGGGAAAAAGTCATGAAGCTCTGCGCAGACACGTTTTAGTGAGAAAGAATGGAACATCTGATTTTCTTTTTATTGTAAATCTTGTTGTTAAATTTTTTATGTAGTTTATGTACAGTGTTGTTATCATGGACCAACTTTGCGACAACAACCGTAAGATTAATAATGATGGACCACGACGTAAAAAACAGGCAATTGTTTACCCGTCAGATACCGGCCTTGAAAACCTGCTTCCTTTATTGAATATTTTAATTTTCGTAAATTTAAATTTTTAATTTTTTTTTAAGCCGAGGGGACGGAGACGTGTGGGACGTTCGAGGAAGCGCTGGAGTGACCAGCCGTAATATTTGCCTATTTGAGGCCGGACCAAACCATTCTTGATTTAAACCTTGCGGGTGATGATGATTTTTTTTTAACTGTAGTTTACGCCACAGGCTACTAAATCTTGTGTGAACGAACATTATATGTGCTAGTAATGGTGTTAGAGAACAGAGGTTGAATTCCACTAAACGACTCGCTGAAAAGAACAAGGTTACTGATGATGATAATGATAATGACAATGATTACATTTTGGCGGCAAGGTATTGACACGATACAAACAGAAGATAGTGATGCAGTCACTAGAGGGCGCTGTCTCATACAGAGCTGGGTTGGGCAGCAGCAGAAGGCACAACTGCTCACCGCACTTAGTTGTGCACGTAATCGAGTTTCCTCAACGACAACGCGCACCTGATACCGTCCATTAAAGCTAGAGTAATTCTACTTGTATAAAATTAATTTATAGAACTGGGTCAGCGGTACGGAGTGGCGTGTCCGCAGGCTTGTTGAATGAGATGACAGGAAAACGTGATGAAATAGAATCATACGTAAATGGCGATTTAACAAAAAGGGAAAATTCTAATGTTTCTTTTTCGGTGAAGGGTTTGTGAGGATCGGTCAAATATAACACAAATTTTAAATTATTTGTGTCGACGTTTCGACAGTGTTTATTGCCATCATCAGGACCTGTGTATGAATACAAAAGAAATTAAACACAACAGATAAATTATTTGAGTGAACGTGTTTGTGTTTGTGTATGTGTGTGTGCGCGCGCGCGCGTTTATACATATACCTGTCAACATATAGCATAGTAAAACATATTATAGCTAAAAACAGATTATAGGGATGTACAATGTTCAAATTATTGAAAGTTATTTTTATCATGTTTCACTCAATACTGCTATTGAAAACACCGTCATTAATTTGGAGAATTCTAAATTACAAAACCAACTTTCATCAGACAATTTACGTACAGAGAATTCACAAAAAATTTAAAATTTGTATTATACTTTTGGACCGATCCTCACAAACCTTCACCGAAAAATTCATTGATTTACGGTCAGTACGAATTTAAGGAGTCACATGCTTAGTTATAAATATTGTTCTACTCAAATAATGGGCAGTGAATCTTATATTGTATATTGTATTATATTAATAATTTTATATTTTACAATGAACCATAACGTGAATCTTATTTCTAATTGTGGTCTCGTTTTCATACTGTCTCGATTAAACAACTCCATTGAAGTCCTTTGTTTAAAAATATTGGTAACGGTGGGACAGTCTCTAGTTAAAATGAAATATTCCACATGCGAAACAAGGAAGGCTGAAGTATTTTTAAACGGTAGGAAGTTGATTCGCTTAAACATCAGATGAGGGATGTGCCGGTTTAGAACTTTGCAAGCAAGAGAACATTAAATAAAATCTCTTCTGGTGTCCAGAATCGTGTGCTTGGAAACCAGGAAGGATTGTATAAAGAGTTTAGGCGTGCATATTCACAGATGGCTTGGAAACCTGGACTTTAAAAGAAAATAGAGAGAAACTACCTTGAAGATTTTAAGATATGCAAGCTTTCACGGTCGGCTTCTTAAGCAGTGGCTGAGCATGCACTCTCTAAAGATGATTACCACGTACTCTTTGAGGAGATCAAGATCTTGTCCTCGGATGGTGCCCACTAACCTCGGCTGCACATAGAATATGTGAAAGTCTTCAAACGTTGTTCCATCGTTCTGATTCAAAGGGTAGAAAGCCTCTTATTAAATAGTATTTTTCATGCTGTGCTCCCAATCCAATGAGCAGACTTGATGCCGATTGGTCGATGCTGCTTTCCAGCTTAGATTGTGCTGGTACAAAAGATTACACAAAGGGGCTTTCTTAGGCAAAATACGTTGTCTCTGCCTTATCTCTGTTGTAAGATTTACGTGCCAGCCTTAGGCAGTGATGATGGCAACCGATGGTAGGACCGAAACGCTTTTCAACAGCAACAACTGTGGACCACGGCCTACCAGCCCAGATAACAATAGTAATTTCAACAATGTCTTTCAGGATATGGTTTGTGAAGAGGCCCTTAAGAATACCATGGATAAAAAGATTACCTAATGACGAGGTTCTGAGGAGAGTGCGTGTAAAAATGGTTTTTGGATGTTGGTTGGATCCATTGGGGAAAGGAGAAGTAATATGGTTGGTCACCCGCTAAAACTGGTTCACCACCCTGATCCAGGCGTGTAGTGGGAGGAGAAGACCCAGGCGGCAGTGCATGGATGGTGTTAAAGAAGGAATGCGATGATAAAGATGCTGTCCACAGAAAGAAGGAAATTACAAACCCACCAACCTCTAGGTAGAGAAAAAGCGTAAGATTGCTTCGCTTTCCGCTGGGGACACGTTTGGCGATTATAGAGTGATAACTCAGCTGTTTATTTTGTTTGTAGCTGTTATATTTTGTATTCATTTTATTTTATTTTGTTCAAAATCGAAAGTTGTAAATTGCTATTAGCAAACATCTATAATTGATTTGTTTTATTTTATTGAGACAGTTCTTGTGACACGATATTTAATTTTTGTTACATTAGTGTGTGTATTTGTTGCATAATCGTAAACCTGGCTATTTCTGAGTGTCGATTGTTATTTTGTTTACTATAACTGCAATGAGGTTGACAGCTGGTGTAGCGGTTTGCGACTAATAAAACATTTATAGAACTAAATCAAAAGTTTATCAACGAGAGAATCGAGTTCTCAATTTTAACTCGACCGTTTGACATTTGTCTGTCACTATTTGGAAAATGTCTAACGATACCTTTGAGCTCATCAATCAGTTTTTATACAACTTGGTCCCTGTTTTTATCCTATAGAATATAATTGTTTTGAGATTCACCTATCAACCAAATAGGGAGCAAGAGGCAAAAATATAAGGAGGTTAGAATTGAAAAAATGCAACAGCCAATGTGTAAGGTGTAAACTTACAGGGAATTTTAATTACAATCTGAATATAGTGTTCATTTTTTAAAATGTGAAACATTTTTTAAAATGTGAAACATTTTTTACGTCAAAACCTAAAACATAGGTGACAATTTTGAAAAAATCGCTGGCATTCATATGCGGTATCAAATTAAAGAGACTCGTAACTAAAATCTGAATGTCATGTTTATGTTTTTTTTTTAATCTCAAAATTTTGCGATCCTGGGTCCAAAATATGAGAGCAAAAATCTAGTAACACTTTCGAAAATCTAGCATATTGCCATACAAAAAGAAAATATAACTGTAATCCGAATGTTTTAAATTTTTAGTGTTTATTGTATAATTATACGTGCCTGCTCTACGACTGTCATATTACTAAAGTTGCAGTAAAGCAATAAGGATTTTTGGAATTTTTTTCTTAATTAAATAGTTGTCTAATATGAAAATTTATGTAACATTAAATGTAATACGTTCAACACAGTGAGCGGTTTTGCACCGTAGTGAGCATAAGAGCTTATTACATTTAAGGATTAAAACAAGCAGAAGTGACAAAGCGCCTTTATCTGTTAAAATAATCATAAATATAACTTGAAAACGTTTATTACAAACTTATCTACTTCTAAAATTCTGTCTGAGGCTTTTACGGCCGCGGCTTCAATGTTATGAGAACTTCGGTTCGCCTGGCTGTAAGGCTGTGGCCCATAGTTGTTTGTTGCAAACGTTTCTAATATTTAACGTTAGAAATTTGACTACAAATTCTACAACTTCTACAACGTTAGTGATCTACAATTTCGTGCGGACTCCAAAAGTTTATAAATATGCGTGTCCTACTCACAGCCTTAACCACAGTTTAGTGGACACTGACTGCGAAACCTTGGTCAGTGTGTTGCAGCCTTCTGCACTGAAGATGGCCATCGAAGGCACGGCCGAAACGTTTGCACCTTGGATCACGGCCCCGCAAATCGAAGTTCTAATAACATTAACTACAACTCCTCGTTCTAAGCAAACGACTGTCCCTTATTAACGAGAGTAAAGAAAATCTTGCTAACATTTACGTCTTGTAAACTTGTCACCGTTGGAAAAATTGAAATAGTTGTCATCAGAGCCAGAATTCACACAAAAGCCAGGCTTTTGTTCTGCTTTGTACATGTTTATGACAGTGACCGTGTTAACGTGCAAACATATCTTTGCTTTTTTTTTAAGGACACCGTAAAAATGCATTATAGCTGTGATGTAGGGCGGAACCAAACAACAGCCGGTGATACAGTTTATTGTCTGCTGCACGATACACCTTTGTCGTGAAAGAACATAACACATGTGGCGGAATGCATAATAAAAAAGCAAATCCTGTACGTATAGTCAAAAAACGTTGGATTTTACAGTTTATGTTGGATCTAAAAACATAGGAAAGATTCATGTGTCTAGCACACTTCGTCATTGTTTTATTAACGAAACAAAACGAAATAAAATCTTCCGCCTGTAGTGCAGGCAACTGGCTTAGTAGCGTTGCGTTGTTGGTCACACCACTCGTAGGCGACTGGGCGTCGTTGTGAAACATCCTCGTCGTCTCTGGAGTTAACTCGCTCCTTCGAATTTCACGGTAACGCTACACGTTTTGGCTAGACAAGTGGCTTAGTAGCTTTGCGTTGTTGGTCACATATCATGTGAGCTGCTGGGCGTCGTTGTGGAATGTTCTCGCCGTCTCTGGAGCTGTTAAGTGCTCCTTCGAATCTCCCGGTAATGCTACTCCCATTAGATAGCCAACTGGCTTAGTAGCTTTGTGTTGTTGGACACATATCTTGTAAGCAGCTAGGCGTCGTTCTGGAACGTCCTCGCCGTCTCTGGAGCGGGACACGACACATGTAGCGTGGGAAGTATAAACTTTTTACCAACATTGCGTTGCCATCTCGTAAACTTCAATACTGAACATTTTATTCAGACTATATACCACTATATACCCCTTCACATCCAATTTTCTGTACGTACGTCATCTGAAAACTTCATCATCATCCTTATCTCCAGCAAGTACTAAACTAAATGTGTACAAAATATAGTTACAACAAACATATTTACAAATATTTAGGTGCCAAGCATATAGACTAAAGCTGGTCTGGACTATACCAATGCTTCTCCAAGCTTTCCACGGCACTCCGTTCATTTGGCCTATAATGCAGTAATTGTTCGGGGATGCGGCAGACATCCGTTCGTTTAAGACATTCTAAACAATTTAGTCGACCCTGAGCATTCCCCTCGAATATACTGGTAATATTCACGTCCTGCTGTATATGCACATTTCTTCTGCGATGGAATATATTGTTACGCAATGGAACATTCTCAAACAAAAAAGTGCGTTATTCTACTCTTTCTCGGCTATCGCAGCAGAGCCCAGCTGTAATGTTTGTGTGTGTATTGTGATGATATTAATTACAAGTATTGTAATTATTATATGCCCCAAGTTGTTGGCGTCATTTATTGTACTGTTATTTAATTGCAAATATAATATTTCTATATGCCACACATTGTGGATGTCATTTAATGTGCTGGTATTTAAATCGAGTTTCCTTTCCGTCCTTGGTTTAAAGAAACTGTATAAGATTGATTAAATGTCACACTTTGGTAGCGTCATTTAATATACTGTTCTCTTTTTATATTAGTTATATTTGTTTCTATTTGCAATAGTAATTTCCCTTTATTTGGGCGATCAGTACGAGTTGTCTATATTATTTTAATATTTGAATAATTTTATGTATTGTTTATGTGTAACATCTACTCATGAAAAAACTCTATCTCAGGGTCGACAACTATTAATTTGATTTATATAATTTAATACTGGGAATGATTGATTATTTTCTTTAATCAGTACCAAATAACGTTAGTTCATAAATTTTTGAAGAAATAACAAGGTAATAATATCTACCGTGTAAATGTGAATAGTTTGAATCTCAGCGATTCACAACTGCAATGGGTTCAATTCTCGCTGATGTTTATCATCTTAAATATAATGTTAAGCTTCGTGGTTTGTTCCTTCTCTTGGATTTTTTATTATATTAAATGTCGAATTATATTTTCTTCTTTGATTACTAAATTGATGCTTCTTTTAAATATCGAATTTTATTGTGTTGACTATCAAATTATATTCCAGGACAGGCTTCCTCTTTTAGATCGGCGTTCTATAAATGATATACTCAGACTTCTTGAAAATATTGATGTTTATTAAGTTGGATAAAAATTATAATTCTTTCAGTGTTACAGGTTTATACTCTGATATTTATTCTATCAGATATAAATTTCAATTCTCTTCTTTTTTTGTGATTACAATATTGAATATAAACTCTTTTACAGGACCACTCTTATATGTTTATTAGATTAAATATAAATGTTAACTCCCTTCTTTCAGATGTTTCCTATATTAAATACAAAATTAAACTCCATTTACAGGATCACTCTCTTTGATCTTTTTCCTATGGAATATCAAATTAAACTAAACAAATTTTCTTCCATTGCAATACAATTCAATTATAACAATTTACAATTTGCCATATAGATACCTAACTAAATTAGTCACATCTTTTCATCATATTACTCTTAAAAACATATATAATTTTACTAATTATTATTAATTACATTTATTTAATTTTTTACATTATCCATTCTAATTAGTTTATATTAGATTACAATCTTATTAATCTTTCATTTTATTTTAATGTTTATTTCAAATTTAATATAATAATTGTCAACATATATTTCTTAATGCTGTTCTGTATTATACAATTCCAATATTGGAGTCTACCTCTATGTCGGTCGTGACTAACAAATCAGTTTTTTTGTTTACTATTCTAACATATGTTCACAATACTATTAAATTTATACCTTTGCTTCTTCTAAAATTGTTATTTTATTCTTATGTACTGTGGTTTATTTTTACAGCAGTACAGTGTATACTGCTGCTTTTTGTGATGAAAGACAATTACGTGATACTTATCACTCGTCAACAATCGAGGCTGTTCTAGACCCCACCGGTCGGTGGACTGTGTTCAAGGATAGAGAGTGAGACTGTTTCTAGTAGATTCAAGAGCGCCTGTTTAACAGGTTATCGAATAGTGACAGATTACTTTGTCATCTCAGCGGGATATAAACATAAGCATCTAGCGACGGTCAGTTCAGTTCAGTTTTATGTCGGACCATTTACTCAGTACGTCTCAAGTGGTGTTAGTGATATGTGATTATTGTGCGGGACTCTATTAGTTGATAATATTATTTGTGAGGACAAATTAACTTAAATTATTTTACGAGTATAACCTTGTTGAATAACTTGTGGGTTACAAACTGTTATTTGTGATAAACTAAAGCTGGTGATTAGTGATTTAATTGGTGTTTGTAATTTTTTTCCACTGTACCATACGACGATAGGTGAGACCGTCGTAACAATATTTTCTCACGTGCTTGAATATTACCGCAGGATACGGTCGACCGCTTGGATGCGACTGGCCTGGGATTTTCCCAATTCCTGGGAATTGGAAAGCGCAAATCTCAGACCAATAGAGAAATGTGGCGAGGGCCATCACCTTGTAAAACTTCAGGCCTGTTTCTTTCACTCATTGAATTTAGAGTTTTCCTGATGGCTGAAGGTGCATATATGGTTGAACTTATGTAGCATATTCATCAGGTAATTGTTTGTAATGTAAGACACGTTATACCGGAAACATAAAATATTGTGATCTGATCCAGAACAGTACCATTTACAACAGGTTTCTAGAAATGAGATCAACTCCACGAATAACCATCACCATGGTTTTCAATGTGGCGATCAGTAATCCGAAGCCCCTGCAGACTAGATGCTTTGAGTGTACATCCATCAGCAAATTACTTTCTGAGTTCGTCCTGGTCATCAACAAACAACGACGTGTTAACTGCGTAATTACCAGTCATAAAATGACTCGAAAGGTTCACTTGCCAATTTTGTATGACATTGTCATCATCATCAACCTCAAGGATTAAACCAATAATGGCTTGTTTGACCTCCAATAGGCAAAGATTAGAGCTGGTCGCTCCAACGCTTCCTCGGACCCTATCCTCTCCGTCCCCTCGGCTTATAGTTTACTAGCTGTTACTAGCGGCTTCGCAAGCGAATATTTGACTTTTATAAGTATTTTATTATAAGTTTTATTGACTATGTTTATATGGCGTTCTGTCAGCTCGTATAACAATTTTGTACCCATTAGTCAAATTCTGTCCCGTACTATTTTAACTTGTACTAAATTATTACGTTGGTGCAACAGCCCTTGGAGATTTAAAAGTACCCGTTTACAAAGCCTTTGGAGATAATTATAATGTACCTGTTAAATCAAAAACACTAAATTCTTTATTTTAAATGTTTCTGTGTTAGAAGCATTGTATAACACATTAAACGTTATGTTTTATTCAACCATGGCTTTTATTTATTTCAACAGTAATCTAAAAACCAAAAACCGTTGTCACCTAACCTCACAAGAGATCACAACACGTATTTTTGCTTTGGATTAAGTAACAGAACAATTTACAGTTAGTACACTTCTTCTTTTCCATATCGTAATATTTCGAAACAATCGAACATTATATAAAACATCGAAAATGTAGTGCAGGAATGGATAAATGTACAGTTCCGTTGCCGCTAAGTAGCATTTGTTCATTTACTTGTTACTATGGTAATAAATTCTGGTCTCCATGTTGTTGTTGACATCTTTATACGTGTCAACGAAAAGGCATAAATAAAAGGGCCTAAATCTTGCGAACATGGCAAAATATCAAATTCCAAGTTAGACAGTATTTTTTTCCTTGTGTCAGAGGTGACCTGTACAAAATTTGGTGGCAGTCGGTGTAACGGTGTAACGGTGTGGATTTGTATTCAGTACACATAAATCCTCAGACTTTGAGTTTTGTATATATTATGTACTGCTGTTAAAATACAACACAGTACATAATAGGAAAATAATAAATTTTAAAAGAGAAAATATACAAATTTAATAGTAACTGGAACATATGTTTTAAAATGTAAACAAAAACATTGGGACTATCGACTCACCCAATCAACATAGAGGTAGATTCCTATATGAGATAAAACAGTATTAAGATATATGTTCTGAAAAGAATATATGAAATTTGAAATGAATATTATAATAAGAGTAAATAGGAAGAAAATTATAATATAATAAATACAAACTAGAATTAAGAATATTAGAAATAAAATAAATATATTTAATAAGAAGTAGAAAAGTTATATATGTTTTTAAGAGGTTGTAATAAAATAATATAACTCTGTGTGTTTAATTATAATTGGTGTGGCTCTCGACGTCTTACTGGCCTGAAACACTTCCTTAAGTTTCCCAGTTGGTCGAGTTCCAAAATGTAGAAAAAACTGTCAAATAGCGTTATGTTGTTGAAAAGATATATGTGTAGTTTCACCAGAATGTTTTAAAACAAAAATTGTTGGTTGTTGAAGAAAATTAAAAAAAAGTTATGTTTAAAAAAATTTTATAATTTAAAATGAAAAAAAAAAATTTCTTTTTATTAATTAATTAATTAAAAACAATTAATTAATAGGGTGCTGTGAAGTTTTAAAATGTGTATCACTCCTCTAAGAAATTGTATTGATGTTCCAGTATTTTTCAAATAAACTACAACCACTCATAAGATTGTCTCCAGGACAATCGATACTTGTTTACCTTTTTGTTTTGTAGGTTATCTTCCCTTGTATGTGGTAAACTCCTGGTAGTTTATTATTTAAAATTATATTAATGGTAATTTGTAATATTAATGAAAGAAAGAACTATTTTGTGGTGAAAAGTATTAATGTTTTATTATATAATTGAAATATAGACTCTTTTCGATTATAATATCGACTCTCAGGGTATCGAAACAGTTACAAGGTATGGTATATAAAATTCAACAGGGTTCTTTAAACAGCTAATTATTATCAAAGTCAGAGAAATCGGGCCAATATTTAAAAAGTATAACGTTACAACAAGTTAATTACTAATACTAGATACACACATTGAATAATAAAATTGAAAAAAAAATATAATTTGTTGTCACCAACAGCTGACGTGGACTAGGAGGCGTTGAGATCGACGAAGGAAAATGGCTGCCGTCAAGTTGGTCAAAATGTCACTCGTTTCTGCGATGTTCCAAATAAGATATTTTCTGGCAGTATTCCCGTCCTGGTGTCTGCAAATCTCTTTTTTGATGTTGTGTAGTGCCTTGCGTGAAGTTTCCGGGTTGTATTTTGTGTATCTGTGTATTTATAAGTTCATTCACTTTTTATGATTCAGGCGTTAATGTATGGTTATGTGATATACTGTTTTCTTGTGTTTTGTAGTGTTTTTTGGTGTAGTTATTTACTGTCCAGTGTTATTTAGTCTTTTTCGATTGATTTTGTCACTATGTGGACGTTCTAGAATGATTTTATACGCCACTCGCGATTTCACAAAAACGTACCGTTCACTACCGTTTTTTGTTAGGTTAGATTGGTTACAAAACGCTTGTCAAGTTCACCGTACAATTGCCAATAATCAACTATCTTATTTCCTCCGGTTTCGACTAAACTCTTAGCCAATATAATATTATTCTTAACATTGTTCAAATATAATTTTGCATCCTGTGCATATTTGAAAATACACTATATAATTGCCTAAACTTTGGTTATTTATCAATTTTATTTACTAGATGTTATTTAAATTAATCCTTCAGTTCATTCGGCGTATTTTAAGATTGAATAATGCCGTTTTATAATGTTTTCTGTCCAAAATTAGTAATTTTACTTTCATTTTGATTCAATGAAAAATTAAAAATGAACTTCCTGTCATTATGCAAATTCAGCCATTTTTTCAGTTATATTTATTATTAATAATCTTATATTGTATTAAAAGGTTTTTATTCCCTTATTTTCTTGTAATTAACTGAAATGGTTTAATTCTAAAATATTATTCTGGAATATATGACTCCCCTGTCCAAATTTCTGAGTTTAGTCATTTTCATTTTTATTTATAATTCTGAATATAATTTTATAAAATCTTTCTAAATGGTATGTGCAATTATATGGCTTCATATCAGGTTTATTTTGTCTAAATCCCTTTTGTTTAATTGCATTTAAATGAGTAATTTCTCTGTTTTGATGAAGTTTGGTTTCCATTCTTTGGCCTAGATTTTTCAACAATTTTTCCTTACAAAATATTTTTACAAACAATAAATGATGTGTGATAACCTCTCTGACTTTTAAATATGGTATTATAAACTAAACATTTTTTCAAATTACACAACAATAATTAATATTGGTTACAATACAAAGAACAGTTAAACAAATAAGGAATATTTTCAAATAAATGGTTGTCTTCAACATTCAGACATTTTACAATTAAATACTTATTTCGAACATTGAAATATTGTTCACAGAAAAGATTTTTTACCAACTAACATCTTAATTACTTCTTACTATTCACAAGTAATAATTATGTTTACAGTTCTGATGTTAGTTGTTGTAGATTTAAATAAATGGCCTTATATCTAATACATTTTTAACATCCTTATCCTATATTTACAAAAACCTTATATCTACATTCTTATTTCCTAACTACTATGGTAAGTAGGATTATACAGTTTTTACACCGTCTTTTAAATATTGTCTTTGGGGAATTGTACCCTGTCATTAGTATAATTAAATCTGTTTTTTTTATTATATAAAACAAAATGTTACTTTAAACAGATTTATATCTTGTAAATAACATATTCACATAGTACACATTTTAAGTCACTGAAAGTTGCATATTTCATTGTATTCAATGTTTGTGATTGCCAAGAATGAAACACAAGGTTTATTTTCTGTAATACCCAAAACTATCACTGGTTCACTTTACACTTTTATTTTATGTTATTTCTAAATGGTCGTGTAGTCTTATTAACATAATAAATTGGTTAGTGTTTTACAATGGAGATTTGTTCCTTGGGTACTATATCATTGTTTCATCTTGGTTCACTGGCAACTCTTACTTTACACACTTCTCTCTCTTAATTTTATGTACATGTTTTTACTATTTCGTTATACTTTTATTGGTTACTATTTATTTTGGGGGTATGGGGATTTGGGTGTCTTTTATAAGAGCATGACATCTTCCTCAGGATGCTGCCTTCTTCTTCTTTCTTCTGTCTTCTTTTCTTCTGTCTTCTGGGACTGGTATCTTCTCCATCTTCTTCTTGATGCCATCGGGTTTCTTGGAATTTCTTCATCTTCTTCGGGTTTCTTGGGATTTCTTCATCTTCTTCGTCATTTTAGAAATTCATCACCTGTATTGGTTGATCTTGGCTTATTCAGGGTTTCTTTTCCATTTATATTTCCTCGTTGTGGGTTTGGTCATATTCTATGTTGCTTTGTTATTTACTTTTTACCTTCCTGGGTTATAATATGAAAACCTTTGGTTATTAGGTTGGTTTTGGATGACTCATCACTAGTAACTCATTTTATTTTAACTTGTATTTTTTTTTTAAATAATAATGATTGCTTTCCACAGTTGCTATGAATTAATTTTTTATATTAAACTTAATGCTTTCTTCCAGATTTAAATGTTATAATTTTATTATTCTAATGATCAAATGCCATTCAATATTATGCTTATATCTGTCACGTTACAAGGTATATGATAAAAAGATGTAACTAAGGTACGGAATTATCAATGTGGCAAATTTGTAAATTGTTAGAGATTGTATTGTATAGAAATGAAAGGAAACGTATTAGTCTAAAATTATATTTAATAAGAGTAACATGAGTAGTCTAATTTTATCTTCAATCCTGTAAAGATCATAGAGAGTGATATGTAAATTAATATTTGGAATCATTTAAATAAATCAAAATTTGTATACCACAAAGTTTAGTGTTGTATGTAAAAGAATAAACAGTAAAAGAGTTTAATTTGTTATACCAGAGTTTGATTGTCAATTTTATAAAGTAATCAATCAGGAGAAGATATTTAATATTAATACTGAAGTTAGTAAAATGAAATACCACTCAATAAATAAATAATATTTCGAGAAGTCCAAAAAGAACGCCGACCTAAAAGAGAACTCCTATACGGAAGAATAGTTTGAGTGGCCATAAAATATAATCCAATATTCCGAAGAAATATCTGTTTTGCAGTCGTCGAAGAAAACAACATTCAGCAGTAAAACCAATAAGAAATTCGCGTGGAGGAACTTTGAAAATAATAAACATCAACCAGAAGTGAACCCGTGGCAGCTGGAAGAATTCAGAATCAGTCTAGTTACATTTGTATGGTAGCTATTTTTTACATTGTTATTTATCAAAATATTACATACTAACTTTATTTGGTTTGGTTTAAAGAAAAGAAGATATCATATACAATCGTAAATAAGATCAAACAGCTTAATAATCATTAACCCTGAGATAGAGTTTCTTTTCATGTGCTGGTAAACAAAAAACATAATAACGGTAATTACATATTATAATTACATAATTAAAAATATCTGCAAAATAATAACAGCACATTAAAGACGCAACCAACGTGGTGCATATAAGAAATACCATACGCAAAAAAAATAACAGCACAGATAATGGCTGGTCCAAAGTGGAGCAGATCTTAATTACAATACATGTAATTAACCACAGTACAATATATATATATATAATATAACGTACCAAATCCCATAGATTTGGGGTTATATGTAGAAGATTTCAAAAATCAAATATAAAATAAATTTAAATCGATAGAACCATATCTCGCGCTGTAGCGAGCACTCAAAACAATTGTAAAACGCCCAGCGGCTATGTTCCGGTGGCGTTATGTAATCACACACGCACCGTATAAATTAGGGACACGCGATAACTTTAAAACATTAATATTTCGGAAACAAATAAATATAGGCAAAACCCAAAATAGCCAAAATGTTTGCCGAAATATTAAGAATAAGGTGTGCAAATTTCAATAAATATAATTAAAGAGTTAATGAGATAATTCATTTTAATTAAATAACTTCCATAGTAAGAGAGCTAGGGAGTTCAGATTTGAATATGTTATAATTATAAAAATTACGAATCAAATGTATATGTTAGAATAAGTATAACTTGGCTTGCAGCCAAGATAATTGCAATACAAATTGCAACCGGACGTCCGACCGACAATTGGTTTCGGTGTATTTCAGATTATTAGAAATAACAACAATTCTCGAACTGTGGGAATTATTTTCCGTTCTCACGGAATGAGGTGACTAAATTTCAAAGAGAAGGGCGAATGTTTCAGCCAATCAGATCATTCTAAAAATTTTGAACAACCGTTGGTCTCGAGCTGAACGCTCTTCACTCTTGTGTTAACATTCAACCAGTAAACACATACTCTTCTGCCAGGACTCAAACTGTGAACACACATACACACACTTCTGTAAAGATTCAACTTCTGAACAACACAGACACTCTTCTATAACGACTGGACTGTGACGGCGTCTACGTACGATACTCTTATTTATCAACAAATAAGCGTACAGCGCAATACACCAAACTGTTGGCGTACGCATATAAAAGGTCGACCATATACTACGAGAAGTCACGCCCAGACTACAACAGAACGAGGCCGTCTAGAACGTGGTACGAGCTGAAGAACTGACGACGCAGAGCGACACCCGAGACGAGGTACACACACACACACACGAGTGCAGAGTATCCGGACCGAGGGCCTGAAGGTTGCAGCAGTTAAACCACGGACGTTAAATCCATCAACAGTTGCTGAAGGAGCTGATTTGCTGATCCCTGAACTCTTCGTCGGAATCCAGGACGCAGCGGAAATCATCGCCACTAGCTGATTGGACTAGGACATCGAGGGACCACAGAGGACATCTTCTAGAACTTCAGTACCAGGAAAGTCAAAAATCATTTATACATTTTTATATAAAAAGATCATTTTTCTTTCTTTTGTTAAAATCAATTGTAAAGTTAACTTCATTCAGATGCCTATAAAAAAAAAACTCTAAATTAATAAGAACCTCAATATTGTGATAATCTGTAGAACAAGCATAAGTTAAGTAAGAAGCAATAGATAAGAAATAGACATAGATAAAAAAGCGCTATACAAATCTTAATATTGAATCACTTAGGAACTTATACTGCAGTATACGTGAAACGAATCACAAGTAAATAAAAAGCACGTTGAACAAGATTCACGGCTAATTTATTTAAGAGTATTTTAAAAGCATCTTGAAGTAGTAAAATCAGTATTAAAGTCTTGAAAATTCATTAATTAAATTATTCAAAAAATTAACTTTTGAAAGCAATAAGAAACAAGTTCGTATAAATTCGTATTTATAAGCTTTCCCTCTGAAAGCTAATATTCATTTAGAAAACATTGATCAAATTAATAATTACTCTTTAGTACGTAAGGATTACGTTAGATATAAGTTTTTCATTTTATGTGCTATTAGAATAATAAACCCCAATTTTATACCCAACACTGTTTTGTTATTGCGGTACTCCAAAATCTACCAACATCACAAAACTATTCGAAATAATTATAACTATACTCTTTGTGCTTGTACTTTTGAATTAACCTACTTGCGAATTCAAAACACAAATTCCTACGGCCCTAGTCGGAAGAAGAAGACGTAAGAACGCACAGCAGGTAGGTCAGTTCACACACCACAATTTATAAGCATTATAACTGCCCAATTATAAAATTTGTAATTTCAGTTACGTTATAATATATATATATATATATATATATATATATATATATAAATAGTTATTTGGGGATGCGACAGTCATCCATTCGCCAAAGATGTTCCCACCAATTCAGCGGATACTGGACGATCCTGTCTAGTATGCTCATAATATTCAGTTCCTGCCGTATATCTGTGTTTCTTGTATGATCATGGAGAGTATACCCTACCATGTGCCTGAGAAATCTCATTTCAGCCGCTTGGATGCGACTGGCCTGGCCTTTCGTTAAATTTCAATTCTCAGACCCATAAAGAAGTGTGGGAAGAGCCATCACCTTGGAGAATTTTAGGCGTGTTCCTTTACTTGCTGACTTAAGGGTTTGCTTAATTGTCCCGCACATGAGATTGTACTTATGCAACTTATTCACAACGTTGTTTTGTATGACATAGTCTATATGTAAATTAGAAAGAGAAGGTAATAATGGACATCTTTATCGTACTCTTGTCGTAAGGGATTACGCAATACCTCACTACATGGGGAACGTGGAAAACAAAAAAAAGTTTACTGCCTCAATACAAAGTCTTTATGTGAACAACAAAATAAACTTAATTGAGAGAGGAAGCTGAAAAATGTTCTGTTAATAAATTACTGTAATTTGTACATTTTTTGTATATTGAAAGTTGGAGCATGTGTGTCTGTAACATGAGTAAATGATGTCCCGCAGTGTCTACATAATCCATACACGTTTCAATTGAAAAACAAGAAAATGGATTGTTATCGTTAATATCTAAAGTGTATCTTGTGCAGCTGGGCGATTTAAAGTTTTATTGGATGCCATTACCTGACCGAAGAAGAGGAACTATATAACAACTGTCATTTTTCAGAGAAACAATCGCTCAAGGTGGAATCAAAACTTTTCCATTCGACAAAGTATAACGTTTAGAACTGCAATAAAGAAGAAAATAAAACAAACATTTCATGTCTTTATATTAACGTCTTACACGTGGATGTCTACGTTCCTATGCTATGGTTTGTAGACAGTACAGAGATACGGTACAAGCACGAGTAATAAATAAAAAGTGAACAGTTTTAATGTGTCACGAGACTGTGATGGCATCGATTCTGATTGTAAAACTGTGACATGAGTCTGTAACCGACAGAGACACAGCAAGTCTTAAATTGGATCTTTTCCGTTACAGAACAAAACACCACTCTACACAAACGAGCCTCAGGCTCAGGTGTCTCGTATATTGAATCTGCCGTTATGGATCTAATGAACACTTTATATACAATTTATGCTAGCCTAATTTTATGTTGTTATTAATAATAAAACTTTTTAGAAGAATATATTTTATTTTGTAAATTACATATGTTTCCATAGTAATCCAACTATGGAATTATGGATATATCATCTATGAATCCAACTATGAAATATCATCAGACATAAATTAAGAAATTCAAAAATTGTATATGTAGACTAAATTTAAGGTTTTATATGTGTATATAAAATGAGTCATATAATTAGTTGTAAAATATAATATAAATATTTATTATTTTATTAAATTAGTAATTTAGAAAATGTTATTATTTCTGATATTAATCTGAATTTGTTCTGATATTAATTTATTACTTACTTTATATTTAAATATTTCTAAATTTTCCCTTTATTTACAATTAATTATATATCATATTTTATATGCACATATAAAATATTAACTTTAGTTTACATATAAAACAGATGTTTTGAAAAATTGATTTAAAACATTTTTGATTTTATTATTTTATATCTGATGGTGATAGTTGGATAACGATCAAAATATATGTAATTTACAAAATAAAATATATTCTTGTAAAACGTTTTATTATTAACAATAATATAAAGTATATAACAGGAAAATTTAGAGCATTCATGAGTATAATTTATGATTAGTAATTATTAACAGAGGCGATGTTTATCACAAGTACATTGTTTGTATAAGTTCATACCAAATGTACTTTTCAAAAATTGCCTTGAGTAATGACGTAATAATATTATTAATTTAATTAGGATATTTATTATTAGGATAACGTATTAGAATTATATCGCACATTATAAACTTGTGCATTTTTCATATAGTCACGACAATTACGAAACGTTCTCGATGAGTCGAGAGCGTCCTTTCACCCGTTTCTCGGCTAGCCGAGCAGGTGCAGTGTCTCGGTCAATGCCAAACATAAATACCTTCCAGACTGTTCGAGAGCATTTGTAACTACTCAAATTATGCTTTCACGCTGCCAATTTATTCTGAAACCTCTGCGGGACCTATATAAACAACCTGCTTAGAAGTTAGTTGCAGTTGGCGATTCATTCGGTGCGGATCACGTGATTATGGAAAGTGCTTACTGGGTTGTAATTAGTGCGGATCTCTTAATAGTTGACGTTATCATTGCGTGTGGAAAATTTTGAATTACTATATGAGAGTATCTTGTTGATTACACATTGTTATTTGTGGCTAATTAAAACCGATAAATAGTGACTTCATTGGTGTCTTGTATTTTGTTTCCACTGTACCATACGACGATCAGTGAGACCGATGTAACAATATAGTATTTTATATTTTAACATTTCTATTGGTATTTCACTGGCAGGCACTGCCTGTATTTTAAAACAACATATTTTACGAAGTCTTCGTTCAACAAAATAGTAGATACAAATTTCAGTAATTAAACACTTGGTTTAGTTGTGCAGATACTTTTTATTTTCCTGACAATTGTTTTACCTATCATGGCAGCGTCAGAGGTTTGACTTAAACTGAGGGACTAACTTTCATGTAATGTGGGGGATGGTTTGTAATGGTATGTGTCAATTGAGTTGTAAATTGCTTACTGTAATGAAGTTCGTAGGCTTACACGGCCGTAATCAATGTCGTTAAAATTCATTCCCGGCCTGTTTGAGCGTGTCCATTGGCGTCTACAAAAACAAACGTTTCTGCAGTGCCATCGACTGCCATCTTCAGTGTAAAATCGAGTTATGCTAACGTAAGGTGGTAGGCGTTAGTGACCACAGTACTGTGGTTAAGGCTGGAGACGTCCCGTGAACACCACTCCTACTAATAAATTCTCTAAGTGCCACGATACAGTAATAAATCAACCACCAGCCAATCAGAAAAAAGAACGTGTATTAGTGGCTTGCAACACACCTCGCCGTAAAGTACTTAATGAAAGGCTTTCACCACGCCTATTCATAGTGATCGCAGCGTGTTTCTGGATCTGGACGGACTCCATATGAAGGCGAGGGAAGTACGCTCTCACCGCTGACAGAAGCCTCATCTCATCGAAGAGGATCCGATGCTCCGCCATGGCGACTTCTCCGGCTGCCTCAATCGAGAGTAGCGGCTGTGTTCACCCACACGAGTGCGGACACTACGCTTCGTGGTCCAATGTAAAGCTGGCCGCACGAGCAGGGAACTCTGTAGAATCCACATGACGACAGCGGGTCTCTGCCGTCCGTCGCAGGCCTCAAGGACTGATGGATTTTTCTTGTCGGCTTGAATATCGGTCTAACGCCGTGCCGGCTAAGCAGCCTACCAATGCGGTCCGTCAACCCATGGATATAGGGCAACACCGCGGAGCCAACATGGTTACTGTAAACTGGTTTGGACACAAAAGATAACTGTACGTTATATACAATTATTCAGTAAAGGTTTTGTTCCGAACTGTAACAGGGCAGTCTCAAGTTTTGTTCACAAGGTTTAATTAGGTTTTCCACTTGTCCCCTTTGTCAAACAATATCTCCACAACACCCCGCCTCAACTAGAAACAAATACGGCATCCGCTCATTTCACTGTAATCTCTGAAGGTGACATAACTAGTGAAACAATGGGTACCTTAGGCTTTCACGTCCGGCGTCAACTCTGGTGACATTCGTTTGACAACTCTCCGGTCTATTAGCCCGTTGTCTACTACTGCTGTATAAAACAAACGTTTCGACCCCACAGTTGAGGCCATCTTCAGTGCAACGACTCCAGTAAATGGTACGTTCATCACCGAGTCGTTTCACTGGTAGGACCGAAACGTATTGAAACGAATGGAACCACCTAGAATAGGCGACAGCGTCCTCGACCCGTCCCCCGCCAACTGTAGCAGGTGTTGCCTCAGTCGAGTTCAAGTATGTTCCAGAGCACTCTACAGAACACTTGAGTACACATTTGGTGGCGTGCACATTGAGGATGGAAGACTTCTACAAGGCGTGCGCTACTTGTAAACTGCCATAGCAGCCGGCTTGTTAGTTTAGTGGTGACGAGCGATTTCTTTAGCGCGGATCGAGTGTTTGTAGCGAAGTGTCGTTATGTTATAATTAGTGCGGAATTCTTTATAGATGACATTATTACGGCATGTGGACAATTTTTACTTGAATTGTTGTTAGAGACTATTTTGTTGATTTCAACTTTTTTATTGTGATAATTAAAGCTGGTTATTAGTGATTTCATTGTTGATTTGTATTTTGTTTTCCACTGTACCGTATGACGATCAGTTAGACCGTCGTAACAGAATGTTTATGCGGCACCAATGGAACACGGGTTAATAAACTGGAGAGTTGTCTACGAATTTCAACGTAGTAGTGAGACAATCGTTAGAAGTAATAAAAAGTGTCTAAAGAACCAAACTCATGTTTAGTTATCAAATTTCAATGTTATTAAAATATTCTACTAAGTGGCGAACAACGATTCGACTAGTGCAAACTACTGAATTTTGTGGTTATTCGTAGTGGCAAAAATGGTAAAAATTCAGAGTTTTTCAGAAACTCGAACTTCAAATTTGAACGTAACCAGAATAGATTAATAAAAAAAAATCAGCTCATTTTGGCTTTACTTGAGCAAACTAGTACATACCAGTATTCGTTTGTAAACTAAATTTATACTCTGTTGTGTTGTGGTTGTAATTAATTTTAACCGAGGCATATGGACATATTATTATACCCGAAAATTAAAATTTTTTGACAAGAACTGTCTGCAAATTATTATGCGCAAACTCAAAACATATGTAATACATTTTTAATAGGCCTTAATACTATTTCACGTTACAACTTTTCATACTACACTTGGCCTACGAGCATGTATAAAGTAAGTGTTTACCAAGCTAAATTAATCAATGACAATATTGATATTTATCACATACTAATTCTCAGCTACGAAAACATAGCGTCTATCTCCATCTCGCTCTCATCTCTCTCTGTCTAACCTAACGGTTCTTTTGTTAGATGCACTTAACTTTTTACAATCTTAGGGAAGTCCTCTGACACCCTTGAAAATAATACAATTTTATGACGGTTCATCCGCTATGTTACTTTTTCATGTTTTTAGCCGACTTACGGGCGTCAACTCAAGGTCGTCTTTATGAACAACTACTGCGCCTTACTACAACATTTTAATATTTCTTACTTTGAAGTACCACCGCTCTAATCGGTAGTTTTGGTTTTATTTTCTCCCCGCTTTCTACGAATTTATATTTCTCCCTGGGAACAACATGACTTTGTCCCCGTAAAATTGTTGAGAGTGCAATTTTTACGTTATACTTATTTAGGTATAAATTTTATGAACTCATTTAAGAATTTGAAGATTGAAATTGGAAACTTTAAGGGAATTCATTTAACTGTTTGGGCGACTCGGATTGGGAGGTGTACGAAGAAAATCTATTAGGAAGAGAGCTTTTGTAAAATCATCTCTGGCATTGAGACAGATTCCAATTGGGATTAGAAAAATATTTGGTAAATATTTTTGTTTCTAGGATTATCACTTTATACGCCAGTGAATAATAATCCACCAACAAAAGAAAGACGAAGAGTACCTAAAAAGCTTAGAAATGTGATTGTGGCAAAGAATGATTAAGGTAAAATGGACTGATAGAGTTAGAGACGCTGAAGCATCGACAAGGACAGGAGAGAAGAGAAAACTACTAGAAAGTCATAAAAAAAGAAAATATCTTCTTTCATATAAACGTCAAAATTATGAATGCATAATTCAATGTGATTACACAGACTCTACATTAAATATTGACAATAATAATACTGATGTGAATTTAAAATATTTTGTAACATAAGACATCAGCGAGTTCTCCTGAAAGCTTAGATTAATGAATGCTAATGAAAATCCTCTCAGTTTGCAAGCTGTAAATATTTCTGCCCTTTGTGTCGCCGAGTACAAACATTTGCTATTCAACTACGTCTACGTCTGTCTATTCTTGTTTATTCTCATCTCATCTCTTGTCAGTTATTGTAATTGCTTGTTACGAAAGGATTTTACAACCCTTCCTCCACGCCACAACGGGTACCGTAATTGTTTATTGCAAAACAACCTGCAGCCACTGCTGCTCTTGAAAATACATTAAACTTTAATGCCTTAAGAGTAAGAAGAATATCCTTATTTTGCGTGATGAATACATTTTTGTTACTCTTTTGGAATAAATGAATAACTTTAATATATAAATAACTACAAACGTACAGTAGAGACTCTTTGTTTCTTGACTAATTAGAGAGAGTAGAGAGTAGACCCTCTGACTTGACTAATTACAAATTATCGTTGTTAACATTTAAAATTTTGAACGTTATTTTGGACTAGTGTTCTAATTATTAAAACATAAGCTATTAATTAATTCAATAAAGAAACTATTCTATAAATCTTCTCACTCTCTTCTGCTACCAGGGTCTAGGCGAATCACCTGTTCTGGCTCCAAAGGAATACATACACTTCACCAACGCTTCACAAGTCTTGCCATACTTCGCAGTATGCCAACCTTCCTTAGGCAACTGCCGTCTTGCATCCTATTTAGATGAGTAATTCAGCTCTCTTTGTTCTCTGCACTCATCATCTTCAAGGATTAAACTAAGGATGGTTTGTTCCGGTCTCAAATAGGCAAATATTACAGCTGGTCACTCCAGCGCTTCCTCCGACGTCCCACACATTTTCGTCCCCTCGGCTTATAGTTCCATAGTTGTTTGGGAATGCGGCAGTCATCCATTCGGCAAAGATGTTCCCACCAATTCAGCCGATACTGGGCGATCATGTCGAGTATACTCGTAATATTCAGTTTCTGCTGTATATCTGTGTTTCTTCAACGATCATGGAGAGTATACCCTGCCACGAGCCTGAGAAATCTCATTTCAGCCGCTTGGATGCGACTGGCCTGGCGTTTCGTTAAAGTCCAATTCTCAGACCCATAAAGAAGTGTGGGAAGAGCCTAGTAGAATTTTAGGCGTGTTCCTGTACTTGCTGACTTAAGGGTTCGCCTGATGGTCCCGCACATCAGGTTGAACTTATGCAACTATTCACAACGTTGTTGCTTACATTATAAGTCACAATGTAGCCCAGGTATTCAAAATTGCCAACTTATTCCAGGAGACAACAGTCCACAACCATTTACAACAATTTTTGCCCGTACGGGATCAGTACCACGAAAAACCACCACCTTGGTTTTAAGTGTGGATATTTGCAAACCAGAGTCTTTGCAGATTCGATTTAAGTTCTCTGCAATATGACCTTATATTTTTTCTCTCTTCAACTCTTTACAACTCCCTTTATTGTGAAGTCTCTCTCTTTATGTCTAGCCTTTAACACATCTGCATCCTACTGAGACGATTTTTAGCTGCAATCCAAGTTTTAAATCCATACAGTAACATTGGCGCAGCCATTAACTTATACAATTTTAGTCGAGTCTCTTTCATTGTTCTTCTCGACAAAAGGGTCCACGAATTGTGCCATAAATTGACCGAAACTTAGCCCATTTGTGATCAACATCATAATCCACTTCATAAGTGATGTAACAGCTAAGATAGCGGAAATGTGATACCTGCGGAATTCTCTTATTATTCAATACAATCTTAGTCCGTAAGGGGCATTTGCCCATAAATTCTATAGTTATCATCTTCTGCACAGAAATTTGTATGTTACAATTTGAACAGACTTGTTGTAACTGTAACACCTATCTATGGAGCTGGCATTTGTTGTTTTGAATAAATACAAAATGTATATTCTCTTCATAATTAAATTAATAAATTTTCATTCTAGCCTAGCGACAAAAATAAAACTGAAATTGCTCTTTAGTCATGTTTGAAATAATTAATTATTGATTTCACAGTAACGGTTATCTCAGTATCATGGCTTGAATGTGTACTATAGCAAAAAATAAGATTTTACGCAATTGTGAATTTTACGCAAAAAACTTTGTATCATAATGATACCGCAAACGTTCTATTCTGCAGATATGTTCCAGTGGGATCTTTCCTCTACCCAATATTCAAAAATTCTAAAATATACAATTACAACAAGGACTAAAATTATTTAGATAACTTATTTAAAATTTGTATCTTATCGCCTAATCTATTTTTGCTGATCGCCAACTAGGAGCGCTGTCCGTCCTCTTTTAGGTGACGGCGCCTTCGTTCGTAAGATCATTGTTGTGTGTGTGTTTGTGTGTGTGTTTTTGTATAATGTGTTCAAAAAGTAGTGATTGTGTTCCTCGTCGTAATTGCATATTTTTGTTTCTGATAACACTCGGACACACCATGGACGACAACATCAAAGCAATGAAAAGTTCTACGAATAGACAACGTTTTGCGACTGTTGAAAATGTAAAAGAAAAGTCGGCGATACAGCTTAAAGCTAACCTAGAAAATGTGTCCGAAAAATGTTTTGAAACCTCAAACAAAACTTGGTACAATCGTGATATACCAAACTGTTTATTTTGAAGGAGAGAATACAGAAAAGTTGCACAAACATCTGATAAAACCCCTTATGTACTTCCGGCGTTTGCAGGCGTTGTTTTCCTGATTTTTTTGGCTAGCGGGTAAACCATCTTAACAAGCCTTCAATGTACTCTTTCAAACGCTATTTTATTCCATTTTAATATACTCCATTACAATGCCTTCAATATACTCTTTTATACTCTATTACGTTTCCTTTAATATAATCTTCCATACTCCATTACAATGCATTTAATATACTCTTTGAAACCCCATTACGATGCCTTTAATATATTCTTTCAAACGCCATTAAGATTCTTTCAATATACTCTTCCATACTCCATTACAATGCCTTCAATATACTCTTATATACTCCATTAAGTTGCCTTTAATATAATCTTTCATACTCTATTACGATGTCTTTAATATAATCTCTCATACTCCATTACAATGCCTTCAATATACTCTTCCACACTTCATTACGATGCATTCAATTTACTTTTCCATAGTGCATTAAGTTGTTTTTAATATAATCTTCCATACTCATTTACAATGCCTTTAATATATTCTTCCATAATCCATTACGATGCCTTCTGTATACTCTTCCATCCTTCATTACGATGCTTTCAATATGCTCTTCCATAGTCCATTAAGTTGTCTTCAATATACTCTTCCATACTGCATTTCCATGTCTTCACTATACTCTTTCATACGCCTTTACGATGCTTTCAATATACTATTCCATAGTCCAGTAACTTGCCTTTAATGTTACTCTTCCATACTCCATTAAGATGCCTTAAATATACTCTCTCATACTTCACTACGACGCCTTCAATATACTCTTCCATAGTCCATTAACTTGCCTTAAATATACTCTTCCATCTTCCATACTCTATTACAATGCATTCAATATACTTACATACTCCATTAAGTTGCCTTCAATATACCCTTCCATCTTCCATACTCCATTAAGTTGCCTTCAATATACGCTCCACCAAACGTCCATAACACATAATGTATATATATTTTTATGCTCAATTGCTTCTCTCTCGATATTTATCTCTCCTATTATAGAAAGTCATAGAAAGTATAGATCTATGACTAACATAAATCTACACTACTTTATATATTGGCTTTAGCATTTAAGAAGTACCGTCTTTCGAATCTCTTCTATCGTACGGTTAGACTATGTGCGACACAAGATTATGTAAATTATGAAAGTAATTTAACTTCGCTGTACGCTAGTAAGCCCGCACGAACTATGTTTCACTAACGCCGGAACAGATTATGCAGAGTGATAAACTTAAAAAGGGATGTAACTAACGTTTTACTGACGTAGTGTACGTATGAAACCAAAACACAGTGTCGCGATCTGCTGCATATAGAGAGAATCTGTAGTTTGGAATAACGGATTCAGGATACGGAAGAATTAATAATGATAATGACAAAACATTTTTGTTGACAACTGAACAATTACATCATTACAAATGAACGTTTAAAGCAATTTTACTATAAAATAAAAAATGGCATGGAGAGCCATACATGACTTCCATGTTGTAAGTTTTATATTTAAAATCATTTAATTGGAATTCGGTTAGATAATTTCTTAAAAAATATCCCCCACCTTGTAATCGAGTTTTATATTTGACAAATTGAATGAAATATTTCCATACAAACTACTTCTTTGTTGCCTATAACGTAGTACACATATAAATAAAAAAATTATTTCTTTCCCCTACAACTATCATTTTTATTTATAGAAAATTACCTCCTTCCTTCTTCAACTAGGCTTTTAATTTATAGATATTTTGTATACCTTTCTACTGTAGATTAGTATAACCTCTTCTTTTCAGGAAAACTTTATTTATCAAAATTAAGTACCTTACTCTTGTTAAAACGTAAAACGTTGCAGGTAACCCACCCCTCTCCCCTTAACCGATCTTCACCAAAATCAACAGGCCTCGAATCCTTTATTTCTCAGGCATAAATGCAAAAAAATATATTATTCTGTTTGAATTTGGGGCAGTTATCGTTCGCGATAGAAAACATTCTACAAAGAGATACACAGGAATACACATAGACACTTTTCGGAAAATGACTTTTCTTCATAATTTGAGGGTTGTACAATCAAAATCAGCCTCTACCTCTAACATGATTTTTTCGCGATTACCATACATTCATTTCCTTAGGAACATGGAAGTAAAAAGAAATTATCCTCTTAAACGTTATCCGTGTTGACACGTTCCCCACAGAAGTAAAGATAAGGGAGTCCCCTAGCTGCTCAACACATAATATTAAAGCGCCTCAATGCGCCCAAAAAACAAAAACTCCCATAATTTAAAAAAATCACATAATATTGTGACGATTTTATTAATAAAAATATGTTAATTAATTAAGTTGATAACGTATAAGCTGAGAAATTTTAAATTTTTAATAAAACCTCACATTTTAAACTAAATCTTATTGCAATCATTAAATAATAATAATATTTAATATAAAGTCTAATAATAAATTAAAAGGGAATGCAATTGTACAGAAAGGGTAAAGCTTGTTATTTAATCCTGCAGAAGCAGGCGCTAACCAGAATCAACTTGTTTTCCGACCCCTTAACTAACTAAAAATAATTGTAAATTTGGTATTATTTAAATAATTAAATAAGACCACTGTTACGTACTTTGATAACCTCTGTAACTAAGAATATCCCTAGTTAATAATTTATTCAAACTTTAGTCCTTTAAATAAAAAAGAAACACGGAACTACTTTTATGTTGCCCAGTAATTGTCTTGAGATTACTACTCTCCCCCTTAACTATTTCTGCCACTTGCAATGGAGCGCTCACGCCGTAAGCAGCGTAAAGCGTTGTTTCGCTACGTATATATAAAAATGTGAAAGGCTTGATTCAATGACTATTTAAATAAGTAAATTTGTGCGGTGATGACATCTCTCTCTATTATCAAATAACAAACTATGTAATTTGTACAGTACTACAAACAAGAAGGTGATATTCAACTAATCTATAATCATGTGAAGTGTATAACAGTGAAACCAACTTTCTATTTATTTATTCTAACTACAAGAATTACTAAGAATTACTATAGTCGCCTGAGATGAGTGTACCGCCCTCGGAATGATTTGACATACTTCAGGAACTTCACCGTCACAGGATGGTAAGGTAACGACAGACCTTCAGGAAACACCGGAGGACCGAAGTACCTATTCTGCAGCAACTTCAGGAAACACACAGGTGACATGGAGGCTTGTCTTCCATGGTTAAGAGTTACAAAAATTATAATCCACAAAAGACAATTTAACGTATCATATTAAAGACTTTAAAACTTCTGTTTTAAATGTAATAACATTAAAGACTTTAAAAGACAGACATTATATGTAACATGTAGTCTGAAATCTAATAACACTGGTTATAGCAAAAGAGTAAAAGTTTAAACTAAAAGTTTTGTTGTTTTAAAAGCTTAATAAAAACCATTCTTCAAATGGTTAAATTTTCAATATTGTATATGGCAAGGTGACCATTATTCATTTAATATATTCCATCCCGGATCCGTGGAATAAATAAAATAGATGTACATCATATTTTGAGGGCCCTTTGTAAAGGAGTAATATCTACATATAATCATATAGTAAACTATATTGTTTGAAAACTTTCAATAGAGAACTTAATCACCAAATGTAATAAAGAGATGTCATCTGAGTACCGAGTAAACTGAGTGCATAAATCAACAGTCTCCCCTTCCTAATATCCTGCTATAAGAATTGTTTTATTTGTTGTGATTATTTTCAGCTCGTCACAACTAAGGCAGCCTGTATAATTGGCAGATCCAATTATTGCGGGTTCCCTAAGTTATAACACAAGAGAAGATGTTATAAATTGCGCCACTCTGCTTAATTGCTGTTGTTTTGCTTAATTGCTGTTGTTTAATAATTAATTGTGTACAGAGTGTCACAAATAAATTGCGGCACTCTGCTCTATTTTGCTAATTTTGCTAATATTGCGTAAGAGAAAAGAAAGAAGTAATTGTGTCCCGATATCCCACACACACAAGCTGTTGATCTATTCACTCATGTATTTTAATATATGTCAGAATTTTAAATAAAATAAAAATAATAATTAATATTATAGTAATATAGTATAGGTAACTTTATTTGTAAATATAATATGTGTAAAGTAATATTAACATATAATCCCATGTAAGCAAACCATGTAGGTACTTGTTAAAAGTCTCATTCATCAACGTGTCACCTTCACGACAAACTCGGACATGTAAGTTTCCTGTTGCCGATTGTTTAAAACTGTCATAGTTGGTCTCCCCCAAGTTGAGTTAGACAATAAGTTACCCTCCTTGTGTGGTCTATTGTTATAAGAAGCGTGTATTTTCCTGTGTTTAGTAACCGAAGATTCCCCCTTGTGTCGTACGCATATTCATGCCTGTGTGAAATTTCTCTCTCTCTCTCAATGTAAAACGATAAAGGTTGTCATAACATTTTAAGTGTTTATTTGTAAAAAAAAAAAGGAGTAAGAATACGATTGATTTATATTTTTATATTTTTGTGTAAAAAAAAAAGGAAGCGTTGTATAGCATTTAATGCAAATAGTAGAATAATTAGTTATAGCCACTCACGTTACGAAAATGGCTGAATTTAATCCTGATCTATTATTAAAAGATGAGCTATGCTACGAAGCACTTTTACGAGGTCTAAAACACGTGAATGTAACCGTGTCGGAATTACGAAAATCATTACGCCAAACCGGATCAGATACACCCTCGCAGTTAGATAGATTGCGTGAACTCGATTATGACGGCGAACGAGAAACCTGTTATGCGAAATATAGGGAACTGATAGTATTATCTCAGAACCTTCAGGACAAAAAATCACCTACGGAAATCTTGCGCGTTACGCAACGTATAGAACATTTAACCCGCCTGTTAAATAATTTATTAAGCTGGCCCGACGTCACCGTGATCCCCGCCGATGTGCAGAAATTTGCGGATGAGGCATTAAGCCAATTACCCATAATTATAAACGACTTACGACGAAAATCAGACTCATCGAGAATGGAGGAAATTGAGCACTACTTACAAAAATTATATATCTCCCCATTTCAATCCCCTCCTTTAGAACACCCTCTCTCCACCTCGAACCACGAATCACCCACCGTATCGAAGATACAACAGAGCCATGAACAATTACCTAGTAGAGAATTAAATACCCAAACTGTGGTAGAACCCCCACCGCCTAATGTTCAGCATACTCGCACTAGTAAATATGCGATTACAAATCCTAATGCAAACACAAATCCTTCGAAAAGTACACCTAACGTATATTTTAATGTAGACCTCTACGGAAAGATTTCCCACCCAGTAGAGAAAATAATTAATGAAATTCCTTACACCGATGGCTTAAGTATCACGACTCTATTGACTTTTATCAGATATCTACTGCAAATAAAAGATCTACTACAATTGAGCGATTGGCAAATACAGCAGGTCATCTTACCCAAATGTAAACCACCTTTACGAGATCGTGTGCTAGAATCATTAAACTCGAATCTTCCGGTAGAAGAACTTCATACAAATATAATCAAATACTTTATCCCCACGGGAATATATGAGGAGATCAAAAGAAATACCGTACTTCGAGTACAAAGAGCTCAAGAAAGACTGGCCCACTACATCGCAGACATCAGAGAATCTTCACGTCTACTGCAAGTCGACTGGACTGAAAAACAATTGGTCGATACTATTTTGGTAGGCTTATCTCCTGACGAACGCTCCCGTTTAGCACTAATAAGTAGACCCCTTACTTTCGCTGACCTTGAACAATGTAGTGTGCACTCTTCAAATGTGTGGTATGCAGATCAGCATCGACATGCACCGGTATCCACAACACCACATAGAAAGGAAACGCAAGCCCTATCCTCAGATACAAGAAGTCTACGAGAACGACGACCATTTCGGCGACCAACCTATGTTCATGGCCATGGTAAGTCCAAGGAGCCACCACCTCGACACGAAACCAGTGAGACCCCGCGTAAAGAATATATATGCTATAACTACGGAAAACCTGGACACCTCAGTAGAAACTGTAAACGGAAACAGTACAATCAGAAAACTCATTATCCAAAAAACATGTAAGGCAGGGAGATCCGAAACCCTGTGTCTTCCGCAGCATCATGAAAACAGGTAAACCCCTGAGAGACCACAAATTAAAACAAAATAATAATAATAGTAACAAAAGAAAATTAGACCCCTATGTTAGGAAATTTATCGATAAATGTAACTCTATTAGTAAATGTGATTACAATAGGTGTGAATTACCGTATATACAAGTTGACATTGGTGTTACATCCACCCTCGGATTAATTGATTCCGGATCCACGCGAAGTTTAATTAGTCAAGAGCTAGCCAATCAATTATTTAAACACAATTTAGTTAAACGCAGTCAATCAGTAAATATTAGATGCGCTACAGCTAATAAACAAGACTTAATGATAAAACTTATCATCACGTTTAAAGTAAAAATTAAAAATCTAACGTGGTATTTTCCAATGTTGGTATGCGACGAATTAGGACCCGAGTTAATATTGGGAGCTGATTTTATCAGTAAAACAGGAATAATTTTAGACCTTCACGAGAAGCTATTTTACTTTGGATTCGATCGTTCACGGAAATATAACTTGCATGATAATGCAAATAACAGAGAAAGTACTAGCACCACTTCTACACATATAAAGCATCACGAATCTGAATTAAGGCATCTGGAAAGTAAAGATAGACGGAACATACAGACTTTAATAAAACAATTCTCCAATGTCCTCACCCCAAAGTTAGGACTGACGGATCTGATAGAGTACAAAATAAATTTGAGCGACAACAAAGTAATACGTTTAGCCCCATACAAATTATCACCTCCTAAAATGGAAGTAATGAGGAACCAAATTAATAAATTGTTAGAACAAGGAGTCATCGAACCCTCTACGTCATCTTATTCATCACCCGCGTTTTTAGTACCCAAAAGTAACGACAAACATAGATTAGTTGTGGACTACAGACAACTAAATAAACGGATAGAATTTGAATCTATACCACTTCCCGACATCCACAGTGCATTTCATTATTTTACGAAAGCAAAAATCTTTACCATTATGGATTTAAATCAGGCATTTCATCAGATACCCCTTTCAGAAGAATCAAAACGTCTTACCGCATTTGCCGTCCCTTTCAACCTGTACCAATTTACAAGGGTACCTTTTGGTATATCCCAAGGTAGTTCTGTACGTAGCAGATTATTAGAAAAGTTATTTCATGACATAAAATTTAAATATGTGTATCACTACTTAGATGACATTGTTATCTACAGCGAGTCAATTGAGCAACATCTTAATCATCTACGTGAAGTACTAACCCGATTGGAGAAAGCTGGATTAACAGTAAATTCCAATAAAGTAAATTTTGCTGTGACACAATTCTCATTTTTAGGTCACATCGTAAAAGCCAACGGAAAGGTAAGCATAGACCCAGAGCGAACCCGTGCCATCAGAGAATTTTTACCGCCGCGGGATGCGAAAGGAATAGCCCGATTTTTAGGAATGATAAATTATTTCCATAAGTATATCCCACACCTAGCCGAAATTGCAGCACCGCTAAATACCTTAAGAAAGAAGGGAATTAAATTTGAATGGAATGAGCAACACCAAACCGCATTCGAGAAATTAAAAGAAAGCATAATATCACCCCCCGTACTACAATTAGCCGACTTTACAAAACCATTTGTAGTGCAGACAGACAGTTCTAGTGTCGCCCTAGGTGCAGTAATATATCAGGAAGTAGATAACTCAAGGTTACCTATTAGTTACGCTTCTCGCACCCTGACTGAGCAAGAAAAGAAATACTCCGCATACGAATTAGAATGTTTAGCTATAGTTTTCGCTTTTGAGAAGTTCAAACCATTTTTAGAACATAAGGAGTTTTTATTAGAAACAGATAATCAAGCGTTATCTTGGCTACTAAATCACCCAAAACAGTTAGGTCGTATCGGAAGATGGGTATTAAGATTAAATTGTTTTAAATTCAAAGTACAACATATTAGAGGCACCCAAAACGTAGTTGCCGATACCCTGTCACGTATGTTCCAGCCTAGTAGTAATACTTATGAAAACAAGAGTAGAGAAACGCCGATTATTAACACTTTAATTACCGAATTTCCTCTTGCATTTACGGATTTAGCCCAGTATCAACTACAAGACCCACGTTTGAGTCCAATTATTGAACAACTTGAAAAAGGAAATAAGTCAGAGAAATACATATTAAGTAGGAGAGTATTATGTTGTAGAATAGCGAACGGAAAATATCTACGGATAATCGCCCCTGATATTATTAAACCTATGCTGATGGAATATTATCACTCTTCCACCATTGGAGCACATATGGGAATAAATAAAACCATACACCGAATTCATAAAGAATATCACTGGGAAAATATGAACAGTGAGATCGCCAATTTTGTGAAAAGGTGTAAGCTGTGTGCACTCAGCAAACCAGCGAGAAACAGCCAAATAAGTCAATTAATCTCAGAGATTCCTGCTACCCCGTTCTCCAAAATTTATTTAGACTTTTCAGGACCCTACCCGCTTTCTAAATCAGGAAATACAATGTTACTAATTTGTGTAGACTCTTTTAGCAAATTCGTCTGGATGTACCCCATGAGGCGAGCCTTAGCTACAACCACAGTAAGTATTTTACAGCATAGATTATTTAAAGAATTCGGTATTCCTGTCCATCTAGTGTCAGATAACGGACCACAGTTTAAGTCCAAGGAATTCAGGAACATGTGTTTCAAACTAGGTATAGACCACATTACCACTACAGAGTATCGTCCGCAAGGTAATATAGCTGAGAGGTATTTGAGAAACCTAAAATCTGCTTTAATAGCCTACCATGCTAACGACCATACTTCTTGGGACCAGAACCTATCCTGGATACAGTTCGCCTTTAATTCTGCATATCATGAAGGACATAAGTCTACCCCATTCGAATTATTGTTCAAGTATAAACCTAACCACCCATTATCCACTAAGTGGAAAATACATGAATTGTTACCCCTTGAAATTAGGGATAAAAATATTACGAAAATATGGAATGAAGCGCGCGCTAATTTACGAACAAACTTAGCGAAATCAAGGAAATATCACGAGCGAAATAATAATAATAATGAAGTAAAGTACCCAATCGGTAACTTAGTTATGTGTAAAACACATCCTACGAGTAGTGCAATCGATAAGACCACTTCCAAGCTATCATACCGATGGTGCGGTCCTTATCAAATTCACAAATATTTAACTCCAGTAACCGTAGCACTGCATGAACCCTCTACTCAAAAATATGTACGAAGGACACATATTTCGCAGATAAAACATTATCACGAAGAAGGAAATGGTAGAGTGCAAGTTAAATAAATGTAAAAAAAAAAAGAAAGGAATATGTTTTGTACTCAACTGCAAAGGAGTACTTGAGTAACATTTAGCTAGCTAATCGTATAAATAGGTACGAGGCCTGATCAACCTTGAATCCTATTCTTCGAAAGTAGAGCAAAGTAAGAAGTCAGCTGACATCAAATATGAGAAATAATTAAGTAACAAATTACTTAATGAGTAATTCTATAACTAGAATAACTCCCAACTAAAGAAAAACCCGGTAGTAGTCATAAGGAGTAGAGTTAAGAAAATTTAGAATGTTAACAATATGTTTTATAATGTGTGTTTTTTATGTAGTATTAGAATTAGTCTGTAAAGTATGATATGTAGATAGTGAGAATAAGCAAGTCGAGACTGACTTGTGCAACTCGTAATTACATACAGAGAAAAACGGATGAGAGAAATTACACACGGAAATCCCCAAACATACTCCCGGTACATTCCTGAACAAATAAACCGGAGTCTGTGGCTTAAGCGGCGGAGTATGTGAAGATTTTATTAATAACAATATGTTAATTAATTAAGTTGATAATGTATAAGCTGAGAAATTTTAAATTTGTAATAAAATCTCACATTTTAAACTAAATCTTATTGCAATCATTAAATAATAATAATATTTAATATAAAGTCTAATAATAAATTAAAAGGGAATGCAATTGTACAGAAAGGGTAAAGCTTGTTAATTAATCCTGCAGAAACAGGCGCTAACCAGAATCAACTTGTTTTCCGACCCCTTAACTAACTAAAAATAATTGTAAATTTGGTATTATTTAAATAATTAAATAAGACCACTGTTACGTACTTTGATAACCTCTGTAACTAAGAATATCTCTAGTTAATAATTTATTCAAACTTTAGTCCTTTAAATAAAAAAGAAACACGGAACTACTTTTATGTTGCCTAGTAATTGTCTTGAGATTACTACTCTCCCCCTTAACTATTTCTGCCACTTGCAATGGAGCGCTCACGCCGTAAGCAGCGTAAAGCGTTGTTTCGCTACGTATATATAAAAATGTGAAAGGCTTGATTCAATGACTATTTAAATAAGTAAATTTGTGCGGTGATGACATCTCTCTCTATTATCAAATAACAAACTATGTAATTTGTACAGTACTACAAACAAGAAGGTGATATTCAACTAATCTATAATCATGTGAAGTGTATAACAGTGAAACCAACTTTCTATTTATTTATTCTAACTACAAGAATTACTATAGTCGCCTGAGATGAGTGTACCGCCCTCGGAATGATTTGACATACTTCAGGAACTTCACCGTCACAGGATGGTAAGGTAACGACAGACCTTCAGGAAACACCGGAGGACCGAAGAACCTATTCTGCAGCAACTTCAGGAAACACACAGGTGACATGGAGGCTTGTCTTCCATGGTTAAGAGTTACAAAAATTATAATCCACAAAAGACAATTTAACGTATCATATTAAAGACTTTAAAACTTCTGTTTTAAATGTAATAACATTAAAGACTTTAAAAGACAGACATTATATGTAACATGTAGTCTGAAATCTAATAACACTGGTTATAGCAAAAGAGTAAAAGTTTAAACTAAAAGTTTTGTTGTTTTAAAAGCTTAATAAAAACCATTCTTCAAATGGTTAAATTTTCAATATTGTATATGGCAAGGTGACCATTATTCATTTAATATATTCAATCCCGGATCCGTGGAATAAATAAAATAGATGTACATCATATTTTGAGGGCCCTTTGTAAACGAGTAATATCTATATATAATCATATAGTAAACTATATTGTTTGAAAACTTTCAATAGAGAACTTAATCACCAAATGTAATAAAGAGATGTCATCTGAGTACCGAGTAAACTGAGTGCATAAATCAACAGTCTCCCCTTCCTAATATCCTGCTATAAGAATTGTTTTATTTGTTGTGATTATTTTCAGCTCGTCACAACTAAGGTAGCCTGTATAATTGGCAGATCCAATTATTGCGGGTTCCCTAAGTTATAACACAAGAGAAGATGTTATAATATTATAAATGTCTTCTCCCCTCACTCCCACCAAAGTAAAATTGTTTTACGACCAATTTCAAGTGAATACTCTCCACGTTCTTGGTCCTGGACAACTATCTCCATCTGCGTAGGATTCCTCCCGTTCATGATGTTATCAAAAATTATAAAACTTTCTTCTTCCCCGTTCTCTCTCTCCTTCCACATTTACATGTACCACCCTTAGCTGTATGCAAGAGGCCTATGCGCTAATACCAATTTACCAATTAAGAGTCGTTAATTAAGATTCGTTCCACGTAATAGAGACTTAGGAAAAAAATCCGCAGGAACATGGGAATTCGACTTGATGGTGATTCCACAGTTTATTCATTACAGTTTGCTGATAACCAATTACTTTTGGCTCAAGGTTTTGAAGACATGACTAGAAAATTGATACAGGACTATCAGAAATGGGGACTAAAGGTAAATATGAATAAAACAAAATACATGGCAATAGGTGACCTTTATCAAGACTTGATATTGAAGGAAGACATGGGAAAGGTTTCATATACAGAGGAATACAAGTATTTAGGGGTGAAAATTACGGCGAGTGAGAAGCAAGAGAAAGAAATACCATACAGAATTAATTTGGGAAAGATGGCTGTATCTATATTAAATGGAATTCTGTGGGATAAGCAAATTACATCAGAAACTAAAACCACTGCTACAAAAATGTTTAAAACCACTGTTAGAAGTATCATGACTTACGGCTCAGAAGTTTGGACTACTAATAAACACACAAGAACAAAATTAGTGACTGCAGAGATGAACTTTTGGAGACGTTCGGCAAGAGCATCTAGACGTGACAAAATTAGAAAAGAAGTCATTAAAGACAGAAAGAATGTAAAAACTTTTACTGTTAATTTAATCCCCCCCCCAAAAAAAAATAACAATGATATGACACACGCAAAGAATGGCACAGGAAATATTGCCAAGAAGAGTTACGGAATGGACCGCCCTGGAAGAAGGAATGAAGGATTACTATCTATCACGTGGATATAAGAAATTCATTCTATATTTAGGGAAAGAGAAATTGAAGATCTTGGAATTGACAAGCAGCAGTGGAAAATGAGAACTCTCTCTCTCTCTCTCTCTCTCTCTCTCTCCCTCGCACTACCGTTCCTAAAGAACCCTGGCCTGCTCAATGATTCTCTTCCATTCTTGTCTGTCCAGAGGCTTACTCCTCCGTCCTGCCACTCGCATCTCCCTCAAATCCGCTTCCACATCTTCACACCATCTCCTCCTCGGACGTCTTCTCCTCCTTACTCCCTCCGGCCTCCTTTCCAATGTAATTTTTGGCCCTCGTGCCCTAACCATCTCAACCTTTGCGCCGTCACTGCGGCAACTATGACCGCTTCTTCATAAAGGTCTCTTAGTTCACGATTCTTTCTTACCCTCTACTTCTCTCCGTCCGACACTCGTCCATAAACTTTTCTCAAAATTTTCCTCATAAAAACACCAAGGTTTTTCATATCTTCCAAATTCAGCACCCGGGTCTCGCTTGGATATGATACTACAGGTCTGATTACCGTGGTGTATATTTTCTTTCTAACATTTTTTGATACATTCCTGTATTGGAATATGCTTTTAATGCGTAGTATCTTCTGTTTCCTGCTATTATTCTTGCCTTGATTTCTTTGCTTGTTTCACTATTCTCTATAATTGTGTTTCCAAAATATTTAAATTCTTTGACCTCCTCAAAACTGCTGTTGCCTATTCTTATTCTTCCTTTCCCTCTTCTGTCATTCTTTGTTATCATAAATTTTGTTTCTCTTCATTTATTTTTATGCCGGCTTTTTGCCCCTCTCTTCCCAACTCCTGATATGCTGTCACGAGCGCTTGTCTTTTTTTTTGTCATAATTACAACGTAGTCAGTATATGCTAGGTTTTGCCATGAAATGTTACGTATATTTCCTCCAGTGTTTATTTCTGTAAAAGATATAGTTAATTTATTTACAAATTGGTAAAAAAAACGCCTGAGACACAGACGTGAAACACTTTTTGAGACATGGCAGTGTTTCGTTCGAGTGGGTCTCCGTGTAAAAAAGCCAAATCTGAAGGTAAATGAGTTTGTAAAAGTGAAAAAAGTCGCAACACATACAACACATGCTTAACTGAAAGACAAATTATACCCTTTGTACTTAGTACATACAGTGAGGTGCTTAAAAAGCCTTTGGGTATTGAGGCTGGCTGTTACCCCAAAGGCCTCGAACGTATGATTAAACCTAGATACGTTTATCAGCCCCCAGATCTCCTCAGCCTGTGGAAACGATTGCCTGGGGTAATATGATGGGATACTAATGGACGGATGAAGCGTAATGCTGGCCACACCGTCTCTATACGTAGTACGCCAAATTGTTTATATATATGGTAGTATGTCCTGCTCACACTTAAATTGCTGATACACAAACAGTAACTGATGATTCCACAAGTAGCTACGAAGTATCGGTGTATTATACTGCAATAGGTTAAATTTGTATATATGAAATAATAATTTAGCTCTTAGCTCTTGCGTGTTGCAATGAGGATTGTTTTAAATAAAAATTCCATGTTGAGGGACTGTAAAACAGACAATAAGATACATGTCAGATTTGTTAGTTTAAGTAGATTTTTGGCAATACAAAAATAATTAGTGTTGTGTTGTGAAGTAGTGCAAACATATGCGTAGACATCATATGGTGAGTGCGGGTGTGCGAGTATACAGTAAAAAAGTATGCGGTTAAACAGTTTTGCATAAGTATGTTACAAAATAACATTAAAAAAAAATTCAGGGAGTATTCTTGATACTCCCGTCGGATCTTTATTTCGTGAATGCGAAATTACATACGTTACTCTCGTTATTGGGAGATTCTTTTGTTTTGTTTGTCAGAAAGAAAGTTAAAATGAAAGAAAGAAAATTACGCTATACATAACATTTATTCATCGAAATCATTAGTACAAATGGCTAACCTATGAACAATTGGTCGATGGTAACCACTACTTGGTCGGGGAACTCGCTGCGCAAAATGTTACAGTGTTTAACTTTAACGAGCTTAAGATCCTTCTTGAACCAAAGTCGATTACAAACATCACAACCAAGTCCAAATTCATTGTCAAAGAACATTTTCACAAAGTGGCGATCGCATGCAGCATACTTATTTGTCAAATCGAGCGAAAGGTCTGAACGCGCCATTGACGGACCGATGTTACCGTCCGTACGAGTCTCAGTATTGTCATCCTGCATATCAATGGAATCGTCGTGGCTTTCTACGTCTATTCGACCACTTTCCAAATCCATTCGACACGATGACGAAGTGCTAGGTTGCTCCAAACGTTGTACGCACTCGCTACTTGTACTGGGCGCTCCACTTCCACCATCCAAATTCGAATTCTGGCGTCTTCTTTCCAATTCCTTTTGTTGCAATCGACGTAGCCGACAACGTTCTATATTTGTAAGTCGTTGTGCACGCATTTTGTTCGGAGTTCCAGATTTTACAGCCTTCTTTCTCTTCTGAGGACGCGGCATTTTCACAATATCTCAATATTTTCTGCTTTCCAATGTTAATTTTATATTTCTTGTGTTATTAACGTCTAACTCACGTTCTCAGCTCTCCGTAGACACCTCGATCACTAAAATCGACCAACTCGTTCCGGAGATACAACTGAACTGAGCGCGCGCCGTGCCCACACAAGCCCAAATTTAGACCCCCACGCGCAGCGCTGTGACGTCACCGCGCAACCCCCCCTCCGCTCGCGACAAACCATTTCCGGTAGTAGACGGAACGGGCTATCCAGTCATAGTTTTAGATATTCTGTAATCCTTATAGTTTTTGCACACGAGGCCCTCGAAAGTACACAAATATTGGTCGCGGCAAAACCTTACATGACACTGAGAACGAACCATAAGATGTTCATTCGCATTCACATCAAAACAGATTAAATTAAATAGCTTTTGTGTCAATAAAATTTCTGACATGAGACACACCAGAATATGCATAAAATAAAGACCTATCTAATGGGAATATTTGTCGAAAATTTAAAGAACTAAATATGAGTTTTTTTTATAAAATAAGTTTTATAGCCCTTAAGAAAAGCAGTATTATTAGACAGGTTTTATTTCAACATTTTGCTATCTTCATAGATAGCATTTTACAAGAAGAACGTTATCTGAACTGAGCCGTATGGGTCAGGGAATATTTCAGCCAATGAAATTAGCTAAAAGGCTAGTTGATTTTACTCTTCGTGGGATATAGGTTACTCAGTGGGAACTCAGTAACATGTAGTCGTTGCCTCTGGTTTATGGCGATAGGTATACCAAAACCATACGAGCACAAGTCAAAAAAGTTTCACGAGTCATCGAGTGTTACTACGGTCTAGTACAAGATATTCCGCTTAGGGATTGAAAGAACACTTCACGTTAGCAGGAGTAGTGTGTAGTTATATACACAATACAAGTCCCTAATGAATTCACCCAATCCGAGAACGACACTGAAGGCCGGAGACAGGAGGAGATCCATGACGATATGCTGAACGTCTATCTAAAAGGATCATCTGTCACCGCTTATCAAGAACGAAGGATCGACATCGTAGCGCCCATCAAAAAGGAAAGTGAAATTATTATATAAACTCTAGGAAAATCGGTCATGTTCTGAAGACGAAAAGAACTAGTATAAGTTAAGATTTTAAGTAATTAGCATATAGGAGACAATTATTTTAAGTTTGTAAAAAATAGGTTAACAGAAACAACTAATTAATTTATTTGTAACAGAAACAGTTAATTTATTTATTTTTAACATAAACAGTTAATTAATTAATTTGTAGCATAAACAGTTAACTACTTTATTTGTAACAGAAACAGTTAATTACTTTTACTTGTATCAGGAACAGTTAATTAATTTTGCTTGTTATTATAAAGAATAGTAAAGTATTGATGCAATTTAAAAAAAAAAGAAAACCTGAAACATTCCAGTATCTGAATATCGACTATTTATTCTATGGAGACGTGTACATCGGAATATAATAATGTTAAGACGGTCACAAGGATCGTTGTGTTGTACAGTGGAAACAGAATAATTGAAAACAGATGAACTCGCTAATTACAACTTTAATTACACTTAAATATAAATAAAGGCACTCGGATGCAATTCTCCAAGTTGATTCCAACGCACAACAATAGATGTCACCTTATTACAGATTTGGTGTCACTCAGCCTTGGTGCATTTGTTTCACTTTCTGCACAATTTGGTGCATCAACCACTTTCCATTAAAAACGATACAATCACTCTGAAAGGTTCTCCGGTATCGCCAGGTCTAAACTGAAGTTTGCCGCACGCAGTAAACACGTCACTAATTATACATGATCGCATAAAATTTTTCGTCCTCACTTGCACTAAACGTACACTGAATTGTAGTATAAAACTGACTAATAACACGTCCATATCACTTCGTGTGTCTTTCAATTACGGACACTTGACATTTGCTATGTTCTGGAATTTTATCACAGTCTTGCCGTAGGAAAGTCAAACAGTACGAACTCTCAGTTTGAGTCGTATCCCTACAGTATACAAATAAAATGTAGATATTCTCAAAGTAGTTTTCTAAATACACCGATTCATTGTATTTACTTAGTAACACATGCTCCATGTTTCAACTGCAGTTTGAAGCGAGACTTATTTATACGTACATTATTGGAATTGTTTCAGGCGCGTCTCGTCCTGCATTTCGATAAAGCCTTCAGGGGAAATTTTACTTTGCACCGTCAATCTATCATTTCGTTTGTACTAGTAGAGACATTTTAATATAGTTATTTTTTCTGCTACTACGCTTTAGTAAATACGATTCGCAGGAAGGTTTCTGTTTTTCTGCATTTAGATATACGAAATTTAACATGTATACCGGATTATATTACCGGCAAGCACTTCAAAGTTTGTTAAAAGAATATATTTTAAAATGTTTAATTTAAAATATTGTTACTGATCTATAGAACAGTAGGAATTTCAATAAAATACTTTAGTAAAAATTGTGAAAAAGTTAAAAACATTCGAATTAGTTTCAAACGAATTGTTTATTGTCTGTTTACAACAACTAAACAAGTTACATTGTCTATACCACTCTTGTTTTTATCGAATTAATGGTACATATATGTTTTGACGGCGGTCGTGAGTTCAATGATAAAAGCGATTTAAGCCCCGCATATGTACCTGGATAGTGCGAATAGTTTCCGACCTTTTATAACGTCTTACGTACGTTATAACGTCGGGAACCAGTGCGTAATTGCCTCAGATCAATTGCACGGGCTGCCATAGTCGTAATCAACTTCTTAACAAGCAGTAGTACTTAGAATGAAAGGAATGTTTGTTGGGGTGTTTGATGATTTATTCACTCAGTATTTTGTGTTAAGTAATGACATCTCTTTATTAGGTGCTATCCTTTATAGTTCTACATGGATTTGTTACCATAAGGTTTTCTAAATAAAAGTTTACAAAATATTTTCTGAAAAGGTGGCCACAACAAAAGAATTGTTATGTGCTAGGTTTTTCCACGGATCCGGGATATTAAATTGGTTTGTAAGTTAACTTATTATACTATTTGGGGGGGGGGCCATTTGAAGAATGGACTTAATTTAACCTCTAGTATCTGAAAAGCTTTATACTACAAGCACTAATTACTATTACAAATAATTTTAGTCGTAAAACATAATACAATTTACAAAGTGACAATAATTAAAGTCTTGTATATAGTTTATTAAACTGTCTTTTGCAAGCATTTGTTTTAATGACATTTAACCACGGAAGACAAGTAATGATATTTACTTGTCACCTGTGATATTGTGAAGTTTACTCCGTGTCCTGGTCCTTGCTCCTCGGGGTGTCCACAAATGGTTGAAGGTTATGGTAGTTTACTTTCCGGGTGAAGTTCCTGAAGAGATCCTGGTAATTATGAAGCTGTTATGCTGTTCTATGAAGTCTGGTAGCTAAGCATCTTTAGTAGTACAACTCGAGTGAAAGTTCTTGTTTCCCGCAGAAGTGCACGTCACATGGTTATTTATGAAATGTTCTCACTTTTGGTACATTGTACCTTTTTAATGAAAATAAACATTGGAGATCTTACACATAGTCAATAGAGATGTCATCCCTCTCACTTATTTATTCCATTTAATTTAATAGATTACATTTTTCTTTATAAAACACTACTTTACTGATACTTTGCTCTACACATAGTTATATCTGCACTTTTAAATTAAAATATCTTTGTACTTCGGGGCATGGTTTAAGGGTGTAGTGTTTACTACGAGAGCGCTCCATCTCGACTGCATTATTATTATGTCAGGACAGGTAAGTTAACTGCACGGAGTTTACGCATCACAACAAAATAGTTCCACCTTTATTCGCTATTTACGGTATTTAAAGTTTTACCTTTTTATTATCCAAACCTATGCTTTACTTCAGAATTAAATAGTATACTACTGTATCATTGTTTAGTTATTTGAATAATTTCAAGTTTTACCAGTATTATTTGTTTAGTAAAAGAATCTGTATGCAGGTTAATTCCAGTTAATGCATGTCAGTGCATGGTAAATTATTAACTAGTTTCCCTATCTTTACACTCGCATTCCTTTTGTCATTTAAACTTTTTATTGAATATTATTTTGAGTTAATCAAGGGATGTAATATTAATTTTATTGTGCGATTTAAAAATAAATTTTACTACATATTACGTTTCCTATTTTAAAATCGCCACACTTTCATAGAGATGGCGCCACTATGCTCATTATTTTGATTGTGTTGTGTGACTTCATTGTTTTTAGGCTGAATTTCGCTACTTAAATCCACTGATTTGTTTAATATTAGTTTAGCAATCCACATTACTAACCATCTCAATCATTGCTTTAACAGCGGTCAGTTTGGAAAAAGCTTTTCTTCAAATGGATAAATGGAAAATATCTGACAAAATCTGAATTCAACGTTTGAGGATTGTTATCTGTCGAATACTACAGCTAAGCAATAAATGTATGAATTGAGTGTGGTTCAGACAACCCAATGTGTACTGGAACATGACTGGCAATCGGCAACTGCGTCATTAGTGTCAAACGCCGATTATTGTAAACTATTTTTAAACACTATATCGTTACGACATTACAGGACAATCCACGTGTTTCTCGACTGTTCCCGTGGAATCCGGCTATAATTTGTGTGCGTACGTGATTCTCAACATGCGTTAGCTAGACTGTGCCATAAGTTGCACTGCCGCGAGCACTGTGTGGAAAGCCGGAACCAATTACGTTCTGATGTTTTCTAGTAGCGTTGTTAATGCGAAATACAGATGTTTCTGGAATTTCGGCAGGGTATAAATACAAGTACTCAGCGACGCTCAGTTCCAGTTTGAGTTGCGGTTTATTGGTTTGCGGTTCGTAGTTTTGTGGCGGAGTATGTGACGATTTCATTAATAAAAAATATGTTAATTAATTAAGTTGATAATGTATAAGCTGAGAAATTTTAAATTCTTAATAAAATCTCACATTTTTAAATTAAATCTTATTGCAATCAGTAAATAATAATAATATTTAATATAAAGTCTAATAATAAAATAAAAGGGAATGGAATTGTACAGAAAGGGTAAAGCTTATTAATTAATCCTGCATAAACAGGAACTGACCGGAATTAACTTGTTTTCTGACCCCTAAATAAACTAAGTATTATTGTAAATTTGTTATTATTTAAATAATTAAATAAGACCCCTGTTACGTACTTTGATAACTTCTGTAACTAAGAATATCTCTAGTTAATAACTTAATCAAACTTTAGTCCTTTAATTAAATTAGAAACACGGAACTACTTTTATGTTGCCTAGTAATTGTCTTGAGATTACTACTCTCCCCCTTAACTATTTCTGCCACTTGCAATGGAGCGCTCACGCCGTAAGCAGCGTAAAGCGTTGTTTCGCTACGTATATATATAAAATGTGAAAGGCTTGTTTCAATGACTATTTAAATAAGTAAATTTGTGTGGTGATGACATCTCTCTCTATTATAAAATAACAAACTATGTAATTTATACAGTATTACAAACAAGAAGGTGATAGTCAACTAATCTATAATCATGTGAAGTGTATAACAGTGAAACGAACTTTCTATTAATGTATTCTAACTACAAGAATTACTAAGAGTTACTACAGTCGCCTGAGATGAGTGTACAACACCCGGAATGATTTGACTTACTCCAAGAACTTCACCGTCACAGTATGATAAGGTAACGACAGACCTTCAAGAAACACCCGGAGGACCGAAGAACCAATTCTGCAGCAACTTCAGGAAACACACAGGTGACATGGAGGCTTGTCTTCCATGGTTAAGAGTTACAAAAAATTATAACCCACAAAAGACAATTTAACTTATCATATTAAACACTTTAAAACTTCTGTTTTAAATGTAATAACATTAAAGATTTTAAAAGACAGACATATATGTAACATGTAGTCTAAAATCTAATAACACTGGTTATACCAAAAGAGTAAAAGTTTAAACTAAAAGTTTTGTTGTTTTAAAAGATTAATAAAAACCATTCTTCAAATGGTTAAATTTTCAGTATTGTATATGGCAAGGTGACCATTAGTCGTTTAATATATTCAATCCCGGATCCGTGGAATAAATAAAATAGATGTACATCATATTTTCAGGGCCCTTTGTAAAGGAGTAATATCTATATATAATCATATAGTAAACTATATTGTTTGAGAACTTTCAATAGAGAACTTAATCACCAAATGTAATAAAGAGATGTCATCTGAGTACCGAGTAAACTGAGTGCATAAATCAACAGTCTCCCCTTCCTAATATCCTGCTATAAGAATTGTTTTATTTGTTGTGATTATTTTCAGCTCGTCACAACTAAGGCAGCCTGTATTATTGGCAGATCCAATTATTGCGGGTTCCCTAAGTTATAACACAAGAGAAGAGGTTATAAATTGCGCCACTCTGCTATTTTGCTATTTTCTGCTATTGTGCTGTTGTTTAATAATTGACTGTGTACAGAGTGTCACAAATAAATTGCGCCACTCTGCTAATTTTGCTTATTTTGCTTATTTTGCTAATTTTGCGTAAGAGAAAAGAAAGAAGTAATTGTGTCCCGATATCCCACGCACACAAGCTGTTGATCTATTCACTCATGTATTTTAATATGTGTCAGAATTTTAAATAAGATAAAAATAATAATTAATATTATAGTAATATAGTATAGGTAACTTTATTTGTAAATATAATATGTGTAAAGTAATATTAACATATAATCCCATGTAAACAAACCATGTAGGTACTTGTTAAAAATTTCATTCATCAACATGTCGGTTTGTAAACAAAATCAGACCGGCAAATTTCCTGTTCTCGCCTGTACAGAACTGTCCTTGTCACCCTCCCCCAAGTTGAGTTAGACAATGCATTCACCCTCTAGTTGAGTCCCCTTTGTAAGCAAAACAATGCCATTGTTTAAAACTAGTCTGACCTACATTCCAGCATAACAGCTGACCGCTTAAATAGAAACTAATGCCAATGTTTAATAATAACTGTTAATAAATGTTTACCATGTACTAAAGTATGTAGGAAATAATTGTGTATAGTATAGTAGAGCAAATAATATTGTGACTTAAATTTCAAATAAATAAATGACTCAGTTGACCCTCCCTTGTTAGATAAAGTATAAAACCCCATGTCCCAAAACAGTAAACTTGTAAACTGAGCCAAATAAAAAAAAAACAAAGTAAATAAAGTGTCCTAAATAAATATGGTAAGTCGATAGGAAATAATTCTAGGTAAGTTTTTTAAAAAACCCCAAAGTAATAATAAGGCTGAATAAATCTTAAGTTAAACTAAATTTGTGTAACGTGTAGTAGTAAATAAGAGAAAGCGAATAATAATAAAAGAAGTATAGTTGCATATAGTGAACGCCCCAGTCGTAGCCTGTACGCAAACAATATAGCTTGTTAATAATAGTAGTAAGCAGCCACCCTCTCTCTATTGTATAAACGGTAGCCTCCCTAAACAATTGAAAACCACCCCTGTGTATAACAATGAATTGTGTAAAGTGTTTCCCCCTCCGCATAGTTTGTTTGGTTATTGTTAAAGAGATAAAAGAGAATTATCCTCGTGCGATTCCGCTTCTCTCAAGTAACTATAATCTAGAGTGGAGTATGGGATCCTCTTTAGATTATTTTAGAAGTAAGTCTATGGTATATAATCAAGAAAGAATTATGTACATGTAAAGTAACAAGTCACAACTGCACCGGCTGAAAAGGATAATGATGAGGCAGAAAGGTGCCAAGAGATCATTAAAAGAATGCTGAAAGCTAACTTGTAGAGTTAGAGTAAGCTGATGTCAGTCGGGCCAAGATATTGTGAGTTACTGAAATTAGGGAAATTAGTATTATAAGTTAGTACTGTAAGAAGTGAGATAAAGGGAATTTCACGAAGGAGAACATTTAAATGAGAACAAGATCATTTAAAAAGAAATAAAAAAAAAAGAAAACAAACCGTGTACTAATAATAAATAATAATAATAATAATTAATTTTACACGGAAATCCCCAAGCATACTCCCGGTACATTCCTGAACAAATAAACCGGAGTCTGTGGCTTAAGCGGCGGAGTATGTGACGATTTCATTAATAAAAAATATGTTAATTAATTAAGTTGATAATGTATAAGCTGAGAAATTTTAAATTCTTAATAAAATCTCACATTTTTAAATTAAATCTTATTGCAATCATTAAATAATAATAATATTTAATATAAAGTCTAATAATAAAATAAAAGGGAATGGAATTGTACAGAAAGGGTAAAGCTTATTAATTAATCCTGCATAAACAGGAACTGACCGGAATTAACTTGTTTTCTGACCCCTAAATAAACTAAGTATTATTGTAAATTTGTTATTATTTAAATAATTAAATAAGACCCCTGTTACGTACTTTGATAACTTCTGTAACTAAGAATATCTCTAGTTAATAACTTAATCAAACTTTAGTCCTTTAATTAAATTAGAAACACGGAACTACTTTTATGTTGCCTAGCAATTGTCTTGAGATTACTACTCTCCCCCTTAACTATTTCTGCCACTTGCAATGGAGCGCTCACGCCGTAAGCAGCGTAAAGCGTTGTTTCGCTACGTATATATATAAAATGTGAAAGGCTTGTTTCAATGACTATTTAAATAAGTAAATTTGTGTGGTGATGACATCTCTCTCTATTATAAAATAACAAACTATGTAATTTATACAGTATTACAAACAAGAAGGTGATAGTCAACTAATCTATAATCATGTGAAGTGTATAACAGTGAAACGAACTTTCTATTAATGTATTCTAACTACAAGAATTACTAAGAGTTACTACAGTCGCCTGAGATGAGTGTACCACACCCGGAATGATTTGACTTACTCCAAGAACTTCACCGTCACAGTATGATAAGGTAACGACAGACCTTCAAGAAACACCCGGAGGACCGAAGAACCAATTCTGCAGCAACTTCAGGAAACACACAGGTGACATGGAGGCTTGTCTTCCATGGTTAAGAGTTACAAAAAATTATAACCCACAAAAGACAATTTAACTTATCATATTAAACACTTTAAAACTTCTGTTTTAAATGTAATAACATTAAAGATTTTAAAAGACAGACATATATGTAACATGTAGTCTAAAATCTAATAACACTGGTTATACCAAAAGAGTAAAAGTTTAAACTAAAAGTTTTGTTGTTTTAAAAGATTAATAAAAACCATTCTTCAAATGGTTAAATTTTCAGTATTGTATATGGCAAGGTGACCATTAGTCGTTTAATATATTCAATCCCGGATCCGTGGAATAAATAAAATAGATGTACATCATATTTTCAGGGCCCTTTGTAAAGGAGTAATATCTATATATAATCATATAGTAAACTATATTGTTTGAGAACTTTTAATAGAGAACTTAATCACCAAATGTAATAAAGAGATGTCATCTGAGTGCCGAGTAAACTGGGTGCATAAATCAACAGTCTCCCCTTCCTAATATCCTGCTATAAGAATTGTTTTATTTGTTGTGATTATTTTCAGCTCGTCACAACTAAGGCAGCCTGTATTATTGGCAGATCCAATTATTGCGGGTTCCCTAAGTTATAACACAAGAGAAGAGGTTATAAATTGCGCCACTCTGCTATTTTGCTATTTTCTGCTATTGTGCTGTTGTTTAATAATTGACTGTGTACAGAGTGTCACAAATAAATTGCGCCTCTCTGCTAATTTTGCTTATTTTGCTAATTTTGCGTAAGAGAAAAGAAAGAAGTAATTGTGTCCCGATATCCCACGCACACAAGCTGTTGATCTATTCACTCATGTATTTTAATATGTGTCAGAATTTTAAATAAGATAAAAATAATAATTAATATTATAGTAATATAGTATAGGTAACTTTATTTGTAAATATAATATGTGTAAAGTAATATTAACATATAATCCCATGTAAACAAACCATGTAGGTACTTGTTAAAAGTTTCATTCATCAACATGTCGGTTTGTAAACAAAATCAGACCGGCAAATTTCCTGTTCTCGCCTGTACAGAACTGTCCTTGTCACCCTCCCCCAAGTTGAGTTAGACAATGCATTCACCCTCTAGTTGAGTCCCCTTTGTAAGCAAAACAATGCCATTGTTTAAAACTAGTCTGACCTACATTCCAGCATAACAGCTGACCGCTTAAATAGAAACTAATGCCAATGTTTAATAATAACTGTTAATAAATGTTTACCATGTACTAAAGTATGTAGGAAATAATTGTGTATAGTATAGTAGAGCAAATAATATTGTGACTTAAATTTCAAATAAATAAATGACTCAGTTGACCCTCCCTTGTTAGATAAAGTATAAAACCCCATGTCCCAAAACAGTAAACTTGTAAACTGAGCCAAATAAAAAAAAAACAAAGTAAATAAAGTGTCCTAAATAAATATGGTAAGTCGATAGGAAATAATTCTAGGTAAGTTTTTTAAAAAACCCCAAAGTAATAATAAGGCTGAATAAATCTTAAGTTAAACTAAATTTGTGTAACGTGTAGTAGTAAATAAGAGAAAGCGAATAATAATAAAAGAAGTATAGTTGCATATAGTGAACGCCCCAGTCGTAGCCTGTACGCAAACAATATAGCTTGTTAATAATAGTAGTAAGCAGCCACCCTCTCTCTATTGTATAAACGGTAGCCTCCCTAAACAATTGAAAACCACCCCTGTGTATAACAATGAATTGTGTAAAGTGTTTCCCCCTCCGCATAGTTTGTTTGGTTATTGTTAAAGAGATAAAAGAGAATTATCCTCGTGCGATTCCGCTTCTCTCAAGTAACTATAATCTAGAGTGGAGTATGGGATCCTCTTTAGATTATTTTAGAAGTAAGTCTATGGTATATAATCAAGAAAGAATTATGTACATGTAAAGTAACAAGTCACAACTGCACCGGCTGAAAAGGATAATGATGAGGCAGAAAGGTGCCAAGAGATCATTAAAAGAATGCTGAAAGCTAACTTGTAGAGTTAGAGTAAGCTGATGTCAGTCGGGCCAAGATATTGTGAGTTACTGAAATTAGGGAAATTAGTATTATAAGTTAGTACTGTAAGAAGTGAGATAAAGGGAATTTCACGAAGGAGAACATTTAAATGAGAACAAGATCATTTAAAAAGAAATAAAAAAAAAAGAAAACAAACCGTGTACTAATAATAAATAATAATAATAATAATTAATTTTACACGGAAATCCCCAAGCATACTCCCGGTACATTCCTGAACAAATAAACCGGAGTCTGTGGCTTAAGCGGCGGAGTATGTGACGATTTCATTAATAAAAAATATGTTAATTAATTAAGTTGATAATGTATAAGCTGAGAAATTTTAAATTCTTAATAAAATCTCACATTTTTAAATTAAATCTTATTGCAATCATTAAATAATAATAATATTTAATATAAAGTCTAATAATAAAATAAAAGGGAATGGAATTGTACAGAAAGGGTAAAGCTTATTAATTAATCCTGCATAAACAGGAACTGACCGGAATTAACTTGTTTTCTGACCCCTAAATAAACTAAGTATTATTGTAAATTTGTTATTATTTAAATAATTAAATAAGACCCCTGTTACGTACTTTGATAACTTCTGTAACTAAGAATATCTCTAGTTAATAACTTAATCAAACTTTAGTCCTTTAATTAAATTAGAAACACGGAACTACTTTTATGTTGCCTAGTAATTGTCTTGAGATTACTACTCTCCCCCTTAACTATTTCTGCCACTTGCAATGGAGCGCTCACGCCGTAAGCAGCGTAAAGCGTTGTTTCGCTACGTATATATATAAAATGTGAAAGGCTTGTTTCAATGACTATTTAAATAAGTAAATTTGTGTGGTGATGACATCTCTCTCTATTATAAAATAACAAACTATGTAATTTATACAGTATTACAAACAAGAAGGTGATAGTCAACTAATCTATAATCATGTGAAGTGTATAACAGTGAAACGAACTTTCTATTAATGTATTCTAACTACAAGAATTACTAAGAGTTACTACAGTCGCCTGAGATGAGTGTACCACACCCGGAATGATTTGACTTACTCCAAGAACTTCACCGTCACAGTATGATAAGGTAACGACAGACCTTCAAGAAACACCCGGAGGACCGAAGAACCAATTCTGCAGCAACTTCAGGAAACACACAGGTGACATGGAGGCTTGTCTTCCATGGTTAAGAGTTACAAAAAATTATAACCCACAAAAGACAATTTAACTTATCATATTAAGCACTTTAAAACTTCTGTTTTAAATGTAATAACATTAAAGATTTTAAAAGACAGACATATATGTAACATGTAGTCTAAAATCTAATAACACTGGTTATACCAAAAGAGTAAAAGTTTAAACTAAAAGTTTTGTTGTTTTAAAAGATTAATAAAAACCATTCTTCAAATGGTTAAATTTTCAGTATTGTATATGGCAAGGTGACCATTAGTCGTTTAATATATTCAATCCCGGATCCGTGGAATAAATAAAATAGATGTACATCATATTTTCAGGGCCCTTTGTAAAGGAGTAATATCTATATATAATCATATAGTAAACTATATTGTTTGAGAACTTTCAATAGAGAACTTAATCACCAAATGTAATAAAGAGATGTCATCTGAGTGCCGAGTAAACTGGGTGCATAAATCAACAGTCTCCCCTTCCTAATATCCTGCTATAAGAATTGTTTTATTTGTTGTGATTATTTTCAGCTCGTCACAACTAAGGCAGCCTGTATTATTGGCAGATCCAATTATTGCGGGTTCCCTAAGTTATAACACAAGAGAAGAGGTTATAAAGTGTTATGTGTTTTATAATTGTGCAGTACTCTATTAGTGGAGATTTTTATTGCGTGTGAACAATTTTTATTTGATTTATTGTAAGAGACTATCTTGTTAATTACAAACTGTTTAATTGTGATAATTAAAGTTGGCAATTAGTGACTTAATTGGTGTCTTTAATTGTATATTGCGCTGTACCATACGACGATCAGTTAGACCTTCGTAACATATCATGTGCTTAAAAGAATATTTATTACACAAGTTTGGAAAACAACTGTATGTAGGCCTATATAAAACAATTTGTTCCTTCTAGTTAGCATCCCGTAGGATGTTTGGCAGCAGTTGTCATCTATTCACCACTAGTTGCCTTTGGTTAGTCCCTACGTAGTAAGAATCACGGTTCATGTCTTCTATGATTTGAGTTAAGAATTCCAAACGTGACATTGCCTTATACTGTTCCCTTTGTTGTAACTTATCTAGTGGCTGCTAGGCTGCAACTATTTGTTGTTGTGGGTTTGGAGACAAAGTTAAAACACTGAAAGGAACCGTTAATCCCTAACATTTATGTATTTTGTCTAGACATACTCACTATTAATTTGTAATTTATGTGTCTGATAATACAGTCTAATACTCTTCTTCTTCTTCTTCTTCTTCTTCTTCTTCTTCTTCTTCTTCTTCTTCTTCTTCTTCTTCTTCTTCTTCTTCTTCTTCTTCTTCTTCTTCTTCTTCTTCTTCTTCTTCCTCTTCCTCTTCCTCTTCCTCTTCCTCTTCCTCTTCCTCTTCCTCTTCCTCTTCCTCTTCCTCTTCCTCTTCCTCTTCCTCCTCCTCCTCCTCCTCCTCCTCCTCCTCCTCCTCCTCCTCCTCCTCCTCCTCTTCTTCTTCTTCTTCTTCTTCTTCTTCTTCTTCTTCTTCTCACGAAGTAGGCACTTTGCCTGTTCTGTCTTCACTGATTATCTCTCCATCTCACTCTCGGTCTTCCTACATCTTTTGTAGCTAAAGGTCTACATAGAAACGCAACTTTAGGTAGCCCATTCCTAAATGAATCCTCCATTCTCTCCAGATGCTGTAACTGTTTACCTGCGATATGTCTGGATTGTAACATTTATGGAGAATACCTGTAGCTTTCCTATAATACCCTAATTGCGCAAACAATCCTGTCTCGTGGAATCCTTTGTTCTTCTCAGAAACGTTTTGGTTTCTCAGAACAGAGTCTTAATCTGGTTTTTAATCTCCTATGTTTCACATCCATGTAGTAAAACAGGCACTGTCATTGTTTTATAAAATTTAAGCCTTGTCTCTTCTCCGCATCCTCAACGTATCCAACACTCCATGTGTTTGTTGTTACGACGTTACAGAACAATCTACGTGCCTCTCGAATGTTGCAGTGGAATCCGGCTGTAATGTGTGTGTGTGTGTGTGTGTGTACGTGATCCTGAACGCGTTAGCTAGACTGTAACAGAAGTCGAGCGGCCGCTACCAATTACGTTCTGGCGTTTTCTAGTAGCGCTGTTAATGCGTAATATGGATGTTTCTGGATTTTAGGCGGGGTATAAATTCAAGTACTCAGCGACCCTCAGTTCAGTTTGAGTTGCGAGTTATCGCCGTGCGATTACTCTGTGCGTTATTAGTAAAAAGTAATTATTGTAGTGAAGTGTTATGTGTTTTATAATTGTGCGGGACAATTGTAATAAAATTGTATTTTATATTAGTAGACATTTATATTGCCCGTGAACAACTTTTACTTGATTTGTTGTAAGAGACTATCTTGTTGATTACAAACTGTTTAATTGTGATAATTAAAGCTGGTGATTAGTGGCGTAATTGCTGTCTTGTATTTTGTATTCCACTGTGCCATATGACGAGCAGTAGACCGTCGTAACAATATTATAAATTTCACATCTATTATCTTAACATAAAAATCTCTCTTCTGTTATCGTAATATTATCGTAACCTGTCTTCTGCAGTATAAGGTTATGTTAGTAACTAAACTACAGTTTACGATTACAGATGCTTCCTTAAAAATCAACCTTTTTAAAAACAAACTGTGGAATCTTTTACCCTATCCTTGGAGAATTTCTAAATCTACTTTTATGTACAAAACATATGCTCGTTTTCCAATACAGTCTAACACCTGTGTTTGTTAACAACTGACAACAGGACACTTGACAATTTCTGTACTCTCACTTGGAAGTAATAATAAAATAATAATAACAATAATAATAATAATAATAATAATAATAATAATAATAATAATAATAATAATAATAATGTTACATACGGCATATGGTATAGCTACAGATATTTAAAATAAAAAGTGAATATCTAAAAACTCGAAAATAAGGCATTACAGTGCAGTAGTGAAGCCAGAATGCCTATATGCTACTAAATGTTTAGGATTGAATTATAATTTAGACAAAATAGAAATATTGGAAAGACGAATTATGAGAAAAATATTAGGCCCACGAAAAACTTCAGAATGATTGGAAATTGAGAAGTAATGATAAATATATCAAAGTATAGAAAATATAACAGAAACGATGAGAAAAAGAAGACTATACTTTTTGTACATTTATATAGAATGGACGATAATAGGTTAACAAAGCAGATATTTAAATATCTGTGGGGGAAGAAGTCAACATCAAGTTGGATTAAAGAACTCTAAAAGGATTTATAAAAAAATATAATTGATTTGCACGCCACTGCTTAAAAAAATATTCTACACGCAGAAGAAACAATTCAAAGAGAAATTTTTCGGGCAAAAGTGTTAAAAATGGAAGGAGTCTAGGGTAGGAGAGAGAAAAACGCAGGTTCAAAGTGGACTGAAGACGGAAAGAAGAGACACAGTGAAAAGATGAAAGAATATTGAAGATAAAGGAAAGAACAAAGAACAAAAAATTGAAATTAGATGGCCGATACAAAAAATAATAATGTTACATACATTTAACAATAAGAGCACCTTTGTTTTCTACTCTATGACTCTTTTGCTCAGACTATCGTGTCTTAATATGTGTCCAACAATTTGCAGCAGCTTTAGGAATCTTATATCGTTTCCAGCGCTAAAAAACTCCCCCTCATTTGTTAGTTTTTCTACCCAGCTTATTGTGAGAAACATCCTATAATACCACGCCTCAAAAGATAAAAGTTTGTTCTTTTCCATATCATCCAGGAGACTCTTCTAAAACACGCGACACTTCATAGAGGTTTGCAAGAATTTCTACCTTACATTTAAGCGGATCTCCTTTAAAATGAGTGGATTTTTCTTATCTTTAAACACAGCTTCTCTAACTAACAATCTCTCTGCATCGTCTACTATCACATGTAATTCTTCACCACAAGTAATTAAATTCTTCGATTTATTGGATCATGTCGCTTATTAGTTCAATCCATGCCCTGTCTGGTCTATGTAAAACAATCATAAAGTGTTTATTATTATTGGAAATAATTAATTGTTATGGTATATTGTCAAATCCCGTAGTATATAGCAGCACGTTCGTTGAGTTGAATACATTAAAATGTGTCTATGAAAGTTAAACAAACAAACAAAACGGTGGGTTCAAACAAATGTAGGGTTATAAATATTGTTGTCCAATGGTAAAGTGTTTGAACAATAGTCTACTCTATTGTTTGCGTTTTGTATAGAATGCTTTATACCGGTGATCTCTAAAACCTATTGTGGTCAGTACCAAAACTGTGATCCCTTCTATTGCGGTTCTAACACAATTCCCCAAGTAATAATCATATTTTTTGGTTTTGTTATACGTTTTGTAAACAAAGTTGCTCAATTCCATCAATTGGCCGGTCATTTTTAATCTGGCACTGAATATTAAACAAACTTGTATACTTAGCATTATGTAAACGCGATATTAGAAAATCTATCGTCAGAAAGGGACAACGTTAAAGATAATGTTATGGCATTACAAAACGTGCTACATGTTTCTCGGCTATCCCAGCAGAGCCCAGCTGTAATGTTTGTGTGTGTACGTGACTCTTAACGTGCGTCAACGAGGCTATTCCAGGCCATACCGGTCGGTGCACTGTGTTCAAGTGATTTCGAGTAGTGTTGACGAGTATTATGGATTATTCTGGAACACTTTTGCTATCTATTTAAACAACGACAGCTGCCACTTAGAGTCAGTCTTACGTTGGCGATTACTCAGTTGAGTTTTATGTCGGGCGATTTACACAGTGCGTCTCAAGTGGTGTATTAGTGAAAAGTGATTATAGTGCGGAATTCTGTATAGCTGACATTATTATTTGTGTGGACAGATTAACTTGAATTATTGTACGAGTATAGTCTTGTTGAATAACCTGTTGATTACAAACTGTTTAATTGTCATAATTAAAGTTGGTGGTTTGTGACTTCATTGGTGTCTTGTATTTTGTTTTTCCACTGTACCATACGACGATCACTTAGAACGTTGTAACAGTATATTGAGAAAGTTAAAATAGAACAGAGAAACTAAAAGTAACTAAGTTTATGTCCATGTTACAATGAAGCGCTGTCAGTGGTTTGATTTAAACGGAGCATAGTGTGGAAGTCGAAGCATCAGATGTTGTGCTCGGTAAACTGAAGATATCTACTTTTTTTACGAGAGTAGGTGAAAATCACTATAACACTAGGAACGCCGTAGTTCCTAGTAGTGTGGGACTCTAACCCACTAAAAACACCTCCCTTAATGCTACAAGTGAGCAAGCTCATCCAGCAGCTTCTCCTTCATGTTTCCTTTACGGGTGATGAGGTGAAGCGCAGTGGCTAATCCCAAGATTATCCTGTCTTTCTCTTACTTAGAGTTTTATGGATCATACGTATTAATTGCTTTCTGTTGCGATACCAGATCATGTCGCTTCTGTCTTTTGAGTCGCCTCAGGACGTGTGGAGTTTATTCCACCAAGTGTCGCATTATTGGATTATCGTGGATCTGTATCCTCTGATCATGTTTGTCTGCATATTTTGTTATTATTTCACTGATATATTTTACATTGAGGTCACTATGTAGGTTGCCGTTTCTTATATACCAATGGGCATTTGTATCTTTTCTAAGTATGTTTTCCTTGTACAGCCCACAGCTGAATTCCGTAAGTCCACACAGGCTTCAGAAGTTGTTTGTACAACAGCAGTTTGTTTTCAACTGTTAGCTGCAAGTTTTTCCCTAACAGCCAGTGAATTTACTGTATTTTGTCTGTATTTTACTGAAGATATCTGAGCACAAAGTAATGCTGAAGAAAATAATAAAATCATGTGTCAAGGGCAGTAACAGAGAGAAATATTTAAATAGACATTATCCAATCATTTTCTTAAAATCTTTAGACAGTGTTTTCATTAGGCAACGTTCAGTTTAGTACACGCACACGACAGGGTGAAGGAAAAATTTTAAGTGACTCAGTAACGTGTGGCCGGCGGTTGAAAGATCCTGTTGAAAGACTTAACAACAGATAACGTAGTTACTGATGACCCAAAAAATAACTAACGTATCTTGTCACCTGACGCCAGTCACAGGTAAGAAAGATTCATTTCATTTTACATTATGTCGTACATTATTCTTAACCTATGTGCTTTTTCCTAATGTTTGTACGATTTACGTAATTGTACTTAGATTTTAATTAATACAAAAACTAATCTTTTGACGTTTTAACTATTTAAAGAAGTTCCGACTTTTTCGACAAAGTTGGAATTACAGAAACTGCTAATTCAAATAACAAGACGAACGGTACTACAAAACGCTTAAAAGGGTCAATGCGTGATTTAAAAAAAAAACACACACAGAAAAAGACATAGAAGAACTCCACATTACTCAAGAAGACCTTCTGGAACTCTTACCGCTTAAAAAAATTAAAATGCCCAAGGTTTCAAAGAAAATTCCAAGAAAAGGACAGGTGCCATCTGGACTGACGAAAGGAGGGAGAGACATTGATGAAGAATGAAGGAGAAGTGTGAGAAGAGGAGAGGAGAGAGGAGAAGAAGGGAGGAACCAGTTGAACCAAACGTAGTCCACAGTGGCTCATAGCAAAAAAACCTAACCTTTTGAATCTGGTTTGTGACTTCTTGATTACACTAACTGACGCGTTTAGAAAAATAGGTCATTTAAAAAATCTCTCATGCAAGATCGTTACTTGTTAAAATAACAATGTATGCGAGTGTCTGCAATGTATGCGCGTTAGTAAGTGCGCACCTATTAGGGTTGCCAACCGTACTATAATATATAGTATTGTACTGTATTTCGGGTCTGCGTACTATATACTGTTGAAGAAATATATAGTACGCTAAAATACTATATTTCAGTTGGATGGATCAATCTTTTTTTTGCAACACCGAAACTAATAACAAACAAATCCCTCACTTTGTGAACGCACCTTAAGATTGCCGTTCGACTGATGCGATGTGCGTGTATCCGAATTCCGAACGCGCCTCTGTCTTGCTGCGTTCCGAACTTATGTCAATGTCAAAATTGACAACGTCAAACAAATGTTTGCTTTTCCAACTGTCTTTGCTTCGTTTTTGTTTTGGGATTTTGTTAATTATTTTCACTCGGAGGTTGTTCTTCCTTTTGAGAAGTTGAAGTCCTAATTAAATTAGTTATGAAAAGTGGTAGCGATAACTACCAAAAAATTGTTAAAAGATCCAAGAAGTGCAAAAAAATATAGTTTTTATAAAAATAAATACGTAACAAACATACCTTTGTCTTTTTTTTACTCTTTCCATAAAATACTATATTTTTTTGAAGTGTACTATATTTTTATAGCTTATTCTGAAAAATACTATAATCAGCCGAAAAAATGTTGGCAACCCTAGCACCTATTCACGTTTAGTCGACCACTAATCGCTAGTTTGTCTCTCTCTCTCTCTCTCTCTCTCTCTCTCTCTCTCTGATAAAGCAGGTTCAAGGCTGCATCGTATAGCTGATTTGATTGAAAATTCAGCTGGTCGTTCAATAAAAAACTGCGATGTTTGTGTATGCTCTGTGAATTTTAAACACTTCCAAGGCGATCATGGTTCGATCCTTTTCACAAATGTCCTTTTTCATAAAATGTGTAGTGCTTCCAAGTTAGATTTAAAATCCGTGTAATTCTTGTTGTATGAGACTAAATGGGAAACATAATTAGATTTTATGGTGACGGACTTCAAATTTTTTAGTTGTTTAGTTGTATGTTAAAGAAAAAGTATAAGAAAACCTCTCCCCGTTTGAAAAATATATAAACAATTACGGCCATTACATGATAGTTTGTAGACGCCTGTTTTCTTTTAACAACGGTGTTATCAGTTTAGTAGGCCTAACTCCACTCTACACTGCCATATTGCTTGCCCCGCATTGGAATATACACTTCGTAGAAAATTTTTTTCTAGATATAAAACTAACCATATTGTATAAATAAAACTAAAATAATTAAAAGTTCTTTAAAACTCTACAAGTCAAAAATTATGAATATAAAGAAAATGTTGTTTTTAAAAGAGCAGTTTCTAAATTTATTTTTAATATTAAAGGTGTTTTAAACCCAAACGTTTAGTTCCACTTACGCAAAAAAGTTTTTAGAAATCTTGTCTGAAACCCTAGGCAAACTTAAATTAAAGATTAACAAGAAGAAAACAAAAACAGTGGTGATAGAGAAGAAGAAAGTGAATGTAAAACTTGATATTAAATTGGGTAACACAATTTTAGAACAGGTTGAAAATTTTCGCTACCTGGGGAGCACCATCACCTGCGAAAATAGATATGGCACAGAGATTAAGAGAAGAATAGCTCTAGAAAAACCGGCGTTTTAGGACAAAACAAATTTACTTACAAATAATCACTTAAGTTTGGAGAAAAGGAAAAGGTTTGCAAAAACATTTGTACGGCGTATCTTAACTTATGGGTGCGAGATGTGGGCCCTCCGCAAAATAGAAACGTGGAAACTGGAAACAATAGAAATATGGGTCTGGAAGAGAACGACGAGGACGAGTTGGATGGTCAACGAAAAGCAATGACCAAGTCCTCGCAGAAGTGAAAACAATTTTTAAAATCTGCGAACGCAGAAGTGATCGCACTTTTAAAATTATTTGAAGAAGAACGGCAAAATCGATTGGAAACGTGTTATGACACAATCAATTCTTAAGTGTCATTTTTGAAGGAAAGTTGTTGGGGGAAACACCAAGAGGACGACCAAGAATAGAATTTTTAAAGACATGGGAAAAGAAATGAACTTCTATCGTACTGAAATTTAAAGACGGCAATCATGGAGAGAGAGAGACGTGGCTAACTCGACAAGACATGGCTTTTAGATGATGATGGCGATTTAAAAAGGTAGAACCGTATGTTGTTAAAATTAATTCCCGGGCCACTGTGGCCAAACAGTACTATGGTCACTAACGTATACCACCTCGCGTTAGCGTACTCGATTTTACTGAAGATGGCACTTCCGAAACGTCTGGTTTTGTCGAAAACATTGGACCACGGCCAAATAGCCCGGGGAGTAATTTTAACAACATTGACTGCGGCCGTGTAAGTGGAACACATGTAGAACCTTAATTGAAAACAAACATTTTCAGCTGATACCTTCTATAAGTGCCGAGAGAAAAGTACAAACGATTAACATTGTCGTATATAGAGCCAAGTAGTCCACTTAGTGGCCTGTATGTCTACAAGACGGTATCGTACATTCTGTCTTCTGCCAGTTACTGGCTGACGTAACGAAACTCAGGTTTCAACGCGTCGAATGTACACGTGACCGACCACAGCGAACCCTGTCACTCGCAGAAACTGTCAACGGTTTATGTACTTCAACAGTCCCCTGACGGTATCAATGCTGTCTACTGTGGCTGTTGTCCAAACTGGTGATAACACGGACAGATTTGATGTGAGACTTAACGCTACATTCAGTGTCAATTCTCGAGCGGCCGAAAACGGTATCAAGTCGAAAAGCAAAAATAAACTTCGACTCAAGTCAGAAAGTGTAGCTCCTCTCACCGCCGTGTTTACCAAATATTTCTAAAGAAACATTCTTGAAACAAATTTTGTTGATTGTCCGTTTTGGCACGACATTTGTGACACAAACCTTTCACATACGTAGAACTTTTATCATGCGTAAGATCGTCATCTTTTCATGCAGTTTTATAAAAAGTTTTGAAAAAATATTTTAAATGTATTTTTAGAAGTACATTTTTTTTTCAACAAAGTGTGGAAGACTGCCATACACATTTTGAGCAGTCCTTTAGAACACCAGTAGAGTTTAATTTCGATCTTCAGAGATTATTATTTGAATGATATGCTCAGTTTTCATCCATTACTCTCTTGTTGATATCAGATAGACTCCCAGTTAATTCAACAAGTCTTGTCGTTATTAATAACGAAAATTCCTGTAACCGAGTTGTAAAGCGAGCATGCAGTTTGTCACTGATTCTGTTTAACGTGTACATATGTATAATCTCATTACAGAATTAAAAAAACTAAGGAGATTGTAAAATTTTACTAATGTGTCACGAGAGAGACAAAGAAAAGTGGCGAGAGAATCAGAATCAGAATCAGAATCAGAATCAGAATCAGAATCAGAATCAGAATCAGAATCAGAATCAGAATCAGAATCAGAATCAGAATCAGAATTCATTGAGAAGTTTTGAAAGGAAGATTGATTGTACAATGTGTTTATGACTCGGTTGAAGAAGACGACGAATAGAGAATCAGAAATAACCAAAAGGTAGATGAGGTATTGAATTACAAAGACATTGTAAGATTCATAAACAGCCCGGTAAACACTTCTTGTACAACTGACACCGCCCGTGAAAGCCTTAGAACAATGGAACCTTGTACAGCTTTGAAAAAAAAATACAAACTTTTAACATTGTCGTATATAGAGCCAATTGGTCCATTTAGTGGCCTACATGTCTACAAGACGGCATCGTCTATTCTGCCCTCTGCCAGTTACTGGCTGACGTAACGAAACTCAACTTCCAACACGGCGAATGCATACGTGACCAACCACACCGAGCCCTGTCATCCGCAGAACTGTCAACAGTATATGTACATCAACAGTCCCCTGACAATATCAATACGGATTACTACTGTGACCGTTATCAATACTGCTGATAGCACAGACAGATTTGATGTGACACTTAACATTACCGCATTCAGTGTCAATTCTCGAGCGGCCCAAAACGGTATCAAGTCGAAAAGCAACAATAAATTCCTACTAAAGTCAGAAAGTTGCCTCCACCGCCGTGTTCGCCAAATATTTCTAAAGAAACATTTCTCAAACAAATTTTCCGTTGATTGTCCGTTTTAGCGACAAACACTTTTCAAATCCGTAGAACTTTTATCATGCAAACGGACATAATCTTCATAAAGTTTTATACAAATTATTTAAAACACATTTTAAATGAATTGTTAGGAATACATTTTATTTTATAGCAAAGTATGTGATACTACCATAAAAATTTTTACTATTCTGTACAATATGTAAAATATAAAGACACTAGCGTGATGAGAATTTTATAGCGCTTCATTTCAATAGAAATTATTTTGATTCTGAAAAGATTCTTAGTTGAATGGTATAGCCAGTTACTAGCCATAACCCTCTTGTGAATTTCAGATTCGTTCATTAGACACATCACATACGTTTCCAGTTATGTAAATCAGAATTTCCGCTATTGACAACGGAAATTCTCATAATCAAGAAGTGAAGCAGGGATGCAGTTTGACACCAACTGGGTATAAAGTGTATAGGCCTATAGATTGTCTCATTACAGAATGTAAGAAGTTAAGAATTAACTCAGGAGGCCGATCATAACAATCCAAGTGCAACATTGTTCGCTAAAGACTCAGTTAGTTTAGATACACTAGGGAAAAGTTACATTAATCTGTATTCATAATTGCTTCAATTTTCCTTGTTATTTTATATTATTATTAAAAAAATAGAATTAAAACACTTTTAACAAGTATATATTTTATTTTGTATCTCATAAATTATCCCATAAATTTTAATGACCTTAAGAGAAAATTTATAAATATTTAAACATAAAACAAGTAATAAATTAATACCAGAATAATTTCAGATTAATACAAAAAATGATAATGCTTTAAAAATTACTAATTTAATAAAATAATAAATATTTATATTATATTTTAAAATTAATTATATAACATATTTTATATACACATATACAAACATTAAATTTAGTCTACATATAAAACAGCGGTTTTGAAAAATTGATTTATTTATTTTTGAATTTATTAAATTATATCTGATGATAGTACTTGGATTACTATAGAAACGTATGTAATTTACAAAATAAAATATATTCTTGATGAAAGTTTTTTTATTATTAATAATAATATTTATCTGTCTATAATCTTTATCAACTGTGTTGGTTTTAAAATTGACAACATCTTTGTCGAAAACTAAAACCATGACATTTTGTTGTACCTATCTCATAAGAACAATCGTCGAAAATATTATTTTAAGTAAGATTTACCATTTTGATTATTAAGATTACGACATACCTTGTAAAAGAGGTACAGACATGAGCAACAAAATAAATACTTTGTCATACAAGTAAAAGAATTCTAAAGAATGACAGTAATTCTCACATATTATCTGATAAAATGCCGGAGTAAATATACTACAATTATCACAGTACTATAATTTTTGGAGTGTTGGGCACCAATAGAAAGAGATCTTAGATAATTTTAATCATTAGGAATTAAATTTTTAACAGATCTGTGCTGTGTTCACTGGATACAAAATGCGACAATAAGGCAGGAATTAATCACTCATAAGGTATACGAGCACAGCACACAGTAATGTGTAAGTAAAGAGAGAAAGAACAGGTATTCAAAATGCGTAAAGGAATGCGTCCTAAACAGTCCTTGAAATATCGACCAATATGTGGAAACAACGTGTTAATGCCGAGAACTAGACAGTAAGGAGAAAATTGGCAAACCTGCCCAACGCCCAGGCGACAACGACGACGATATGTAAAATTTACCTCCTTCAAAAGTATATTTCCCAATTTTTCAAGGTCGAATAGCTTGATGAATAAATGATATAAAAATACAAAATGAAGAAATTAATATTGATAGGTGAACGATAGTAGTGGGCGTTTGTCGTCATGGTTACAGAATGCGTGAAATGGTTTAATTTATTGGCTAGATTATAATAATATAAAGGTCTTCTTCTTCTTCTTCTTCTTCTTTTTCTCCACGGTTTAGGCTATTTGGTTTGTGTTCCGGCTCTAAACCTGTCGGACCATCTCTTCTTGGGTCTTCCCTGGCATCTCTTCCCTTTTGGCCGATACAATTCCTTGGGGAATCTGTCACTGCCCATTCTGCTAATGTGTTGTTTTCAACTTCCTCTTTACTTATTGATGATTCCGTTCATTTTTTTAACTTTCAATTCCTCTCGTATCTGATTGTTTCTTTTCATTTATAATTTTGTGTATCCACCTATGGAACGCAAAAAATTTAATTTCCGTAGCCTGAATTTTGTCTAGCAGACATTGTCCACGTTTTTGAGCTAGAAGTAACGGTAGGAACTGCCATGAATTTGTATAATTTTATTATGGACTTTTTCCTTCCATTGTGTTTTAGAACACGTCGGAGGGTTCCTGTTATCTGGTTAAACTTATTAATGTTTCCAATTAATGTCGTCTTTGTTTATATATTAAAGCTTACAGCCTAAGTAATTAAATTCTGAGACATTTTCTCTAATTTTACTATCCAAAATAATTTTAGATCTAACTGACCATGTTCCTTCAAAACCCATACATTTTGTTTTTTGTCAGATATTTCCATATTAAATTCTTTTGCAATGTTATTTATGGAGTGGAGTTTTATCCGTTTCATCTTTTGCAAGATACCTCCATTCGCGACCAATGAAATCTAATCATCTGGTCAAACATCAGAGTCTTAAGCATTTTGTCCGGAACTCTGTTTCCTTAATTTACACTGTTAAGCAAAATTATAATAATTCCATCCAAAAAGGTTAAAAGAGCGGTTGATAAAGGGCAACTTTGTCTAACGCCTCCATTTATTGTGATGGGGTTCCGTTGCTTTATTCGCATCCTGATTCCTAGATACATGCTCTTGATCGCTTGTATTAAATGTAATGGAATAATATTGGTACGTAATACGGAACATTCTCGTCCAGTCGATAGTGTCGTTCTATAAGCTTTTCAACTAGCCCAGCCGGCGGCGTGTTTCTGCCAAAACCGAGCTGAAGTATTCTCTAGAATTTTCGAGTACTTGCTAAGGACGCATATTATGGAACCCTGCAGACTATAAATAGCCAAGCCAATTACGTTGGTCAATTACTTAGTGCGTTCAAGTGCTTATTAGTGAAAAGTGATTATTGTGCGGGATTCTATTAGTCGATATTATTATTGCATCATCATTATCATCACCACCACCACCACCACCACCACCACCAATACAAGGACCAGGCCTTAGACCTGTTTCGAAATCCGTCGCCTCCTTGGTCTACCGACATCTCTCTTCCTAGTAAGGTGATAACCCAAGGCAGTCACAGGTAGACGGATAACAGGCATGCAATTCATTGTTCACAACATCTCCTTCTGTGGACTTCAATCTTCTGGTGCAATGATATAATTTTTAAATCGCGTCTAATATTTTCGTTCCTTCTCCGATCCAAGAGTAAACAACCTTGAGTTCTTCTTAGAAATTTAATTTCGGCTGCCTGAATCCTCTGAACGTTCCTTTTACCAAGAGTCCATGTCTCACTACCATACAGGAATGTGGGGACAGCCACAGTTTTATAAAATTTCATTCAGGTAATCTTTTCGTGATTATTTTTAGGTACCTGAAGGATACCTGATATTTAGACGCATCTGTGGTATACCTATTTATAGGTACGTTATTGTTACGTGTGGACAAATTTAACTGAATTATTGCACAGTACGGTATAATCTTGTTGAATAACTTGTTCATTTTCAACTGTTAACTGTGATTCATTAAAACTGGTGATCCGTGACTTAATCAGTGTCATTATTTTGTTTTCCACCGTACCATACGACGATCAGTGAGGCCGTTGTAACAATATCATAATTGTTGAGTGTCAAAATTCTTTCTTGAAGGACAGCCAATATTAAAGGCGCTTGAAATAGAACAAAACAGCAAAATGTATTGAAAAGGCTGTGGGAACTGTTGGAGGTATCGTCAAAGCCGGAAATGACAGCCGATTGTACAATAACGTAATACTGGCATTTCTTGCAGGACGTTTAGTCGAGCGGAAGTTGAAATATTTCTTCTCAAGAACAAAACATATTTTGTCCCGCTGCACGTACAGTATGTGGGACAACGGTGTGCAATCAATCGTGTCTTGTCTGGTATTTGCTGCGAATTACCAACATGTTATGTTATGTTACACGTTTCCGTCTACAAATATTTCCTTGGTTTTCCAATCTTTCCGAACACTTTCAATATTTCTTATAATAGTACACACAACAACATAACTCTAAATACAGTACACTCCCGGTACAAAAAAATGATTTTGACGAGTTATTATTACCGGTTTTGATATAGCTGGGACAGTATTTTTTGCAAAACATTATGTGTATTTTATTATTCTCTGCAATTACACAATATAAATTATATAAATAAAATTATATAAATTAAAGTCAAATTTCTCAAATTGGGCTTATTTTTAATACATATTATGCACATCAATATTCTCATAATTTAATTCGCTACAAAGTTAGTTAAACATTTTTATTTGTTTATTAGCAAATTAATGAAGTTATTTTATCCTAACTCTAAAAATGTGTGTTTTTGGACTCAAATGTTTGTCTGTTTTACATAGTTTTTTTAAAACTAATTAAGCTAGAGCTCTCGGACCTCTTTTATTCAGTTTTTCCAGATACAAAATCATAAGAAATCACCACCATAAACCTACTCTTCACTTTATACCACAAGAATTTCAGTATGGTGTCATTTTACCATAGGAGCAGAATCAAGGCGAACTGGTTCGTGAGCCGTAACTCGCTAACGAACCGTTTTCGGGCCTGTTTTTTTTTTTTTGCGTATGAGCCACTGTGGAGTAAGTTTGGTTCAACTGGTTACTCCATTCTTCTCCTCTCTCTTCCTCCTCTCCCATATCTCCTTCATTCTTGATCGATGTCTCTCCCTCCTTTCGTCAGTCCAAATGGCAGCTGTCGTTTTCTTGGGGTTTTCCTAAAAATCTAGGGCATTTACCAATTTTTTTTTTGAGTAGCAAGCATTCTTAAATGCCTTCTTGAATAATCTATAGTTCTTCTATGTCTTTTTGCTACCTGTGTATATATGGACGACTTTTTCTTATTTTTACACGACTGCTAAAAAGGAGTGTTATGTTTTCAGTGGTAGGGTATGTATGTATGTATGTATGTATGTTTGTTCCACTATAACTTTTTAACGGCTTTACCGATTTTGATGTTCGATGGATGGATTTTGATGATTTTCGATTTTGATGGATTCCTTACTTCACCAGAAGTGTCATAGGCTATATATCACCATGAGTTGACTTCCGGTTTTGACCGGAAGTGAATACAAGTGATCGGTTCTAAGGATTTTTGTTGTTGTTCGTTTATTGGTCCATCAGGTGGCGCTAGTGGAAGGTATTCTGTAAAGTTCATTCCAGATAGTGCTCGCGATTTAAGACCACGCTCACAAATACTATGTTAGCGCGCTATTGTGTGAGACTATAGATGTGCAATCCGTGAGAAACCGAGAACACGAGAACAGCTGATCTGAAAGTATATATATATATATATATATATATTGGTTTGCTATATATATTTCTCTCTGCGAAATATGGTGAACCTGAAATACATGAAATGACGGATCAACAATATGCCGCAGCAGTAAACTTAATGAATTTTCAGCAGCGCCAATTGTTCAAAATGTTTTCAGACAGATTGCTTCCAAGTGAAAATAATACTGAGCCATTACGTGTGTTCGTTACTGGAGGAGCAGGCACCGGCAAAACCTTTACTCTGAAAATTATTGTAGAACAGATTCGTCGTCTTTCTCATTTACATGCAAGCAGAGCTGTTTCGGTAGCAGCACCCACAGGTGTCGCTGCAAGATTGATTGGAGGTAGCACTTTGCACTCTACTTTTGCCCTTCCTATCGAAAAAGGGAAAGTGACAGCTCTTCGCCCTCTTACTGATGAGCGTCTTCAAAGTGAACGGCTAAGGTGGAAGCATATTAATTGGCTAATCATTGACGAAATCTCAATGGTACCCTATACTACCCTAAGAAATATTCACTTAAGGTTGCAACAGCTTAAAATGAATGATGCTCTCTTCGGGGGTATCAATATTATTTTGTTTGGCGATCTAATGCAGTTGCCACCTGTATCAAAAGCAGTTGGTGGTACCTACTGCTTCAAGCAGCCTCATTACTTATCAGCTGAAATTAATTTGTGGACACTGTTTAGTTTCTGTGAATTACCTCAAAATATGCGGCAAGCTAACGACACTACTTTTATAGACATTCTAAATAATTTACGAGTCGGCCAACTCACCATGCAGTAGCTAGAAATTTTAGATCGTCGAAGAGTTCCTTTGACAGATGAATTTGCTGATGGCGAGTGTCTGCGTATTTTCCCAACCACTAAACAGGTAGAAGAATATAATGCTATGATGACTGAAAAGTTGAAAACATCATCTAAAGTTTACGATATTGCAGCGGTGGATGTGTCTGTCGAAGCAAAGAATTACGGACAAAAGTTAAAGAAAGACTTCATACCAACGGATCCAAAGAAAACTGGAGGTATTCCAAACTCTTTAGTAATCGGAGTCGGATCTAGGGTAATGTTGCGAAAAAACATTAATGTTAATCATGGTCTGGTCAACGGAGCAATCGGCATCATTAGAAAAATTGAGTGGCCTGCACTACGTCGAGATCAGCTTCAACCTGGTGAGCTTCCACAAGCCGTATTTGTAGAATTTGATGACAGATCAATTAGGGGAAATACTGCTGGTATTGGAGTAAAGATAGAGCCCACCACTGTTGAATATGATGCTTTGCGAGGCCAGGGCAAAGTAGAACGACGTATGCTGCCATTAATATTGTGTTGGGCTGTAACATTACATAAACTCCAAGGCACCACTTTAGACAAAGCAGTCATTGATTTGAGTAGTAATATTTTTGCCAAGGGTCAGTCCTACGTCGCACTAAGTCGTGTGAAAACATTAGAGGGATTAGCAATAAGTTGTCTGGATCCACGAAAATTGTTGCATGAACCGCACGATAAAAACTCACTTGAGGAATTAAATCGACTCAGAAATCTGTAGACCAAAGCTCTTTCTTTATCATTTCTAATAAATTAAATTATTTAGTTAATTATATAATTTATAAAACAATTTATCGAAATGTTTGTATTATACTAGTTATATAATAGTATATAAAATAAAGTTATACTATATTTATAAGTTTATAAGTTCATACGCTAATTATACTATGTACATAATAAAGTTTCTAAATAAAACTATGTAAAAATTGAAATTTTTTTTGCACTTCACACATACGCACGCACACACTGCACATTCCCATTATACTCTTTTTAAACATAAAAAAGGAATAAAATAAAAAAATAATTTAAAAAATTAAAAAACACGACTGCCAAAAAATAAATGAATAAATAAAAAATAAATTGATAAAAACACTAAATAAAAAAAACTAAATAAAAATAATATTTAGTAAAAATCACAAAATCTAAATAAAGTCGATTTAAAAAGCCAAAAACAAGGTATTGAAATTCAGCTCTGATCAGATTTAACGAAAATGTTATGAATGATTAAACGCATAGTAATTTTATTAGATTTAAATTACTTTTCGATGTTGAATATATATCAATGAATCATATAAAAACTACAATTATAAAAAATATTGCTGATAAAATTTTGCTCTTCAATTTTAATTTTCAATGCAGTCGGGGGCTGTTTAATGAAAAGAACAAATCTATTTAGAAACAGCCCCCGACTGCATTGAAAATTAAAATTGAAGAGCAAAATTTTATCAGCAATATTTTTTATAATTGTAGTCTTCATATGATGCATTGATATATATTCAACATCAAAAAGTAATTTAAATCTAATAAAATTACTATGCGTTTAATCATTCATAACATTTTCGTTAAATCTGATCAGAGCTGAATTTCAATACCTTGTTTTTGGCTTTTTAAATCGACTTTATTTAGATTTTGTGATTTTTACTAAATATTATTTTTATTTAGTTTTTTTTATTTAGTGTTTTTATCAATTTATATTTTATTTATTCATTTATTTTTTGGCAGTCGTGTTTTTTAATTTTTTAAATTATTTTTTTTATTTACCTATAAAATCAGTTTCCGAGAGATGACCATGGAATTTTGAACCACTCTGTATATTATCAAATTATAATTAAGATTATAAAATTACACATTAGTATACGACTGATAGTAGTAATGAAATAAAGATTTCTTTTTTGACAGAAACTGCTGTTACATTAAAATATTATATTAAATAATAAAATTAGGAATAACACCCACCTCAGTAGAAATTCCCTGGATTACAATTTCGTATTCCGTTTGGTGTCGCCAGTCCGTTTGGCATTTGTCCATATTTTCCAAGGAGCCTGGTAGTTTTCTCAGGTTGTGTACCTTATCCTTATACAATCCATACAATCCAATACCGTATTGAAAGGCAGTAGTGCCGGTTGATTCGAATATTAACAAAGCTGAACTAATAAATTCTTGAATTCTTCATTCACACTAAAAGTTACTCAACACCTTTATAACATTTTCTTTCAAAGCAAATTTCAAAGCTTCACAGTTTTTTTTTTTTTTTAAGAAATCTTCACTAACGTGTATAGTGAAGAATAACGTAATGGTCGAGGGCAGTCTGAAAAGTTCTCGGCCTCGACCATAGGCGTCAGCACTATCGCAATTTTTTTCTTATGTTGACACTACGTATATTGTCAGCACGTGTGTACAATTTCTGGTCACTCCCAAATAATTTGTATTATATACCCGTCTGATGCAAAAGTGTTGTCCGTATTCCTTAAATTGAAGAAAATTAATTATGATGAGGTCATAAAGTTTTCTGTAAAAAAAAAAAAAGGTTTAACACCAAGCAAAACACTTCGTTAAAGTGTTTGAAGACTCTTCTCGTTCATTGTCAACAGTTAAAAATAGGCTGCCAAATTTAAACGTGATCGTACCTGCCTGGAAGACAATCCACGTAAAAGACGTCTAAAAACGTCAACAACATCGGAGACCGTCCAAAAAGTACACGGTTTTGGACAATCGCCGAATTAAAGTGCACAAAGTTGCTAAGATTATAGGCATTTTGAAAGAACGCGGCGGATACATTTTACATAAGGAATTACAAATGAAAAAGCTTTGTGCTAGGTGGGTGCCGCGCTTGCTCACAGCAGATCAAAACAGGGTGAGCATGAAAATATCTGAACAGTGCTTGGAGCGTTTTAGTAAGAACATAGCAGATTTTGTGCGTCGGTTTATTATAATGGATGAAATTTGGATCCACCACAACACACCAGAGTCTAAGCAACAGTAAAAGCAGTGGACAGAAGCTGGTTGCTCAGGGCCAAAGAAGGCAAAGTCAGTTCCATTAGCATGGCGTCAATCTTTTGGAATGCTATAGATGTGTTGTACATCGATTACCTTGATAAGGATACAGCAATAACCGGAGAATATTATTCCAACTTATTATCAAAACTAGACAAAAAACCTCGTGAAAAACGTCCCAGTTTGCAGAAGAAAAGATCATTTTTCACCAAGACAATGGACCTACCCAAAAAAGTGTTTTGGCAGTGAGAAAATGAAAAGATCTTCACTATGAATTGTTGAAACATCCTCCATATTCTTCATAGCTCCTTCAGACTTCCATCATTTCCCAAAAGTCAAACTCTTTCTCGCTGGTCAGCGTTTTTCATCGGACCAAGAGGTGATTTTAGCTCAAGAGGGGTATTTGCAGAGATTACAGAAAACCACTTCAGGGACGAGATAGTGGCATTGGAACATTGCTGGAATAAATGTGTTATGCTAAAAGGAGATTATGTTGATATAATAATTTTTTTTAAATTATAAATTTGTTTTTTCGTTGTTAGGCCGAGAACTATTCAGAACGCCCTCATATTATTAAATATAAAATCGATAGTGTTCACTGAAGCGTTTAAGTATTCGTTATAATAAAATAGATTTATTGTTTTCCATTCCTTTTAAACTAGAAACGAAAGAAAAATGTTTTAAATAAATATGGTTTTATTTAAGAAAGAAAAAAATATTTAATATACTTTTTGTGTTAGGCTTAATGACCTGCAGAGTAGATAGACTACAAAAGCAAAGAGAAATGTTTTTAGATATCCGTGAAAATCTATTCAATTAAGATCTGTGAGAAACTTCAACTCATACGTACAACGGGGGAGAGTCTGGCTTCGCCAGCTAAACTACTGTTAGTCGAATATAATTACCACTGAGTAACACAATAATAACTTTCCACTAAATCGCAACAGTCACTTCGAAAGGAACTATAATATTGCCAGGTCAAAACTAAACTTGGGCGTCCGCTATGGATTGTTGATTGCACTAAGCCGACGTTTCAGAAAAATCTGTCACTTTCCGGATGATGTGTCAAAAAAAAAACTGCTGCAAACAGCCTCTTTGGAACTCTATAGAATCTGTGTCAGAGTCTGACCTTATACATTATAGTGCAGAATGGCCAACAAACGGCTAGAATGCGTGTGTAGAACAACATCGAGCGTTGCCACTTTGGTTATTTATCTGCTCAAAGTACGGTTACGAATTAGAGTGGGCAATGAACTACTTCAACAAGTGGAATAATTTTCTTATCTCACAAAGTAAGACAAATGGATATGGGCGGAGTAAATTAGAAGTCGTAAGTTGAGTTGTCCAAGAAAGAAGCGCCTTAAACAAAGAGAAGAGGATTCAATTTCGAAAAGTAACATTCTCGAAATTATGAGAAAATCTCTTAATTTAATTAAGAAAGTTGTATTAGTGGTTATAATCACAAACAGAATGACCAGTGTTGCACACCACTATACAAAAATTATTCCGATTAGCGCTTTCAAGCTTCACAGCTCATAGAAATAATTTTTCTATACTGGTGTGCAACAGTGGAAAATCTCTTAACGCATATGTGTGGAGTGTAGCCGTATATGGTTGTGGAACGTTTTAATTGTGCCTTTGAAAGTTCCAGGGAAGTGCCTGTTTAAAATTTCAAGGGAGAGAGCAGATGTTTACTCACACAAAACAATGTTTCACTGCTGAACGCTTGTGATTTGGCAAAAAAGTGTACATATGGATGTGCTCAATATCCGATGCTACAGAGTCCGCGTATTTGGGCAAAGTTAAAACGAACAAAAACATTGGTTTAATCCCCGTACCTTACGCTTCAGTCGTATGCGTAACCAGTGTTTTAGCAACAGACCTACAGACCTGACGCACGACAGCTGACGCTGACTGTTTTTGACATGTCACGTCGTTCTTAATTAACACGATTCCCTTCCTTACTTCCTTTTGTCAATATTCATTCCGTCGCCAAACAATAAAATTTCTCTACCGTGTTTTAATACTTAAACATGTTTTAATTTAGCTTTGTAATATCTGTTGGGACTCCTCGTTGTTGTAACATTTTTAACACGTCCGACACTCGGACCCTATCAAATAATGCCTTCGCGAGGTCTATCAGTTCTAAACTCAACTGCCTTTTACTTCATTAGTTTAATTACAAATAATTCATCATTAAAGACGTTTTATTTCTAAATCCAAAAGGTATCAGGCAGGGGGATTCCCTAAGTCCCATACTCTTCAATGTAGTTATGAATGAAATTATTACGGAGGTAAAGCACATGGGAGAATATAGGATGGGTAGAAGTGTGTATAATATTATATGTTATGCAGACGACGTTCTACTTATAGCAGAAAATGAAAATTACATACAAAGACTTGTGTATAATTTAACATGCCAGAAATATAACATGAAGACAGCGAAAGAGAAAACAAAATCAATTACAATTTTACATGACCCATTAAAGTGTAAGCTTGTGATAAATGGCAGAATAATAGAACAAGTAATGTAAATAGACTAGTTAAGAACCAGACTTACAAGTAATAATACGGCAGATGAAGAAATGGAACATCAATTGATGAAAGCAAGAAGAATCGCTGGATGACTGAATAACCTTACATGGAAAAATAAATACTTCATACAAGAAACAAAAACTAGGGTTTACAAACACACAATATGTCCTGTAATATCCTATGCATCAGAGACCAAGAGGCAACAACTCAAAAAATCGACAAATTGTAGAAATGACTATATTACGGAGGGTACTATGAAAGACAAGTTACGATAGCTTGCCAAACGATAGTATAAGAGAAACGCGTAATGTAAATTCTAGAAACGTTGTGATAGAAGAGGACAGACTCCTAACAAGGAAGTTAAGGAACACGAAGACCATGTAATTACTATATTATGTAATTTCCGATTTGATTTTGGTACAATTCATTGCGATCAAACTTATTTCAGTTTATTGCACGTCACAACGTTGTAAAACTCTCTCGTTAACCCAGTGTGCGTCAATAAGCCGAAGCTAATAGTGTGTCCGCAAAATTGTCGATGGACAGTACCACGAAACCAAACATCTCACTGCGGCCTTCAAGAAGCCTGCGTGTGTCGATAAGTTCTTCAATTGAACGCTGTTCTTCGTCACCAGCTAGACAATATGCTCAGCTAGTTGATTTAAGTTATAATACTAGGAAACAATATAATTTTTATAATATTTGAAAAAACAAAGGTCATGTTGTCAAACGAAAGTAAACAATTAGTTTAAAGATAGTGGTCAATGGGTAACTTATAGAACAGGAGTCACGTTACACTTTTCCAAAATAAAGTAGAGTATGATAATTTAATTACCTTGTATCCGTCAGTGACTTCGTTCTAGCGTTTTTTATATAGACGCGTTTCGTGACATGTGTCACATCATCAATAATCCTCGTCAAATGTTAATCACATAAAACACATAAAAACACATTTGCACATATTTACTATATCACAATAACGACACACACATAACACGATGTAACTTCGGCTCCGTTGGACCGGTCCGACCGCGCGTGTAGTTGCCGAGTTGTCCAACTACACGCGCGGTCGGACCGGTCCAACGGAGCCGAAGTTACATCGTGTTATGTGTGTGTCGTTATTGTGATATAGTAAATATGTGCAAATGTGTTTTTATGTGTTTTATGTGATTAACATTTGACGAGGATTATTGATGATGTGACACATGTCACGAAACGCGTCTATATTAAAAACGCTAGAACGAAGTCACTGACGGATACAAGGTAACTACATTATTGTGAAAAAGTGACTTGGGTACTATATAAAACAAAATAGAGTATGATGTCGGTTGTTGGACCAAGATTATGTCATAGTCCGGAGCATGACAATTAGCAGTTCAGCAAGTAAGAACGACAAAGTTTTAATTACAGAGACTGCTAATTCAAATAACAAGATAAACATTATCAGTAAGTCTAATAAATTATTCCAACGAGGAACACAGTTTCTTGAGACGCAAATTTTAAAGTGTTTACCTCATTGCTTTAACTAGTTTTTGCTAGTTACAAGCTTGATCAGTGCCTTTTTGGTGCGGTCTCGGTCTGATGCGACGAATCAACGTTTTCGCCTGTTCTTACGACGCGGTCAATCGCGCCCCGCACTTTCACTAACTGACCGAATCTGTCATTTAGAAACGTTCGCATTCTGAACTTCGATGAGAAGTTCGGTAACTTTTCATTTGTGCGAGTAACCTCTTTTTCTTCAAATATTTTTCTTACGTTAAATTATGTCAGGTCAGGTCAGGTTAGGTTACGTTAGGTTAGGTTAGGAATTAATATAATTATAATGGTGATTTCTGTATTCTTATGATAACATGAAAATACAATTGATCGCAACTGACCGGGTTTTATAAGATTGCGTCGCACCTGTCCACGGTCCTAATTGACGTCACACCCTAGGAAGTTAAAATGCGACGTTGCCCAAAATCACACGTACTGTTTGAACATATTACACAAAACACACACACAATACCGACTAGGAGCGCTGTCGTTCGAAAATCGCGCGCGCGCGCGCGCGCGTCTGTGTGTGTGTGTGTGTAATATGTTCAAACAGTACGTGTGATTTTGGGTAACAGTTGTCACATTTTAAATTCCTAGGGTGTGACGTCAACTATGCGATGAAGGTTGACATCACAAATAAATTTTATAAGCATCAACTGATATTTGGCACCATACACCCCAGATTAATGCCATCACAAGAAAAGAGACAAAGTCAACATTTTATAAGTTAATGGTAGTAGGCCTACCCGTTTTAACGTATGGGTGTAAGACATGAACGTTGCGGAACAAGATATTCAGCGCTGGCATGAAGTTCTTGAGACGCGCAAAAGGATATCTTCTCAGAGATTAAATTAGGTTTGAAGATATAAGGGCCGAGTTGGGAATGGACAGCATAGAATGGACGATAGGATAAGACGGTGCTCATTTAAATGGAAACAGCATACAGAGAGGATGAGCGACGACTGTCTAAGAAAACAGGTAATTATATTCGATTATACATCCGAAGGAAGAAAAAAAGTAGATAGGTCCAGAAAAAGGTAGGCGGGATTGAAGACTGAAAAGGCTATAAGCCTAAAAGCCTAATCTTTGTCGAGAAGACGAACAAAACAACATTAAAAGCCGTTACTTTTCGAAAACCTAAGCTGTCATTAATCACGGTGTTAGCGTCGAGTCCACGGGAACACTGAGCAGTAGGGATGTGGGAGCAAACGCGACACCAATACAGCGTACAGATTTGTCATACTCTGAGACAGCAATTATGCAGCTTAGTTGTTCATTACCGCGTACTTTCCGAGCTTTTACACACCTGTCTGACGTACATGACAAGTACATAGGCACTCGGGTTGTCTATCGTCAGGGGGGAAAAAAGGTTTGTTACAATATTGACAATGTTAGTGCACTTAGAGACAACCTCTGTACATTATTATTACAAATTAAATTATCATCACAATCATCTACTTGAGGGTTTAGGCATTGATTATACTCTTTCAGGGTATCTTATTTTCAGGGTTTATTAAAAGTATATTCAATTTCTTCCTTATGTCACCAGTCTTCTTTTTCTTTTTCTTCTTCTTCTTTTTCTTTTTCTTCTTCTTCTTTTTCTTTTTCTTCTTCTCTTCTGTAGCACTACAGACCAACGTGAGCCCTGGCTTCCAACGCCAATGTTCTCCAAAGCCTACGGTCCGTTACCATTTCAGCACAACCCCCAGACCTATTCTTCGTAGATATCCCAGCACATCATCCAACCATCTTATCCTAGGTCAGCCCTCTGACTACTTTCAGACTTGCGACCTCAAGATTTTCTTTAGCATACGGTGACCATCCATCCGCTCTGGGTGACCTAACCATTGTATTCGTTGAGACTTTATGAATCTTATAATGTGTTCATGGTTCAATAGCTCATCTATCTCCTGGTTATTGCTTATTCTCCATTCATCATCTTCTTTAACCGAGTCACAAACACGTTCTACAATCTTTGTTCAAACCTTCTTATTTCTTGTTCCTTTTTTTGTGTTAATGTTCATGTATCGCTTCTATAAGTAACAACCATCATTCTTCTTATCATGTCTTACGTGTAGCCTCCTATAAACGCAAGAATTTCATCTCTGAAGCTGGTAACACTTTTGGAGGAGATATATTTAACACGAAAATCTCGTGGTAATAGTGAAATTAAAAATTTTCTTTTAATTTTGAGTAAAATAATTAATAGTTAGTAAATAATAACTTGTACACGAATAATATACTATCTATAGTCAAAGGAAAGCAAACCGACATTGAAAGCTTTGTTAGTGGGTGAGTTGCAAACATGTGCCAAAAGAAGCCACTGACTGCTACCGTCTGCAGACAGACAGTGGGAGTAGATAGGCGACAAGCCATTTGCTTGGCGTTCAACAATAAATTCCGAAGCAGACGTTAAGATATACTCTCGCAAGTGATTCCAATTTCCGATTTCACTTTCTACACTTTGTAGATTATTAAACCGATAAAAGCACAAAAGCTAAATAAATATTGAGGTAAACTGTTTCTAAACTCGTCTAACTTTACTGTCTGTTTACAGAAATAGTAACATTTTGTGTTATCCTCATACATCACTTGCAATGACATAAAACCGAAGTTAATTTTGTTCTAAGGTTTGAGTTCCTCTCGAAAAGTTTTTTAAAATGCTGAGTTGTATTTTTATGACTAAAATAAGATTCCTAAAACTAATTGTCGGCGGTGAGTTGTAACTTTTATTACAAACTATAATATTACGAGCATCAGCTATAGTATTAAGCTAATCGTTAGGGGGCACATCGTTTGTTTCGGCCCCTGACGCAATCAGAGGTCGTCTTCAGATAAACAGTAAATTAATACAATAAAATATCTATCAAGAATGAAAAAACATTGTAACAATATAAACAAATATTTGGAGTGATAGCATAGTGTTGTAAGGGAAAGTAGTAAGTTGCAAAAGATTTCAAAATATCTTAATTCGTGGTAAAACGTTGATGCATTAGCAAAACGCTGTTTCTCTGCCGCGCGAAAACAGGATAAAATTTGTGTGTGTGCGCGCGCGCGCGTGTAAACCAGTTAATGTACAGTCCGTGGTTGTCTCTCGCATCCTAGTGTCCACTGTCTTTTACCTTCTTTGAAGTTTGTGCATCATATACTCTTTATACTCTTCGATGTATATTTTTCTCATTCATGTACTAAGTGTAAGACACACGTATCACGTGGGGACTTTGTTTTTAAACTTGCTCTAAATATGCAATTTTTATTCTCTCCATGATTCTTTTACTATGATCTTTTGTAAGATAAAGAAGCACTCAATGTTAAGGTTACGCCATTTAAATAAGTATATCCACTATGAAAAAAATGTAAGTGCATATACTATGTAAATTCCACACTGTAGTAATTTTTTTGCTATGTGAGAAAACACTAACAGTTTTTGAAGTGTGGTGCTAGCGAAGAATGTTAAAAATGCCATAGGTAGAAAATGTGTCAAAAGGAGACGTTCCGGCAAGGACAATAGCAGCCATAAAATTGTAGACAGGTCTGTCTTAGAAAACATAAAACCATTACACATATATTAATTCAAAACAGACTAATAAATTAATAATACGTAGTATATTGACCTATATATTGTAACAACAATAATATAGAATATTTTTACCTCTTAACTCCTAAACTTACCCTTCTTCGATAGAGACTTCTATGTTAAATAAATAATCAAACTCCTTTTCTATCTTGACTGAATTTCAATAAAATTTATTATTTGTCTTTAATATTTCTTAATTGCATTGACATTCAATATCCCTTCTTTTATTGGTAGCTCATTTTGGTTGGATTACATGGGAAATCTCAATCTCAGGGTTAATGTAAAATTAAAGTCAAAGTATTGTTCAAGTCATAATATAACATAAAACATAACTATTTAGAATTAATATTAGGCAATTACCTGTATTAACTTCCGTCTTGTGACTTATTTGGTTTTTTTCTTAAAACGACGCGTTTCAAGAAAAAAGTCTCATCATCAGGTTTCAATACTATAAAAACATCAAATTCACCCAAAAGGGGTCGTCAACTAGTTAAAACACAAAAAACACCACACATAATTTAACACCGACACAGTCCGATGCGCATCGTCTCGTTGCTAACGACCAACTGTTGCACTTTGTCTTACATGACCGTTATCATTGCCCGCTGACCTATCGATATCGATGGCCGTGTTGTACAGCAGATTCGATCGGAACGAAACTTTGTCATTAAGTAGCTGGTCCGTTTGTAACTTGGAAGCCTTGTATATCTCATATTCCTCCACAGCATTGTTGTATGCACCTTTTTTACAATTATGAAGTAGTTTAAAGTTTGTGTGGAAGTCGGAGTACTTATGATTATACAGCATTAAATGCTGAGCGTAACTGGATCTAGTTTTCGAGATATCACTTTTGGGGAGGTGTTCTTTAAAACTTTCGGCTGACGGCCTGCCCGTTTGTCCTATATAGAATTTGTCACAGTCATCGCATTCAACCTTGTACACTCCAGTTTTCTCTTCAGCCGGGATATGAGTTCTTTGTCCCAAACGTTTTTTGATGTTATTTGTGGTTTTGAAGGCCACTGTTATTTTACGTTTTTTTAGCTCATTCTTTACAATGACTGGTAGTACATTCGTGTACTCAGTTACTACAAACTTAGTATCTTCTTTAGATGGGCCAGTTAATCTGCTTTTACTATTGATTTTTACCGAGTGTTTTCTTATAAGCTTGTCTACGATTCCACTGTTATACCCATTAGCGATAGCTATACTTTTGATTATATTAGTCTCTTCCACTCTGTCTTTTTGCTCAAGGGGAATAGCAAGCATTCTATGAACGAACGCGTTGAAGGCTGCCATTTTTTGGGAATATGGATGGTACGAATCAGCATGAATAGTAATATTCGTGGTGGTGGGCTTTCTATAAATTTTGAATCTAAAACAGTCATTATATTTGCTGATAGTGAGATCAAGAAAGTTAAGGCAGTTATTATTCTCCATTTCTAGGGTAAATTGAATTTTCATGTTTATGCTGTTCGTATATCCTTTCAAATTTTCTATTTGTCTACTCGTTCCATTGAATATCATAAAAGTGTCGTCAACGTAGCGTACGTAAAATTTAATTTTATCTCGCTGTTTATTAAGACTAGACATTAAAAATGTATTCTCAAAGTGGTTCAAGATAGGTCCGCTAAAATTCCCGATAAAGGTGACCCCATTGCCAGACCATCCTCCTGCATGAAATATTCGTTATCATAAGGGAAATAATTTTGTTTGAGTATTGTTTTAAGCAATTGCATAAGTTCATCAATTTCAATTCTACCTAACCTATTTGTATTAATTAAGCTATTTCTGAGAATTGTCATTGTCTCATCTACCGGCACATTGGTGTACAGATTAGTTACGTCAAATGAAGCCAACCTATAATGCGGTGCTGATTTAATAGTTTTAATTTTATCAACGAGATCGTAGCTGTTTTTTATGCTGTAGTTATTTACTATGTCAATGTTCTCTTTTATGATTTTTACTAATCTTATAGCCGTCCTATAACCAGGAGCAGTCGTGTAGTTTACAATCGGGCTTATTGGCACATCTTTTTTATGTATTTTGGGTAAACCCGTAAGTTCTGGGGCCCTGGCATTTATGGGTTTTAAATAACGTCTAGTGCTTCCATTGAGGAGATTGGGGCATTTATTTATAGCGTTGTTTAATTCCTTGACATAGGCGCTGGTGGGATCCTTGTGTAGCTTTTTAATATTATTGTTTTTTATGAATTCCTTTACCTTATTGGTATATATATTTTTGTTAAAAATAACATCCGTATTACCCTTATCAGCCTTCGTGACGATAGCGTTATCATGTCGAAGTTTTTCGTAAACATTCCGTGCAATACGCGCGTCACGTTTGTATTTATTTTGCAGGTTAACGATGTGGGTATCTTTCTTAATAACTTTATTTATTTTGTTATTTATGATGTCACTCGTTTCCTCCTGATGCGAAATATTATCAGTAGTTTTTATGGCAGCTTCTGCGCATATTATTTCACGGATCATAAAGTTCTTATTAAACGAGGGAATGTTATACATCACACCTTTGTTCAATAATGTCATTTCATTATGTTCAAATTTAATTCCGATGTAATTTGCAACCCGCTGATGAAATACGTGGCTATGTTCTACTGTATTATTACTGTCATTGTGTTGTTTTGTATACAGGTTTTGAAACTTTCTTAACTGTTTACGTTTAAGAGAACTGACGAATTTGTTTATCTGTCTATTGACAATGTCGAAAATGCCGTTTATTACTGCCGGGTTAAACTCGTTTAAAATTTCCAGGTGGGCTAGTTAAAGCTTAGTATTTAGACCACTTTTTAAAATATAAAGTCGTTTGATCTCTTCCTTAATCCAGATTGATTTTATTTTTTCGGGACAATGTCTGCTGTTGATGTTGGAACTTATGTACTTCGGTGTGATGTTGTAATGAAGGCATCTTTTGTTGTACTTGATGTTCTGCGATGCCTTAATCAGTTTTAATTTGATGTTTTTAAATTTATAGACAATACGTGCCTGACTGGCTTCTAGATTCATTTTGTTTTAATTGTCTCCAAGTCACGTTACTAGCTATTTAGAATTAATATTAGGCAATTACCTGTATTAACTTCCGTCTTGTGAATTATTTGGTTTTTTCTTAAAACGACGCGTTTCGAGAATAAATTCTCATCATCAGGTTTCAATACTATAAAAATGAAATGAAATGAAATGAAATAAAACATAATATTTATAATGAAGGTTTTGTAATTGGGTGTTGTGGATATACGTTGACTAGTGAGTCCTTTGGATCATACAAAAGAACAATTAAAAAAGGAACTCTTAATACTAATAGTTATGGTGTACAAATAAAATTCACTATTATAACATTTATGTTGTTTTGGTTATAGTATTTCACTGAAACTCGATCGTTAAAATGTAGTAATGTTGGTTCAAATATCTGGCTAAGCATATAGGAGCAATCTCACCAATCTGGTAGTTTGCCTTATGAACTTATTGCTTGATTCTTCGCTTCTGGCCTTCAAATTTTTGGTACTTTCGATTAAAATATTAGTCTTCTAGTTATTTCAATAGTCTTTCTTTGTCATCTCGCCTTCTATCTGCAATTAATTTGTATAAAAGTCCAGCAGTCAAATTAACATGTTCTGCCTCGTTTCAATATTTTTCCAACAATCCCTTCCTTTTTACCAAAATACTCATTCCTTCAGTTAAGGCTTTGGCTATGATATGTTTATGGGTCACAGGTTAGGTTTCATCTTTTATAATGAATTTGATTCCGTTGAATCTTATTTTTTCTTCGTCACTACATTATATTGTAAGTTTTTAACGTAAGATTTTTCTATTTTTTAATTATTTACACATGGTTTGATCTCACTATATGGGCTACATAACTGTTTCATATAGATTATATGTTTCATTCAATGCTCATATTATAGTTATGTTTAATCACTTTCATTATACATGATTTTTTCCTTTTTAAAGTCTATCACTGTTATTCTCACTTTCTAGCACTATCACACAACCTAACTTATATAATTATAGTTTGATATTATTATATTTGTAAAATTTATATCATTCACCGTTTGTAGTTCAATGACACAAAATAACTGTCTGAGGTACGCAGACCTCTTCATAGTTTTAATCTAATGCTTATGAACTAACAAATGTCTTTTTACTTATTTTCTAAGCTTAAAATTTGTACATTATAATTCTATTAATTAATCATTATTTACATGTTTGTTTGTCACTAGATCTTCACTTCTGGGTATTATTGTCATCGTCAGTCATTGTTTGTTACTGTCATTAAATTATTTACTCCATGAGTTTTTATTCCTTAATTCCCTATTATTTATTTATTATAACATTTTCCTTTTTGTTTTAATTACTTTTTATTTCTTGACCTTATTATCTATCTTTAAATAATATATTGTGTCTTCATTTCTTTATTTATTATGTTCATTTTATTCTTCTTTGTACTTTATTACTAACAAGAATGCGTTTATGCATATTTCACAGTGAATTTTGATGGTATACTTGTCTTTATTCTGAGGTGTAATCTTGTTATGTTACAATATGGAACAAATAAACTTTTTTATTTGCTATATGCATTTATTGTTGCAATTTGTGCGCTTCCATTCAATTATATTGCAACTGCAGACAAATACACTTTATTACATCAAGTGCGAATAAATTGAACACTTTTAGTGCTTCAATCCAATTATGTTAGAAAGGTAGATAATTCATTTTTTGTGTTCGTACACAAAACTTAACTTTATTTTTGATACATTCCACTACGGCTGTTTGTAAACTAGCCAATATTTCAATCAGACAACACAAAAATACTATATATGTTTGACAAAAGTTTAAAAATTTACGATCTGTAAAAAGTGTTTTCAATTCATCTTTAAAGAAACTAAAAGCTCAAAAGTAACAACTAAGTTTAAATTTAATAGAGTAAAACTCTTCATGTGTTAACAAAAAAGTTTCGATACAAACAAACAAACAAATTACAACATACTTTGTGTAGTACACATTTACTTGATATCCTTAAAAAGACTAAGCAAGAAACATTGTTACGACATCACAGAACAATCTACTTGTTTATCGAATGTTTCAGATGGATCCGGAATGTAATGCGTGTGGCGTACGTGATTCTCGACGCATTAACAGACTGTGCCAGAAGCCGTGCGGACTGTGTCAAGGCCGCAGTTAATTACGTCATAGTGAAGCGATAACGCGTAGCTGTGGAATGTTCTGGTCTGTAAGCGTTGTATAAATACTAGTCGACAGCAGTCTTAGTTCAGTTATTATCGGGCGATATTACTCTGTGCGTTCAACTGGTTATTAGTGAAGTGTTGTGTTTTATAATTGTAATACAATTGTGTTTTATATTAGTTGACATTTTTATGCGTGTGAACAATTTTTGTTTGATTTGTTGTAAGAGACTGTGTTGTTAATTATGAACTGTTTAACTGTGAAATTAAAGCTGGTGATTAGTGACTTAATTGTTGTCTTGTATTTTGTTTTCCACTGTACCTATGACAATGAAGTAGACCGTCGTAACAATATAAAGATTAAGGTTCTTTAAACAAAAAGAGACATTAATTATAAGTACCATTACGTTATAGTGTATAAATATAATGCATAGTGTAATATATAAATATAAATATAATGTAATAGTGAATAAATTAAGTTCTGTAATATTATAAATTTCTCGTTGTCTTAAAGAAAACATTCGAAGATGTAAACAAGCTATCTCAACTCCTTCACATATACACTGATACATACATACGCACGCACACGCATGTACGCACACACAGAAACACTTTCACCCAAATAATTGTTCTGTTATGTTTGACATTTCTTTTGTATTCATACACAGGTCCAGATGATGACAATAAACATTGTCGAAACGTCGACACAAATAAGATAAAATTTGTGTTAAATTATTTACCGATCCTCACAAATCCTTCAATACAATAAAGGAGACGTTGTTTTAAAACGAAACAATTACTTATATTCAAAAATATACTTAGTTATAAGGAAAAAATGTTTTAAGCTGCTCTTTACTAAAGAAGAACATAAACCGGAGAGAAACTCAGATAGACACAGAATTAAGGAATTCCAAATGCGGTGAAGAATGCCGAAGATTGAGTGAACATTGCCACTGTGTACGTTTTACTGGATAAGAGTATCAAAGGCACTTGGTATGAAGTGAAACAGCAAGGAATTGTCACAAGGACCATCACATGTTACGTCAAATGTATTTGTCGATACATTCAAAGCACGAAGTAACAGTCGATTGGACAACAGTGCCAACCATATAACATTTCGCAACACGCTCAACAGAGTGGAAATGAAAATAGTCTGTCTGAACAACAATCTACGTTTGTATGTGATTAATAAAACGTTGTTGACATATGTAGATAAGTGTGATACTATGCGGTATTGCAAGTGAACGAGAACGAGAACAGAACAGGAGAAGGAAGGGGAAGAGGAGCAGGAACAGGAACAGGAACAGGAACAAGACCAGGATCAAGAACAAGAACAAGACTAAGTAATAGGACAAAGATGAGCAGGATCAGGAGGAGAAGAAGAAAAACAAGAAGAAGAAGAAGAAGAAGAAGAAGAAGAAGAAGAAGAAGAAGAAGAAGAAGAAGAAGAAGAAGAAGAAGAAGAAGAAGAAGAAGAAGAAGAGGTAGTGGAGGAGGAAGTGAGGAAAAGGAGAAGAAGAAGAAAATGAAGAAGGAAACTGTGACAGCTAACGTCAGTTTCTCCAATTTACATTGACGCCTTATAATATAAAGAGTGGAAGAATGAGTATGAAGAAAAGGAGAAAGCGAGAGAAAGAGACTGTGGCGTGGTCGGTAAGACGGGGGAGGGAGTTTAAAATAACACAGTAACGGTGCTCGGCTTGACTGTTATTAAGTGTTTTTGTCTCACAAGCTATACTTTATACTTGTGACAGAAGCGGTTAATTTTTGACGCGCAGTTTGCTGCTGCTAAAAACAATAAACTCTTGGCTTTCGTATGAACTACGTACTTGCTTGTCTGCTGGTTGCTGTATGACAGCTCGGAGACAATGCGGGTAACCGCTACGACTCAAGCGGCACATCGCGGGCCCGTTGTCTTCATTTGGATACCTATTGATGTGTAGTAAAGTTGGCGCTTCTGCTGTCGCTGATACGTTGATAATGTTACAAAGTACTGTTGAACTGATCACTAACTGCTCTCCGCATTGGCGTAACTAGGTGATGCTGGGGGGGGGGATGAGACTACCTTGAACGTTGGACTCCCCATTTTCATCAGGCAAATAATAATTCAGGATTCTTACCTTATAACTTTATAAATATTGTGCTGATATTTTTACTAGTATTGTAATTAAGAAATGCCACACGTTGGTGACGTCATTAATTGAACTGTAATTATTTGCAGATATTTTATTTCTGTATGCCATACATTGTGGATGCCATTTAATGTACTGTTATTTTATTATTTGTATGGTATTTCTATCTGCTCATAAAAAGAATACTCTATCTCAGGGTTAACAATTATTAAGTTGATTTATATTATTTAATACTGTATATGACTTATTCTTTAATAATCCGTACCAAATAACGTTAGTGTATATTTTTTTTTAATAAATAACAAGGTAAGAATATCTACCATATAAATGTAAATAGCTTGAATCTGAACTCTTCACAACTGCAACGGGTTCAATTCTAGTTGATGTTTATCATCTTAAAGGTAATGTTAGGCTTCGTGGTTTGTTCCTTCTCTGGAATTTCTTATTAGATTAAATGTTGAATTATATTTTCTTCTATAAATACTAAATTGATACTTCTTCGGAATATCGAATTTTATTGTATTGACACTCAAACTATCTTCCAGGACAGGCTTCTTCTTTTAGTTCGGCGTTCTATAAATGATATACTCCGACTTCTTGAAATATTGTTGTTTATTAAGTTGTATAAAAATTATAATTCTTTCAATGTCACCGATTTATACTCTTGTATGTTTATTAAATTCAATATCAATGTTAACTCCCTTCCTTTAAAGGTTTCCTTTTGTTTAAACTTTGTACTGGTTTATCAGCTGTAAGCAGTCTACTACCATTACACGGCACGCACGGATGACGTCACGCGTTTATCAAACGCGGCAGCTGGCAATCACCGCCGGCTGCAAGCAAGTTTAGTTCAGTTTATAACACGACTCCGAGCGCAACTCTCGTAAAACACTTCTCTTACAGCCGCGGTTTCTGGCTATTTTTTTTAGCATGCATTTATAATATTTCATTTCACTCAACTACCTGCGTCCATCTACAATGGACCACGATTTCATTCAAAATTAATTTCGGGCGTTACTGCCTGAAATGCATCCGCACGTGCCGATCGTAATTAGCAATCAGATTTTTTCAATAAACGAATGTTCAACATCTTTAATACAGTCCACTTCTTTCTAACAAACAATCCAGCCTTCCTCATTAGCGTCTTTGGAATAACTCACGATTATTCAAGAGCTTCCAAACCGCAACATTTTCGGTCCTCCGGGCCGGATTTCATATTTTCGGGCCAAAAACGACATCATTTTTGGTCCAACCAGGCAGGATTTCATATTTTCGGGCCCAAAAAACGACATCATTTTTGGTCCCCACGGCACAGATTTCTCATATCTGAGTACACAAGCGACAGCATTTATTTATACACATCATTTCTGGAAAAACCAATCTGAAGTTAATCACGCCCTACGGGCATCATTTTCGTCCTGAGCGACACCATTATTGTGAATCACGTCGCAGTCATCTCGACAAGATTCGGCCAAGCAGTAGACCAGAGACGACGGGACGAAACAGGACAACATTTTCGAGATTCCACAGCTTTAGTTGATGGAGGGTACAACATGAGGCATCGGCTGACCGGCAGAGACAGGAGGTGTAGCAGCTCCAAACGGGATCGAAGCCAGCTTCATCAAGAATGGATCGACGGCCACGTGACTATAAACTTTACTTATATTTGATTTTTAATAATATTTCACTCAGTGGGTATTTTTTGACACATTTATATAAACAAACACCTTATTACACAACACAAATTAATAAATGGTTGGCAGCTCATTATCAGTTAGAACTTTAAAGATAAAGATATACTTTGTAACCATTTAGATTCATAATTTCAATAATTTAACTGCCAACAAGTTTGATTAGTTAGAGAGAGTAAGTTTATGTTCAAAACAACAATCGCTAGCTACCGAAACGTATTTAAACTCATTCAAAATCAAGTTTGTGGTTCACATGCTCTATGCTCAATTGCTTTCTAAATATTTTTCCCTTTTTATCTTAAACTATAATAATGGCCGATGTAAGGGCTCTAATAAAAAAACGAGGCACAATTAAGGCCTCAATATCCCGAGTAAATACCTTCGCGGATAACTTCGATTTGTTAAACAGCGATCCTCATGCGCTCAAAATAAAACTGCGTCATTTGATGGAATTATCCACCAAATATGACGAGATTCAGTCACAAATCAAGGCTGAGGAAGCAGACGTTGCTTTAACGAGTGATAGAGTACAAACGGAGGACGATCTCTGTACTATAGAATGTAAATTGCAACACCTGCTAGAGCAATCTGAGCATATGAACCAAAAACCAGTAATTAATGCTGAAGGTAAACAGCCTAAAACACCCCCCATTCAATTGGAACCAATAAAATTACCACGGTTTGAGGGTAGTATTGTGGAATGGCAACATTATTACCATATTTTTCTGGAACTAATTCATGTCAGAGCAGATCTGACAGATATACAGAAACTTCATTATTTGCACTCGTCATTACATGGCGAGGCGCTTAACGTAATAAAATCGTTGCCCATAACACATGAGAATTACGCGGTGGCTATCGATCTGTTGAGAAATAGATATGATAGTAAGCTAATTGTTTCCGCTCACCACGTGTGGAATGTCCTAGACGTACCATTAGTTCAGCAGGAATCCCAAGTTAGCATATCGCAATTTATTGATCAAATCTCTGCAAATATAAACGCTTTAAATAATCTCAAACTGCCAGTCAACACGTTTGAAATTATTGTCGTAAATTATTTAGCCAAAAAACTTGACAATTACATTTTACGTTTGTGGAAAGAGAGTTTATCGGAGCATAAATTCCCTGATTTTAATAATTTTATAAATTTTCTAAATTCACGTAGGAAATTACTGCAAAATCTCGATAACGCAACTAGCCCAACGAGCAGGTTGAATAAAAGCGATAAGTCTCCTTATCGCAAGGCAGTTAAACAGATAAGCACTCCAAAGGGCGCATTCCACTCACATATTAGAAACAATTTATGCAGGCTGTGTAACGGTGGACATAGACTTAGCGATTGCCCACAATTTACATCGCTGTCTATCCCTGATAGAAAAAACGCGTTAATAAAAAACAAACTTTGCTTAAACTGCCTCCGTTCGGGTCACGAGGGTTCAAAATGTCCCTCAAAATTCTCATGTAAAAAATGTTCTAGGCGTCACCACACAACGATTCATGTCCCCAACAGGGACGTAACTTCTGTTAACAACCAGTGTTCACTGAAATCACAGACCAATAAATCGGTATTGTTATCTACCGCCGTCTGTATGACATACAATAAAGTCGGCAAAAAATTTCCCGTTAGGATATTACTGGATTCCGGTTCTCAAGCGAACTTTTGCACAATGGATTTCGCCCGCAGGATGGGCCTCCAATTGGTTAAATCGCAATTGCCCATCACGGGTATAAACAACTCGCTTTCCCAGGCTGACTTCAGTACTAATGTAAGGCTACATTCACGCTATAAACCCTTCACGTTAAACGTACATTGTGCCGTATTACCCAGTATAACTAATAATTTACCGGCGGAGTCGTTCAATCTTGCCTCTTTAAATTTACCCAAGCGCATATTCTTGGCGAATCCTCACCTACATTGCTCGTCGCAAGTCGATATATTAATCGGCGCTCAATATTTTCTCCAATTAATTGAACCTGTGAAATATACGCGCGGACCACACTTTCCTATAATTCAGGAAACCAAGTTAGGATTTATTTTGGCCGGTGACTTACCATTCAACGTCGATGTGACTAAAACGGTTTCTTCCTTTATGGTCTGTAGGGACGATAATCAGGTTTCCTCGCAACTAAAGGAATTTTGGAAGTTGGAGGAGATCTCTAGTCGCGAAGCCCGATCTGAGGACTCGCCGTGTGAAAGGCATTTCGTGGAAAACACTAGCCGCAATCGCGACGGGAGATTCGTGGTAGCCCTGCCCCGCAGATCTGATAAATCTTATTTGGGAGATTCCCTCCGCGGAGCCATACGCAGATTCCAATCGTCAGAATTCAAATTCAAGCAGAACCCTACCCTTTATAAGGATTATAGTGAGTTCATGAGTGACTACTTAAGACTTGGCCACATGTCGCCGCTTAATGAATACGATCTGTCGCTTGACAGGTCAGAGATCTTTTATCTGCCCCATCACGCAGTCTTCAAAGACTCTAGCTTAACCACTAAATTGCGCGTGGTATTTGACGCATCCGCTAAAACCACCAATAATTTGTCCCTTAACGATACTTTAATGGTCGGTCCTACGATCCAGCAGGATCTGTTTTCGATAATGGTTCGGTTCCGCACCCACCGATACGTACTTATTGCGGACATTGAAAAGATGTATCCCAAGATCATTGTTAATTCTAAGGATTCAAACTTGCAACGCATTGTTTGGCGTGATGCACCGCATAAGGAATTGCGACATTACGCGTTAAGGACGGTTACATATGGCACTGCTAGTGCCTCCTTCCTTGCTACGCGTTGTCTGGCTCAAATAGCATATGAAAATAAATCCGACTACCCTACAGCTGCAAAGGCCTTAGCAAATGACTTTTACGTAGACGATCTCATAACGGGTTCGGATGATCCGAACGGCTTAGCTGAAATGAAATGCGAGATCGAGAAGTTGTTGAGGCGGTATGGTTTTTCGTTACATAAATGGTTCTCTAACCACCATAAGATTATGACTCTTCGCGCCCAAGTAACCCGTGACTTCAGCAAGGGGTCAAAACGTGCGTACCTTGGGAATACAATGGAATGTTGAGGGGGATAACTTTTTATACACCGTTAGGGGTGATGACAATTTAACCGTTTTCAACAAGAGAAGCGTGTTGTCAATCATCGCCGGGATCTATGATCCACTAGGTTTAATCGCTCCCATCACATTTTGCTGCAAGCATTTCGTGCAGCAGTTGTGGTTGGCGGGCACTGATTGGGACGAACCCTTGTCTGGATCATTAGCCAATCAATGGTTGGAATTATACGCTCAATTAGTCTCCGACACTCATTTTGAGATTACGAGGTCGGTTAAGAGTTCGAACAGTTACCCAGTTAGTTCATTGCAGCTGCACGGATTCTCCGACGCTTCGGCTAAAGGTTACGCGTGTTGCATTTATGTGCGGGCGGTCTATTCGAACGGCGCCATATCATCAAACTTGTTGTGTGCTAAATCTAGGGTCGCTCCGCTGAAACAGATAACGCTTCCAAGACTTGAACTTTGTGCTTGTTTATTGTTGGCTCAATTAACGTCCAAGGTTTTAAATGCCGTCGATTACAATTTTGACGGACTATATCTTTATTCGGATTCGATGATAGCGTTGTACTGGATACATCAGCAATCTTCCCGCTGGAAGGTATTTGTGGCCAACCGTGTCGCGGAAATACAGCGTCTTGTTAGCAGCAGGGGAATTTGGCGTCATGTAGTATCAAATGACAACCCTGCCGACGTTTTATCGCGCGGTTGCCTCCCTCGTAGTTTGCACTGTCATACTCAATGGTGGCATGATCCCTCCTGGTTGGCTCGTGATGCGGCTTCATGGCCGGTCAGCGCGTTCGACATTAATACTCCCTGTACTTTTCCCGACATTGAAGAGGAACGTCGCAAGCAGGCTGAAACTTCACTAATTGTCGCATCCTCAACACATAGTTACATTGAAAATTATTCATCTCTTACGAGGCTTATTTGCGTCTTCGCATATTGCCGTCGATTTTTTCGCAATTCTAGGCTCGCGGTGGTTGATAGAGACACGTCCTTTTTGTCGGCTCAAGAATTGTCTGACACGCTCTTGATTTTTGTCCGGCAATCACAGAAGTTGCATTTCGACGTGGAGGTTAGGGAACTTGAGGCACACCGGTGCCTTCCACGCAGTAGTAAAATTCTTGCTCTCAACCCATTCCTGGATGAATCAGGCATTTTAAGAGTGGGTGGGCGCTTGCAATTCTCCCCACTTAGCTACGAGACTAAACACCAAATAATTTTGCACCCGCACTCTCATCTCACGAGATTAATAATTGAATACGAACACATCCGTTTGTTGCACGCTGGAGTGCAATCAACTCAAGCTTCGCTTAGGCGTAAGTATTGGATCATACACGATAAGTCCTATATCCGCTCAGTGATACATAAGTGTGTCACTTGTTTTCGTTTCCGGGCTAAAGGCGCGAATCAATTACTCGGTCAATTACCCTCTTCTAGGGTCACGCCGTCAAGGCCATTCTCACAGTCGGCCGTGGATTACGCCGGTCCTGTACTTTTGCGCCATGGCGGGCAGCGCTCTAAGTCCACGACCAAGGCATATATCGCTCTATTTATATGCATGTGTACTAGGGCCATCCATTTAGAATTGGTGTCGGATCTCACTTCCAACGCCTTTATAGCGGCTTTAAAAAGGTTCATATCGCGCAGAGGTGCAGGTTCCCGCGCAAATATTTTCGGATAATGGCACGAATTTTCGTCGTGCCAACCACACGTTGCATGATTGGTACAAATTTTTAACCTCCAAGGAAGTTGAGCAATCTTCTCTGGAGTTTTGCGGTCTCCACGGCATCAAATGGTCCTTTATCCCCCCTTCAGCCCCTCATTTCGGTGGTTTGTGGGAAAGTGGTGTAAGGAGTGTTAAATTCCATTTACGTCGCGTAATTGGCAGTACGATCTTGAATTTTGAGGAATATTCTACTCTTCTTTCTCAAATTGAGGCTTGCCTTAATTCACGCCCGTTATGCGCGGTGTCCGACGATGCTAGAGACCCTGAACCCTTAACACCTGCTCATTTTTTGGTCGGTGCTCCACTGACGGCACTTCCGGAACCCGACTATACACAAGGCAATAATACTCATTTGGGCAGATGGCTTCTGCTCCAAAAATTTACGCAGACCATCTGAAACGGTGGTCTAGGGATTATCTGCACCAGCTGCAGCAGCGCAATAAATGGCGCACCCCATTAAAGAATTTGAACGTCGGACAACTTGTCCTCATTTTGGATGACAATTCCCCCCCTCTAGAATGGAAGCGTGGGGTAATTACCAATGTTTTTCCGGGTCAAGATTCCTTAGTACGCGTCGCAGAAGTTCGCACCGCGCTAGGTATCTTACGCCGACCCATCCACAAATTATGCCCCCTTCCGGTGGCTACACACTAATCGTATGCGTGCCATACGAGGTGTGTGTGTGTGTGTGTGTGAGTGTGTGCGTGTCACATTACATGGACCACGCCCGGGACATTCCCCGGGGCGAGCATACAAGTCAATTGTATCATAAGCATTGTAATATTGTTTACGTGCCGCTAGCTATTACAGCAATAGTGACTGTGTTTCATATGTACTATCAATCATTATGGATGTTGTGTATTGTCAATATGTTTGTGTGATTCAAATTCTGAGAACCTCAAGTGTCATTTATAGTGTCAATTATTCTATATGCGTATTGTATTTGTCAATGTCATGTACCATTGAACTTTGATACGATTATGATAACATTATGTTTCTATTATTTCTATTACTATATATGAAGCAGTGATCAAGATGGTTTCTCTTATATATTTTAAGATTATTATTTACGTTTGTCAAGGTTTAAATATATGTATTTTTTATCCATATGTTATGCTTCAAGAGAGATCATGTTCAGTTAAGTAAAGGTTCGTTTTTATCATGATTTTTTATTTGTTGTACCTTTTCTAGCACAGAAATTGTTTTGTTTTGACTTAAGCTTTGTGCTAGATTAATGAATTTTGTTTTCTACAAATTTTATGTATAAGTCTTTAAGTATATTATGTTTATTATGTCATTGCTCTCTGGCCAGTGCGCCAATTATTGTATCGCTTACGACATGTAAGTCTAATTATTATATTGTTCAATTTAACCTTTAATGTACAAAATCGGCCCGATTTTGGCGGGCAGTATGTTTAAACTTTGTACTGGTTTATCAGCTGTAAGCAGTCTACTACCATTACACGGCACGCACGGATGACGTCACGCGTTTATCAAACGCGGCAGCTGGCAATCACCGCCGGCTGCAAGCAAGTTTAGTTCAGTTTATAACACGACTCCGAGCGCAACTCTCGTAAAACACTTCTCTTACAGCCGCGGCTTCTGGCTATTTTTTTTAGCATGCATTTATAATATTTCATTTCATTCAACTACCTGCGTCCATCTACAATGGACCACGATTTCATTCAAAATTAATTTCGGGCGTTGCTGCCTCAAATGCATCCGCACGTGCCGATCGTAATTAACAATCAGATTTTTTCAATAAACGAATGTTCAACATCTTTAATACAGTCCACTTCTTTCTAACAAACAATCCAGCCTTCCTCATTAGCGTCTTTGGAATAACTCACGATTATTCAAGAGTTTCCAAACCGCAACACCTTTATTAAATACAAAATTAAACTCTTTTACAAGACCACTCTTAGATGTTTATGTGGTTAAATATAAAAATAGACTTTGTGATGTGTGTCGTATTACATATAAAATTAAACTTTTTAATGTGTATCTTCTGAAATATAAAATTAAACTTTTTGATGTGGCTCTTCTTAAATATAAAATTAAACTAAACAAATTTTTTCTTCCATTTGAATACAATTCAAATCTAACAATTTACAATTTGCCATTTAGATACCTAACTACATTCGTCACATCTTTCCATCATATGACTCTTAACAACATATATAATTTTATTAATTATTATTAATTACACTTATTTGCTTTTTTACATTATCCATATAATTAGTACATTTTAGATTACTATTCTATTAATCTTTCATTTTATTTGAATGTTTATTTCCAATTTAATATAATAATTGTCAACACATATTTGTTAATGCTGTTCTATATAATATTGGAGTCTACCTCTATGTTGGTCGTGACTAACATTCTGTTTTTTTGTTTACAATACTAACATATATGTTCACCATAGTATTCAATTTATATCTTCTCTCTTTTAAAATTATTATTTCATTCTTATGTACTGTGGTGTATTTTAACAGCAGTACAATATATATATATATATATATATATATATATATATATATATATATATTATAACTACACTACTATGCGTTATTGTAATGTAATGTTGTGTGTGAGTACCCACCTGCTGTCTGATCTTGCAGATTCTTCCGACTAGGGCGTGTGGATTTTGGATTTGAAGTTCGCAAGCTAGTAATCTCAAATTATTACAACAACACACATAATGGGTTACTTTAAAGGGGGAGAGTTTTGTGAGACTGGTAGGCTTTATCGTACAACAATAAAACACTGTTATATGGGGTAATAAAACGTTGTTTATTACACCAACAACACACAAGAATAGAATGGTTATAATCTTATGAATTTTCTTATAGTCTATACAATGAATCGATGTTTTTCGATTGATTAATAGTTGAAAGAAACTGAACTCGTTCTTAGCGAGTTAATTGCAATTTAAATTTGACTTTATTAATTGATTTGCATTTAATTAAATTTATTTAATTAATTTGAATCTAAGTTTTCATGAAACAAAATATAAAACTCTGATATTAATTAGAATAATTAGTTAAAATAAATTAGACGTGACAGTCTAGTTCACGTTATTTCATTTTTAGTGATTCTACTTCTGATCTACTGCAGTATGATCTAAGATTAGATTGTCAGTTAAGATTTGTATAGCGCTTTTATACTACTTCTATTTCTTAACTATAACTTACTAAAGCCTTAAACTGCTATACAGATTATCACAACGAATTTACTTTTTAATTACTAGAGTCTTTGCTTTTTGTTTGGCACCTGAATTATTTGAATTACAATGTTTTAATTGAAAAATAGAAAATTTGATCTGAAAAATAAATAAATAGATTTTGCTTTCCTGTTACTGAAGAGGATGTCGTCCCGCTTTGTCCCTCGTCGATTCGAGTCCTTGGTTAGAGAAAGTAATCTGCTTAGAACTGCTGGATTCGGTCGTGGAGTTCAAAATTCGGCAACGCTCTGCTTCCTTGCTGTTTGTGAATATTTTAACGTCTGCTGTTGTCTGCTGGAACTGCTTCCTGTTCTCCGTCGATTTGCACGTTGCACGTCAGCGTGTGTGTGTGTGTGTGCTTCGTTCGGGCGGTCGCTCTGCTCGTCAGCTGTTAACCAATGATTTAGACGGCCTCTCTGCTGTATTCTTGAAGTCTGGTCTTGAAGTCGGGTGGATCTCTTGCGTGCTTATGACTATCTGGTAGTACACAATAAGCTTAGTTGATGTCCTGAAGAGTATCTCGCCTTTACGTAGCAATAACGAGCTATACAGATGATCTGTAGTTAGTGTGTTCGTAATTGCGTGTGTGTTGACCACGTAGAGTCTTCTTGTTGATCTTCACCGCTTTGGCTACTAGACGATCGAAGGACTACGTCTTAACTTCGTGAGTACTGACAGAAGAGTGATTTTTCCACCAGAAAACATCGCACTGGCCGGGGCTGCATGAAATGATTTCATTGGTCGGAACACTCTCCCTACCACATAAAATTTAGAATTCCCTTAGTCCGTGAGAATGAAGTCTGGTTCCCACAGACGGAGAATAGAATTATTATCTAATATTTAATTATCCGCCGGAACCACTTTGTCGCTAAGGATATCCTGTACTTAATTAATTTTGCAATAACTTGGTTGCAAATCAAGTTGTGTGAAATCTAAAATATACAATCTGTCACAAATTATTATCTTTATAATATACTAAAATCTCATCACTGTAACTCTATTTTAACAGAAGTTATTTAATTATTTTAATTAACTCTTACATTTGTTAATTATATTGCATCAAATTTGCACACGTCATTATTAATATCTCGGCAAACATTTTGGCTATATTGGATTTCGCCTTTATTTATTAGTTTCCGAGATATTAATAATTAACAGTTTGGGTGTGGTCGCTTCCTTGTACAGCGAACTGATTACATAACTACCACGTGTGCGTTGCTTTACACAGCATTATTTTCAATGCGCTACATTCAAATGGAGTTTTAACTGTTAATTTTTATTTAAATATGGTTTCGGTATGCGGTAAACATATAACCCCAAATAGTTAATATTTGGTTCCGTTATATATTCCCACACCCGCTTTAAAAAAAAATGAATGTAATAATTACAGTTATTTTTTTTTTCTTAATCATTACACACATATTCTGTAATAATTATTCTTACTAGCTATACATCGTATTACTTATTCTGAAGACACGTACACAAGTGTTAATGTTATTGCATTATATACAATTTAACTCTAAATACATGTATTAAACTATCATATTTGCAACTTATTGCGTATAATGTTTTTAAAACGAGTAGTAGCCTTTGTTTATAACAGTAGCACGTGTGCAAAGGAATTTTTCTGACAGTATTTAGAACCGTTATCGCCTGGCGCGCGGCTAATTGCTTGACCTAGTTTCAAATGTGGGTCAGGTAGTTGTTATCGCGTGACGTAACTGTTTCCTGCCGCGAGCTCGTTCACTCTATACGCTTACTATTTACCGCGCTAGGAAAACATTATTATTAATACACAAGTTATCTATAATTATTATTACTAATATTATAAAACACAAATTATTTATTTTAAATTTAATTATTATAATACAATTACATTATCTTTTAACCGTAATATTTCGTAACCCTTTTTACGAACGGTTCGACAGTACTTCGTTAACCATCGGTCATTTTCGTCACCGGATTCTTCGTCTACGTCTTCCCACGCTGACTGTGTGGGAACGTCGTCGTCACTTTCCTGTTGTGGCGGATGTGCGTTTGTCGGTGCCCATTGTTGCATTGTGTTAACGGGCAACCACGTTTCCTTACCTTCCGGTTGAAATACTTTGTCAACTGGCGTACAAATTTCTGTATAAAATTCACTTTTCTTAAACCTAGCATTTTTCCTATTTTTACCTACTTTATTGCGATAGGTTTTGGCATAATTTATGGCGCTTCCCCCCTGGAGGCGCCCGTTTCCAAGTTTTTTGGAAACTTACGATTCTTTCTCCTCTCGTTGGGGTCTTTATTACTAGGAGTATCGCTGTCTTGCTCTACTGTATCGGTTCTAGCTATCTCAACCGTTTGCATAGCTCTAATCGGGGCCCCGTCGTTACCCTTATATTGCCCTTTTGATCTAGCAATATTTTGTTTGCCTTTGTATTGAAAGGTCTTATCTGGGGGTTTTGACGATGTTTGGGGTGGAGTAGAACTAGTACTCGGTCTCTGGTCAGGTTGCTGGTATTGTTCTCGCGTATTCTGCCCTTCATTATTTCGGCGAAACTCGGGATTATAACGCCACCCACCAAAATCAAAAACCGTCTCACTTTGGGACACTAGAATGAGGAGTTCGTCTACCGTGCGAATACCCTGCGTGAATACAGCTACTCTAATATTATGATTAAAATGGTAGGCAAGCTTGGTGACTATGTCAATCTCCGCAAATGCTGGGGTTAAATGCTTCGCGCGCTCGACCTGCTGGATTATATAATTTTCGGCGGTAATATTCATTTTCTTGTCAAAACGGCCATATTCCAGTTCATTGCGCAGAAGTCGTTGGGTATGCGAGTTCCAGTACCGGCTTTCAAATTTTTGTTTGAACTCCGCGTATGTGGACACTCTATCGCGTACAATGTTATACCACTTACGCGCCGAATCACGCATCGCGTTAACCACCCACTGTATTTTGTCTTGATCTTCTAGTCGGGAACCTACTCTAGCCATTTCACTCTCACACGCTAATAAAAATTCAATGGGGTTTTCGTTATTTTCCCCCGTAAAATACACGCGATTCTTCTCATCGACAGGACCTTGTACCAAAATATTTGGAGCAGACCTCCTTCGTACCTCCTGTCGTACTTTCAAAATCTCGTCGCTTAACGTTTGTAAAACACTCTCTTTATTAGAGTCAATGTTAGACCGCGTCTCTACAATTGAAGCGTCTAATTTATCTACTCGTCGTTGTGTTTCGGTCACGTCCGCGTGAATTTTTACCTCTAGGGATTCCACCTTTTTGGAAACCTCTAGTGTTTGTTTCTCGCAGCGGGTTATGTGGTCTTTGAACCGGCTCTCCATACGTGTTACTTGTTCTATAAACGATTTTTGCATAGTGGTCTCAAAAACCTTAAACCGTTCATTGATTTTAGTATCGACCGTATTTACTCTTTCACCGATCTCTGCGACTTTCTCCGTTAATTGTTTATTACTCTCACCGACTTCAACGACTCTCGCGGTTAGCTCTTTATTACTTTCCGCGATTTCGGTGACTTTAGCGGTCAACTCGTTTACGCTTTCGTCTATTTTCTCGGTGGTTTGTTTATTGCTTTGCTTAATCTCGGCGTTTATGTCAGCGTTACTGTGTTCTAATGCTTCGGTTAGACTAACTTTTTGTGCCTCGATATTAGATTTTAATTCTGCGATATTTATGTCAGCATTGGCTGTTATTTGTTCAAACTTCGCATTCAAATTCGCGGTTAATTCGGCATTTGTTTTCTCGAATTTCGCGTTAATATTAGCGGTCAAATCCGCACTCATTTGCGCGTTCATTTGCTGTATTTGTTTAAGTATTTTATCCATATCCATTTTAAATAGACAACAATGTCAAATATACACAATTTAAAATACACAGAACAGTTTCAAATACACACAATAACTTTACTGTTGTACACACACCAGTCACAAAACTCTTTGGGGATTATTTAGTTGGACGCCAGCTGTTTTACGAGTTAAAACAGCAAAGTTTGTTTTAAACGTGAAAATTAAATTTAAATTGAATTTTAATTAATTTTCTCGAGCCCCACGAGATTGGAGCGCCATTTATAACTCTATTACAAATGTGGCGTTTCAATCTCGTTGTGATTTAATTAATTTAATTTAATTTGATCGTGCCCCACGTTCCGGGCAAGCCATTTATAACTCTTGTTCGGAACGTGAATTCAATTTGGTGTACGTTTGTCGAGCCCCACGTTGGCCGACATTTATAACTACACTACTATGCGTTATTGTAATGTAATGTTGTGTGTGAGTACCCACCTGCTGTCTGATCTTGCAGATTCTTCCGACTAGGGCGTGTGGATTTTGGATTTGAAGTTCGCAAGCTAGTAATCTCAAATTATTACAACAACACACATAATGGGTTACTTTAAAGGGGGAGAGTTTTGTGAGACTGGTAGGCTTTATCGTACAACAATAAAACACTGTTATATGGGGTAATAAAACGTTGTTTATTACACCAACAACACACAAGAATAGAGTGGTTATAATCTTATGAATTTTCTTATAGTCTATACAATGAATCGATGTTTTTCGATTGATTAATAGTTGAAAGAAACTGAACTCGTTCTTAGCGAGTTAATTGCAATTTAAATTTGACTTTATTAATTGATTTGCATTTAATTAAATTTATTTAATTAATTTGAATCTAAGTGTTCATGAAACAAAATATAAAACTCTGATATTAATTAGAATAATTAGTTAAAATAAATTAGACGTGACAGTCTAGTTCACGTTATTTCATTTCTAGTGATTCTACTTCTGATCTACTGCAGTATGATCTAAGATTAGATTGTCAGTTAAGATTTGTATAGCGCTTTTATACTACTTCTATTTCTTAACTATAACTTACTAAAGCCTTAAACTGCTATACAGATTATCACAACGAATTTACTTTTTAATTACTAGAGTCTTTGCTTTTTGTTTGGCACCTGAATTATTTGAATTACAATGTTTTAATTGAAAAATAGAAAATTTGATCTGAAAAATAAATAAATAGATTTTGCTTTCCTGTTACTGAAGAGGATGTCGTCCCGCTTTGTCCCTCGTCGATTCGAGTCCTTGGTTAGAGAAAGTAATCTGCTTAGAACTGCTGGATTCGGTCGTGGAGTTCAAAATTCGGCAACGCTCTGCTTCCTTGCTGTTTGTGAATATTTTAACGTCTGCTGTTGTCTGCTGGAACTGCTTCCTGTTCTCCGTCGATTTGCACGTTGCACGTCAGCGTGTGTGTGTGTGTGTGTGCTTCGTTCGGGCGGTCGCTCTGCTCGTCAGCTGTTAACCAATGATTTAGACGGCCTCTCTGCTGTATTCTTGAAGTCTGGTCTTGAAGTCGGGTGGATCTCTTGCGTGCTTATGACTATCTGGTAGTACACAATAAGCTTAGTTGATGTCCTGAAGAGTATCTCGCCTTTACGTAGCAATAACGAGCTATACAGATGATCTGTAGTTAGTGTGTTCGTAATTGCGTGTGTGTTGACCACGTAGAGTCTTCTTGTTGATCTTCACCGCTTTGGCTACTAGACGATCGAAGGACTACGTCTTAACTTCGTGAGTACTGACAGAAGAGTGATTTTTCCACCAGAAAACATCGCACTGGCCGGGGCTGCATGAAATGATTTCATTGGTCGGAACACTCTCCCTACCACATAAAATTTAGAATTCCCTTAGTCCGTGAGAATGAAGTCTGGTTCCCACAGACGGAGAATAGAATTATTATCTAATATTTAATTATCCACCGGAACCACTTTGTCGCTAAGGATATCCTGTACTTAATTAATTTTGCAATAACTTGGTTGCAAATCAAGTTGTGTGAAATCTAAAATATACAATCTGTCACAAATTATTATCTTTATAATATACTAAAATCTCATCACTGTAACTCTATTTTAACAGAAGTTATTTAATTATTTTAATTAACTCTTACATTTGTTAATTATATTGCATCAAATTTGCACACGTCATTATTAATATCTCGGCAAATATTTTGGCTATATTGGATTTCGCCTTTATTTATTAGTTTCCGAGATATTAATAATTAACAGTTTGGGTGTGGTCGCTTCCTTGTACAGCGAACTGATTACATAACTACCACGTGTGCGTTGCTTTACACAGCATTATTTTCAATGCGCTACATTCAAATGGAGTTTTAACTGTTAATTTTTATTTAAATATGGTTTCGGTATGCGGTAAACATATAACCCCAAATAGTTAATATTTGGTTCCGTTATAATATATATATATATATATATATATATATTACTATAATATTTATAACTAATTTACCTCAAGATATATTTTTTCCTTTAGGAACATGTTTCGGGAGATCCTGTTCTCCCATCTTCAGCCTTCGCCATCTTGCTTCGCCAAGATGGCGAAGGCTGAAGATGGGAGAACAGGATCTCCCGAAACATGTTCCTAAAGGAAAAAATATATCTTGAGGTAAATTAGTTATAAGTATTATAGTATTATATACATCAAGAAACGGACTGTAGCAGAAAGTGATTGAAATATATATATATATATATATATATATTCGGGTTAAAACGTCCTGCGACGTTGTCCGATGCCTGATTGCCAATATCTCCTGTCGTTGCAGTTTTCTTCGGTTAAACCTCCACAATCATTGATCTCCTTACACCCCGTATCCATGTTACTTTTGGTCTTTCCCTTTCTGTTTTCCTGTGGTATCCATTTCATCACTCTTTTGGCAACCTCACCTCCCACATTCTCTGCACATGCCCATACCAAATTATTATTTTTTTCTCAATGTGTTCTAAAACAGTTTCTTATATATTCATTTGTTGCATAATTGTTTCGTTTCGTTCTGTCGTTGCCCCGACAGAAATCTTCCTGGTCCTCCAAGTTGGTGGTTGTGACGGTGGGCTTGTTCCTCGTTTCAGGGAAAAAATATTTGAAATTCAATAAAGCCTAATGGTAGCCTCGGAAACAAGGATGGTCTCAACGGTAAACGACAACGGCACAGAAAAAGGATAATGAATTTTGGAACTATAACCACACAGGGGTGCAGAGGAAAGTTAACTTTATAAATACATTTTATAAATGTTTTGCGTTTAATTTATTGTTGTATTGGAGTGTTAGTGGTCTCGAATATTTTCTACTAGTACTTTTGTACAAACTACTATGTTATCTTTGGTATTGAAGGTTGGTAAATGACCTGAAGATGGCTTGACTGCCGAAAGCGCTCGTCAATACCAAAGATAACATAGTGGTTTGTACAAAATTACTAGTAGAAAATATTTGCGTTTAATGTTTATGAATAAACCAACGTCAAACGTATATAGTTCTTGAGCTTTCATGGCCGCCCTCAGCATTGTTGAAATTATTATTGCGAGTCAGTCTGCCAGGCCGTGGTATACAGTGTCGTTATTGACAAACGTTTCGGCTCGTATCAACCAGTTTGCGGACGCTGCGCTTTGTGGTGCCGATGGTAAACACGGCCGCTGTTGTCGCTTGAGGCAGCTGGAGAAATCTGCGCCAACGCTGATCACCGCGTTCTCTTTGAGGAGACCAAGATCTTTTCCTCGGACAGTGCCTGCTACTCTCCACTGCACATGTAGTCAGTGGAAATCTTCAAACGTGGTTCCGTCGCGATGAATGGAAAGGGAGCAGCCTCATATTTGATAAGACCGGGCACGCTGTGCTCCCAAGACAATCAAATACCACTTGATACTGCCTTCCAGCTAAGATCGTGCTAGCACAAAAATTTATATAAGTGGGCCTTCTTAGGCAAAATACACAGTCTCTACTCTACCTCATCTCTGAGGTGAATTGGTGGATACCGTGCCAATCTGAACACTGATTATGGCCTCCGATTGTGGGGCCTAAACTTTTGTCAATAACTACAACTGTGACCACGCCCTAACAGTCTCGTTGAAAATAATAATTTCAACAGTAAAATATAAAGGTTGAAGAAAATATGAAACTGCTCTGATTTCCCAATATTCTATCACCCGTTATTCAGATTATAAAGTAATAAATCTCATGTCATTAAGAAATACTTTAATTCTAAAGTTGCATCCTTAACAGACTTTGTGAATACCGTCTTTCTGAAGATATATTAAGAAACCAAGTTTTATTATTCTTTTGAACTTAAATTTAAGGATTTCTTCCGCGGAACGTTTCAAGTAACTTATAGTTTGTGTTAATCTATGTTATTTTTAGGTAAAATGCGGCAATAAAATGTCTTTTTCCAGAAAATATTCACGCTACTGCTAGTTTACCTGTGCAAAGAAACATAGGCCACTCCATAACAGTAGCGAATCGAGAATTTGGCCTTTGGGGGGGGGGGGGTCCAGTCGACTCGGCTTCATACAACAGAAAAGGTAAGTTAAGCGTAATCAATATTACAATCATTAAAGTGGGTGAAAAACGTGTAGTAATATACTGATGTAAATCCCATTAAAGTAATAACATAACAAAAATAAGCGCTATTGAAACATTGCTTATAAGATACTTATTGACTTAATTGATTTCAATATATTTTATATTTCAAACTTACACGCAAGTGCTGTCTAATAAACTGTTTGTAAACCTATATTTAAAAAAGGGTTGTTACTGTATCAACGTACACAGTTGATAAATTAATAAAACAGTTTCAAAATTAGGAGATTAACCAAATTTTTTATCAAATTTTAATCCTCAGTCTTACGTAAATACGTCCCTCCCCGATAGGGAGAATTGTTTTGCCAAAAAAGAAAAAGTATATTGATATGCTTAGCTTTCGTTTTCTGGTGCGTGCATAATAGTTATAAGGCTGCAAAAGCGTAAGTTATTTACCAAATTTCGAGTGGCTGTTATTACTAAGAAAATTGTAGCTTCGTTTTATTCATTTACCTTTACTGTGATTCCTTTTAAATATAATTATTTCACTACCGACTCGGAACTCAAAGTTATTTATGGGTAAAAACCAGTGGCGAAGCTAGTAGTTAATGAATAGGTAGGCAAAAGTCTTACCTTAAATTTTTTGTAGAGTAGTTCAACACGGCGAGTTTTCTTGCTTGCAAAATTGTCAACTACACGGTCTTTGAACAACTGGTCACTCATCAATTCCTTCACAAAATTTTTTTCAATAGCAATGGTGCTAAGAGAGTTAAGTCTTTCATTAGTCATCGTATTGCGCAAGTAGTTTTTTATTCTTTTCAAAGTACTCATACTCCTTTCTGACGAACCCGTGGTAACAGGAAACGTTAAAATCAAACGAATTAATTTTGAAACTTCCACGTACACTGGTTCTAAGTCATTAAGCATTATAAAATGTAAATGTCTTTGAGGGAACAAATGTTTTTCAGTATCTGAGTAATGTTTTTTAATTCATTTTCCAGTCTTTCACTATTGAAAAAAGGGTATTTATTTATAAGGCTGTTCAGTTTAGAAGAAGGAAAACTCTCTTTGTAAGAAATGAAGTGATTTGGATCCAACAACTCAACAAACTGGATACTTTCGAAATCACTGAACCCTACCTCCAGCTGCATAATCAAAGTGTCAAGAACTTCATAAGTTAACGTTTTCAGCAGTTTCCTGTTACTGTCATCTATATTTACCTCGCTGCTCATTTGGTGACATTTTTCAATACAAGACGACACAGTGTTTTCTGATCTCATGTCCTTGAGGATAGCAGTAGTTTTCTTAATTTCAGTGTTGCACAGAATTATATCGGAGATAGTTTTGTGTTGCAGTAGAGAAAAGAGGTGGTCAGTATAAACGAATATTTTCCTATAAAAACAAAGTAAGTAAATGAAATGGGTCTTTTTGAGTATGTTAAACAATCCAACAGCAGAATTGTACGAATCACTATCCCATCCTTCATCATTCTCTGTAATGTCCTCAAAAATTTGTCTCAAGTCACCATAGTGGGAAAAGATGAAAGATGGTATGAACTGCTCTGGAATGAAAGTTCCAACGGATAGTGGATGCTTGTGGAAGCTTAAATCCTCTAGATTCTAAAAGCTGTGATCTCTTTGAGGATCTACAAAAAAAATATGTGAAATGCTGTCAGATTGTGAATGAAGTGCGTAACCGATTTTATTGTTTTAGTGTAATGAAGAAGTACGAGGTTTAACTTGTGAGCATAGCAATGTAGAAATAATGCTCTTGGGCAAGTCTGTTTTACAAACTGCTGAACACCTCCATGCTTTCCAGCCATTACAGAGGCTCCATCATATGTTTGACAGACTACCTTCTCAGTTACACCCCACTTTTTTAAAACGTCAACAATTAATTCTGATAAGCCTGATGCAGTCTCATCTACTGAAACATCATAAAACCCAATGAACCTTTCTATTGGACCTTCTTTTATATAAAATCTAAAAATTATGCTGACTTGAGATCAACTTGATACGTCTAAAGTTTCATCTGCCTGAATTCCAATAAAATCGCAAGAATCTAACTCCGCCTTAATCTTCTCTTGAATTATATCAGTTACATATTCAACTAATTCAATCTGAATATCGTTTGATTTACCTTTAAATCCTGACGTAGACTGGAGATGATCTCGTATGTACTGCTCCTGCTTAGAAAGAAGATCTAACAATTCTAGATAATTACCCCTGTTGACTGAGTCTTCCCCTTCGAAATTACCTCGAAATCCAAGCTCCTGTTTCCCGAGAAAATACACGATATCAACAAGTCTTTCAACAACAAGCCTATTTTGTTTCACGACTTCATTATGTTTAACAGCTTGAATTCTAGCCCCTTCAGAGAGAGTATGTTCAATCCTCACGCGTCCCAGCAAACGGTACCGCTCTTCATTTTGAATATGTTTATTTGAATTCTGGTGTTTGTCTGCCTTTCTAAGAAAGTTTTTGTTACCGTCACTCCATATAAAATCCATTCTTTTTCACCAGAAAACAAGATACATGTATAACAAAAAAGTCTGTTGGTTTCGGAACAGCCTGTCAACCACGAATATCGCTCGTACCAAGAAAACTGAAATTTTCTAGATACTTTACCATCAAAATCTTTAATTTCTAAATTAGGCGTAAATCTCTTGTTTTTAACACCACATTTTTCTTCGTAACTCCAAGAAGAAAACGGCTTACTTTTGAATAAGTTTAAAAGACCTGACAAAGTATTAAAAGAACCGCGTTCACTCATTTCGGCGACACACTTATATTCATACACAATAATATAACTAATTGAACTTCCAAATTTATAAGTTGATTAGTTTCTATATATATGTTTAATGTCACAAATAATTTAGATGACAGTGTTGATCGTCTATTAGTTCACCGGAATCACAGGCACACTTTTAATAACCGCACAAAATAAACACGATTATAAACAACACAGCGCGCTTTAAAACTCACACTACAGCAGTGAGACATGCCTCAACGCTACAGTGTGTGGAGCGCTGGACCGCTCCCCGCACTGCCCAGTCTCGGCCAACGCATTGCTTACATACGATGTATAAAAAAAATGCTGAGGCAGGTTCACGTTGCCTTATTCGCTTTAAACTAACTGTCTGCTGTCACTTGTCACGTCTAGCGGTCGCTGAGTAAAGCATGTAATTAGTAAATTTGACAATAACAGTAACAATGTATAATCTTTACGTTACATACTTCATACGTATTTATAATTTTTATTGTACAGAATGTTTTAGGGTAGGCATTGCCTCAATTGCCTCCATGTGACTTCGCTACTGTAAAAATTTTACCGTATAGCCTGAACCGGTTTTCGCTTTTAAAAAGCTTCTCCAGAGGCTGCCGCTGGGAGCACTGTCCGTCCTGTTGTTGGCGACGGTATCGACTTTTGAAAGATCAATATTGTGTGTGTGTGGGGTGTGATATGTTCGAATAATGCGTGTGATTTGAGTTGTGTCTGTTCGTTTAGGATGTCGTTTTTATCTGTTTTCGTGTGTTTGTATATTTCCAATTGTTCTAGAGTGTCTAGTTTTCGGCCTTCTGTGTGTACGTGTAGAATGTCCATGTTATTGACAAAGTCGATAACTGTCCATTTCAAAAATCGATACCGTCGCCAACAACAAGACGGACAGTGCTCCCAGCGGCAGCCTCTGGAGAAGCTTTTTAAAAGCGAAAACCGGTTCAGGCTATAAGGTAAAACTTTTACGTTTTTACCCATAAAAAACTTTGTGTTCCGAGTCGGTAGTGAAATAATTATATTTAGTTAAGTAACGGACACGTTATGGACAACGAAATCCAAGAATTAAATTCCTTTTATTTCTACAGTTACTTATAAGCCTTATTTAACAAACGCAACTGGCTTATAAATAGTTCTACGTTAAGTGATTATGGTTTTGTTCTGAAATTTTGTATACCTGTAGAGGAGGACTCTTCGCCTCACCCCCACCCCCGTAGTTATACACTGTTACAAACTAGTGGCGAATCTAATCACTTGTGTTTTGTTTTTCCCTGTCTCGCGGCTTGTGAGACAGAAGCCTCACATGGCTCCCGGTAACATTTAATAAATGCTAATTTATACAGATTTTAATAAATGTCATAGTTATCACTCAAACAATTAAATCTAACTTTATAACGGCCAATGGAATGGCATAAAAAGAAGCGAGAGTTAGAGTTCTAAAGGCTTTCACGGCCGCCATCCACATAGTCGGAAACATTATTGACCGGTGTGTACGCTGTGTTGTAGGACCTACGCTGACAGACGTTTATCGAACATCAGTGTCGATAACAATTGGCACGGTGTCCGCCAGTTTACCCCAGTGATGAGATAGAGACTGTGTATTTTGGGTCTATGAAGGCCCACTGATATAGACTTTCATACAAGCACGATCTAAGCTGTAAAGCAGCATCAACCAACGAGCATCAAGTGTTATCAGATTGGTTTGGGCGCACAGTATGTCAAATCCTGTTTACTAGGAGGCTTTCTCCTATTCTATCCATGGCGACGGAACTATGTTACAATATTTCCTCGGACTCCATGTGCAACCAAGGGTAGTAGGCACTCTCCGAGGATCAGATCTTGGTCTTCTCAAAGAGAACGCGATGACCAGCGTTGGAGAGTACGTGCTCGGCCACCGCTGGCTTCTCCGGCCGCCTCAAGCGACAACAGCGGCTGTGTTCACCGACGCGTGTGCGGACCCTGCGTTTCCTGGTGAGCCGATGTACCCTTCGCCGCACGAGCCACGCACACTGTATACGCCTCCCGACGAGGGCGGATCCCTTGCGTCCTTCACTGGTCTCAGGAACTGTTGTAGCTTCCTGTTGGCCTTCTTGAAGAAAACACATAGTCTGTACCTCGTCACTAAACCTTAATCCCTGACGCATACCGACCGCTTCGTTTATGTTCGTGTCTTTACGTAAATGTTCGTACAGGTTGATTGCGTTGTCAGCAGCTGGCAACCTGACACATACTGAGAACGAACATTAATTTATTGAGCATGACGATTTTTCGGAACTTCCTTCGCGCCAAACTATGACGTATACAACTGAATCTATATTTATGTTTGTATTGTTTAAAAATGCTTACCTCGTTTGACAGTTCCACTCGTAGCTGATATGCTCCGGTTACGTAAGACTGTACACACTTCGAAAGCAGCTGATCCAGGATGAATCGTCTAATTGTTCACATACGTTTATCCTATATGTACATCAAATACATACGCGCTGTATATTAATAATTTCATTAATAACGTATATTGATACTTCAACTAACAAACTTAAAAATTATTAAAAATCTCTTTAACTTTTTTTTTGCAGCAGCGACAGAGGAGTGTTCTGTATGTCGGTTGCATTGGGCTTTACTATAACAGTACCGTGTGTTAATTCCTTTTTTTGGTGGAATAAAGTCTCCTCTGTGGCAGGATATTTCTTTTCTGAGAAGTCGAGCAGCTGGGCATATTTTGAACTGCAACACGAGAGCGAATTGCACTTAATGTCGTTTGAAAGTAGCAGTTTTTTCGTTTAATCACGTCCAGTTCTTTTAATGTGGTTACACTGTTAACTAATTCAATTAAATCCCCTTTGAGTGTTTCTTTTTGAGTCTCCGTACATGTCAAAAACCTTTCTCTTTTGCTGACTTGGGATAAAATTTCTTGTTTTTCCGTCGTATCAATTTCGTTCTCCGTATGCACAAACAATTTATCGTCGCCATCGTCTTCGTTACTATTAACATTCGACTCCAATCTACGCCCTGCGTGTTAGTGCTGCAGACACCATGAATAAGTTTACACATTTTCCAATTAATACATGAATCTACACACGTGCATGAATATTTATGTATACACACATCACAGTACTTTCATGTACTAAATATACCTCTTTCACGCCAGAAGACGACGGTACTTTCCACCCGTTGTCTGTATCTTCTCTGAAAATTAAGTTACTGTCGATTTCTGTAATGGACTTATGTCTTTAACTTTGTAGTTGATTTGTCTTTGCTTAAGACAATAAGTCTAGCAAACAACTTATCGCGGACGGAAGACATTAGAGCAATTATCGCTTTGTCCAAACATTTTACATTTTTGCCGTGTAAATATATATACTCAATTGTATGATGCATTCTTTCGATATGCATGTTGGTGTTCAGACCTCCTTGAAGTCGATGACAGTAGGCCCAAGATTGAATATTTTTTGAGTACGTTTGATCAAAATCAGTGCCGAATCCAGAAGTGTCTGGATCGTCAAGTAGTCGCCTAATTGCTTCAGGCAGAATTTTTTCGAATGCAGAAGAGTCTCTCTCCTGCATTATGTCCTGACTATTCTGTAAACGTTACTCTGCTTCTCTTTGCTTTTTACTTTGGAACTAATTATCCTTCTCAAAGCCCTGTCAACGTGCCAAGTCCAGTACAGTCTCATTGCCGGAGCTTGCATTGTTGATATCCACACATTATAAAAGGATTCAGCCAAATCGGACATAAACGCTTTCGGTAAAACTTCGACTACTTCTGCCTTAGTGTACTGAAAAAACAAAGAAAGCACGTTTTCGTCAGTTCGATTTGATATGATAAAAACACAAGGAAATCCCTGTCTCATGTCGTCCGGAACAAGTAGGGTTATTAGTTCAAACCCGTAACTATACAAACCGTACGTGCCATCAATGCATATGCAATCACTGCCAAATTTCTTCAGTATTTCACTCTGTGCATTGTTTATTATAATTAACACAAAATCGTCTTTTTTTAAAGTTGGGTGAGTTTTGCTGCCGACTCTTTGAGGCTTATAAAATAATACACAAGGCAGATCACTGGAATTGAGCTCGTTGACCCAAGTTTCAACACTTGTACCATCTTCTTGATGTCTCACCACCGACTTCGAGCATAAATTATATGCGTGCTCGATGTTGTACAGGTCTTGCTGCGTTAATAAATGAATTCTTTCTAATTTACAGCCTGTCACGGAATTGCGTATTTTATTAAGTATTGCTTGAATTGGTATTTGATTTGCAAACTCCGCAGCTAGACTTTTTCTTTCGTTGTCTGTGAGACCTAAATGGCTTAAGTCATTTAGATGACCTACATGAGTTGACACATATGTAATCTTGCAGGTACAAGACACTTTCAGTGACGCGAATGCTTGCGGGACAGACAGCATTGATTTTGTTACTTCCCTGTAATGTTAAGTGCCGACTACCTTTACTTTCAGGCACCAATTGCCCTGACCTATGCCATATATAATAATGTCTCTTTGTGCTGTCGGTAGCAGAATGAGAGTCACGCTTTTTAACGTATCTTGAAAACGTTTCTTTTTTTTTAATCCAAGAAACTTTCTAAGGAATTAAATTCTTTATTCACACTTCACTGATATGTTATGCTGCAATTCGAAGTGTTCAAGTAAATCTTGTTCCTTCGCTGCTGCAAAAATACATAAGGGGTACTTAACTTTATTCGGTGCTGACACCCCTGCAACGTGGGATTCACGTTCATGACGCTTCAATGTGTATCCATGTTTAAACTGTTTATCACAGATGTTACATTGATGTGTACATGACTTCAAGCTGCTCAAAACCGGCACTTCACTGTTTACTTTTTCGGGATGTAATTTCGAATGCTGGCTAAGATTCTCTACATTTTCACAATCCTTACCACACTGCGAACATAAATATTGTTTAAGCTCACTCATTTTAATAAACCAAAAATTAAAAAGGTATAAAAACTAGATTACGAACACACGAAAAATTAACAAATGAAATCACAACAAACTCGATGAACACACGCACGGATAAATTAAATAAAATAAAAATGTATATTATAAAACGAACTACGGAGACATTTTTATTTGATAGTCACAGTGAATTAAAGAATAAAATTATAATTAATAGATGACCGTCACACAATGTTAATTAAAACACGCACAGGTAATTAAAATGAAACAGTAAAGCAATATTTTAAAAGCGAACTACCGTCACGTTTTATTTACAAACACGCTGGTATTACTATACTATAATTACTGACACACTGTTACTTAACACACGCACAGTATATTAAACAGCGCGTTGTATGTTCTACTGTACATTTCCCGCCTAATTCAACATCGGAGGATTTCGTACATTGCTCGTAGCATTGGGTAAAAATTGGATATTCGCGCCTTACTCAGTTCTACGAAGAGTTACGGAAATAAACGGAAATAAACGAAGCAGTCGGTATGCGTCAGGGGCTAAGGTCTAGTTACCTCATCACTGGCTTGAATTGGCAGACACCGTACCAGTTGTTACCGATACTGACGATGACCTCCGATGGGGAGGGCGAAAAGTCTGTCAGCATAGACTTTAGACCACGACCGAACATTACGACCAATATTGTTTCCAACTAAGCCAGAGTTACTTTATAATTTTTAAAAAAATAATGTTCGTAAAGTTATTAAATACAGCTTGAAACCGTCTAAAACAACACACGCGCCTGTAAAGATTTGCAAATCAGACAGTTTTCAAGATTCTTTGGAAAAAATTACTGCAGTTACAGCAGTGCAATTCACACAGAAAATAGCCGACATAGTAGACACCTTTGAAAGGAAAATCCTCAGACGCATTATAGGCCCAATACAAGAAAATGGAGACTCAGTCTCAGTCATGGAGACTGAGATACAACAATGAACTGTATCAAAAATATAAAGAGATGCCAGTCTCAAAATTTATAAGAATGCAAAGATTGCGTTGGGCCGGATATGTTATGAGAGTGGATGATGGTAGGAACCACAAAAGGACTCTGCTGGGTACATGGGAGGGAACGAGACCTAGAGGAAGACAGAGGAAGAGGTGGGAAGATGGCGTTGGAGAGGACGCAAGGGACATGGGGATAAGAAACTGGAGGAGGGCTGCATTGGATAGAGTAGATTGGAGGTGGAGGCCAGGGCCCGACTTGGGCTGTAGCGCCATAGGAGGAGGAGGATATATACTGGAAACCGATTTCGATACACTACAGACTGAGTAAGCATTTAAAGACTACCTCTTTGTTACGCTAAAAGCACATAACCTTAGCCTCTATTGGAAGCATTCGTACTGGCTTAACTAATTACTCTGAATATTTAATTGAACTCGATATATATATTCTTAGTGGGGAGTTATTTTAAATGTTGACATTTTTATATTTCTTTTTTGTTTGTCCTTTGGGGGGGGGGGGGAGTTAACACCAAAACCCTCCTCGCTGTATTTGGGGGAGGTAATTAACACTAGTATCCGCACTATCACAATTATTAAAATTTGGTAACCCTTACTATCTTATGTGTAGTGTCTATTAGACAATTGTAAGTCCCAACTACATAACAAAATACAAGTTGCTGTTTAGCAAAACGTATTGATTTTTGATTTCATACCGTGGTCAGTTGCGACTTAATCGTATATAACGCAGTCAGTTGCGAACGAAGTGGAAATTTGAACCCGGTCAATTGCAATCGACTGCATTTTCATGTTATAATAATAACAATAATAATAATAATACAGAATTTACAAATATAATTCTGTTCATTCCTAACCTAACCCTACCTTACCTAACCTAACCTAACCTAACCTAACCTAACTTGACCTAACCTAACAAAAATATTGGAAGAAAGAGGTTACTCGCACAAATAAAATGTTGCAAAATTGAAATCTCATCGAAGTTCAGAATAGGAACGTTTGAAAAATGCAGATTTGGTCAGTAAGTAAAAGTGCGGGGCGCAATTGACCGCGTAAGAACAGGTAAAAACGTTGTTTCTTCACAACTGACCAAGATCGATTTCTGAGGCGGTCAGTGAGTTATTGCATTGTTCCAAGATTATAACCAATTCAATAGTTTTAACATTATTATGAATTATTTACCACTATTCATTATTTTCTTGGGATATTTGATAATAAATTTACCCACTTTTAATAAAAGTAAAATAAATTTCACCCTTATAAATGAAATAAATGCTAATTTACTCAAATATTTAGTGAATATTACAACGAACAAGCAGAATATTTAGAAGATAACTTCATACCATTAAGGGAATAATGTAAAAAGAAAGGCAAGTTATTGTATTATAAATTCGATGAATACTGTTGGTGTGAAAATCTGAGAACTTTTTACAGTTCGATGATTCATTTCAACCCAGTTAGTGTCTTCCATTAGATCAATCAGCTGCAGTTTCTCACGTCAATCTATAGGATAAATTTTCAAGGTCCACCCAAGGGTGGTGTCTTCCTTTTTTATACTGTCTTTGTTTTACTTTTAAAACACGCTCGTTAACTCAATCGGCACTTTAAATTTGCAGTTTTTACTCTTTTCAACGAAACTAGACTGAGTTATATTTTATTTAAGAAAGTAAAAGATGATAAAAGTATTTGACGTCTCTTTTTTAATGTATTGCTTTTATACTTCAGCAAACAGCCTTGATATTATTGTTTAAATAATAAATATTTTTTTATTTTATCGTGACCGTGACTCAAGAAGCGATGAAAAGTTTCCTGAATTGTCGATTAACGAATAGTCACAATTTTAAATCTATATTTACATTAGTGTTTTGCTAATTTCTGTTTTCATCGACATGACTTGTGAATAGTCTACATTAGAAAGAGTTAGCATACACTAAAACACGAGAAGGTGAAGTCGGTACATAAAAAAAGGAAACGTTTTCTAGAAAATGATTAAGGCATTTATTAGCAATGTAGTTTGTTACTTATAGAGGCCAGACATGGACACTGATAAATCAGGAACAAGGAACACTAACAAAGTTTGAAAGAATGATCATAAGAAGTGTTTCTAGCCCGGTTAAAGATGATGACGAATGGAGAAACAAATTCTATGGAAAGTATTGTTTTAGGGTTATTTCAAATTGGATGTACAAACAATTACTTCTGTATGAATTTACAATATTACACATTATACAAAATAGGAAGATGTCTACCTCAAGTTATTATAATTTATATATTGAGGTTTAAGGTTGCAGCTACGTACATTTGGTAACAGGCAATTACGAAGGAAACAAAAGTTCAGCAACGGACGAGACAAGGCGAAACAGACAATTATATTAGGTTATTACGTCTCTGCACGGTGCAGTTGGAATCATGCAGCAGTTTTCAAGCGTGAGGTTTATCAATGCTGAAAATAGTTTCTCTGAAAATGCGATTCTGTGTGAACTGTTATGTTGTGTTGTCTGCCTTGTGTTACTTTCTACTCACGGCACCGTCAATTTGTCTATACATACTTTAGGCTACATACTGCAGTGTGACTGACAAGCGCATCCCAACGTATGACGGCGCTAACATAATTGTGCAATCGTACAATGTTGACTGAAGGGGACTGTTTACATGAAATATCTGTCTGCACAAAGTTTATAAGTAATCTTCTCTGTAAAATTCACCAAATTTTTGTTTTAATTAATTTATTTATAAGGTCACTGCAACAGAAACGGTCATTAAAGACCACAAAATTATAAAAATGAATTTGTACAGATTCTTATACAGATGCAGTAACATACGAGCTACAACACTTGTTAAAAATCGAAAAATGAATATATTTTAATAAAATTTACAGGGTATGTGCCAAAGTATGTTATCATTTCTCCACATAATCGCCGTTGAGGTCAATGCACTTTTGAAGCCTGGGCACCAGCTTTTGTATACCCTCGTCGTATACCTTCCACTCCACCTCCTTAAGCCACTTTTTCACAGTCTCCATGACATCCTCATCATCCGAAAATCGCTGTCCACCCAAGAACTCCTTCAATTTGGTGAAAAGATGGTAATCCGAGGGTGCCAGGTCCGGGGAGTAGGGTGGGTGAGTCACAATGTCCCATCCAAACGACACGAGCAGGTTAGGTACACACGAGTCAGCATTCCCCTCCTTTTGTCTTTGATTTTTTGTTTCAACTTCTTTAGGGTCTCACAATATGCAGCAGCATTGATGGTGGTCCCGTTGGGCATGAAATCGACCAACAAGATCCCGTTCCGGTCCCAAAAGACGGATGCCTTGATTTTCCTCTGTGAAGACTGAACTTTGAACTTTTGGATGTTGGCGAATGGGTATGGCGCCACTGTAGAGACTGTCTTTTTGACTCAGGAGTATAGTGACACACCCACGTTTCGTCCTCAGTCACAATTGAGTCGAGAAAGGATTCACCCTCAGTACGTGGAGCTAACGGGGGACGAACTGGTTGACGTGTTAAGCTGCTGCGACGACATTTCGTAAAGGACTGAGGCGCTCGATGTCTCATTTTGACCGTTAAGAACCCGTCTACACGTCACGGGTGCCAACTTTGAAAAAAATTTCCCTATGTCCTACACAGCCTTTGTATTCTTACTTTCTGGACGGGTATATTCACAAACTAGAAGATGCTTAGTGGAGACAAACATTGCAACCTAATATACAGGAACCGGTACGATTTAAAAACTACATTAAATATTTGTTTAAATAACAAATAATACAAATAAATGAAACAAATAAAAATATTTAACAAATAAAATAAAATTTAGCAATTGTATTACGGTCTAATACTACAGTAATTCTTCAAGCAGTTTGACGACCGTATAAACAAAGTTTCCTTCCTCCGTTGTTGGCTTCGTAAATGCATTACTACGGGCTAAATGTACGTAAACACTGTTAAAATCCGTTTTTCAACAAAGAGCAAAGTCCCGTCAGTTAGAGTACGTCACGATGCCAGAGAATTAACGTGGGCAGGGAAGACTGAGGAATTGTTTTTTTTTTTCAATTTAACATGTTAAAACTGGTCTGTAAGACCAACCATCAACATGTCTATAATACCTCTTAATACTAAATACATATAAGCCAAATTAAGTCCAATGACATCCTTTAGTTAATTCTGGTGTTCTTAACTAAACACTCTCACCTGCGCACAATGCTCTGCTTTTATAACACAAAACACTACACAAGTTCAAATGGCTTTGTTCTCTTCACTCGTGATTGTCCAGCAGCCGAAGAATTTCTGCATTTTCGTGGAGGTGAAGCTTTCTTCATGCTTCTTTGCAAACCTTTCAATCTCTTCTTTAATTGTTGGAGTACCTAGATCTCTGTAGATATCGGCGTTTCTAACATACCATGGTGCATTCATCATGGTCCGCAAAGCTTTGTTTTGGAGTGTTTGTATTATCCTGATGTTACTATCTTTTGCACACCCACAGAGTTGAATTCCATACAGCCAGGTGGATCTAATTATCTGATTATAGATCAGATTTTTACCGTTTAAGGACAGGTTGGAACGTTTTCCTAAGAGCCATTTATATTGTCGGAATTTTATGCTAAGTTCCTTTTTTTCTTTTTTACATGCTCTTTCCATCTCAGTTTGGTATCCAATGTCTACCAAATACCCAGGTATTTGGCTTTGTTTTCGTAAAGAGCTACCGTTCCATTTATGACCCATGATGAAAGATTATTCAATCTTTTATTGGTGAAATTAATGTGTGCCGATTTGGATTTGTTATGTTTAATTTATAATTTTTTGGTCCAGTCATGTATTGCTAGTTTTCTGCAATAATCGGGTTGAAATAACCTCATCTTTCCCTGTTGTAAGCAAAGCTGTATCATCAGCAAAAGTAGCCAATTTTGCTTTTACTAAGTTTGGTATGTCACTGGTAAATAATACATACAAGACAGGCCCAAGATCACTGCCCAGTGATACTCCCGCCTGGAAGTCTTTTAGGTCTGAATATGCTTCTTTTTTCTAAACAATCTATTAGATATGTACGAGGTAAGGATGTCTACATATTGTCTAGCTAAAATTTATTTAACTTGTAAATTAATCCTTCATGCCACACCTTGTACATTGAGGAATATGAAAGCTGGCTGCCGGAAGACATCACTAGTCACAGAACCGGGTTTTCCGTACCTTGGCTGCAGGATTTTGCAACTGGGAACAGCGAAAGCTGATGCAATCATATATTAAGTGCCTGTATATGGGTGGTGATTATATGGAAATGTAATCTAGATAGGTATGTAACATTCAAAGCATTACAGTGCACAGAGCGTGATTTGAACTACGACGGGAGAGTTTGTACACTCTGAAGTTTGCGGATGACCAAGTGATTGTTACAAACCGGGAAGGTCTATAATATACGGGTTGGACACTGCGAGTTGATTACAAAGATAAACACACAAAAACATAATACTTACCTATTGGAGTTAGTATGTTTAATGAAAGCTTGTATAATGAGGAAATACAAGCATAAAAGGAATTTAAGAATTATGTTTTATGCGACAGACAAAAACGGCAGGGAGATTACAAAATGGCCAGAAAAACTAAATTTTTTGGAATTGGATGCCGTAATAGTATTCGGTGGAGTAACGGCACTGATAAAAAGAGAAAATATAATATTTGTGATGCATTAGTTAAAACTAGTTTAGTGTATGGACCAGAAAGATGACGCGTCAAAGAACAAAACACAATTCCAGCCATTATCCGAGACTAAAAACGGGCGGTTATGATCGAGATACTTATTGATCGGTTCTTACGGAACTGCAAACCGCTTTTTTTTGGGGACGAAGTAAAGCACCTGGATATTGTCCTGCAAACTAATGGATACTTGGTCACCGAAATCTGAAGAGCTACACGACCGAAGACAGCTCAACGGTCCCTTAATGATGAGTACATTACACCAAAACAGAGAAGGGGTTTTTCTTATATATAAACAAAGTGACGGACCGGAGAGGGAGGTTACTGCTAAAACATGGTGTGAAGATACGAACACGGATCATTCAAGAAATTTTGAAGTCAGCTAAGGATGCGAGAGACCCATTGGCTTCGGGAGGTCCTGTCAACAGCGGCAGTCAGAGAAATCGACTCTTGCGGAAAACCTCCTGGCGAATGACGACCACGTGGTGATTGATGTTTGAGGAGAAGAAGATCCTATCCTCTACGTTGGACTATCCTACGCGGCTACAGCGTATCGAGATACACAAAACCAATAATAACCTCGGCAGGAAGTAGGAGAGCTGACTAAGGCTGAATAAGGTCTGATAACCGGCACTCAGCGGACTCGTATCCATACTCGTATGGATATAACGTCTAACTCCGTTGTTGAAGCAGGCGAGCAACGGGATTGGCAAAACTGTCTGCCGATCTGATACCAGCCTGCACTCGGACGGCTATATAAGTGCGACGGTTTGGGGTCGCGTCATCATGGCGCACACAGGAGGGTAGTCCTGGCGGGCGACCTGAACTGTAAGCACCCTGATTGGGGGAGCCGCTTGGTGAACCCAAACGGGGACCGCTTATGCAGGTATGCTGATGCGGCTCGGGTCACAGTCATGGGTCCTACCGGGCCTACGTACTATCCCTCGAGGGCTAACTCCCTACTCGGGGGCGTCCTGACGTACTGGACATTGCCGCGGTCAGGGGCGTTTAATGCCCGGTCCACGTCTCCGTCATTTCGGAACTGTCCTCGGACCATTGCCCTATCAGTGTGCATATAGCTACCCAGCACGCCACCGTCCGCGACGAGCGGCGGGTAATCGAGTGGGACCGCTTTGGCCCGGCGTTCAGTCGCCGCCTACCTGAGCATATCCCGCTCGACACTACCCAGCATGTCGACGAGGCAGTTGCCCTATTCGACACAGCCGTAGTCTCGGCGGTAGACGTGTTATCCCGGATGAAGCCGGGGCTCACGCCCGACTATCAGCGTATCCCCGAAGATGTGTCTCAGCTCGCTTGCGAGAGGAATCGCCTCCGGAGACGCTGGCAGAGGACTCGTGACCCGGCTGACAAGGCTGCGTTCAACAGAGCGTCCGGCAAGTTGCGTCGCGACATGCTGGCGTTCCGTAGACGCAACTGGGAGCTAGCTGTGACACAGATGGATGGCCCTGCCGAGGACCGTAATGTCTGGCGGATTCCCAGTGCCCTAACGGGAAAGCGCAAATGCGCGCCTCTCCCCGCACCGGCCGGACCCGGCGGTCAACCCCTTGGCCGCCCCCTCGAAAAGGCAGAGTTCTTGGCTGAGAGTTTAAAGCGACAGTTCGCTCCCAACCCATCCAAGAACCCGGCTTTCACTGAGCAAATCTGCCGCGAGGTAGAGCGCTTTCTATCGGCCGATATCACAGTCCAACCGGAGCCCATCTCCCCGGAGGAGGTCTCTGAGAGGATTGTTCAGCTCAAGCCCCGGAAGGCGCCTGGCCCGGACTGAGTCATGAATTCCGCCCTCCATCGCCTTCCGGAGCGATGAACCCAGTTCCTCTCTGACCTGTTCAATTCATGCCTCAGACTGGCCTATTTTCCGGTGAAATGGAAAACGGCTACCGTCATAGTGATACCCAAGCCGGGAAAGAATTCTTCTCGCATGGAAAACCTCAGGCCCATCAGCCTCTTGTCCACGACGTCCAAGGTCTTCGAGCGTCTGATCCAGCGTAGGATCCGCGACCATCTAGAAAGACTAGACGTGCTGATCCCCGAAAAGTTCGGCTTTCGTGAGCTGCACTCCTCGACTCAACAGCTGATGAGACTCGTGGAATGCATTACCGAGGCTGGCTGCCAGGGCAAACAGACGACTGCGATCTTCCTAGACGTAGAGAAAGCCTTTGACCGCGTGTGGCACGAGGGTGTCCTGTACAAACTGACGGAAGTCCTTCTCCCAGACTGCTACGTTCACTTGATCGGCAGCTTTCTGCGAGACCGTAGCTTCCGAGTGAGAGTAGACCACGCTCTCTCTTCGGAGAGGCGTATTACCGCTGGCGTCCCTCAGGGAAGTGTCCTCGGGCCTCTCCTGTTCTCGCTGTTTGTCAACGACACGCCCCGAGTTCCTGGAGTGAAATTGTCGCTGTTCGCGGACGACACTGCGGCTTTTGCCTCAGAGCCGAATGCGAGTTATGCGGCAGTTAAGCTCCAGCGCCAACTCGACGCGTATGTCGGGTGGACCGATGACTGGAGAGTTGCCGTTAACGCTTTCAAGAGCACCGCGGTAATATTCTCGCGCAAACGCAAGCGGCCTCGGCCGCTTAAAGTAGGCCCCGTCGAGGTGCCCTGGACCAATAGCGTCAAGTACCTCGGGCTCCACGTGGATTCCCGACTCACCTGGCGAACCCATACAAATTACATCCGACAACGCGCTTCGGCGCAACTCAGTAGACTCTGGCCCGTGCTATCTAATCCGGCAATGACCCCCCGGCTAGGTAAGCTCAGGTGAGTCCTGGAAGCGACCTCGTTTGCTAGTCCCGTTGGTATAATCCACCAATCGCAGGTCGCTTCAGACCCCCCCATAAGTAGATAAAAAGTATATATAGAAATCCAACAGACCCAGTGGCAGGAGTCCTTTCTGAGACTCGGGACATTGCACTACTCGCGACCCCCAGTTGTGTGTCGCGTCATCATTCAGTCGCGAGAGGACCAGAACAGAAGACCAGTGAAGATGACTGCCACAGCTGCAGTCGGATCGTTTGAATCTACATAAAAAAGGAACACGGAACAACAGCCCGAAAAAAAATTGGAACAATTTCTTACTGAAGAAATTGGAAACGTTGGAGAAGGATGTGCTTCGGAGATACATAAGAATTTCTAGACGAAACAGAATCTCAAATGAAGGAATTAGAAGAAAGATGAGAATAAAGAAAACTTTGTTTTGGAACTAAAAGGAACCGGTTGAGTTGGTACTCCTACGTCCAGAGGATGGGGGGATAAGAAACACCCATAAAAGGCAATGCAGTGGGTTTCTCCCTTCTGTTAGAAGCGATGAAGACCGAGACAACCCTGCAAAGAAGGCATGTTAAGAGCCATAGTGTATGATACGTAAGAGCCGTAATGGAACGTGAAATGGTCGTATCGAGCTGGTGATAGGGATCAAACATAGTCAAAGGACGTTGTCAAACCAATTTATGTACATATATATTAACATAACGTTATGGGTGCAATAATGTGTATATGAATGTAATGTCTACATTGAAAAAATAATTTTATCTATTTTAATTGTTCTTTACCTGTTAATTAGAATTAAATTTGGATTACCCTCGTTTATCTAAGGAAAGAGGTTTTTCAAAATTGTTATACATAAACTCTTACTAACGTCATGACACATAAAATTAAGCAGTTTTCATGCAACGGTTAATCGTCTCCTCATAGTTCCTTTATCCAACGAAAATTTTAATAAAGGAGTCGACATAACAAAAAACCTTAGTAGAAAGTAACGGTAATGACAAAAGAATAATAGACTCTTTAATTTAAAAAAAAAACAAAAGACAATTATTTTAAAATCATTTTATTCCATAGAGCCAGAACAGGATAACAAAACATTTCATTTAACAATTCAATCTCGTTTATATCAGATAGGATTAATAATAGGTTAAGAAAGCATGGCCTTAATTTGGTATTGGTAAATAAAAGTAATCTTTTCTCATTACTAGTAAAGAATAAATATAATCAAACGTTCTCGAAAAATGGAATTTATTAAGTACACTGTGCAGAATGCGATGCTATTTATGTCGGACAATGTGGCCCTGCTCTGAAACATCGCATTTAAGAACATAAGAAAGCAATTGTAAATAATACAGCAAATGCAGGTGTTACAGATCATTGGTTAAAACACAATCACTTTATGGGCACAAAAAACATAAAGTTACTGCACAACATTAAAAAGCTAAAGAAATGGATTTATTCGAAATTTTAGAAATTAGGAAAACAATTAAAAGTAACAAAATTTAACAAACAAACGAATTCTTTGTATCTCCTTTATTAAAAGCTATTATTTAGTTTAGTTAATTTTTATATTTTGTTTCCCTATTAGTATCTTATAATGCAAGCAACGACGTTGTGAATAAGTTTCATAACTTCAACCTTTTGTGCGGGACCATTAGGCGAACCCTTAAGTAAGCAAGTAAAAGAACACTCCTAAAATTTTACAAGGTGATGGCCCTTCCCACACTTCTCTACGGGTCTGAGAATTGGACTTTAACGAAAGGCCAGGCCAGTCGCATCCAAGCGGTTGAAATGAGATTTCTCAAGCCCGTGGCAGGGTATACTCTCCACCATCATAGAAGAAACACAGATATACGGCAGGAACTGAATATTGTGAGTATACTCGACAGGATCGCCCAGTATCGGGTGAATTGGTGGGAACATCTTTGTCGAATTGATGACTGCCACATCCCCAAACATCTATGGAACTATAAGCCGAGGGGACGGAGAGGTGTGGAACGTCCGATGAAGGGCTAGAGTGACCAGCTGTAATATTTGCCTATTTGAGACCGGAACAACCAGTCTTGGTTTAAACCTTGAGGATAATGATGATGATGATGATGTTTCCCTATTATACTTAGTTTTTACAGTCACTTGACCTTCCCTATACTAGTTTCTCCACCCCCTCAATCATACACACCCCCACACATATCCACATACTCGCCCTTAACACATGTTCACCACCCTACACTTTCTATGTTTTTATATTTAGTTGTTCTTAGCAGCTCTTTGATAACAGCTTAATAGGCTGAAATAATTGTCAGAGATTAAGAATAAACTGTGAAACCAATCAAATGTTTGTGTGTTTTCAAAAACCTCTCTTAAAACTACATGTTCCGTCGCAGTCTTCTTGATGCTTGTTGTGTGACGTAATGATCTCCTACTGAAAAAATGACATTTGTTAACAAATGCAATAAGTATAGTCAATGTGGTAGTTTCGATGTTGTTAAAATCGACAAATTGAAAACGTCTGGGATGGTAAATTCAGCCAGCAGTATACACGAGACAGTTCATTAGCGAGTAATAAGGCAAACGCTTCTTCTCCAACCACTTGAGGCGATTTGTCTCCCTACGCAAGCAACAGACAGTTAGTGTACCTCAATTTTTTACCAGCTGATTTCATATTTACTTTCAAGTTATTCACTCAATCTATTTCTTTGGCTACACCAGTTATTTTCATTGCGGTATATTATTCTCTGACAGCAATATTAATTTTTTTGAATTTTGAAATAAATCCAGGGCGATACAATATTTCAATTTAATCTCAATGATATCCTTTCTTTGTTAACGATCGTCGATTAGTAAACGTAAATAATAAAAGGTTTATTATTTTGCTACGACATTTACGTGACGCAGTTGACTTTTCGAAAGCGTCATTTCTGTATATTTTTCAGCAAAGGCGAGCAGATGCAGTGTCTCTGTCAACTCACGGGCTTTCATACCATTTCAGCTCTTGTAATTGCACAAATTATGCCGTCACCCCCACCGAAAAGAATGGAAAATTATTCTGGGACGTCTGTGGGGTATATATAAGTGTTAGTTACACCTGGCGATATTGTAAAGTGCGTATCAAATGACTGTTGCGGATTAGTGGAAAGTGATTATTGCGTTATAATCAGTGCGAAACTCTAACAGTTGACAATTATTATTGCATGTGGTCAAATTTCACCTGAATTATTACATGTGAGTACTTTGTTAATTTCAAGTTACCATTTATGATTAACGAAAGCTGGTAATTAGCGACTTCATTGATGTCTGTTATTTTGTTTCCACAGTACAATACGACGATCCGTGAGACCGTCTCGTCGTAACAATATAATCGATGGCATACACAGTTTGCACATGGCTGTATACTCATTACATAGAATCCGCAAGGATCTCAGGTTACACACCTACACCTTCATAAACGTCTACGTCTTCAGCTTTTCATAAAGTTTATCGCAGATGAACAAAAATTGTTGTAGATGGTATTGTTCTGCAGGAGATTAGCAATTTTGAATATCCGGGCTGTAATGTCATATATTACAAGCAAGACGTAGTGAATGAGCTACACAAGTTCAACCATATGTGTGGGACCATCACGAGTAAACAAACACACGTAAAGCCCTACAAGGTGATGGCCTCCCCACACACATCTCTATGGGTTTGAGAACTGGATTTTAAACAAATCACAGGCCAGTCGTATCAAGCGATCGAAATGAGATTTCTCAGGCACACGGTAGGGTAGGTGTACACTTCCAGATCGTAGAGGAAATGCTAATACATGGCAGAAACAGAATATTGTTACGACGGTCTACTTGATCGTCGTAGGTACAGTGAAAACAAAATAAGTACAAGACACCAATTATGTCACTGATCACACCTTTAATTGTTACAGTAAAACAGTTCGTAATTAACAACACAGTCTCTACAACAAATCAAATGAAAATTGTTCACACGCAATAAAATGTCCATTAATATTAAAACTCAATTGTATTACAATTATACCGTCCGATTATAAAACGCAACACTTCACTAATAACTACTTGAACGTACACAGTAATAACTCGAACCGCTCTGAAAATATATGGCAGCTGTACTGAAAACTAAGGCTGCTACCGCCATGTATTTATAGTTCCGCTCACACACCAGAAGCTTCCAAACTGCGTCTTATCTCTCGTGTGAACTACGTAATTAACTACGGCCTTGACGCAGTTCGAGCGTCCGAGCGAAACCCGGCGCAGTCGAGGAGATTCTCGCAAAATGCGTCTACAAGCACGTACGCCACACGCTTATATTCTGGATCTCTCTGGAACGTTCGATAAACATGTAGATTGTTCTGTGACGTCGTAACAATATTATGAGTATTCCCCGATAAGGTTGGCCAGTATCGGCTAAAATGTTTCAAACATATTAACCGAATGGACGGCTGCAGCATCCTAAAAAACTATTGAAATAAAACAAAAGGACGCAGATGTATAAGGCTGGTAAATTCTCACGGATCGCTGTATTGTAGAGTGGAAACAAAGTATGACACCGATGAAGTCACTAATTACCAGCTTTAATTCATCACCAATAATTGTTTGTTATCAACAAGGTATTATTATCATACAATAATTGAAATCAAATTTGTCCAAACGCAATAATAATGTCAATTATTAAAGTTCCGCACTAAATATAACACAATACTTACTTTCCACTAATACACAACAAACAGTTGATCCGCACTCTACAATATCGCCAGGTGTAACTAACTAAGCCAGTCGTAACGCTTATATAGATCCCGCAGATGTTCCAGAATAATTTTCTATACTTCTGGCCACTTTCCAACATAATTTGCGTAGTTACAAGTGGTCTAAAAGTCTAGAAGGTACTTTAGTACACAGCATTGACCAAGACACTGCAACTATTTGGATAGCCGAGAAGCCTAGAGAACGTCACTCTCGACTTTGAGAGCGTTAAGTATTGTCGTAGCAATAAACTTAATTAAGGAGAACAAATTAGCTCACAGAATTCGCACTAAACATGTTGCGTTTTGGTTAGCTATCATTGTGATATAACCCTACATATATTGGGGTTATTTGTTTGTTTTAATGATCAAAAACGTATACAAAATCTGTTAGAAAAGTGTCTAACTGAATTAGAAAGAATTGTTTATATAATTTTAAAGCGGAAGACGCCATTATATGTCTGGGATTTAATTGCGACCAACCTTCGTTCGCTAATCTCTTTTGGATTCTGTACCCTCGTGTTTGTTCTCTGCTAGTTTTCACGTTTTTCACGTTTTGTTCCGCACTTTATAAACAAATGTTTTCGTACCCGGTATTTGCAGGCTCGTTGGCAAGAATCTTTAAAATTCTTTTATCGACCTAACGTACACTATGATTCAAGTTCCCGCATGTATACTATTTCCGTTCTTAGTTCAATCCTGATGTAAACAAACCCACGTGCCAAGTCTGAAACGCTATTGGTCAGGGGCACTGACACTGGTCACACAGTAATGTATTACGCACATGTGCAGAAAGTCTGTGTGGTCATGTGAGAGTTACCTTACCACTTAAACGGGCACGTCATTTTAAGACTTTCTCCTTATCACTATATTCTGAACTCTATTAAAGTAATATGGAGCCATTTGAAAGGACATGTTGCCCCTCACAACACAACATCTATGAGCTGCCTGATACAAAACAATTGATAGAGAAAGAGTTAAAGGAAACAACGGCGGACAAGTGGCGTCATTGTATCGAGCACGTAATCAAGGATGAAGATGAGCTCTGGGAACTGGCCCACATTACCGACGTCATTGTGAAGAGTTTTATCAGTAATAACGTTGAATCAAGTGATAATTTAAGTTCCGACACAGATATACAAAGGATCGAATTAGTATCTGACAGCAACTGATAAGATACAGTACACTGGTAATTGTCACAGCTTCTATTTTCGTTTTAAATGAACTTTACTTTTTTGTTTTGTTGCGATTTTTAAAAGGTTAATAAAAATTGCATTAATTGATGTTATAAAATATTTCACTTTCGGTCTGACACAGTCACACAAATTATTACTTTGGTCAGGGCAAATTATTACAATTTACTTGTGATTTTACAGTATCAATATTATAAGTACCCTGTCTGTACTCCTTAATTCCAGCAGCAAATAGCGTTTCATATGTGCCACGTCTGTTTGTTTACATCAGGATTAAACTAAGAACGGAAACAGTATACTTGAATTGGGCACAACGACATCCTTGATAGGTTACATTTACGTCACTCATAAAGAGGCACTTCTTTTAAGCCAACACTTAAACATTTGGTGTCGCGGGACTGTTGCTCGCCGACTTTATCTATGTAATTTCGAAGTGTTATTAGGTATATTGTCGAAGTGGGCCGATGGTCAACGGAATGTAGTGATTATCCCATCGAGGTGCGCCGATTGAAAGTGTTTTAAATTTTAATTACTTTTAAATAATATGAACCCACTTAATAAATGGTTGGGATTTAAGTCCACACAAAACAAGAAAAAGAGTAAAATGCATTAAAATACAATATTTTTACTTTTTACACTTTTAAGAAAATTTCTTAGATTACCCTTAATTTTTGCTTTTATTGTAATCAAGCCTTTTTAAACGAAATATAATATTCATTATACTCTTTAGTCTTTTTCTGTACATTCTTTTTGGAAAATAAATAGATACATTGCATGTAAATAATTTTTTCCTCTGGCGCTAAAAAAATTCGGAGAAGTATTTGAAGTATAAAAACTTCCTTTGAATAAACTATCCGTTTATACTGTTACGACATTACAGAACACGCTACGGGTCTCTCGGCTATTCCAGCGGAGCCCGGCTGTAGTGTGTGTGTGTGTGTGCGTACATATGCTACTACTTTGATGTGAAGGACAATTACGTGATACTTGTCACGCGTCCGTAACGAGACTTTTCTAGGCCATACCGCTCCGCGAGCGCTGTGCTCAAGGCCGCAATCAATTACGCTCTAGTTTTTTCTAATAGACGCCTATTACAAAATATTCTAGAATCTCAGCGGGGTATAAATACTAGACTTCAGCGACGCTTAGTTCAGTTTTAGTGGCGATTTATTCCAGTAAGGTTCGAAGTATTGTGGCGAAGTGTTATGCGTTTATAATTGTGCGATACTCTATTACTTGACATTATTATTGCGTGTGAACAACTTTTATTTGATTTGTTGTAAGAGACTATCTTGTTCATTACATAATGTTTAATTGTGAGGTGATTAGTGACTTAATTGGAGTCTTGTATTTTGTTTTCCACTGTACCATACAACGATCAGTAGACCGTCATAACAATATATTAAACCAACTGTGCCTTTATAATATCATACGGCAATATAAAGAATATATTGAGAGACCTTTCAGGCTTGTCAATTACTTCTTGCAGTCGGTGCTGAAAGCACTCTGTCAGTGAATGGAGGACTTTATTTACTATATATTTACATTAAATATTTTCATTAGAAGACTTTTTCTACTGTCCACTGGTTTGTTCTTTAGGACTTCGTATACTGATGACACGCGCATTTTACCAAATGAAACCTTTTTTTATAAACCATTTAATATTTTCCTTAGATTTGAAGAGCAACAAAGTCAAATGTAAGTTTCTGCTTTCACACTTTTCAAACGAACAACGACTTCTGTTGGTTATTATCTGTTGTGACACAAACTCTGGAAATACCTGCGGAATGTGCTGACGGTAACTGTGCAGGTGCTTCGTTTCCGGTCCTTTACCTTACCTCCTTTGACTACCGGTCACCTCGACCACTGTCCTTCGAGGATCCCATATAATCCCCTCAATAATTTCTTTACTATCGTTCCACCTCGATCCTACCCATTATTAGATAAACGAAATTGTTTCTCGACACTAAGATAACAATCACCGTTTTTACATTATATTAGTTGTTATCTTGTTAAAAAATTTCAAATTATTCGGATACATTGTTTTGCTGTAGGAATACTTAGTAACATTTTGTTTGAGTTTGTGTTAATATAGAGAGCTAGAGTTCTGATTAGGTTAATTAGGCCATATCAGTCATTAGGTCAGATTATTTTGAATTCAAATTTAACAAGCTTCTGCCGTTTTTAATAAGCTAAGAGATATTTCTTATTTCTTATTCCAAATAATGTTTTTAAATTCATTGACTATTTTTAAAAAATAGTTTTTATTTTTTAAAAATTTGATTCCTAAGAAAAGCTACTCTACTAATTTTATAATATAATGGCTGCGCCAGTGTTGTTGTACGATTCTGAAACTTGGGTTCCGGCGAAAAATCATCTGAGCAGGATATAGGTATCCGGGGCGATCTGTTAAAGGCTGCACACGAAAAGATAGACATTCGCAAAGAGTTGAAAATTTTCAACTCAAGATCGAATTGTAGAGAACAAAGAAAGATGGGTTACTAATCTAAATAGGATGCCAGATGGCAGGCTGCCTAAGGAAGTTGGCAAATCAAGCGTATTGCGCAAAAAAGTATAGGAAGGCCTAGGAAACGATGGTGAATTGGATACGTTCATTTGGGACCAAAACAGGTGATTTGCCTAATCCCTGGTAGTAGTAGTAAGAAGAAGAAGAAGAAGAAGAAGAAGAAGAAGAAGAAGAAGAAGAAGAAGAAGAAGAAGAAGAAGAAGAAGAAGAAGAAATTTTTACACATTAATGAAACAATTCTTACATAAGGCAGCTTACTCCGCCCGACTCCTAAAATGCATTGGTAGTATAATAAGTACAAAGATATGTGAAGTAAAACTTAACGTTGGGTTTTCGCTTTTTCCTCTCTTCGTAAAGAGTAACCACCTCTGCACTCTTTCGTCACGATCAAAACTGTGGATATGTTATGTAACGAACAATTATTTGTAAAAATATTCACTTCAACATGATCGAGACAAAAATTGTTCATCGTTTCTGTAAAAGAATTAAGAATTTTGTCTCTTAGTTTTTTCAGTCCCTCCGAGGTATAATCCGTTGAATCCCAATATCGACTGCAAACATTATTTGATTTATCGTTGAATTCGACAAGCCACAGCCAGAGGGTATATGTTAATGTGTACACGGAAGGGAAGAGTGTCAACAGCTTAACGCGTGTGGTAAATCACTGTTGCCAACTTTCCCTACGTTTTTGACCTGCATTTCCTTGGATTCAAAACAACGACGACAATATGTTTCCTTTTTGGCCTGATGTATCTTTTCAATTCTCGGATAAAACTATGACAATAAAAAATATTTTAAATAAAAAAAATTACGGCGCTTTCCAATACTCCAAACTATTAAATACTGAGCTGTCAGGCCGTGGTCGGTTCCTGTATAATCTCGGTATCGTCGGCAACCTTTTGAATCTCATCCTCGGAGATCTTCTCCAGGACGAAGAAGCGACAGAATGTTAAGAAACAGTTACGGCAGATCTTGGTCAAAAGATACTCGACAACTTTTTTCGGGTAAAAACGAACTACATTTTCGGGTACTTGCTCTTCCCAATACTCTCTCTGTGCACCAATCGGATTGCCCAACAACCCACTCAATCAGTCCAATTAGCAACCAGATTTCCGTTAATAAGATGAGAATACGGTTTTCAGTCTATGTTGACGCCGAGTTGCAAATATTATTATTCATCAACAGTACATTATTATTATAATTTTTGTGTGTTATTATTAATTATGCTTCATATAACAATTAAATGAGAAAAATGCGTTTAAAAAAAAATAACCGTATTTATGAGGCAACCAAGGGGTCAGATTTTCGAAAGCCTTGTGGCTATTACCCGTTGAGCCGATCCATTATTGGTGAACTGAAATTTCATTGTTGATATGCTGACTAGCTATTTCTCAGTTGAACGAATTCCATATAATGGATGAGTTGTTTTACTGAGTAATTTTTTACTGTTTTTAAGTAGTGTATAAAGTATTTTATAGGGGTTAATCGTCATACGCGATGGAACTGTCATCCATGGAGTGAAAAAGAAACATAGTTCATCATCATCATCATCGTCGTCATCTCCATCTTAAAGGATTAAACCAAGGATGGTTTGTTCCGGTCTCAAACAGGCAAAGATTAGAGCTGGTCACTCCAGCGCTTTCTCGGACGTCCCATACCTCTCCGTCCCCTCGGCTTATAATTCCATAGTTGTTTCGGGATACGGCAGTTATCCATTCGGCAAAGATGTTCCCTCCAATCCAACCGATACTGGGCGATACTAAGACTAAGATACTGACCGATTTCCTGAGACTAAGAAGAAGCTTAAAGGTTCGACCGAATTGACGGACTACATATTAATATACAGTCGTGTGGCTGCTGGGAAGCGTTCCAGCTGCAGGAGTAGCAGTAATGACAAAGAAGCGGTTGAAAAACATGATACATAATTACCAGTTTGTAAGAAAAATAGTTAGTTAAATTAAGTAATTTGAAATAGAGCTGCAAAGTATGCATATCAGAAATACAGCCAAATGATCGGCAACATTCCTAGCCGTTTCCGTTTAGATTAATTGTTCGTGTTTTAAGTTATATGTATTACAATCGGCTGCAACGGGATTTATAGCAATCGGAACTACTGCCACAACTGTACCATGCCTCACGCAAGCGTATAATGTATAGCGACGAACGTTGTAATAAATACTGTCTTACCTCTCCGTACAAACACCGAGTTCCACTCGGGTCACTCCTATCTTAATTTACGACGGGAAATAAAAGTAAAGGTATTTTGTTTACAAGGCCTTGGAAATTCTCCTTACCCCACATACGACAGCTACATAGTGTAGACAACGTATCGTTTATAGTTGTTGCGTCGTGTTTTTGCTCCCGTGACTTGATTGCGGCTTGGCGGGTTGTTCCTGATGACTGCCGGACGAACGCTACGCTGGTCTTTCTGAGACGGTGCCTAACGACTTGCCAACCTGATTAGTCATTAGGTGGTACCCAATTTTGGAAATTATTTTAATTTGTCAAGCAACGACGTTGTGAATAAGTTGCATAAGTTCAACCTTATGTGCAGGACCATCCGGCGACCCCTTAAGTCAGCAAGTAAATATTAAGGGCCGCAGTTGGAGCGGAAACCCAGACACGAGTACACGGATGAAATTAAATGATGATGAAAGTATGCAATGATTACGAGACTGCTTTCAGAAGAGAAGTTGCAAGCCCACCAACCACTGGTTTGAGGGGAAGGAGAAGAAGAAGACGAAGAACGAGAACGAGAACGAGAATATGAGCAAGACCTTATTATGAGTATACTCGACAGGATCGCCCAATATCGGCTGAATTGGTGGGAACGTCTTTGCCGAATGGATGACTGCGCATCTCCAAACGACTATGGAACTGTAAGCCGAGGGGACGGAGAGGTGTGGGACGTCCGAGGAAGCGCTAGAGTGACCAGCTCTAATCTTTACCCGTTTGAGGCCAGAACAACCGTCCTTGGTTTAATCCTTGCAGATGATGATGATGATGATGATGATTTCAATTTGTTTTGTAACACTACCTTTGGTGCCGATTGTAACAGCAGGTGTCCTCCATCTTTGACATAGTAGGCAGACGAGTAGGTAGCTCTCCACAAGACAGAGAGCCTCCGTGCTGGTGAAAAATACGGGGCTAAGCAGCCTGCTAGAGACATGATTGGAGAAGGAATTCTCTGAGGAAGGATTGTTAAGATTTACGGGGGATATTCAGAAATAGTTTAGTGAAGCTGACTGTACGATGGGATTCGGTTATAGCCCGAGGACGTTTGATACAAACAGGGCATGGTGGTTCTTTGTACTGATCTTTGGGAATAAAGAGAAGGAAGAAGTTGCAGACGAAGCAAAGAGGGTCTCTGCTATAGGCCGGACAAAGGGAGTAAGGGTAAGAACTCGAACACCTCGCGAATTACGTTATTTCCTTTATATTCGAACATTTCCTAATATATACGCTATATACGTTCATTTCATTACCTAACAGTGTCACCATTTTGCATAGTTGATGATCTGGACGTCTTCACTTTTCATTTTAATACATCATCATCATCATCATCTTCTTCAAAGATTAAACCAAGGATTAGAGCTGATCACTCCAGCGCTTTCTCGGACGTCCCACACCTCTCCGTCCCCTCGGCTTACAGTTCCATAGATGTTTCGGGATGCGGCAGTCATCCATTCGGCAAAGATTTTCTCAATAATTCAGCCGATACTGGGCAATCTTGTCAAGTATACTCATAAGTATGGAGATCCCGACAAAGAACGGAGAGTTTTGGATTGAAAGTGTTCCAGCTGACACTTGGTGGAGGTCAAGAAGAGTGACCGTAACGCGACAGCGGAAAGGCCGAAGAAACAGAAGAGCCCATGGTACGCGGGAAACATCCTCGAGAACCACTTCACGGTGTCCATCATAGTCCATTCTTCGCACGAACCCCCTTTTGCATTGCTCACCAGCTACCTAATTTCCTATGATCCGTTGCCTGGCTTCACAGACCCTTGACTATCCCACTGTCTGCCCCCATGGTTCAGACAGTACAGGTCTCAGCTGCACTGTCGTCCTAAGCGCGGGGAATAGTGACTTGGGTGCTGAATCTCATCGATCCGGCGGCGGCCGCGTCCACTATCCACGCCAGCGCGGATCTAGACCTGATGTGGGTAATGAATAATCAAGTAAGCCACGGAGCTTTACCCCAGTCAATCTATATTGAACATCCTCACTTGTCGGCTCCAATCGTCCAAAGAGCGGCTGTATCGTAACACTTTGTGTTGCGAAAATTTGGACTGCGATGGTCCTCATGAAACTACAATTCGTCGAAACGCGGTCCGGAACACACACACACACAGATTTATGTCACTAGGAAGGCCCGCGCAACTTTTATCTGTCAGTCAACATCATATTCTTCAGGCATTAAACAAACAAACAAAAATGATTTTTCCGGTCCCAAGCAGGTAAACTATAAAGGGCCACTCCCGCGCTTCTTCTGACGTCCCACGCCCCTTTTTCCGGTCAGCTTATAATTCAATAGTTGTATTACGACGGTCTCCGTGATCGTCGTATGGTACAGTGGAAACAAAAATTACAAGACACCAATAAAGTCACTAATAACCAACTATAATTATCACAATTAACAGTCTGAAACCAACACGTTATTCAAGAATATTATACTCGTACAATAATTCAAGTTAATATGTCCGCACAAATAATAATGTCAACTATGAAGAATTCCGCACTACAATCACTTTTCACTAATACACCACTCGAAATGCACTTTGTAAATCGACCGACATAAACTCAACTGAGTAACCGCCGACGTAAGACTGACTCTAAGCGGCAGCTGTCGTTGTTTAAATAGATAGCACAAGTGTTCCAGAATACTCCATAATACTCTGGATTAACACTACTCGAAAGCACTAGAACGAAATTGATTGCGGCCTTGAACACAGTGTCCCGACCGGTATAGTCTGTATGAGCCTCGTTGACGCACGTTCAGAGTCACGTGCGCACACAAACATTACGGCTGGTTCTGGTGGGATAACACGTTGAACGTTCTGCAATGGCGTAACACTTGGTTGGGGATGCGGCAATCGTTCATTCTGTTAAGATGCTCCAACCATTTTATCCGATAATGGCAACCCTATAGAGTATACTAATAACGTTTAGTTCCTGTTGTGTATCTGCATTGCTTCCACTATCATATAGAGAATAGCTTCATAAATGCATTCTGAGCCTGCTGGAAGATATAAGGAAATTTATTGTTGTTGTTGTTGTTGTTGTTGTCGTTGTTGTCGTTGTCGTCGTCGTCGTCGTCGTCGTGGAGTTGCAGGTGTTTACACGCTCCGTTTTGTCTTATCAGTTCTCGGATAATGATGCTCCTGCCGTCAGTTCTCCGATCTGACCTTGGATTTCATTCCGTTTCGACAAGACGTATGTTTTGCTGTTTACACGCTACCTTTTCTTGATACGATTTGTCCTATCAGACGAAACGTTCGATAAGACGTAGCGTGTAAACCCGCCTTTAGCTATCTAATTGTGTGCCTTGTGCCTACCTAGCATACTCTCTCCCTTGCTCTCTCTCTCTCTCTCTCTCTCTCTCTCTCTCTCTCGCTTGCTATCTCGTTAATACAATCACTCTGCACTTGTTATCTCTTGCATTCCTCTATCCTTGTTGCGAAGCTGTTACACAGCCGGTCTTGAAAAACGCAAGCATTCAGTTTAATGTAGGATTAAGGTTTGTCGTTTATGTGAATTGAACATTTACGATACCTGCCGTTTACAGAGGCATCATCTCGCAAAATTAACAACTACCCAGAGTTTTATCATCACAATCCATCTCCTCATCGGTCTACCGACATCCGATTTCCGAGGCTCGTAGGAGTTCTGCAAGTACAAATATTTTTACTTAAGAAGGTTACTGGCGTGCTGTAAAACCCCAACCTGGAAGACCAGAAATTTTAATTTCAGGCTGCTTTTCCCCTAGAAAGTTGCTTTCACCTCAGCTGACGAGCTCTCTCTGCCCGATCGTAGTAGACTAACTAACTTAGCACACGTGTGCAGCCGTTGGCCTACAGTAGGCTCCTCCGCCTCCACACCAGATGCACACACTGAAGCCGATGTGCACCATCCTGCCAGGCCAGGACCCAGAGTACCCCAAGGCTGACGTGACAGAACCCCCATCTCTCGTTTGCTTACCGATCCACTCTGCCGAAGGGATTGGCTACCATAACCTTAGAGTGGATTGCTCGGAGTTACAGGGCTCACCGACATGTAGGTGAGAGAGGCTGGTGCATTTCTCTTCAATGAAAGTATATGTTCTTGTCAACCCCCTTTCTGACCCTCCCAGAGTTTTATACATTTTGTAATTATTATTACATATTGGGCGTGGGGGAAAGAAATCCAGCGACACTTCCCGCGGCCCCCCCCCCCGTAACCATTAAGACCGTTGAGCATATCTTTAGGTCCAACCTTGAAGTGACTAATGTGACAACGGCATAGTACAGACCGAATATACATTCCATTCTCGTTCCTAACAGTGTCACCATATTGCATAGTTGATGATCTGGAAGTTTGCACATTTTATTTCAACGTTTTAGGAAAGATTTTAGGGAAACGTGATCGTCTAAATAGCTGCTAATCCTGTTGTTAAAATTCATTCTCGGGCTGTTTGACTGTGGTTCATTGTTTTCAACTGAAACAGATGTTTTGACAATACCATCGACAGCCATCATCAGTGTAAAATTCGAGCTTTGTTAACGTAGGGTGTTAGACGTTAGTGACCACAGTACTTACTCTACCTCGAATTTTACACTGATGATGCCAGTCGATGGTACTGTTGAAACGTATGTTTTAGTTGAAAACTATGGACCATAGTCAAACAGCCCGAGAATGAATTTTAACAACACTGACTCCGTATATGCCTACGAAGTATATTAGCTGTTAATCCTGTCAGTAAATTTTATGTTGGTACATTTCTGTTTAACATGGGCCGTGCATCAGTGACGTAGAAAGTATTATTAAACAAGCAAAGGGACCATTTTTAAGGAAATATCTCTTCTGGTGTCCAAAAGCCTGTCATTAAAAATCCGGAAGAAACACATAAAAAGTTTTATTTGGATCGTGTGCACAAACGGGTGAGTAGCCTGGACTTCGAAAAAATCAAAATTGAGCTTTTTTGAAGCTTTTGAGGTGTGGTGCTTGAGGAAGGCCTTAAGAGATCTGTAGACAGAAATGGTGTCTAATAATGAGCTACTGAAGAGAGCTGTGGATAAAACAAGTAGTTTCATCATCATCATCCTCTTCACAAAACAGCATAGGAAACGCGGTGCCTGTTCCGCCTTCAAATATCCTGCGGCGTCTCTTCCTGAGACTACCAACACACACGTGTGTCCTATAAGTTTGTATTTCCAGACTTTTTGGCCAGTCTGAGATCTGATATTCATTGTAAGTGTTCTCTCCACCGTTGTTTGTAATATTTTAATTTTTCTATTACGTTAAAATTTTGTATTTTTTTCTTATGACTTAATTTTTTAAACTCCTCTTAAGAACGCCATTTCCGAGGCCTGTATTTTACTGCCCGTTGTCCATACTTCACACCCATAAGGACAGGACAGGGACTACCATGACTTTGTAAAACTTTAATTTTGTATCTCGACGTACGTTGTTTATAAAAATATGGTTGATTATTTGTTTCTACAAAGGAGTTTGTTTTGTTTAAAACCGTTGCAAAAAGTAGAAACAGTATGGTCGGTCATCTACTACCCCATTCAAACTGGTTCGTTACGCTGATCGACAGTACAATATTGGCGGCCGCAGTAGGAGGGGAAGCCAGACACGAGTACACGGATGAAATTAAATGATGAAGAAGTTAGTATTCGATGATTTCGAGATTGGTTTCAGAAGAGACGAAGTTGCAACCCCACCAACCACTGGATTGAGGGGAAGGAGAAAGAGAAGAAGAAGAAGAAGAAGAAAAAGAAGAAGAAGAAGAAGAAGAAAAGAAGAAGAAGAAGAAGAAGAAGAAGAAGAAGAAGAAGAAGAAGAAGAAGAAGAAGAAGAAGAAGAAGAAGAAGAAGAAGAAGAAGAGGGGCGAGGAGAAGGAGAAGGTTCTGAACAGAGCTGAGACTTTCTCATCCGATTTCTAAGGAGAGTCCAGAGGTATAGAATTTTAATAAGCTTGGCTTTATAACATGCAACAGAAAGTATATCCATACAGCACAGATAACACAGATTTAACCTTTACGATTTTCTGTGGTATTAGATAAATTCACTTCGCTTCGTATAAAAAACCACGCTTCAGCGCAGTGATCAATTTGACGAGGCTTATTTAGTATCAGGGCGAATAATCAGTGTCGTTAGTATAACCAAAATCCGCACAAACGAAAAGGAACTGCTCAATGCGTCAACATTAGGATAATTACTTTCTCAATTAGGAAGACGAATTAACAAAATTATTTCCTCCTTACGTTAATTCAAAAAAATGTTATTTAGTTGAAAGTCTATACTCAAAGAACGAAATAACAAAAGCAGGACGGAAATATATCATTGTTTTGCCTGTTGTCACCCTTAATTATAAAAATTTGATTTATTCGCTCAGAATGCCAGTTATTTTCCAACCAAATTGTCCTTGCTATTTCCGTGTATCCTCCATACAAGTATTATGTGTGTGTTTGTGTGTGTGTGTGTGTGGGCGCGCGCGCGTTTGGAAGTTTACAGTTTTTGCTGCCTTTTTCCTGTCAGCAATAATCGCCAGTAGTTTTCATTTTCCCAGGTCTCCAGGTGTCTCTGAGACCTCATATTTCCTCACCTCACGTCCTCCATCTTTCCAGAAACCTCGAGGCCTCTCTTCTCTTTTCCTTACCAAAGGGCTCCAGTTCGTATCCCTTAGTATCCATCTATCATCATCAGATCTTCTTACATGCACTGTAGCGTGACAGATATAAGCATAATATTGAATGGCAATTGATCATTAGAATAATGAAGTTATAATGTTTAAATTTGGAAGAAAGCATTAAATTTAATATAAATAGATTAATTCATAGCAACTGTGGAAAGAAATCATTATTATAAAGAAAATACAAGTTCAAGTAAAAGGAGTTACTAGTGATGAGTCATCCAAGACCAGTCTCATAACCAAAGGTTTTCAAACTATAACCCAGGAAGGTAAAAAGTAAATAACAAAGCAGTACTGAATATGACCAAACCCACAACGAGGAAGAATAAATAGAAGAGAAACCCTAAAATAAGCCAAGATCAACCAATACAGGTTGTGTATTTCTGAAGATGGAGAAGATCCCAAGAAACCTGATGGCATCAAGAAGAAGATGGAGAAGATACCAGTCCCAGAAGGCAGGAGAAAAGAAGACTGAAGAAAGAAGAAGAGGGCAGCATCCTGAAGAAGATGTCATGCTCTTATAAAAGACACCCAAATCCCTATATCCCCAAAATAAATATCTAAAAATAAAAGTATAACGAAATAAAAACCACATGTATATAAATTTAAGAGAGAGGAGTGTATAAAGTAAAAGTTTCCTGTGAACTAAGATGAAACAATAATATAGTACCCATGGAACAAATCTCCATTGAAAAAACGCTAACCAATTTATTATGTTAATAAGACTATACGACCATTTAGCATTAACATAATATATAAGTGCAAAGTGAACCAGTGATAGTTTTGGGTATTATAAAAAATGAACCTTGTGTTTCATTCTTGGCAATCACAAACATTGGATGCAATGAAATATGCATTTTTCAATGACTTAAAATATGTACTGTGACAATATGTTGTTCATAAGACATGAATCTGTTTAAAATAACATTTTTGTTTTACATGAAAAAAGGAAAACAGAGTTCATAATACCTTTTGAACAATTAATACTATTTATTTGTTAATGACAGGGTACAATTCCCCAAAGGCAATGTAAAAGACAGTATAAAAACTGTAGAATCCTACTTATAATAATAGTTAGAAATAAGAATATAAATATAAGGTTTTTTATGTATATAGTACAAGAATGTTTAAAAATGTATTAGATATAAGGCCATTTGTTTGGGTCTGAAACAACTAACATCAGAACTATAAAAATAGTTACCACTTGTAAATAGTAGAGAGTAATTAAGATGTTAGTTAGTAAAAAACCTTTTTTGTAAGCCATATTTCCATGTTTAGAAATAAGGATTGTGTTGCAAAATGTCTGACTTGAAGACAACCATTTATTTAAAAAAAAAAAAAATATTCTTTATTTGTTTTAACTATTGTTTGTATTGTAACCAATACTAATTGTTTTTGTGTAATTTAAAAACATGTTTAATTTATAATACTATTTGTAAAAGTCAGAGAGGGTATCACACATCATATATTGTTTGTAAATTGTTTTGTAAGAAAAATTGTTAAAAAATCATAGGCCAAAAGAATGGAAACCAAACTTCATCAAAACAGAGAAATTGCTCAATTAAATGCAAATAAACAAAAGGGGTTTAGACAAAATAAACTTGAGATCATGCCATATAATTGCACATACCATTTAGAGAGATTTTAATAAATTATATTCAGAATTATGAATAAAAATAAAAATGACTAAACTTAGAAATTTAGACATGGGAGTCATATATTTCAGAATAATGTTTCAGAATACAACTAATTCAATTAATTACCAGAAAATAAGGGAATAGGAACCTTTTAATACAATATAGAATTATTAATATTAAATATAACTGATAAAATGGCTGAATTTATATAATGACAGGAAGTAAATTTTAATGTTTTGACTTCCAAACAGTTTGTATACCAAACTGAAAGTAAAATTACTATTTTTCGGACAGAAAACACTATAAAATGGCATTATTTAATCTGAAAATAACCAGAATGAACTGAAAGATTAATTTAAATCAAATCTAGTGAATAAAATTGACAAATAACCAAAGTTTAGGCATTCATATAGTGAAATAGTAAAATGTACACAGGATGTGAAAATATTTTTGAACAATGTTAAGGATAATATTATATGGGCTAGGAGTTTAATTGAAACTGAAGGAAACAGTTAGTTAATTATTGGTAGTTGAACGGTTAACATGACATACGTTTGATAACGTGGATAACCTAACCTATAATCGTCATACAAAGCGAGTGTATAGTGAGTTATTGTGAAATCGCGAGTGACTTGTAAAATACTTTTGAAACTATCATATTATAACAGAAACGATCAAGTAACACTCTATAACACAGAACAATATAAATCTACTCCGAAAAACACCATAAAACACTAGAAAACTGTATAATACATTAAACCAAATTAGTGACGGAATCGGAGAAAGTGTTTGACTTATAATTACACAGACATACTAAATACAACCCAGAATCACTACACCAGTCACTACACAACACATAACAAGAGATTTGCAGACACAAGAACAGGAATATTGCGTCAAAATACATTATTTGGAATGCAGCAGGAACGAGCAACATTTTGATCAACTTGACGGCGGCCATTTGCTTTGACGATCTCAGTGCCTTCTTCTTTGTTCAGCACAGCTGTTTGGTGAAAACAATTATTATATTTACAATTTATTATTCAATGTCTGTGTTTATTAATAACTATTAATTTGATTGTAACGTTATACTTTTTAAATATTAGCCCGATTTCTCTGACTTTGGTAATAACTGGCTGTTTAAAGAACCCTATTTAATTTTTATATCATATACTTGTAACTTTTTTCGATATCCTGAGAATCGATACTAATCGATAAGAGTCAATATTGCTGTTACTTAATAAAAAACATTAATACTTTTCAATACGTAATAGTTCTTTATTTCTTCAATAATACTAATTACCAATAAGATAATTCTAATTGATAATCTACAAGGACTTTACCACCCGTAAGTGAAGATAACCTAAAAAATAAAAAGGTAAACAAGTATCGATTGGTTTACAGACAGTCTTATGAGTGGTGATAGATTATTTAAAATATACTAAAACTTTAATAAAAATTTTCAGAAGAGCATTACACTGTTTAAAACTTCACAGCCCTATATTAATTAATTGATCATAATTAATTGATTAATAAAATTAAAAAAAAATTTTTTTTTAATTATTTTTTTTTATAAACATATTTTTTTTTAAATTTTCTTCAAAACAATAATTTTTGTTTTGAAACTTTCGGTGAAGCTGAGCATATATATTTCTTCATCAACTTTACGCTACTCGACCGGTCTTGCTACCATTGAGACTCGACCAGCTGGGAAACTTAAGGAAGTGTTTCAGGCCAGTAAGACGTCGAGACCCACACCAATTAAACATATTACATTGGACTTGATTACATCGGAGTCGCATACTTCACAATAGCAGTATATCATCAACAATATTCACATACTCCACGATAGCTTATATCATCAACACACAATATACACATCTTTTTTATTAAATTATTACAAATTGGCGCACAACTTTAGGGGCTTTAATTAGCGATTGGAAGGCCAATACTTTCTGCCCAATCACTAGTTGGAGCTAGGCAACAGCTACAAAGCCAGAGAATTTCAAGGGAAAATGCAACGACGTGCAACATCTAAGAAACGGGCGGCGGAGGCCGAGAAAGAAATAGAAGTTGACATGGACAACAAGGAGGCGACGCCAGTAGAGGCGGAAGAGGTATTACCACCGGTGTTGTCCAAACAAACCGAACAACCGGAGGCACCCACACAGACAGGGGTAGTCAATGTTCCAGAAAAGGAGAGACCGTCGCAAACAGAGGACATGACAAACCAAGAAATGTTCAGGCGGATGATGCAGGCAATGAATGAAAATAATAAGAAACTAGAATCCAAAATGGAAGGAATGGACAAGAAAATGGACAAGAAGATAGACGAAAGTAATAAGGAAAGGAAAGAAGATAGCCAGTCTTTGAAAGAAGATATCAAGTCCGGTAAGGAAGAAACAAATAAGAAGTTAGAAGATTTAAAGGAAGACAACCAGTCCCTGAATAAGAAGATGGAAGAAAACAGCAAGAAGATGGAAGAGAAGATGGAAGAAAACAGCAAGAAGATGGAAGGAAAGTTAGAAGAATTGAAGAAGGATAATCAATCCACAAAAGAAGAGTTGACTGGGATGAACAAGAACATAGAAAATTTGAAGGAAGATAACAAGAAGATGGAAGAAGAGATGGGGAAGAAGTTAGAAGAATTGAAGGAAGATAACCAATCGTTCAAGGAAGAATTCAAGTCAACTAAAGAAGAATTGATTAATAAAATTGAGAACACCAATCAGAAAATCGATGAAACCAGGAAGAAGATAGAGAAGAACAACCGACAGTTGAAGGAAGAGTTGAAAGAAGATAACAGGAAGTTGGAAGAGAAAATGGGGGAGAAGCTGGAAGAATTGAGAGAGGACAATCAAATTTTGAGAGAAGAATTAAGAGAAGTCAATCAGGAGAATTTGGACAAATTGGACGAAAGGATGGAATTGTTGCGAGAAGAAATGAATAAGGAAATCAAGGTTAACAAAAAAGCGATGGATAAGAAGATGGAAGAAGAAAATATAATGGTCAATCGACAGATTCGAGAGATTGATGGAAAGTGCAACCAGAACGAAAAGGAGGTGAATGAGTTCAAAGAAGTGGTGAACATCAAGTTCACAAATATCGAAGAACATAGTCGTAGGAAGGTAGAAGAACAGAGGAAGGAAAATCAAGAAGAATTCGGAAAAGTACGCAACCAAGTCACAGAAAGATGTAATGATATACAAGAGACCATGGCCAATATCACCGGTCAGGTACGACAAAGCCGAGAGGAGATGGAAGCGATAAGAAACAGACCAACTCATTTCACCGGATTGCCTGTTAACGAAAGCCGAGAGTGGCTCAACTTCCGGCAATACAAACGCAAGCCGATGGAGTTCCTGGCTAGGGTAGAAGAATATTTAACCAAGCATAAAATTACCCAATGGAGCCATAGCAGGGAGATATTCGACGAGTCTTTCCGAGACATAACAGATAATTGGTGGATGGCCAACCGGAGTGAAATTTCCGACTACCAACAGTTCCGGAAAATGTTTAAGACAAAATACTGGTCTGAGACCACCCAGAACTTGATCCGAGACAATATTTGTAATGGAAGATACAGGTCACAATTAGGTAGCAGTATGACGGCATATTTCTTGGGGAAGGTGTGTATGGCAAAACACCTTGAGCCAGCAATCCTAGAAGAATTTTTAGTGAATAAGATATCTTATCACTATGATGAGGACATTATCAGGGCCCGGAGAGGTAGTCAGATCAAGACGATCCAGGGAATGACCGAGTTATTGGAGGGATACGAGAACGAAGAGTATTATCGGCAGAGCAGGAAGAGAAATGAGAGACCAGAAGCAAGGCCGACTACTTACCCCAATAACGGCAATAACCATACAAATAACCGGAACCAGCCCAGTAATTACGACGGCCCTAACAACCAGCCGCGTAATAACCAGTTTAACGGAAATTTTAACGGCGTGAGAAATAACAACCCCTACCCAAATAATCGAAACCACTTTTATCAACAAAATAATAATGTTCCATACAGTCAGAGAAATCCATATCCCAACAATAATGGTGACAGACCTTACACACCTAACCGAAATTACTATAATAATAATATTAGTAATAATAATAATAGCAATAGTAATAACCGAGTGTCGCGCCCTAGGGTAAATTTTATAAGAGCAGAAGATCGCGGACCCAGGAGATATTATCAACCGAGGAGGAGCAGCTTCCACGGCGCCGACCGAAGATGGAGGAGTGCGGAACGAGACGGCCCAAGATACGAACAGGAAAGACGAAGTACCAGCCTGGAAGATCTTGGCAGACAACCGAACAGGGCGTTAAACATCAACCAGGGTACAGAACGTCAGGAAACAAACCAGAGTTTCCCGAACGATGCCTCGGTCAACAATAACTTAAACAATGACCAAAATGCTTTAAACGAGAGGAGGCAGTAATCAACAACGATGACCCGTTACTGCTTATACTTCCTGGGTTAGAAAAGGATGATTTGCAACAAGCAAACAATGATAAAAACATCACTATTATCAGTAATCATTATTTGAAAGACATGCAAACTGAACTTTTGGAAGAGAACGAGAAGAGTCTCAGCAACAGTAATAATGAGATAATTTATATAACAGCGGAGGTGGAAGGAGTTCCCGCTAAAATAATGATAGACACAGGAGCTAATATTTCAATAATAAACTCCAATGAGTTGGAGAGAATACAATGTACATGTGGAAAAACTTTGCCAATGTTACCAATCAACAACATTGTGTTGGTAGGTGCAACTGGCCGCCAGAATAAAACCATTAGGAAGCAAGTTTCCTTAAGTGTCGTTAGCCGTGATATAGCTTTAGACATGGAATTTTTAATCGCCACCGGATTACCATTTGACATCTTAGTCGGTTGCGATATTCTTCGTAGATATTCGGCAGTAATCGATCTTAATTTAAATAAAGTATCACTTTTCCCAGACGGAGTAACATGGACCGCAGACCTGGTAGGAGGCACAACAATACTTCCCAGCCCTATACATCAACAACTTCGTAAAATAAATGTTATTAGAAACAGCCCTCTTTCTAAACCCATAATATACAATCAAGGAGGAGAGGATTTATGGTCAGTTAAGATCCAAGAAATACGGAATTTCCAGTGCGGAAGCGATAACAAGAAAATACCAACGCACCTGGCTGATCGTCTAATTGCAATATATGAGAGATACAAGGCGGTGTTTTCTGATGAACCAGGGAAGGTAAAAAACTACCAGTGCCAACTTCGTTTTAAAGAAAACGTAGAGTTTAACCGGAGGTCATATCCAATAGCGCAGTCGCTCAAAGAAGCCGTGAGAACAGAGATAAACAAGATGATAGAAAACGACATAATTGAGATTAGTCAATCACCTTACACTAGTCCAATTATTGCTGTTCCGAAGAAAGACGGACAAGTCCGGCTCTGTTTAGACGCGCGTGAGTTGAATAAGACAATTGTGAATGACAGAACTTCTCCCGGTGAAATAGAAGAAATCTTAAAGCGTTTTCATGGTACTAATTTTATTAGCACCTGGGATACGGTCTGTGGTTATTGGCAGGTAGAGCTGCATCCACAAAGCCGCCAATACGTAGCGTTCATTTTCGAAGGGCGCAATTACCAGTTCAAGAGACTGCCCTTCGGACTTGTCACTTCTGTCGCCAAATTTGTGGCATGCATGGACCAGATTTTGGGACCAGAAGCGCTCCAATTTACAACCGTCTATGTTGACGATTTACTAATTACATCCGGAACCTGGGAGGAGCACTGTTACAGAGTGGAGTTTGTACTAAACAAACTAGCGCAGAACAACATAACATTGAAGTTGGAGAAATCCAAGTTCATAGCGCGCGAGGTACAATTCTTAGGCTTCAACCTAGACGACAGAGGTATTACCCCATCAGCAGAAAAAGTGGAGGCAATTCAGAGGTTCCCGCAACCAAGAAACAGGAAACAATTGCAATCTTTCCTCGGACTCTGTAACTATTACAGGAAGTTTCAGAGCCGATATTCCGAGTTGACCGCCAAGTTTCAACCACAGTTATCTGCAAAAAACAAATGGACTTGGGGTGAAGATATTACTTTCCGATTGATAAAAGAGAAGTTTCTGGAGAGTGTGATACTTCGTCACCCAGATTTTAATAAACCGTTCTTTCTAAACTGTGACGCTAGCGATCTAAGCTTAGGAACGACATTATACCAGGAAGATGAGGAGGGACAACATCTGGTAATAAGCTTCGCTAGTCGCACACTGAACCAGTGCGAAAAGAACTACAGTGTGACAGAAAAGGAATTGTTGAGCGTGGTGTTCGCATGCAGCAAGTTCCGGACGTACATTCTCGGATATCAAGTCACGGTGCGAACTGATCATAAATCCATCTCGTTCCTTCGTAGGTGCAAATTGAGTCACGGCCGATTGGCTAGGTGGGTACTCGCCCTACAAGAATATGACCTGAAATGGGAATACATTCCAGGAAAGAAGAACGTGGTAGCGGATGTGTTGTCACGTATAAATCTGGAAGATCAGACTTTCGAGGGAGAGAAGGAGAGCTTAGTAAAAATTTATAACATATTCACGACCAGAGCCGATTTACAAGCTTTGTTAATAAATATCCGAATCCATCAGCAGTCTGATCTTAAGCTGAAAAACATTGTGAGTCGTTTGGAAGCCAATGATGAAACCATTTCTAAATATTACCACCTTAACAAGGGAATTTTATTCATAAAAACCGCTTTGGACGATGAGACATGGAAGGTGATAATCCCACACCAAATCGAAAAGGAGGTCATCATCGATTACCATGTCAGGTATGGTCACATGGGAGCGTTAAAAGTGATACAAGCTCTAGAGGAAAATTGTAAGATCAAGAATATCAACCGCAAGGTGAGAACATACATCAAGTCCTGTAAGATCTGCCAATGTGCAAAAGTAAACAATGAAAAGACAGAGGGTATCATGATACCGATAACTTCCAACGCAAAACTGGAAAAAGTGTTTTTGGATATCTGCGGGCCATTTCCCCGTAGTGGTGGTCGACACAGATATAAATACTTGGTAATTATAATGGATCACTACACCAAGTATATAAAGCTATATCCGGTTAATCGGGCAACAACAGCAAAGGTTTTGGCGGTGATTATTGATTTGTATATCCCAGAGATCGGTAGACCATCTTCTATTATTACCGACCATGGTACACAGTTTAAGGGGAGGAGATGGCGAGACACTTTATTAGCACTTGGGGTCAAAACGTATAAGACATCAGTCTACCACCCAAGTAGCAATCCGGCTGAGAGAGTACTAAGAGAAGTGGGTAGGATATTGCGCACGTACTGTCACAACCAACAGAAAAAGTGGCAAGAGTACCTAGCAGCGACAGAAACATTCCTAAATTACGCCCACCATCCAGCTATAGGAATTCCACCGTACTCAGCCATGTATGAGAAGCCGACTCCCCGAGACATTGAACAAATCATTGAATTTCCAACGAACAACAATAGGAAATTCAACCAGTTGAAGTTTTACAATAAGGTAGCAGAAGATCAGGAAAAACGGCAAGCCAAATACCAGAAGGCAATAGGGCGAATTGTAACATATAAAGAGGGTGAAAAAGTACTCCTAAAAAATAGAGAGCTGCCTAGCACCTTAGAAGGCATAACAAAAAAACTACTATTATTATACACTGGACCATATGTTGTGGTAAATAATAAGCATAACAATACATATGAGTTGAAGGAAATCGTTTCAGGAAAAATCAAAGGAGTGTACAATCAAGCTTCTATGAAGAAATATTATGAAGAATGAGTTGTGAGTTTTAGAATTTTGAATTTATATTTATAAAAATTCGAAAATAATGTAAGTACATCTTACAACCTAATATTTTGAGAAGAACATTTTGGAGAATTAAAAGAATTTTTTAATTAATTTTTAAAAATTCAAAAATAATGTAAGTACATCTTACAACCTAATATTTTGAGAAGAATATTTTGGAGAATTATAAGAAGAAGGAATTTAGAATTTTTATTTTTAAAAATTCAAAAATAATGTAAGTACATCTTACAACCTAATATTTTGAAAAGAACATTCTGGAGAATTAAAAGAAAAAGAATTTTTAATTTTAAAAAAATTCGAAAATAATGTAAGTACATCTTACTACAACCTAATAATTTTGGAACAAACTTTATGGAAGAAAGGAAAAGAAAGACTTTTGAATTGAAATATAATTATGAAAATTTAAAATTTAGTAAGAACATCTTACTACAACCTCATAATTTAGAACAAAACTTTATGGAAGAAAGAGAAAGAGAGAGAATTTTGAACTTAATTTTATTAAAAATTTAAAATTAAGTAAGCACAACTTACTATAACTAAGTTTATGAGAAAAACTTTATGGTAAATAATTAAGAAGAATTTGATTTTGGAAAAATACCAAAACATTCAGAAATAATAGTAAGATAACAGTACTATAAACAATTCTGAATGAAACAATTCTGGGAATAAATGAATTAAACAGAATTTGAATGTTGATAGAACGTCAGTACTTTGAAACAAGATAAGATCAACATATTACAAGGATTTATGAGAAATATTTTTCAATTAATTAAAAAGAATAGTTTGAACTTTACATTAAAACTAACCAAGTTCCAAAAAATAATTATGTGTCAATTATGATTGAATTGAGGAGAAAATAAAGTGATTAATTCAGAAAAGAGAATTAACGTTAATCCAGAATAAATGCTAGACATTCACAATAGCATTTGAAGGAGTAGAGAAGAATAACAAAAAAGAGTGTAATATGCCAGAGAAGGAAAAAATTTGGAAGCAAAGAGACTAATTACCTATGAAACGATAATGAAAACAGTTAATTAAGAGCGAAGAAGAACAACTCATACCAAACAGATGGAGAAGATGATTTTGAACAAATGATAATAATAAGACCTATATGAAATGCAAAGAGAAGAAATACCACATGAAATATAATATAAATGAATTAATGTTAATGAATGCGAAGGCAGATTAATAACTTTCTAAGAGAAAGGAAAGAACCAAAATGTTTAAATAAAATGATCAATATAACAACCTGTATGTCTAATGTAAAGATACAATGTCAAAAAATTAAATATAATATATTAAGAAAATTCAAATAATGAATACGAAAGACTATTTATAAAGACCATGCTAATACTATGAATAACCAGAAGAAAATATAAAGAGAATTCAGATGGAGAAGAAAGAGAGTTACACTGTAAACAGTAACCAGAATTATTAAAAGAAAGGTTTTCAACCATAATTAAATTAAATATATCAGACAAGTTAAGAGTTTTGAAAAAATATATATGTAATGAGTATAATAATAATTATGAAGATTTATTAAGATAGAAAATGTGAGATAATCTGAGAGACTACGAAGTGGAGAATCCAAAGATATTTTTATTAGTCGAAAATGAGACTACTTTTTATTTATTTATTCGATGACTGACTGAAGATAATTCCAGCAGCATTATGTTTTTTGAGCAGGGATGGATATGCCCTTGTACTCAATTTATAGAAGTGGTGTATGGCCAGCAGAGAAGTAGCGTACAGTGCCCCTCTGATCTGCCCCAGCCCACGTGATAGGGAATGTTAGGGAATAAATATCCCAAGGATACAACACGAAGTTGATATAGGAAGAAAATGTATTACAATTATAATATATCTCAGAAGACACTAACTATCCGAAAAGGATCAGTAGTAAGACAAGTAACCATATATATAAAATTAATAAAACTCTAATTATAAAAAAGTCGATATAAAGATGGAGAAGAAAATGAATTATAAGAAATGATGAAATTATCATAAGAAATTATTTCATCCATAAACATGTCTGAAATAATTACTTCTGGAGGAGAGCAATCTGTAGCGTGACAGATATAAGCATAATATTGAATGGCAATTGATCATTAGAATAATGAAGTTATAATGTTTAAATTTGGAAGAAAGCATTAAATTTAATATAAATAAATTAATTCATAGCAACTATGGAAAGAAATCATTATTATAAAGTAAATACAAGTTCAAGTAAAAGGAGTTACTAGTGATGAGTCATCCAAGACCAGTCTCATAACCAAAGGTTTTCAAACTATAACCCAGGAAGGTAAAAAGTAAATAACAAAGCAGTACTGAATATGACCAAACCCACAACGAGGAAGAATAAATAGAAGAGAAACCCTAAAATAAGCCAAGATCAACCAATACAGGTTGTGTATTTCTGAATTAAAGAAGAAGATGGAGAAGATCCCAAGAAACCTGATGGCATCAAGAAGAAGATGGAGAAGATACCAGTCCCAGAAGGCAGGAGAAAAGAAGACTGAAGAAAGAAGAAGAGGGCAGCATCCTGAAGAAGATGTCATGCTCTTATAAAAGACACCCAAATCCCTATATCCCCAAAATAAATATCTAAAAATAAAAATTTAACGAAATAAAAACCACATGTATATAAATTTAAGAGAGAGGAGTGTATAAAGTAAAAGTTTCCTGTGAACTAAGATGAAACAATAATATAGTACCCATGGAACAAATCTCCATTGAAAAAACGCTAACCAATTTATTATGTTAATAAGACTATACGACCATTTAGCATTAACATAATATATAAGTGCAAAGTGAACCAGTGATAGTTTTGGGTATTATAAAAAATGAACCTTGTGTTTCATTCTTGGCAATCACAAACATTGGATGCAATGAAATATGCATTTTTCAATGACTTAAAATATGTACTGTGACAATATGTTGTTCATAAGACATGAATCTGTTTAAAATAACATTTTTGTTTTACATGAAAAAAGGAAAACAGAGTTCATAATACCTTTTGAACAATTAATACTATTTATTTGTTAATGACAGGGTACAATTCCCCAAAGACAATGTAAAAGACAGTATAAAAACTGTAGAATCCTACTTATAATAATAGTTAGTGTAATATTATCTAAATATTACAAATATAAATAAAAATTGAAATTAAAAATAATTGAACTATATATATAGTCAGATATTGTGTGTGTATCTTTGGTGCTAACAAAGGTATTGTGCTCTTCCTTTAGCCCCACTAGTTGGGCTAGTCAATTTGTAATATAAATAAAAATATTACAAATAAAAAATAAAAATATAATTATAATTGAAATATGTTGATACGTATTGATATTTTGTTTTGTTTATCACTGGGTAAGTCTGACTCCTTGAAGTCCCACTGTTAGGCTAGTCAAATTGTGATATAATTTCAAATATAATGATAAACAAGATATAAAGATATTGATGATAAGAATATGTTATAACTAAGTGTGTTGGATTGATAAATAACAAATATATCAAACTTTAAAAATTTTGCAAATATTTTTTCTTGTGCTTGTATCGAATTTGACTGAATAATTTAATTTAATTAATTGATAATTAATTAATTATTTGAGGTTGTAATTTCCTCCTATATCTATTCTCTCAAGGTGAATTATGGTTTTGCTTAATAAAAAATAATAATAACATTAATGGTAGAAATAAAAACAATGCTGGTAACTGAATACTGATTTGCGTTTATTCATTCAAAATTGTGCGCCAGTCAGACTGCGCATGTCCCAGGCACTGGCTAATATTCGCCACAGTCGGCAATGAGAAAAATCAACAGATATATTTTTTACAAGTTTAAATTTATGGTTCTTTTAACGAGTCGAAATGGTCAGAGGGCAAGGAACAAGATACATTTAACAGGTATTCTTAAACTAAATGTTAACATCTGAAATAGAACAGAATTATTATTACAATTGTCAATTAGAAAGAAATTATTTAAAATTCGAACCAAGTCGAAGAAATGACGTCACTCTGCTCCAGGTAGCACTGGACCGTCTATGTGAGAAATTCAGCAATGGCCGCCGTCTGCTTGGTTTTAATCTGCTATGACGCCGTTGGAATTGAAGATCTTCTCCCACAGAAATAAAACGATGTTCCCTTTTTCTGCGAAGTGGTGTTGTTCCAAAATATAGTGTTGAATGTCCCCTCGTCGTCTGCGATGTCGAATTCGGGATGGATCTCTTGTGTAGTGTAGTGTTCAAATATGCGTGTTGGTTTTGTGAATTCGTTCCAAAATTGTTCAAAAATGGCTGTCGATTTTTGGTGTTGCGTTTTCATGGTGTTATTCTGTGTTTTTGGAAACTTGTGAAGTGTTAGACATAGATAAATAATGTTATTTCACTTGTTAGTTCATCTCCGTTACACGCCACATAACCACACCTGGTTTTAATATAAATTATTTGGTTTTCAAAACTCCACTAATACATTTTTCAACTGTTCAGCTTTGCGATTAACAATAGACTAAACGACGCAACGTCGTCGTTTTAGGGCAATTTGTGGTATGTCTTTTTCCTCTTCATATTGTTTAATTATAAAATATCTGTCTAAGACTTGTTTCACTATCTAACTATACATAACAAGTTTTCTTATTTTTTACTGTATTTCCAATATTTCTTAATTTTACATGAATCTAACTATTCAGTAATATTGATTATTTAATTTTACATCTTTTGATATATAGCTGGGTTTGTTTCAAACTCATTTAAGCCCAAAAATTACAATTTTGCATAATAATTGCCTGTCTCATATTTTGTACAAATTCAGTGTTTTAAAGGTTTTTATTTGTTTTTTCGGTATAATATTTCCATGGAATACACCTAATAACTCCGTAATTACTTTGCTGTTAGTAATTTGGTTATTAAAACATTTCAATATTGATTAATTTGCTGTTTAGTCTGATTTGATTACTATCATAAGCCTATTTTTGACTGTTTCCAAAAGAAGTTAGTTTTCTTTCTTTTGTCATTCTATTTGCTATTAACTGTATCTGTATTAATTATATTTTCAATTTCTGTATTGTATGTATTGAATTCTATTCCTATTACATAGATTAATTCTTTGATACATAGTTTTTTTGGTTTATAGGCCATTCTGTGTTTACAAACATAGTGTCTTGGTGGGTCTGTTTGTACATTATACATGGTTTACTGATTTGAATAAAACTATTACATTTTTATACCCTACTTGCCTCTCTGACTTACACAATGGAAAATTAAATGACATGATTTTAATTACAATAGAATATCTTGTATCTACTAAACTTTCTTCATACTAATAACATCATTGAACCATAACATGAACATCTTATGCCTAATTTTAACAAAAACATCTTATTATTAACTATTTTCCATATATCACCTAATTTTAACAAAAACATCTTATTCCTATTATTTTTTCCTGTATCATCAAATGATAACAACATAGCTTATCCTAGACATAATTTAATTAGAAAACATAAATAACTCCTATTACTAGTAACACTGTCAGTCACTAACTGTCTTGTGTATGTATTATTCTATGAAAACACTTTAACTGTGATAATAAACCTCGTGTATCTATTTACACCTTACATCTAAAATATTATTTAATTAATAATAAATAATAAATATCTTAATATTAGGCATACCTTCAGTTATGAACCGTCCTTTGGTATTTTTGTCCTCACCATTTATTTAGTTATAATTAAAGAAAACATTTTATATGTAATAGTCCTTATATCTAATTTAAAACTCTTATTACTAGTAATGTTGTCAGTCCTTAGACCGTCTTTCATTTCAATGGTTTTATTATTATTATTCTACACTCATGGTAGTCTTTTTATAATACTTAAACCTCATTGAAGATTTTTTAACTATGTTTCTCACTGTACACTCTGTAGTTCCTTAATTTTGTTATCTCACTTCACTTTATTGTATTCTACACTCTGGTAGTCTTTTTAGTGAGTTCTACTCTATGGTAGTCTCTTTTGGTATATTTTTTGACATGTTACACTTACAACTAATATACAATTTGTTTTTATAGTATTGTATCTTGTAACTTGTTTGGGGTTTACCTATATCGGTTTCAATTTTGTCTCATGGTATTTAATATATGATTAACACTTTGTTTTGGCATATCTCTTCATGGTTCTGGTCTCTTTGTGAATCTTGATATGTTTCGTCCCTTCTTCAAATATCACATTAGTAGTTTCCTTATTAAAATGGTTTCATGACAGATTATTTCCTTTTTTTATGGTCCTTCCCTTTTTGTACTGCTTCCCCAATCTACTGGGTATACTGCTGGTTTAACTGGTTTTTTCATAGTAGGTTATTTTAATTAATGGTTTTCTTTATTATCTTCCATTTTTATTAACATTTTATAGACTTAATTATACAGTTTCTAGTGTAATCCTTAAACAATTTATTCTTCTCACTCACTATGGAACTTTCTCTTTTATTCATGTAACATTAATTCAAATGTTTAGTGTGATAATTTTGTTATGTTACATATGCTCTCCTGTAAAAGTGATTAGTTCAGATCATACTCTGTATGGATGAAATAATTACTACTAATTCTTTTGTATTTACATTTTCTCCGTGATTACATGTTTTCACTTTATATACCTTCTTTTTCCACCATTGCTGCCTCTCAGCTGATGTGTATCTCCTTCATTAGTTTCTTTTTTCATTGATAAGTGATCTTCAATCTTGTGTATAACATTATCATTTTATATTCCTTCTTATTTGGTGCTTCCTCACCAGTATGTTTACTCCCTAACATTCCCTAACAAATTAATTGGAACAGTTCAGAGTGGCACTTTTGGCTTCAATCCCTGCTGTCCAATACTTCAATTGAGTCCAGGGGTATTATCATCTCTGCTCAACACATAAGACTGATGGCATTTTCTACATCCAGTCATAAAAATAAATAAACAGTAAAAGTAGTCATTTTTGACTAAAATAAACATCTTTAGATTCTTCACTTCATAATACGTTATATTAATTAATACTTTTATACACTTGACTCTTCTTCTCTCTTAAAGCTTATTCCATATTAGGTGGTTTAGGTATGTGGTATCATATACATTTCATCATGTTTACATAGTAAGTAGTATTTATATTTACTCTTTCTACCATCTGGTATCCATTGAGTTATTTTTATTGCCCATGGTATAACATGAATTAATTCTTTATCACTTTCACTATAACAGTGGTTGTTGTAACAGCATTATCATTATTAATATCAGGTTTTTTTTTTTTGTTTTTTGGTCTCACTATTTGGTCTTTAGTGAGCTGGTCCTTCTTCATTGTTCCATTTTTATTAAATTATTTTCTTTGTGAGTTTGGTTAATTTGTTCGATTAAGTCATATGACATTCTGGTTTCCTTTCTCTCTTAGAATTTTGTATCTCTTTCTTACAAAATCTTTTTTCATATTTCATAGTTATTTCCCATCACTTGTATGAGTAATGATGTGAGTTTAATGTTTTTTAATTTTAGACATTTTTATTCAACTACATTCTTTCTTGTTCATAGTTGTTTTTCAAATATTTTGGTATAAGTTGTACTTATTATTGTTTTGAATTTTGACATTATTATTTCTCAAAATTCTTTTTGCATTCATAATAGTCTTTGAATGTTTGTGTAAGTGGTACTTACTAATTATTTTGAATTTGGACAATTATTATCTCCATCCAAATTCTTTTTACTTGCATAATAGTCTTTGAATATTTGTGTAGCTTGTACTTACTATTGCTTTTGAATTTTGAAGCTTATTATGTTCAAAATTCTTTTTATTTATTCACAATAATCCTTCAAATGTTTTGTTGTAAGTTGTACTTACGGATTTTTGAATTTGGTAATTTTATTTTTATCAAAATTCACAATTTCTTCATTATAGTTTTAACTCACAATTATGAGTCCTCCAAATATTTTTTAATGGACAACTGATTATAAGTTCCTTTTACTTTATTCGAAATGATATCCTTTAGTACATATGTATTATTATTTTTGTTTTTAATAATCAGGTATGGGCCGGTATACAGCAGTAATAACTTTTTGGTAATGCCTTCCAAAGTACTGGGTAATTCCCTGTTTTTTAGCAGTACCTTTTCTCCGACTTCATATCTTATTATTTTCTTAACAGCCTTTTGATATTTGTTCTTGCGCCTTTCCTGGTCTTCAGCCAATTTATTGTAGAATCTGATTCGATTGAATCTGTATTCTTGACTCCTGGGGAACTCTATTATGTCTTGTATTTCTCTCGGAGGTGGTCTTTCATACATTGCTGTGTATGGAGTGGTACCAATAGCGGTGTGATATGACAAATTAAGGAATTCTTCAGTCGCTAATAAATATTCTTGCCACTTCTTTTGTTGATTATAGCAGTAAGTCCGTAATATTCTTCCGACCTCTCGCAGTACCCTCTCCGCTGGATTGCTGCTGGGGTGGTAGACAGACGTCTTGTATGTCTTAATGCCCAATGTATTCAGAGTGTTTCTCCACCGCCAACCCTTAAATTGCGTTCCATGGTCGGTGATTATGGATATCGGGCTTCCTACCTCTGGAATGTAATGATTTGTTATTATTTCTAGAGTCTTCAGAGTGGTGGCTCTGTTCACAGGGTATAGTTTTGTAAATTTTGTAAAATGATCCATCATAATAACAATATACTTGTATCGATGGCGTCCGCCACTGCGGGGAAATGGACCACATATGTCCAGAAAGACCTTTTCCAGTTTGGCTTGTGAGGTAATTGGTATCATTATACCTTCCTTTCTCTCATTGTTGGTTTTCACCAATTGACATATCATACAGGTTTTAATGTAGTTTCTAGTTTTTCTATTGATACTTTTTATGTGACAATTCTCTTCTATTGCCTTGATCACCTTCATGGCTCCCATGTGACCGTATCGTAGGTGATAGTCCAGGATGATATCCCTTTCGATTGTAGTAGGGATCATGATCTTCCAAACGTCTTCGTCAAGGGATGTCTTGATGAATAAAATCCCATTATGTATACAATAAAATTTGTTTATTGTGTCATCTTGGTTGGAGAGACGAAGTTTAATAGAGTTTAACTTCGGATCGGACTGCTGGTGTTTGCTGATGTCCTGCACTATCTTCTCTAAATCAGATCTGTCCTTAATAATGTTATAGATTTTCAAAATGCTCTCCTTTTCGCCTTCGAATGTTTGTTCTTCCAGATTCACTCTTGACAATACGTCGGCTACTACATTTTTACTTCCAGGAACATACTCCCACTGTATATCATATTCCTGTAGGGCGAGTACCCATCTGGTCAATCTCCCATGGCTTAATTTGCACCTTCTTAGAAATGATATTGACTTGTGATCTGTTCGGACGGTCACCGGATATCCGAGGATATACGTCCGAAACTTCCCGCAGGCAAAGACTACACTTACCAGCTCTTTTTCCGTCACATTATAGTTCTTCTCACACTGGTTAAGGGTTCTGCTAGCAAAGCTCACTACTAGATGGTTTCCACTTTCATCTTCTTGGTACAGTGTTGAACCCAAGCTAATGTTACTAGCGTCACAGTTTAGAAAGAAGGGTCGGTTAAAATCTGGATGGTTGAGCATTACTGCATCTAAGAATTTTTCTTTAATTGATTTGAAGGTCTCGTCTTGTTCTTGACCCCATCGCCATTTATTCTTGGACGATAACTGGTACTGAAACTGGGCTGTTAGTTCGGAATAATTATTCTGGAACTTCCTATAATAGTTACATAGGCCCAAAAATGATTGTAGTTGCCTTCTGTTTTTTGGTGTAGGGAATCGTTGTATGGCGTCTACCTTTTCTGTTGATGGTGTTATTCCTTGACTGTTTAGCTGGAAACCCAGGAATTGAACTTCTTTAGCTATAAGCTTGGACTTGTCCAGTTTAAGGGTGACATTATTTTCAGCAAGCTTCTTCAAAACATACTCCACACGATAACAGTGTTCCTCCCAGCTGGTTGATGTTATTAGGAGATCATCAACATAGACAGTTGTGAATTGGAGCGCTTCTGGTCCTAGTATATGATCCATACAGGCGACAAAAACAGCTACTGAATTAACCAACCCGAAGGGCAATCTCTTAAACTGATAATTGCGCCCTTCGGAGATGAACGCCATGTATTGCCGGCTTGCTGGGTGCAACTCCACTTGCCAATAGCCGCATACCGTATCCCAAGTGGTAATGAATCGTGTTCCGTGGAACCTCTTCAAAATTTCATCAATTTCGCCAGGTGAGGTACGATCGTTTATTATCATCTTATTTATCTCCCGAGCGTCAAGGCAAAGTCTTACCTTCCCATTTTTCTTTTGTATGGCCACAATTGGGCTTGTGTATGGCGATTGACTGCTCTCGATGATATCTCTACGGATCATATTCTGGATCTCTGATCGTACGGCTTCTTTCAAAGATTGTGCTATTGGGTATGACTTTCGGTTGAATTCTACCGGTTCTCTGAATCGTATTGAGCATTGGTAGTTCCGGATCTTTCCAGGTTCGTCAGAAAATACAGCTCGATATTTCTCATATATTTCTACCAATTGATTCCGCTGGTCTTCCGTTAGTTGCTCGTTAGTATTGTGGCACTGGAAGTTACGTATCTCTTGGATCTTTTGTTTCCATAGGTCTTCCTCCGAATCTTGATGTACTGGCTTGTTGTTTGTTGAGTGGTTAGATAAGTAATTCACCTTATTTTGGTGGTCGAGAAGTTGTCTGGAGTCTAAAGTCTTGTTATCAGTTAAATTGGCTATCCAGGTTGAACCTTCAGCAAAGAGTGATACCCTTCCTCGGCACAAGTCGATAATTGCTGAGTTTCGGCGCAATATGTCGCATCCTATCATGATGTTGAAAGGTAATCCGGCTGCAACAAGAAATATCATATCCACACTAATGCCCTGACTTTTGACATTGAGGGATACCTGCTTTCTTATGGTCTTGTTCTGTCGGCCGGTAGCTCCTACAAGTACAATGTTATTAATAGGTAGTACCGGTAAGTTTTTATGGCATTCCTGCTGTATCCGGTCCAATTCATTTCGATTTATTATGGAGACATTGGCTCCAGTGTCTATCATTATAGGAACAGAAATACCTTCAATTTCTGCGATTATGTATATTATTTCATTATCATTATTTTTAATATTAAGCTCACTTTCTTCTAATAGGTCCTTACGGATATCCTTTAAATAATTGCTGTATATTATGGTAAAATTTTTTCTGTTTTTCTTCACATTCATACCTACTTGATTAAACCCAGCAGATTGGACCAGTAAAGGGTCATTGGGTTTTATTACTGCCTCCGTTCGTTTAAATGTTCCGCTTCATTACGGATCAGGCCGTTGGAAGCGTCAGCTTGAAGTCCTGAGGCTGTTTCGTTTGGTTCTGCTCGATCGTCTGGTTGGGCTTCTGTTACAGGTAGTCTGCGCTGATTATCCAGGCTGGAACTACGTCTGGGCTCGTACTCTCTGTACCGATTACTTCCCTGGCTCCCTTGGAAAGTCTCGTACTCGTAGTATCGGCTCCTTCTTTGAGGCTGGTACCTCCTGTGTCCACTGCCTTCTGCTCGGATGTAATTAACATTAGGTCGATATGCCCTGTAATTGTGGTTACCTCCACTTGGGTAATTTCGGTTATAATTACCATGATAATTATTATTATTAGAAAGGTTGGGGTTCCTCTGACCATTTTGAACATAGTTACTATTATGATTATAATAACCGTTGTTATTTTGGGGACGGCTATTATTATTATTGTTGTGGTTGTTGTTATTATTATTATTCATACGAGGAATATTACTATTATTATTATTATGGTTAAGCCTCGGCAAATTATTGTTATTTCTAGGGTTATAATTGTACTCGGCATTATTCCGATTTGCGGAATTATAATTGTTATTATTACCCACATTCTGCCGATTATTATCATTATTCAAATTATTGTTGTTATTCCTTGGTTCCAGCTTTTCATACCTCCTGCGACTTTGACGGTAATAGTCTTCGTGCTCGTACATCTCTAAAAGCTCGGTCATGGCTTGCACCGTTTTTATTTGACTGTTTCGTCTGGCTCTGATAATATCCTCCTCGTAGTGGTATGAGAGTTTGCTGACCAGGCATTCTTCCGGTATTCGGGGCTCTAGGTGTTTGGCCACGCACACCTTTCCTAAAAAGTACGCCGTTAAAGTTTGGTTTCCATATGGGTTGTACTTCCCATGACATATCCCGTCTCTGGCGATATTTTGCGTTGATTCCGACCAATATTTGGCTTTGAATAGCCTTCTGAATTGTTGATAGTCGGTCACCTCGTCTCTTATTGCCATCCACCAATTGTCTGCTATTTCCTTGAACGATTCGTCCAGCACCTCTTTGTTCTCCCTCCAGCGATTACCTCTGTGTTTGGCGAAGTATTCCTCGATTCTTGCTAGGAATTCCATGGGTTTATTTTTATAAAACCTGAAGTTAATCCCTTCACGATTTTCACTGTTGGGACAGCTGGTAATGGTTGTTGGTCGACTATGGAATAGGTCTATATCGGTCTGGTTCTGTCGTACCTGACTGTTGATACTGGTCACAGCAGCTTCTATGCCGTCACATTTCTCTGTGAATCGGTCCTGCACTCGCTCCCAGTCTTCCCGTGTTTCCTTTAGTTTTTCCTCCAACGTCTTCCTAGTCGTTTCTTCAATGGTGTTAACCTTCGTATTTATTTCTGTTCTGATACTCCGTACTTCTTGTTCGGTTTGACTCCATTTTTCGTCAGCTCTGGTAACCCTTTGTTCGATTACCGTTATTTCCTCTTCTACCTTCTTGCTGATTGTTCTCATTGTTTTCAGCTATCTTCTGGCTCAATTCTTCCTTCAATATTTCCATTCTTCCGTCTAACCGGTTCATGTTCTCTTGGTTTGTCTCCTTCAATTCTTCTCTCAATTGCTGACTATTGCTTTCCATTTTCTGATTTGTTTCTTCCATCCTCTTGTTGGTTTCTTCCAGTTTTTGGCTTATCTGGGTTAATTCCTCTTTCGACTGTTTATTGTCAGTCTTTATTTCCTCCATTTTCTCCTCAATTTTCTGGATATTTTCTTCCATCTTCTCTTCTATCTTCTTACTGTTTGCTTCCATCTTCTCCTCCATCTTCTTATTAGTATCTCCAATTTTATTGCCCAATTCTTCCTTCAATCGTTGGTTATCATTCTTCATTTCCTCCTCCATCTTCTTACTGCTTTCTCTTAATTCCTCCTTCAATCGTTGGTTATCGTTCTTCATTTCCTTACTATTTTCTTCCATCTTCTCCTCTATCTTCTTACCATTTTCTTCCATTTTCTCCTCTATCTTCTTACTGTTTTCTCTTAATTCCTCCTTCGTTGTTTTAAATTCTCGGAGTAACATCTCCATCATTTGATCAAATTTTGTATCTTCCTTTGCGGTGGATTTCTCCGGCTGTTCCTTCTGTGGTGCAGGCTTATTTGGTTCTGCTGGCGGTAACATTAACTCCACATCTTCCACTGGTGTCGCTTCTTTATCCTCCATGTTTATCTCCTGCTCGGCCTCCATAGCCCTTTTTCTTGATGTAGCTCTCCTGTGCATCTCGCTCCCTCTTCTGACCTGTTGACCGTTGCCAAGCTAAAAATAGGAAATTGGACAATCGTCCTTATTTTATAACACTATTATCTCCTATTTAAAGCCCCACGTTGGGCGCCAATTTGTAATATTATCTAAATATTACAAATATAAATAAAAATTGAAATTAAAAATAATTGAACTATATATATAGTCAGATATTGTGTGTGTATCTTTGGTGCTAACAAAGGTATTGTGCTCTTCCTTTAGCCCCACTAGTTGGGCTAGTCAATTTGTAATATAAATAAAAATATTACAAATAAAAAATAAAAATATAATTATAATTGAAATATGTTGATACGTATTGATATTTTGTTTTGTTTATCACTGGGTAAGTCTGACTCCTTGAAGTCCCACTGTTAGGCTAGTCAAATTGTGATATAATTTCAAATATAATGATAAACAAGATATAAAGATATTGATGATAAGAATATGTTATAACTAAGTGTGTTGGATTGATAAATAACAAATATATCAAACTTTAAAAATTTTGCAAATATTTTTTCTTGTGCTTGTATCGAATTTGACTGAATAATTTAATTTAATTAATTGATAATTAATTAATTATTTGAGGTTGTAATTTCCTCCTATATCTATTCTCTCAAGGTGAATTATGGTTTTGCTTAATAAAAAATAATAATAACATTAATGGTAGAAATAAAAACAATGCTGGTAACTGAATACTGATTTGCGTTTATTCATTCAAAATTGTGCGCCAGTCAGACTGCGCATGTCCCAGGCACTGGCTAATATTCGCCACAGTCGGCAATGAGAAAAATCAACAGATATATTTTTTACAAGTTTAAATTTATGGTTCTTTTAACGAGTCGAAATGGTCAGAGGGCAAGGAACAAGATACATTTAACAGGTATTCTTAAACTAAATGTTAACATCTGAAATAGAACAGAATTATTATTACAATTGTCAATTAGAAAGAAATTATTTAAAATTCGAACCAAGTCGAAGAAATGACGTCACTCTGCTCCAGGTAGCACTGGACCGTCTATGTGAGAAATTCAGCAATGGCCGCCGTCTGCTTGGTTTTAATCTGCTATGACGCCGTTGGAATTGAAGATCTTCTCCCACAGAAATAAAACGATGTTCCCTTTTTCTGCGAAGTGGTGTTGTTCCAAAATATAGTGTTGAATGTCCCCTCGTCGTCTGCGATGTCGAATTCGGGATGGATCTCTTGTGTAGTGTAGTGTTCAAATATGCGTGTTGGTTTTGTGAATTCGTTCCAAAATTGTTCAAAAATGGCTGTCGATTTTTGGTGTTGCGTTTTTATGGTGTTATTCTGTGTTTTTGGAAACTTGTGAAGTGTTAGACATAGATAAATAATGTTATTTCACTTGTTAGTTCATCTCCGTTACACGCCACATAACCACACCTGGTTTTAATATAAATTATTTGGTTTTCAAAACTCCACTAATACATTTTTCAACTGTTCAGCTTTGCGATTAACAATAGACTAAACGACGCAACGTCGTCGTTTTAGGGCAATTTGTGGTATGTCTTTTTCCTCTTCATATTGTTTAATTATAAAATATCTGTCTAAGACTTGTTTCACTATCTAACTATACATAACAAGTTTTCTTATTTTTTACTGTATTTCCAATATTTCTTAATTTTACATGAATCTAACTATTCAGTAATATTGATTATTTAATTTTACATCTTTTGATATATAGCTGGGTTTGTTTCAAACTCATTTAAGCCCAAAAATTACAATTTTGCATAATAATTGCCTGTCTCATATTTTGTACAAATTCAGTGTTTTAAAGGTTTTTATTTGTTTTTTCGGTATAATATTTCCATGGAATACACCTAATAACTCCGTAATTACTTTGCTGTTAGTAATTTGGTTATTAAAACATTTCAATATTGATTAATTTGCTGTTTAGTCTGATTTGATTACTATCATAAGCCTATTTTTGACTGTTTCCAAAAGAAGTTAGTTTTCTTTCTTTTGTCATTCTATTTGCTATTAACTGTATCTGTATTAATTATATTTTCAATTTCTGTATTGTATGTATTGAATTCTATTCCTATTACATAGATTAATTCTTTGATACATAGTTTTTTTGGTTTATAGGCCATTCTGTGTTTACAAACATAGTGTCTTGGTGGGTCTGTTTGTACATTATACATGGTTTACTGATTTGAATAAAACTATTACATTTTTATGCCCTACTTGCCTCTCTGACTTACACAATGGAAAATTAAATGACATGATTTTAATTACAATAGAATATCTTGTATCTACTAAACTTTCTTCATACTAATAACATCATTGAACCATAACATGAACATCTTATGCCTAATTTTAACAAAAACATCTTATTATTAACTATTTTCCATATATCACCTAATTTTAACAAAAACATCTTATTCCTATTATTTTTTCCTGTATCATCAAATGATAACAACATAGCTTATCCTAGACATAATTTAATTAGAAAACATAAATAACTCCTATTACTAGTAACACTGTCAGTCACTAACTGTCTTGTGTATGTATTATTCTTATGAAAACACTTTAACTGTGATAATAAACCTCGTGTATCTATTTACACCTTACATCTAAAATATTATTTAATTAATAATAAATAATAAATATCTTAATATTAGGCATACCTTCAGTTATGAACCGTCCTTTGGTATTTTTGTCCTCACCATTTATTTAGTTATAATTAAAGAAAACATTTTATATGTAATAGTCCTTATATCTAATTTAAAACTCTTATTACTAGTAATGTTGTCAGTCCTTAGACCGTCTTTCATTTCAATGGTTTTATTATTATTATTCTACACTCATGGTAGTCTTTTTATAATACTTAAACCTCATTGAAGATTTTTTAACTATGTTTCTCACTGTACACTCTGTAGTTCCTTAATTTTGTTATCTCACTTCACTTTATTGTATTCTACACTCTGGTAGTCTTTTTAGTGAGTTCTACTCTATGGTAGTCTCTTTTGGTATATTTTTTGACATTTTACACTTACAACTAATATACAATTTGTTTTTATAGTATTGTATCTTGTAACTTGTTTGGGGTTTACCTATATCGGTTTCAATTTTGTCTCATGGTATTTAATATATGATTAACACTTTGTTTTGGCATATCTCTTCATGGTTCTGGTCTCTTTGTGAATCTTGATATGTTTCGTCCCTTCTTCAAATATCACATTAGTAGTTTCCTTATTAAAATGGTTTCATGACAGATTATTTCCTTTTTTTATGGTCCTTCCCTTTTTGTACTGCTTCCCCAATCTACTGGGTATACTGCTGGTTTAACTGGTTTTTTCATAGTAGGTTATTTTAATTAATGGTTTTCTTTATTATCTTCCATTTTTATTAACATTTTATAGACTTAATTATACAGTTTCTAGTGTAATCCTTAAACAATTTATTCTTCTCACTCACTATGGAACTTTCTCTTTTATTCATGTAACATTAATTCAAATGTTTAGTGTGATAATTTTGTTATGTTACATTAGAAATAAGAATATAAATATAAGGTTTTTTATGTATATAGTACAAGAATGTTTAAAAATGTATTAGATATAAGGCCATTTGTTTGGGTCTGAAACAACTAACATCAGAACTATAAAAATAGTTACCACTTGTAAATAGTAGAGAGTAATTAAGATGTTAGTTAGTAAAAAACCTTTTTTGTAAGCCATATTTCCATGTTTAGAAATAAGGATTGTGTTGCAAAATGTCTGACTTGAAGACAACCATTTATTTAAAAAAAAAAAAATATATTCTTTATTTGTTTTAACTATTGTTTGTATTGTAACCAATACTAATTGTTTTTGTGTAATTTAAAAACATGTTTAATTTATAATACTATTTGTAAAAGTCAGAGAGGGTATCACACATCATATATTGTTTGTAAATTGTTTTGTAAGAAAAATTGTTAAAAAATCATAGGCCAAAAGAATGGAAACCAAACTTCATCAAAACAGAGAAATTGCTCAATTAAATGCAAATAAACAAAAGGGGTTTAGACAAAATAAACTTGAGATCATGCCATATAATTGCACATACCATTTAGAGAGATTTTAATAAATTATATTCAGAATTATGAATAAAAATAAAAATGACTAAACTTAGAAATTTAGACATGGGAGTCATATATTTCAGAATAATGTTTCAGAATACAACTAATTCAATTAATTACCAGAAAATAAGGGAATAGGAACCTTTTAATACAATATAGAATTATTAATATTAAATATAACTGATAAAATGGCTGAATTTATATAATGACAGGAAGTAAATTTTAATGTTTTGACTTCCAAACAGTTTGTATACCAAACTGAAAGTAAAATTACTATTTTTCGGACAGAAAACACTATAAAATGGCATTATTTAATCTGAAAATAACCAGAATGAACTGAAAGATTAATTTAAATCAAATCTAGTGAATAAAATTAACAAATAACCAAAGTTTAGGCATTCATATAGTGAAATAGTAAAATGTACACAGGATGTGAAAATATTTTTGAACAATGTTAAGGATAATATTATATGGGCTAGGAGTTTAATTGAAACTGAAGGAAACAGTTAGTTAATTATTGGTAGTTGAACGGTTAACATGACATACGTTTGATAACGTGGATAACCTAACCTATAATCGTCATACAAAGCGAGTGTATAGTGAGTTATTGTGAAATCGCGAGTGACTTGTAAAATACTTTTGAAACTATCATATTATAACAGAAACGATCAAGTAACACTCCATAACACAGAACAATATAAATCTACTCCGAAAAACACCATAAAACACTAGAAAACTGTGTAATACATTAAACCAAATTAGTGACGGAATCGGAGAAAGTGTTTGACTTATAATTACACAGACATACTAAATACAACCCAGAATCACTACACCAGTCACTACACAACATATAACAAGAGATTTGCAGACACAAGAACAGGAATATTGCGTCAAAATACATTATTTGGAATGCAGCAGGAACGAGCAACATTTTGATCAACTTGACGGCGGCCATTTGCTTTGACGATCTCAGTGCCTTCTTCTTTGTTCAGCACAGCTGTTTGGTGAAAACAATTATTATATTTACAATTTATTATTCAATGTCTGTGTTTATTAATAACTATTAATTTGATTGTAACGTTATACTTTTTAAATATTAGCCCGATTTCTCTGACTTTGGTAATAACTGGCTGTTTAAAGAACCCTATTTAATTTTTATATCATATACTTGTAACTTTTTTCGATATCCTGAGAATCGATACTAATCGATAAGAGTCAATATTGCTGTTACTTAATAAAAAACATTAATACTTTTCAATACGTAATAGTTCTTTATTTCTTCAATAATACTAATTACCAATAAGATAATTCTAATTGATAATCTACAAGGACTTTACCACCCGTAAGTGAAGATAACCTAAAAAATAAAAAGGTAAACAAGTATCGATTGGTTTACAGACAGTCTTATGAGTGGTGATAGATTATTTAAAATATACTAAAACTTTAATAAAAATTTTCAGAAGAGCATTACACTGTTTAAAACTTCACAGCCCTATATTAATTAATTGATCATAATTAATTAATTAATAAAATTTAAAAAAAAATTTTTTTTAATTATTTTTTTTTATAAACATAATTTTTTTTAAATTTTCTTCAAAACAATAATTTTTGTTTTGAAACTTTCGGTGAAGCTGAGCATATATATTTCTTCATCAACTTTACGCTACTCGACCGGTCTTGCTACCATTGAGACTCGACCAGCTGGGAAACTTAAGGAAGTGTTTCAGGCCAGTAAGACGTCGAGAGCCACACCAATTAAACATATTACATTGGACTTGATTACATCGGAGTCGCATACTTCACAATAGCAGTATATCATCAACAATATACACATACTCCATAATAAATTATATCTTCAACACACATCACATTCTATTTTAATTATATTTATTACAGCACATATCACGTCTTTTTTTTCTTCAATAGAATTGAGCACATCTTTTTCACCCATGATTCTCATCTTTATTTTAACCTGTTCATTCATGACACTTTACAGCTGACTCTCCAGGACTTCAGTTCTATTGTTGTCACTTTGCCCCTTTTAAGTTTTGCTTATGGCCCTACGTCTTTTACTTCCTACGTTTTTCGTGACCATACCACGCACGTAGTAATGAATTCCCGTAATTTGGGTATCTGTTTTAATATATCACTCTAGCTCGTCCTTCTCAGTTTTAACTTGTTATTTATATCTTCTTCTTTTTTCCCGTACTTCGTTGATGTAAACTGTTATTGTTAAATTGCCCGGAACTGTTAATGTCGATCGACCACATAAAATTTATCTACAACCTCTCCTGTCGCTGCCGGATTTCATCAAAATTCTTTGCACTTTCTTTCTTTTCATTTTTAGCGTAGATCTGAGATGTTTTTAATTCTGCACGATGAAAAATTGATGATCCTACGCAAAAATCAGTGTACTAGTTCGGCAGCTCTTATTTTGTAAGTATTACACTTCTTTAAAGATGGTTTAAATTGTCCGATAATTTATAAATAATTGTAGTATTTATAAAAATTTCACAAAATTTACTTTCTACAATAATATTAGAAAACAAGGGAACTTAATTGTGAAAAGCGATTTTATTTACTTTGTATTAAAATGTCATATTTATGATTAATTGTATTCTTGTAAGCTCCTTACAAGCCCATTCACCCTTTCCGATGAATTACATTAGCATATTTCTCATTACTCTTTTCTCAACACGTATCTGTGAATGGTCAGGTAAGCATTTGATTCTGTTTATGATGATGATGCTTCTACAATGTCCCAGATAGAGAAAGTAAAAAATTCCAGATCTTTTTTGGTGCCCATAAATATTTAGCTGCTTCCAGAAGAAGTTATCTAATTCACCAAATTGTTTCAAAGTGATTAGAGATAGTTATTTATGCAAGTTTAAATGTTTGATTGTTATATTACTTTAGTTCTTATAAGATTTTGTTCTCCATTCTTAATACGTAGCTCTTCCACCTTTCCACGAGTTCGTCGACTTTGTTGTTTAATTTGTTGGCTCCAAGATTCTCCCTGGATGCCTTCTTTTGGAGCCTTCTTGTTGCCCCTGCAATTGATCTCAAAAACCCCATCAATTCTGATTAGACTTTGGTTCACTTATAGAAATAATAACGCTTAGTTCAGAGGGCCCGCTTCCACGTAACCTTTAAGGCGACGACGTAACAATAAAATATCTCAACGCTGTGCCTCTTCTTATTCCATCTTTAAGCAACATTTTGTTTCTGCCGCATATAAAGTAAACATTTTTCTATGCATTTTCTCCATGACAGTAAATTTTATTTATTAAAAATAGATTTTAATTATTTTTAGAAAGATTGCTACTAGATGATGATGGATGTCCATGGAACAAATTAGCGTTTTGTCTTCAGGTAAAACAATGATTAACAACTTTTTTCGCAAAGCTAATGTGATTAAAACTTTAAAAAAGAAAAGAAATATTAATACCACTCAATAGTACCATCTTACCATCAGCATAATTACTCGATTAAACAGTTGCATCTACAAAGTTTTCTTCTCAACTTGAATTAACGTAATTAGATTATGAACAAGAGAGCTGCAAGAGAAGGAGCATGCAAACGTCTACCCAACAATATTTTTTTAAATGAAACAGAAAGGTTCATGGTTTTTTTTCTCGACTACCGGCGACTGTCAAGAACCAATTAATCTTGCGTCTATTTTTGGCTTTAAAAGTGTTGGGTTCTTGGTATGTTGTTTATAATTTTTATGCAAACGGTTTTAGCTTAATTCAAACTTAATTTCTTCTTAAGTTAGCAATCTGCATACCTTTTTGTAGCCGTTCTTTACATCGATCTCCTCTGTTCTTTCTGTTTTATCTTCTCATAGGAATTACAACTCACATCACCAATAATCTGTTTCACATATTGGACTCTCGGTCTTCCTCTTCCCATTTTTCCTTAAATGTAAGGTTCTATTATTATTTTTATCAAATTCTTGTAACTCATAATTTTGCCAATAAGTTCCGTCCTTTGCTACACAATATTTTGTCAAAAATGTCTGGTTTCTCTAACTCTAATCAGAATCCCATCACGCAGAACCAATTAATCTCGCTTCTGCTTTTGGCTTTCCATGTGCAGTATTAGGGTGGTGGTCTGTTGTTGTTTAACATTATTTTTTACCCAATATTTGTAGCAAACTCAATTTTATTTGCGTTAAATTTGCTAACTTGTTATTTCTAAAGCTTGTTGTGCTATGTTAAGTGGAAATTTCATGCGAGTACGTCGTTTTTAAATTAGTGCAATACGAGATATGCATTGAGAGTAGCGATGCACACACGTTTCTCCTTTGCCTTTTGTAAAACTCTCTAGGACAGATCTTAGCTGAATGCTCTCCATTTCTCTCCGTCCTGTGCATTTTCCTTCATGTGACTGTAGCTCTTATCGGTTTTGATGTCATCAGGCATTCAAACCATTCCTCTTACCCGTCCTCTCTTTTCTGCCACCTTTCCCTCTGTAGATTCTTAGCTCCAGACAATTTCTACGCAACATACGACTCAACTAATATGTTTGTTTGTCTTTCTTATTACTTTCAGCAGCTTTTTCTTTCCTTTTCTATTCTCGTCAATACTTCATTGTTTCTCACTCTATCGGACCATTTACTCATGAAACATTCTTTTCCATAACCATATTTCAAGATTTCTACGTACCGTTCTTCTTTCTTGTTGATGTCCATGTCTCATTGCCACACAAAACTACACTCCAAATGAAAATTTTAGCAAATCACTTTCTCGTCTCAATCAAATCCTTTCTTCATGTCAATAAAGATTTTACAGATTTTACCATGACAACCCTACTTCTGATTGCCGCCATCCATGTCACTGAACTCCACAAATACTTAAAATGGCTTCAATTCCTCTACGTTTTTTCTAAGACTATGACAGCAAAGCTTTCATTCTTCCAAATTCTTATCACTTTAGCTTTGTGTACTGGTATTGCAAGAAGTTGCGATGTCAGAATTTTAGAGAGAAATGTTGGAAATTTTATAGAATTTATGGAGAGAAATTTAGATGCCACAAATATTTACATGGAATAAAGTCCTCCATCTCTCCAAAGATGTTAAAAAAAATAAATTTAGACCATCCTTTTTACGACAATTGATCACACCTAAATTAGAAGCTGTACTCGGTTCCCCTGGTCAATTAAGATTTTATTTTACACATAAGTCTTTGGATGACTCCAGTACAATTTTTCACGAGTCCTTTCTTTGCCATTTTTGCCTACAGCCTGTCCCTATTTACTCTGGTAACATAAGTAGTAACATAAAATGAAACTCTCACAGCGATTATACGACATATTTTGATACATCTATTTCATAACATCTAATTCATAATAATTCATAATATAATACGGTTTAACTTATTGTCGTATAGTACAGTGGAAAACAAAATACAAGACACCAATTACGTCACTAATCACCAGCTTAATTATCACAATTAAACAGTTTGTAATCAATAAGATAGTCCTTTACAATAAATTAAATAAAAATTGTTCACACGCAATAAAAATGTCAACGAGTACAAAACACAATTGTATTACAATTGTCCTTCACGATTGTAAAACACATAACAATTCGCCACAACACTAAGAACCGCACTCCAATAAACCGCAAATTAAACTGACTGAGCGTCGCTGAGTACTTATATTTATACCCCGCCGAAATACCAGAATATTCCATACTGCGCGTGAAGAATGCTACTAGAAAACACCAGAACATAATTGGTTGCGGCCTTTCACACAGCAGGCGCGGACCGGTGAGTCCGGAACAATCTCGCAACGCATGCTGAGAATCACGTACGCACAAAAAATTACAGCCGGATTCCAATGGATCGTTCTAGAAACATGTAGATTGTTCTGTAATGTCGTAGCAATATGAAACATTTGTTTACAAAAAAAAAAAAAAAAAAAAAAGGTTAGTAGTTGCGTTCTGAAAGTTCAAAGTAAAGTATTTGGGCGTTGTAGATATTATTAAAGCTAAGGTTAAGCTAGTTCAGTGTAGCGCGGTTGCCAAATCGTCTTGTTCAGTTTGATTAGTTTCAGTGTAATCCTTGATGAGACACGACCGAATTAGCCGGACGGAATTAATGAGGTCGCAGGAGAACGGAATTATTCTAATTCTCTAATACCCTACTACAGAAGTCATCCTAAATTATTTTGTCATGTTGACGTGTTCTTATATCCCTGAATATGTGTACGCCAGGGGACCAGAAAATGTAAAATTAGAAAAGAATTTTATTTTAATTTCCATCTGTAAAATTGTGTTTCTTTCTCTTTTAAATAATCTACATATAGCCAAATACTTTTCTACACGTGATATTATGTTTTTATTTTACTAAGGTTACCCATTAACCAATTGAATCTGCTTTAAGAAAAAGATTTTAACATTTTGACTTTTTAAAAAATTACTGATAAAAATTAAGATAATGAAAGCATATTGTGCTTAAGATACGAAAGCCTCACGGGTCGTCGTATTGTGCAGTGAAAAAAAAATACAGACACCAGTGAAATCACTAATTAATAATAATAATAGTGGCTCCTTTTTTTCCCAGCATGCTCCATTACAAATAAAGTAATACTACATGCTATATATAAACTTATTACAAGGTAATTCACAATACATATAAAGACAACTCCATTATTACAACAAGGAAACAACAATTACAAATATTCAAAATAAACAAGAAAAATAAAATACAATCATTTACAATAATACAATGAATTAGTACTACATTACTAACATGATAAAGCTGTATGTATGTATGTACGCATGATGAAGCTGTTCAACCAATTTCTAAGTTCATAATAACAGACGCATACAATGATTTAAAATAGATAGACAAGCACAATAACAATAAACACTACAAAGAATCAAAATCAATGTTATTAACATATTTAATAAACTGTCTAACATATTTTGAAATCAATTCACTTCTATTTGGAGGTCATCGTCCACCACTCCTTAGTACACTATTTTTGAAAACCCGTCTTTCTGCATTCAACATATTGCACTCATATAACAAATGGTCCACTGTTTGGTCACCGTCGTTGCAGACACATATTGGATCATCTTTTATTTTGAAACGATAGTAGTAGGCTCTAAGTCTGCCATGACCAGTCACCATTGTGGTAAAATTAGGAGACAGTGCAATCCTTGAGGACAGTATGTGCTTCACAGTAGGGAAAACAACTTAGTCAGCACTCCATTTGATGTTTGTTCCCACTCCATTAGGCTCACCTCACGGAATTTGTTAATCATTGCACTTCTTGATATTCGTTCATAGCACACCATACTGCTACTGGACGCAGCTTCTTTAGCCAGATTGTCAGCCAGTTCATTACCATAAATACCCACATGTACCCTAACCCAACCAAAATCAATTGACCAGTTGTCTTCCTTTAAACTTCTTAACTTATTCCTTATTTCTTCTAACAAGTAGTTATGATTCCTCGAGCTCCTAAATGAGTCCAGAGTTACTCTGCTGTCGGTGTAAACAGCTGTCGTTCTCAAATTAGTTATAATATAATTTAATTCAGCTATCTTTTCCACGGCCTTCAAGACTCCCAATTGCTCAGCCTGATTATTAGAGCACCCAACACCCAGCTTATACTGCATCTCATATTTGAGCTCACCATTAAAAAAACAAGGCTATACCCGACCCAACCCCATTGTTGTGCTTACTGCCATCTGCATATGCTTGTTCTCTGTATACTTTACTTTCATGGCTCGAGTTTATAATAACTGTATCTGCCGGATGAGGTCATTCCTTGAACGGAATTACTGTGCCTATCAAACTATTAGCACCATCACAACCTCTAGCAACTCTGTAAGCACTAACGATCTCTCTCAACTTTATTATTATTGGAGTCAGTCCTGTCAAAATGCACAGAGCTTCATGCGGCACTGTACGAAAAGACTTCGCAATTTTAATATTGATGAGACGTTGCACTCTTTTGAACTTCATCTGGTTACTTTTCTTTTCCAATGCGTCTATCCATACGGGTGCTCCATATGAAAAAAGGGGAGAATTGCCCCCTTATATATTATTCTAAGTGCCTCATGTCCGAACCCCCAGTTTAATTTTGCAGATCTTGATAGCATATGAATCAGTTTTGTACACCTCTCGACCACATACTGTATATGCTTATTAAAATTGAATTTTGTGTCAATAATGAAACCCAAATATTTTAACTTATTAACTTGTTGAAGTTTTTTAGAATTACGGTAAATGCTTAATTTTGAATTCTGAGGTCTTTTACGAGAAACCGAGAGTATTTTTGATTTTTGTTCGTTAAAAGAAACTTTGTTATTTGTACCCCACTTTGAAATTTTGACCATCTCTAAATTGGCATAATTTTCAGCTTCTAAGAGAGAATTTCCACTTGTTAACACAATTAAATCATCTGCAAAAGCTATAACTTTTGTATGTTTAGTGAAGTCTAAATTGAGCAACGAGTTATACTGTATGTTCCAAAATCCTGGCCCACAACAAGATCCCTGAGGACAACCTTTACTGACATTCCTCTCCATTGATGTATTGTGAGTAGATAGAACTGCCGCCGTTTCGTCCACCAAAGTAACTTTGTGAGAGACAATACAAGTTACTAGGACACTCGAATTGTTTAAGAGTATTCAAAATACACGGCCACCACGCTGCATCAAAAGCGCCCTGGACATCAAGACTAACGAGAACAACAACCCCTTTATCCACCAAACATCTTTCAACAAATTCCTTAACTGCCATAGCTGCATCCACTGTAGGCCTACTTTTCTGGGGTGTAAATCCATACTGATTAGACTGCATTAAATCTTTAGGAAACACGTGGTGCATAATTCTGTTTATAAGTAGTTTTTCCAATACTTTCGCTCCTACATGCAATAAACTGATACAGCGAAACTTCGAAACTTCAGTACTGTTCTCCCTGCCCGGCTTAATTATTGGTACTCTTTTTGCTCTTTTCCATAACTTAGGAAAGACACTTCTTCTCAGACACTCATTATAGATTGCTGTTACAAACCGAGGAAATTTCATAAAAACCCGCAATAAAATGCCACTTGTTATTCCATCCTCACCAGGACACTTCTGAGGGCTCATGTTTTCCAAAACTCGCAAAACGTCTTCCTGTGAGAACTCTCTGTCATCTTGTACACTTATTGGATCCTTAATCTGATTCCTAATATGCCTATGATACTCATTATCCATTATGCTGTCATCCACGGGAATAAAGCACTCCAACATACAATTCATAGCACCTTCCAAATCAGTTGTGAAGGAGCCATCCGGTTTTTGCAAAGTTGTTAAAGTGGAACACTTTCTCATTTTTCCAGCTGCCAAGCGATAAACCGCATTCCAGGGATTCACTGATGTTATTAAATTACAATATTGTTTCCAAGAATATATTTTTTCTGTGATAATACTTGATTGATACTTCTTCTTTTCCTCAAAATAGTACATTTTCCGACATTATCTCAGGACATTGTCGTTTCTAGTCCTTTGGTATCTTCTTCTTAATGCATTAATTCTTTTACGCATGACTATGAGTGTATCTGACCACCACAGAACCGATCTGCCTCCAAGATCTTCTGTAATGTTGTACGCTTCTTAAAAGACTTGTCACATGGTGTCTCTATGGTATCCTCAAATTTTTTCACGACTTGATCCATATCTTTTACCTCCGAAACCTTATACTGTAATAAAATGCCAAGACTTCCTAAATCATTATTGCACGTAGAAACATAAAATTTTTAAGTACTTCTTGAAACAAATTCCGATCATAAGCTTCATAGTTACCTCCCTTGAAGACATATCGCAACCCCTGATACTGAAATTCCGCAATATCATAATTTCCATGTACTATATTGAAAGTAATAATTCCATGGTCCGAACAGTTCTCTTCTTCACTGATCTTCCAGTCCTTAACTAGAGAAACCAGCTGATTATTAACTATAGTTAAATCAATATTACATTTACCATTCCGTGAGTCAAAATTTGTAAAATTACTTCCATCATTCATTAAAAACAGTTGGTTTCCCATCAAAAATTCTTGTATCGCCCTACCTCTTCTATTGGTTAACAAATCATGCCACATTGTTGACCTGGGGTTACTATCGACAGCAGTCAAAACGCCACTTCACATTACAAAACTGAGAACACTTTCAATTTTATTAATATTAATTCCGACATCATCATGCAGACCAAAATACATGCTCGCCAAAAAGAAGTTTTGACCACCATACATTAAATGCAAAACGACGGTATCTTCATCTGATAGTTGGTTAATCATTAAACATGTAATTCGATCATTCATAATTACAACTGCGGCTCTCTGTCTACCCGTACCAGCAGTAAAGGTTCTACAATTCCTTGGTATCCCGACAACGTTATTTAAAATAACATATGGTTCTTGAATAAACAAAACGTCCACCCTTTGTTGTCGTATTATATCAACAATGTTATCTGTTGCCTGTCCGGAATGCTGTAAATTGATCTGCATGCATCGAATTATGTTGTTCTTATCTAGATGTGTTGACCTTGCATAGCAGTCCGTAGAAATGGCATTAATAATCAATGTTTTGTTTATAGTTCCTTATCAGTTGTTGCAAACAGAAACAGCTTTTATCGAAGGACAAATGACGCTCATTAACCTTATTATCCTTTATACGCTTATTGTAATTAATACAATTGATACATTTAAACTCATTAGTTGATGCTTTACATTCACTCAGCCTATGGTCTCCAGCACACAAGGGGCATGTAAGATTCCCTCTGCACTCCTGAGCTTTATGGTTATACCCACTACATTTAAAACATCCCTTAGCAACCAGATAATCATCCACGTTGCATAATTGCCACCCGATTTTTAACCTATTACTTAAAGCTTTTGTCGTGTTTGGGAACTAACTTCAACTAAAAGATTCCTTATTTTTCGTTTATTTTTAAAAATAAGCTTAGGTCGCAAGTATTCTGCATGTAGATTTAATTCAAAGTTTTGCATTACAATAACATCCCGAGCATTTTCTATGGAAATATCATCCGGTATATTGTACACGATCATTTCGGGATTACATAGTTTAGGGACCGATGCTTCCAAAATACTTCCACATGCCTCATTAATACCATTGGTAATAATGTCAATATCATTTTTACTACCAGATTCTATAACAACTCTACCGTCCCCGCTTAGGGTCGTTACCTTACAGCCCCCGACTTTCATTTGTATTGGATTTATTTTTGATTTTAAAACTTTAAATTAATTATTTGAACCCTTCTCCCTACTACGCGCAACGGCAGAGTAAAGCTTTGGAGTTTGACCGACAGATGGCGTAGGCTGTACACTCACAGACAATTCCTTCATAAAAGATACTCTTTCAGTTTCCATTTTCTTAACCTCACATTCCAAAACGTTAATTGTGTTCCCTTTCTCTTCCAAAACATTCATAACATCTGCAAAAACTTTTCTAAGCGTACTCACTGACTTTAAGATGACTTTCCTCAAATCATTCCGTAAATTACCACTCTTCTCCGTCACACTCACTAAGTTTTCAAGAGCACAAGCAAACACAGCATTCACATCTTCCGCCATATTTCACTAATGGCTCCCATGTGTACCACCGAAGCAGCGTAGGAGTCAGGCAGGGTAGGCTGACTTATGCGAGCCGTACGGCGTAAAAGGAAGGCAGTGTGGCCAGCACTACGCATCAGCCGCCCACTATTATCCCCATGATGATATCCCAGGTACTCATTTTCAACAGGTTGAGTTGACCTAGGGGCTGAAAAAATTAATCACTTATTCCAAGCTCTAATTAATCACAAGCAACAATTTTTAATCAACTACATAGTCTTGTACAACTTAAATTTATTCACACACAACAATAATGTCAACTATTAAGAGTTCCACACTGGTTATAACTTCGTAATCACTTTTTACAGCAAACACTTGATCCGCACTCTATAATCTCCCCAGGTGTAACTAAGACTAATCCGGCTGCGGTTGCTTATATATGGCCTGCAGATGTTACAGAATAATTTTCCATACATCTGGCGGCGTGCCAGCATAATTTGCATACTTACAAGTGCTCTCGAACAGTCTGGGGCCCTACGTTAGTGGCCGGCCTTGAAACAGACGGCGCACGCTAGGCTAGTCGAAAAGCGTATGGAAAGGCACTCTAGCCTTTTCAAGAGGATTCCATAACTGTCTAACAATAGAGTATTACGACGGTCTACTTGATCGTCGTATGGAACAGTGGAAAACAAAATACAAGACACCAATTAAGTCACTAATCACCAGCTTTAATTATCACAATTAAACAGTTTGTAATGAACAAGATAGTCACTTACAACAAATCAAATAAAAATTGTTCACACGCAATAATAATGTCAAATAATATAAACACAATTGTATTACAATCGTCTCCTATAGTTACAAAAGCACATAAAACGTCGTCACTAATAACCACTTGAACGCACAGAGTAATCGCCCGACAATAACTGAACTGAACATCGCTGAGTACATGTATTTATACCCCGCTGAGGTTCCAGAATATTCGCTAGTAGGCGTCTACTAGAGAACACTGGAACGTAATTCATTGCTGCCTTGAACACAGCACGCGCGGACCGGTATTGTCTGGTATAAACCCGATAGTTGACGCCTAATTGTCTTTCACCGCAAAGTAGCAGCATTATGTATGCTCACACACACATTACAGCTGGAATATTCTAGAAACGTGTAGAACGTTCCGTATTACGTAACACTTTTTCCGCATTACGTAACAGTATTAAGAAAACAGAAAGACATAAACACCCCTGTAAAGAGAAGTGTGGCTGGATGAAAATATGAAGGTAGATTATTAGTTTCTGCCTTCTTTTTCTGATACGTGCGCAGCTGTTTATTTTTATGCTAAAAATACGTAAGTTTATTACGAAATGTTAAATATTTTTCATCAATAATAAGACTTTAAAGTTAATGAATGTTTTAGTGGATGGTTAGTGAGTATCGGTTAATAATATAAATTTTAGCTACTTTGCGTTGACGTTTCGACAATATTTATTGTCATCTTCAGGACCTGTGTATGAAATACATCAGAAATATCAAACATAACGAAACAATTAAATATTTGGGTGAACGTGTTGGTGATGTGAGTGTGTGCGTGCGTATGTGTGTATCATTTTATATGTGAAGACTTATGATAGTTTGTTTATATCTTCAAATTATCTTTAAGAAAACGAGCAAATTATAGAATGAGAGAACTTAATTTATACAGTATTACAATTTAAATTACTAACTGTAATGTTATTTTAATTAATTAAACAAACAGTAATCAACAACTGGATATTAGATTGGTACATAAATTGTTTATACCTACAACAGTCAACATATACCAAAGTAATATATTACCTATAACTAAAACAGATTAGGGGATGTTCACTACGTAATTATTAAAAGTTATTTTTACCATGTTTCACTTCCTACTGGTGTTAAAAAACAATCATAATTTAGAAACATACAATTTACACATTACTGTAAAAAATTACGACTTAAATCAGATAGTTGACAAAGGTTACAAACAAAAGTTTCTGGTAAATTTTACTAACAGGTAACCTTCTATAATAATTGTAATCATATTATAAAATATAGTCAAGAGTCAAAAAATTTCATTTTTAATTCATACGGGACTGATTGTTACAGGTGGTCCTCTTTATATGTAAGATATACGCACCACGTAATAATATATAAAGTAAAAATATTCGTTTTCCTTTAAATAATAAATAGAGGAAGTATTGCTAGGTCAGAAATTAAGTGGAATCATTTGTCACAAGCTAAAATGCTTTCGTCTGCGAACTCACGACGTTTTGAAACTGCCAACACAGGGAAGAACCCAGTATTTCGGAATATCAACTGTATCAAGATTGGATTTACCGTTTAGTTTTATAAACCGTAGCCAAAGGGCCGCTAGGCTAAATCTTAATCTGTACACGGAGTTTCGGAGTTGGAAAGAGTATGCTGCCTGGAGCCTCATAGATGACGCTTGCTTGCTGGAGCATTCCCTGTTTCTACGTGTAATTGATTTTTGAATTACAGAATTGTATAAACTGTTAACTATATGTGGTCCGAGAAATGATTCTGCTTACTAAAGTAAAAGTACCTAATAAACATGTGTTGTAAAAAGATTTGTTTTCCGTTTGTACCTATGTGTTAAAAAATTATTCACCGCCAAACAAGTTGAGGTGTGGAGTTTAAATTTGGTATACACAGTATGTTGAATATTTCTTATTACTACAAAATGAACCAATTTGTTATAATAAACATTTTTAATATTAGGGATGATTAAAATATTTATTTATTTATTATTATTCCGGCTGTACAATGTTTACAAATTTCCGGAACCAAAGATTACAATAGTGATTGAATTCTCATCTTCCACTGCTGCTTGTCCATCCAAAGATCTTCTTTAATTTTCCTCAATATAGTCTGAATGTCTTCTAGCCAGATAATAGGTGGTTTTCCTCTTTTCCTTCTTTCTTTTGGGGTCCATTATATAACTCACCTTGGCAATCTTTCCTGTGCTATTCTTTTCCTGTGCCCATACCATTGTAATTTTTTTGTTTGGATATCAACAATTAAATTGTTTAATTCATTCTGTCTTTAATGACTTCGTTTATAATTTTCTCACGTACGTCTAGATACTCTTGCCCAACGTCTCCAAAAGTCCATCTCTGTTGTCATTAATTTTCTTCTTTATTGATAGTCCAAACTTCTGAGCCGTAAGTCATGATATTTATAACAATGGTTTTAAATATTTTGGTTTTAGTTTCTGCTGTAATTTTCTTATCCCACAGGATTCCATTTAATGTAGATGTAGCCATCTTTCCAAAATTAATTCTGGATTCTATTTCTTTGTCTTGCTTCCCACTGGCCGTAATTTCATCTCTAAATGCTTGTATTCCTCTGTATATGAAATCTCCATGTCTTCCTCCAATATCAAGTCTTGATGAAGGTCACCTATTGCGATCTATTTTGTTTTATTCATATTTAATGTTTACTTTTTAATTTCGCAAAAATCAGTGTTGTTCAAAAAACAGAATAGATGCAGAAAGGGTAGGAATCCGCACTTGGAGGATGGTTGCACCGGACAGAGACCATTGGCGAGGTCCGTTTGGGTTCGTTCAGGGTTGTAACTTCATTGACGATTGTGTTGGCGATGATGATTTGTACAGGTATTTATTATTTAAAAACGTATATGTTATATCCGAATCCTGCAATAAGTAATCAATTGGGAGTCACCTATAAATAAAAGATGAATATAAGGAAAAAAAAAATATTGTTACGACGGTCTAACTGATCGTCGTATGGTGCAGTGGAAAACACAATACAAGACACCAATGAACTCACTAAAAACCATCTTTAATTATCACAATTAAACAGTTTGTAATCAACACGTTATTCAACAAGATTATACTTGTACAATAATTCCTGTTAATCTGTCCACACAAATAATAATGTCAACAATAAATAATTCCGCACTATAATCACTTTTCACTAATACACCACTTGAGACGCACTGTGTAAATCGCCCGACAAAAAACTCAACTGAGTAATCGCTGACGTAAGTCCGACTCTAAGCGGAAGCTGTCGTTTTTTAAATAGATACCACAAGTGTTCCATAATAATCCATAATACGCGTCAACACTACTCGAAAATACTAGAGCGTAATTGATTGCGGCCTTGAACACAGTGCGCCGACTGGTTTAGTCTGGAAGTGACTTGTTGACGCATGTTAAGTGTAACGTACGCACACAAACATTACAGCCGGTTCTGTCTGGGATAGCCGAGAAACATGTAGAAATTCTGTAATGGCGAAACACAATGTATACAATACTTATAACACAAAATATATAATAGTTATTTTATAAAACACAATTTGCAAACACTACTTTACATATTAATGTCAGTAGCACTAAAAAGAAGAGAAATATCTTAGACATGCTCCTCTACGGATTCCACCTGATGTTAAAAGTTTTTGTTTCACAGTAAAAGAATAAATTGATTGTGAAAGTTAAAGTGCTTCAACTAGTTTCAAACAAAGTTACTTACCAACGAGGTCTCGAGCGATAAAACTGTCGACGCGGGTCTAGTTCAAGCTATAGACTTCTGCTCCTCTTACAACAAGAAAGATGAATTCAGCAGTTTGTAACTACTTAGTTAAGATAAATTTTCCTCCTGCTGTAGTTAATTAAAAACGGCGTCAGTATGCATTCTATATTAAATTTATCCTTCAGGGAGATAAGTAAACACGATTAAAAGGTAATGAGGTCACTAAATTTTAGTGCTTTTAATATATTCAACATTAATAGTTGTTTTATGAGGCAGTTGGACTTCAAATCTCTTTCAAGAAAACCAAATTCGTGACCAGCGTCATACGAACTCTTATGAAGTGTTAAAAACAGAATGTGGTAGTATCGATAAGGTCAACACATTTAATTTAAATACTCAGGTAAAATATTTAGAGACAATACATTATTTAAAGAAGAAAACAAAGCAAGAGGAAACAAATGAAACTAGCACAGTAATTAACTAGAAATTACTGTAATAATAAGAATATCTCAAGAAAAATTAAACACTAAATACAGTAAGCTAGCCGGAATGTCTGTATTGTTCAGAATGGATGTTTTCCATGAAGTCAGCGGAAATAGAAGACACAGAGAAGAATAAAAGAATATGTTTATGAAAAATTTGGGGATCATAGGAAACAAAGGAAGTTGGCTTGAGGAAGCGAAAGAATATCAGATACAATATGAACGAGAAGAGTTAGGTTCTTTAGTCACATGATGACGACGGAAAACAGCAGACTCACAAAAGCAATTTGTTGTTCCTTGTAGTAAAATGGTGTCGTTACAGGCAAAAGAGCAGCTTTATCAGAATTTATAATTAACGGTAGCAACAAAAGGTGTTATAAACGGTATTATAAATAGAGAGATAGTGAACGACCCAATGTATATCAGAAGGGGTAGTCTGTTAACTAAGGAACAAAGACGAAACAAAGGCACCCCCACCCCATATTACAGTTATATGTGTATTCAATAACAGCCTTAAGCAAAGCTCAACAGAGACAAAATATAAATCCATGAATAGCGTCACTACGCACATATGACGTCACGTAGTAAAGTGACTATAGGGTAGTACTGGCAGCATGGACCTGCACGGTGTAATTACAGCAGATCATTCCTCCTTGCCAAGAGAGATGCAAAAAGTATAGTTTGTTGAAAAGCAATACACACAGATATACTGGACTGGTACAGCGATTACATGAGAAGGATCAAAGCCGTGGCCGAGTATAAAATGTCCTGACCTGAGAATATCGAAAAGTGTCGTGCTTATCTCGTGGTGTGTACACAACCAATTAATTTTCTGATATTCGAGAAATATTGGGTGTATAGAAATTATGAAAACCATGTTTTAAATGACAAATTGAAAACCAGCTGTAAAAATTTAATTAACAAAACTAATAAAGAAACTCTTCGCAAAAAATTGGAAACAGTATTGGAATTACCAGACAAGCAACAGTGGACACCTCACCTAATGTAATGGTTGGAACAACGCGGGCAGTCTCTATTTTACCCTGGGTGAAAACAGGAACTGGTAGGTTTAATGATTAATTAAACTGTTTACAGAAAGAGGTAACAATTGGATTTGTCATTTCTTGAGAAATTACTGCTTATAAAAATGTTTGATACATGAAAGATTCCGAGTAAGTGTGGAACAATAAGAAGAAGAAGAAGAAGAAGAAGAAGAAGAAGAAGAAGAAGAAGAAGAAGAAGAAGAAGAAGAAGAAGAAGAAGAAGAAGAAGAAGAAGAAGAAGAAGAAGAAATAATGTAATAGTGACGGGTTAGATTTATGGGGTAAAATTACGGAGACCTTAAAACGCCGGGCGAGAAGCACAAACAAAACAGTTCAAACAGTTCAGCTCAACAACGTCTTCTTCCTTCTAGAAACACCATTCGTGACGAAATCTTTTACTTGATAATGTAAAATGCAATTTATTCCGAAAATCAAGTGTCTAACTCTTTTGGGCAAGACGTGTGTCTTCGAAACGCTTTTATTGTAAATTATGTGTTACAATAGTGTTCCACTTGCTCCACTGCTTCTGTAGGCCAATCAAATTTGTCTGTTAGTACAATACCATCGGCATATTTAGTACACGTGGACGCGGCGTTTGCACAATTAGAATTCACTGACTGCAGCTTTTACCTCCCGTCGTGTCTTCGTTATTCTGCACGCCTTTGTATAGGTAACATACAGAAATGTGAAAACAACGCAAATATATGCTTCTTCTTCTTCTCCTTCTCCTTCTCCTTCTCCTCCTCATCCATCTTCTTCTGCTCTTCTTTATCATCAACATCATCGGCTTCGTCTTCTTCTTTGTCGTCATCGTCTTCATCTTCTTCTTCTTCTTCCTTTCAGGTAATAGGTACAGATTCCTGTTACTGCACGCACATAGAAGTACATAAGGTGTAGATGATGATGATGATGACAATGAAGAAGAAATATTCGAAACTGTTGTGAACCACACACGAGTCGCGTTCACTCTCCAGAAAGTTTTTTGTGCGCGTGTGTACGTCGACGGATTTGGTAGAATACAATATCCAATAAACACAAAGAAGCGAGCACAATATCGAAAGTTTGAGTGGCGGTGGCGGTGGAGGGTGACCGTCCGTACTGTATATACGCGTGGTGACAAGCAGTTATTGAGTACTCCAGAGGGCAACACCATACCCCCCACGCTATCCGCAGACTGGTGATCAGTCGGCAGACAAAGTGGAAATGCTTTATTGTGTTTCTGTGCTGCCCGCAAACACATATTGTTCCCTACTCACAAGTTTTACTTTGTTTGCTCTGACAGAATACAAAAGGAAATCAAGTTTTCATATATCTAATAAAATTACCAAAGACTATAAAATTACTTTGTAATAATAAAATTACTCGTATGTGTGTTCGTTATTACACTTACTAATAATAATTATGTATAATAAATTTAAAAAAAACCAAAGTTATGGTATAACTAAAGATATTTACACTAAAATTGCATATCTAAAAATGCGAAAATAAGGCATTACAGTACAGTAGTGAAGCCAGAATGGCTATATGGAAGTGAATGTCTAGCAATGAATTATAATTTAGACAAACTAGAAATATTAGAGAGATGAATTGTTAGGAAAATATTAGGCCCACAAAAAACTTCAGAAGGTTGCAAATTAACAAGTAACGATGAAATATATCAGAGTATAATAAATATAACAGAAACAATGAAAAAGAAGACAATTATTTTTTGAACATTTATATAAAAAGAACGACAATATGTTAACAAAGCAGATCTTTAAATATCTATGGGGGAAGAAGTCAACATTAAGTTGGATTAAAGAAGAAAAAAAGGATTTAGAAAAACAATAAGATAAACGCAGAAGAACCAATTGAAAGAGACGTTTTTCGGGCAAAAGTGTTAAAAATAGAAGAGTTCACGGTAGGAGAGAGGAAAACGCAGGTTCAAAGTGGACTGAAGACAGGAAGAAGAAACACAGTGAAAAGATGAAAAAATATTTGAGAAAAAAAGAACAAAGAATAAAGAATTGAAATTGGCACGTGGTCCTTAGATGGCCGATCAAAAAAAAAAATGAAACCAATTCCACAAGTGCAAGTTACAGGTTTCAAGTGGACTGCAATTGCAGAAATAAATTTTGTTTACAAACAGAAATAACACTGCTGCACATCACTATAAAAAATATTATTCCGATTAGCGCTTTCAAGCGTCACAGCTCATCGTCAGATCGGAAAGGTTATTTCCGAACTGACGATGAGCTTCCGAACTGACGATGAGCTGTGATCCTTGAAAGCACTAATCGGAATAATTTTTCTATAGTGGTGTGCAACAGTGTTAATTCTGTTTGCGATTATAACCATAAACACAACTTAATTAATTAAATTTTGTTTAAGAGGATTAACACATTTAACCGTTATGCCTTTCCTGTTTCATATAAAACCTATACAAACAGTTATATCTGAAAATTATGAGTTAAAAAATTCAAATTTTGGTACCTTTGACGTTTAAAAAAGTGAGCCTATATTTCTTTTAAATAGTTTTATATTGTTATTATTCCGGTTGTACAATGTTTACACATCTACCGGAACAAAAGAATACAGAAGCGACTGAATTCTCCTCTTCCACTGCTGCTTGTCCATCTAAAGATCTTCTTCAATTTCTCGTTCCCTCAATATAGTCTGAATTTCTTCTGTCCAGGTGATAGGTGGTTTTCCTCTTTTCCTTCTTCCTGTTGAGGTCCATTCCATAACTGTCCTTGGCAATCTTTCCTGTGCCATTCTTTTCGTGTGTCCAAACCATTGTAACTGTTTTGTTATGATAAAATCAACAATTGAATTTTTATAGTTTTATAATACTGTATATTTTTACTTTCCTGGATTTTCTGGGTTACGTTGGATAGGTCCGGGCGATCTCGCGGCCTGCTTCTCCACCTAAACACAACCGTTGTCCTGCTAAAGTGGGATGGTTCGAGGGAATCAAGTTGAGGACCATTCTTGCTGTAGAGTATCTACTGGCAGGGCGCTTCTTGCCAGACAGGTTTCAGCCGATGAACCAAGACGATCCTGTATCACTATCCATCTTTATCTGAAATTTTGTCCCTTCATCGCAAACAAGAATAGTTTAGTATTTTAGGGTATCCACTGATACAGAAATCCGCGTCCTCGACATGCTAAGGAGTGTTTAGGATCAGAGCAACGGATGGAAATCCTTCCAGCCTTCTCTTCTAAGGAGAAGTATATAGAGGCAACTCTCCGGTCACCTAAAACAGGGACCCTTCACCTGAGACCCTTCAACTGCTGTTGATATATCTATTCTTCCATTTTAAAGATTTTAAAACAGACCAGTGACTGTTTACCTAGAGTACATAACATTCTTACCGAGCTCATTCTAGTCAATGTATAAATTTATACAAATCAATAGTTAATTAATAGAAATTAATTAATGTAAATTAGCTGAGGTGCTGATGTACCGAGACAGAGACGGCTCCCGATAGAGGTCAAATGTATGACAAACGGTTTACGTGATAATTAGTTTAGGTAATTAACCTGTACACTTCAGAAGTAATAAAATTAGTCGTCGACATGAAATTTAATTTAAATTATCATATATATTTATACATCGGAACAACGAATTGGGGTTAATTCCGTATTCACGCCATAACGTAAATTGCAATACACAGCTATCCCCGCACAAAACACTTCCACTCACGTTCGGGTTTTATGTAAGGGGATGATAAGTTTGTATAATAACGTCACATCCAACATGTATTTGGTTCACTTATGCGGTTACATTAAGATATATCTATGATTTAGTAGTGTTTATGGGGTTTTTATTACTATTACGCGTATGTTAAAATAATACAACGATATGTTAAAGATTACAAGATTACAGAATATTACTTTATTTATTATTCAATTAATAATGTGAGTTAAATTTAACATTGATATTAATTAAGATTATAATAAAGGAATTCCGGTTTTTGTTTCAAAAGGATTACAACAAACCAACATCCAGAATCTTATCAGAATTTCGGCTTGCCGGGCTGTAAAGCTGTAGTCGTTGTTGTTGGATACATACTGTTGCGACGGTCTAACAGATCGTTGTATGGTAAGGTAGAGTGGAAACCAAAATACAAGCCACCAATGAAGTCACCAATCACCAGCTTTACTTATCACAATTAAACAGTTTGTAATCTACAAGATATTCACTTACAACAAATCAAATAAAAATTGTTCACACGCAATAAAATGTCAACTAATATAAAACACAATTGTAATACAATTGTCCCGCACGATTATAAAACACGTAACATTTCGCCACAATACCTCGAACCGCACTGTGTAAACCCCCACTCAAACGCACTGTGTAATCGCCCGACAATAACTGACTTGACCATCGCTGAATTGCTGTATTTATACCCCGCTGATTTCCAGAATAATCTGTCACTTTGGATGACTTGTTAAACAAACAGGTGCTCTTGAGAACTGACTAGAAACAATGTCCTTGAACACACTGCGCTGACCGGTATGGTCTGGTATAGACCCGATAATTGACGCGTAATTGTCTTCTACCGCAAAGTAGCAGCATTATGTACGCACATACACATTACAGCTGGAATATTCGAGAAACTTGTAGAACATTCTGTATTACGTAATAGTTTTCCCGAATTGCGTAACAAAACGTTTCGGCTGTACCTTCGACGGCCATCTTCAGTGCAGAAGGCTGCAACACACTGACAGAGGTACAGCCGAAATGTTTGCATTCAACAACTTCAAACCACGGCATTACAGTTCGTCAAGCCAGAATTCTAATAACGTTGGCGCTAGCCGTGGAAGGCTCAGACATCCAGAACAATTCTGTAAACAAAATCCACACCTACAAACAATTTGGAAATCAGGCAAATGTTATCAGGCACAATCAAGTCTATAACTGTCATTTACACCTCACACGCGAAAGGGACAGATACACAATTTTTAAAAACTCAGTCAAGTCGGCAAAACAACATATAACTAGAGTCTTCAGTAGGGCTAACTTTACTTAGTAATTTGAACGTGATTTGCACACCGTTTTGGACATATCTTTCTTCCGGACAGCGGTATGAGTACAACGTCAGCAAATCACTTCCTCCACACTCACTCACACAGAGACACCCCTCTCAACACTTATTCAGACTCAGAGCAAAAGTCAAAGTATAAAATTAATTAGTTACTACCACAAACTAACATAATATGGTCTGCATAGCAGTAAGAGGTGGCAAATATTTTAAACACACACTGGCGTGAAATTTCTTCTATCGGAAGGAGCTGGTAATTTTGGAGATGTCCACTAGCTTTTCAGTACGCATTTTATGGATCTAAAAATATCTTCTCTTTCTCCTCCTCTTCAAGGACTAGATTATGTAATTCTGTTCCGGCACCCATCTTATCCTCGGACGACCCACGTCTCTTCTACCAGTGGCTTTATAGTTCAGTGCCGCTTTCACCAATCGATCCTCTGTCATCCTTTGCAGATGATCCCACCATTGTCTTCTGTAAATTGAAATAATTTCATTTATGTCCTTTACTTCGAGTTTTGCTCTAATATCTTCATTCTTTGTGCATGTACTATTAAATACTTAAAGAAGAAAACATGGAAAGAGACGCAGTTGAAATATTATAATGTAACAGCCATACCTCAACTACTGTGTGGTAGTGAGACTTGGATTAGAAAGACATAAGGTATATCTAAAATACTACGAGTAGAAATGAGGTTCTTAAGAGCTGCAAAGGAGTAATCTGGTTTTGCACCAGGAGAGATCTTATCAGAGGGCATAGCTGAAAGCTTAAATGAGAAAATCTCCAGGTACAAAACGGAGAGGCAGTTACACGTAGAGAGAATGAATCCAACTAGGTTTTCAAGAAGAACCCTTGACTATCATCCAAAGGGGGGGGAGACGTGTTGGAAGACCACGTAAACAATGGTTAGATGAATTCCATTCACACTGGAACAGGCTTCTAGTTTAAGCAGTAAAGGATTACGACGACAAGCATTAGAATTTGAAATGCTTCTAAGCACATCTGGTGGAAACGTAAAACTCACGAGTAATGTACATAAAAATTACTAACATTTTTTATTTATGAATTAACTTTTAATATTAATAAAACGCATGGTAATTATTATAAAATAATATATTGAGTGCGCTTTGATATCATTTTGGCCCGTGATGAAAACTGGCTTGCGCGTAGACCTAATTTAAGTTGTTTATTTTAATTTTTATTTTTCACCTCCAGAAAACGTAGGTTTTCAGCTATAATATTCAAAGGCAAAACCTAGGTTCTGTATCAAACAATTGTTAATAAATAATTATTTTCCATGTAAATAAGTATATTTTTGTTTATGCCTCGCATAAAAATAGTACAGTAATTATTATTTATTCCGGCTGTACTCTAAATTATAGATTGAATTCTCATCTTACACTACCCCTGGTCCATCCAAAGTAATTCTCATCTTACACTAATTGGTCATCAGCAAACTGTAATGATAAACAGTAATTATTAGCAAAATACTGTAATTAATTATAAAAAGAGAAAGGTAATTGTCTTAGGGGCTTTAATTAACTTTCCACCGGTACTCTGATTCAGTATGCTACGAAGACAAGTGCGCATGCGTGTTTTGGGTAAGACCGCGTCCATTGACTTGCGTTAAATAACGCGTACACTGAATTGACGTTTTGCTTTACGGAGAAAACTTGACTTGACTTGAACTTGAGCTTGTGTAGTTAACAACTACTGGAAATAGTTTGGAACCAGCCAGCACGCGGACAAGTCTCTCAGCTGACACATTCATACGTACTGTACATCTAAATAATTGGAATGCATAACGCAGGCAGACGAACCGACAATGGGTCTTCTTCGATATAAGCCCGCAAACTATTCATCACAGTTCTTCTTTCATGATCTAACTATATAACAACTGGCACACTCGTTGGGAGGCAGTGGTGTTGAATTTTTGCGGAACAAACACATTCTGCATCGCGATAGGCAGTGCGATAGTAGATGAGTCGTGCTTCTCTCGCAGGAAATTTCAAGTCGGCCGTGTATGTTTGGTGTCTGGTGTTAGGCGGTATCTGCTGCGAAGATAAAGCGCGTTTTTTTTATCCTGTACCCATCGATGTATACTATATGGATCGCATGCTCACATTCAAAGTGAACGCCAGAAAACTGTCCGAAGAACGTACAGCTTTCCACACAATGGTGGGCAATAAAGCGTTTGGCGTTAAGTTAACACGTGTATTAAAAGAGTCATTCAGTCAGTAATGCACTTGTTTTAACACCTTACAATTATTACATTTGGGACAGTTCTACCGAAAATTTGTGCTTATGAAGATTTTATTATTATAACAGTTTGTTTTTCTTTTGCCTGACTGATAACAGATGACAATACCTTTAGCGTTTACACTCATTTTACTGACTTTGTGTCAAGCAGAAAATTAATTAGAGCGTCATTAGACGTTTTAAAGATTGTAAAATATATGTATAATTTATTGATTATATCTGATAGTAAACTTAATACAAAAAAAATTATTATATCAGCTTCCAAAAACTTTGCCGGCACAGTGTTCAGAAAACATATTTCAAACAACGATTTTTTCTTAATACAGCCATGAAGAGAAACTTATAAAATTAATAGGGAGATTATTTTATAAAATCTTGTGCAATGATATTGTTAAGGAAAGAACCGCTGCAGCTACCTTCTCTAAGCTTCGTGTCTGCCAAAAGTTAAATAAATTTGAATTATTTAGTAATATTCGATGTAAACAATTCTTATACAATTAATAAGTAGCTAATAAAATAAAATAAAAATTTAATGTAAATTAGCATTGGTAATTGAACACTTTAACGACCATGGCTAGCGTATACGCCAGCTTGTTTTACGCAATAAACATTTTTTAATGTTTACGGCTAACGTCTTTTATTCTTTGTTTCCCTAATTCTTATCTTTATTTTCTGGCTTCAGCATTAAATGTTCATAAACAAGAACACAACAGAACTGGTTATGAACGCAACAGGACTTCGCGATAAACTGAAATAATATGTCAGAACATTGAAATCTTACAGTGAAACAAATGTGTTTATTTTGAAAAGAACTTATTAAAAACCTCCCAATTTGGAGTCACTAATTGTTAAAATGACATAGCTATACCATTTAACTCAAAGTATGCTCCGCTAAAGCAACAAAAGCTATAACAAAGCAGAAAAGTCAGACTTCGTACAGATACAGTATATAGCATACGCAGTGTTCTTGTCCAACACTGGTGCAGCGGTCGGACCGAATTCAGTAAACGCCGCACGCGACCCATATAGTATACATCGATGCCTGTACCAGACAGAACCACTGAAGCCCTGTCTTTTACACAATTAGACCCTGTATAAGGCCTTGCATAACCATTGTTTCTGATTTGTGGAGAGCGTACGATACCAAAGTAGAAATGTATTGAGCTGTTTGTAGAAAGTGATACGGAATACCAGACATTCTAGAAATGAATTTCCTCCAGGTGACGGTCAATCACAGTGTCGGAAATTTGTGGATCCTGTAAGTGGACACACGCAGACGATCGAGTCCTTACAGGCGACCGTTAAACGTCGTTAACAAGTGTGAATGCGGAACAAACTGGACACAGACAGGTAGAAAGTGGGAACCGATCTTGAGCGATAAAATGCGCTAGCGATACAAAGACTTGCTCCCACTTAATTGTATATCATACAGTGGAGAGAGACGATTACGAGGTAACAGTTTTCTGTCTCACTCACAAATAATCTCTCTGTTTGAAACATGTTTAAAGTAACAACAAAAAAATATCTTTATAGTACAATGATGTATGATAAGATTCAGTAAAAAATTTCACAAAAAATGTTAAAATATTATTACTGTGTTACTCGTCCAAGAAGACCGAATAAAAGTACCCTTTAACAGTAGGGCTTTTATCACGAATTCTTACGTCGTCTAGTCCTATACTTTGTGTCCAATACTTATAATTTAAACTAACTAGTTTTATACACTTTATTTTTCAAAGTATAAGTACATGTACTTTGATTATTTGGCGTATGATAGCCGTTATATGACGTGCCAAATCATAACAATATGTTGCGATCTGATACGCTTAAAAGCTGCTGTATTGTTGAAATAGTTCCACAAACACGAAACTGAATCACAAAAAGCATGAACCTTATTCTGGACTCAAGTAAAACGTTTCGCATTATTTGTTACTTGGTTGAACATATTTCATTTATAAAACAACCAGTTGTCATGTCTATGAATGCGTTCTACGGGTGAGTGCACGTATGTTATCTTTGCACGTATGTATGGAAGATATGTTTGAACTACTCTCTCCCTTTAACCCTATCTCACTCACTCTCTCTCTCTCCCGCGCACTCCTTACACTTGTCTTCTTCTTGTTTTTGTTCTTCTTTTTCATCTTACCTCCCTCTCTGTACACAAGCTTCTTCTGCCCTTCTTCTCCTTCTGCCGCTCCTTTATCTTCAGTTCTCCTTCTCCTCCTCCAACTCCTCCGCCATCTCCTTATTCATTTTCTTTCCCTCGCTGCCTACAGGCATCTTCTGTTTCTTCGTCATTTTAGAGGTTAAGTATCCAACTTGTAACGGCTTCAAAGATCCTTTTACCGCTATATAGGTATTCCGAAGATCTTTCTTCCTTGTGGCAGGTAGATCGACAGTCTTTAGGCAAGACTTGGGTACTGTACGACATTGTCGTATACGCCTTCCTTATAAACTTTTATTTTCATCTATCAGACTTCAGAAACGTTTTCCGTTCCTTGTAGTTATATTTCTTAATCGATATTATAATACACAATCTCCAATCCATCTTAGTGAGTTCACTTTGGAGGCTACAATTGTTGCAGTTGATTACATGATAGTACCAACGTGTCACTCAGGTATTGCAGTACTGGACTGCCTTATAGATATTTCTCTGGGTAGTCTAATTTGCGTTGTTTTTTACAAACGATAATGCCTAAAGTCTAACTTATCTTTTCATTATGTCTCAATTTCTAACAAAACCTATCTCACTAAACAAATAACCATAATTTATTGACCTGCTGTAAGTTCTTTTTAACAATAATTGTGTTTATTCAAACTGGTCCTGCTATCCCAATGGCCGTGGATATTGTTTGTATACCGTTATTGTCATATACAATGTTCCTGTCACATTAGGTGGAACTGATTTTCTGCCTGCTGTAACTTTTCTTCCGTGTCCTGAAATATAAGAGTCTCACAATTCAAGGAAACTCACATAGAGACGTACTTTGATTTATAAGCAATAATATAGTTCTCTACAGCCTGTAAGTTATTATAATACGGTAGATTATACAAACTTACAATAAGTTAATTTCTTTTTTCTCTGTAGCAACGTGAATGAATAATTTCCACACCTCAGTGACTTTTCGTACTAAAAGCACTATGCCGGAGGTAGAAAACTAAAAGCTTTTTCGAAGAAAACTAAATTTGTTTAAGCATTTGAAAACACCGCTTAGCCTCTCAACTTGTCAGAAACCACAGGAGTACACGCCCGCGCGCCCGCACGCACAGAAATTGACTTTGTCGTTTTTAGTATCTGGCTGCTTTCCTGCTTACGAACTCGAGTAACGCCACTGCTTTAATACTCTTCCCGTAAGCCGCAACAAACTATTATTGTTATCTTAGAACGTTATCATTTTATATTGGATTTAAATTTAGACAACAGGAGTTTGACATTGCTAATGTAATATTTAAAGTATAAAAAGGGTTGGTTATTTTTTAATTAGCGGGGATCCTACAGTCTATGCCGCATCCCGCATTTCTATCGCTATTTCTCCCTATCCTTTCAGTCATCATCTTCAATACCTCGATTACTCATGCTTTTCCTAATTCCTGTTCTCTATTGTGTTGTCAATCTTCCTTTTCTTTTCCAGTTTTGTGGTCTGTAAGTCAATTCTTCCTTTGACCTTCGCTTGTCCTCCATCCTCATTACGTGACCGTACCATACCAACTCTCTGGATTCTATTCTTTCTGCTGTTGTAAATACGCGCCGTTTTCCTTCATCGATTCTAACTTGTTACATTCTAGACATATTACACGCTCTTCTTAAGAATTCCATTTCCACAGTTTTTATTATCTTTTTATCTTTATCTGAAAGTTGCCAGCATTCATAGTCTTACGTTAAAATGGGCCCCAAAAAGGGTCGGTTATACTAAAATACTGTAGTTGTCTTGATTATTCATCCTTCTTTCACAGCACTAACCTTAACTAAAAATGAACTTTTTCATGTGAAAACTTACTGATTTTTATTGGACGCGTTTCGGCTTAGTATCCGCCTTCTTCAGCTTTGGTAACAGACTGCCAGCATTTTGTAACGGTTGTGTGGAAGGTGAAGTGGGGGTGGTGTGTGGAGGAAGGGGATTGGCGCGGGGATTCAACTTACTGTTTGTTTTCTGTATAATTGTGTCAAAAAGTGTATGTGATTTATATTGTAATTGATCGTTGAGTATGTTGTTTGGTTGTGTTGTGTGGTGTTAAAATACTGTTATTACGATCTCACTGATCATCGTATAGTACAGTGGAAACAAAACACAGACGCCAATACATTTGTTTAATATGTTCGCAAATATCGTTCCCTGGATAAAGATTAGCCTCTAAATGGAACACATGCTCCAGAATTTTGGCATTTATATCAGTTTTAGTTGATATTAGATTTTTTCTTCTAGAAGCCAGTACACTTTTATTTCATGTTCCATAAGGTGATGGTGATCTCGAAAAAATCGTGTTCCAAATAAGGGCTGATTCTGATTGTAATACTCCCAAAACATGGAAAAATTCTTTTTCCGAAATGTGTCTGTGAGTGTGTGTCTGTCTGTCTGTCTATGTGTCTGTATGTAGAATCTTTTCTATGGCGAACGATAACTGCAGCAAAAGCAACAAGAATCAAATATTTTTTGCATGTGTGCAGGAGTTGCAGACACAAGACCTGTTGATTTTGGTGAAGTTCGGTTAAGGGGAAGGGTTAGTTTACCTGCAACGCTTTACATTTCCCAAGAGAAAATCACTTAATTTTGACAAATAAAGTATCCTGAAAAGAAGGTCATAATAATTCACTATAGAAAGGCAGATGAAATATAGGTAAAAGAGTAATTTCAGGGGTAGGGGGAATTTTTTTTTTAAATTACCTTTCTGATGTCGAATAAACTACTTTATTTTGAAGGATAAGATAGCTTAATTATTACATATTTAAATTTAAAATACGATAAATATTTAAAGTAAAAAACTACGTATTACTCAATAAAATTGTAAATATCAAAAATTGGGTTGTTCTGTTAAGAGGGAGTTAAGAGGGAGGAGGGAGTTAGTTTACCTGCATTATTTTGTGTTTTAGCAAGACTAAAGTACGTAACTTTTATAAATAACTGCCCCGAAATCGAAAGCATATTTTTCCATTGTAAAATGATAAATCAGATATCTATAAATAGAGAGGGTAGTTGAAGAGGGAGGTGGTGATTTTTTAAAAATTACTTTGCTAATATCAAGTAAAGTATGAGTATTTAATTTTGAAGGATAAGATACCTTGGCAATTACATATGATAAAATTATTACTCTATGAAAGTGTAAATATCATTAATAGTGGGGATCGATTCCGGAGGAGCGTAGACTATCTGCGCAGTTCAGTTTCTTTAAAAGAATGAAGTACCTAATTTTTATAAAGTGACTCGAAAATAACATTGTATTAAACGATTACCCTATAATAACAAACATATCTATAAATAGTGAAAAGAGTTTGAGGGTGGGGATATTTTTTTTTAGAAAGTATCGAAGCGAATTCAAGTAAATGACTTTAAACACGAATCTTAGAACACGGATGTCATGTATGGTCCTTCATACCGATATTTTGTATTAAGATATTATCAATCCGTATTTCTCAGCTATATTGAAAAATATGCACATTCCCACATTCATGCATGTGTGTGTGTGTGTGTGTGTGTGTGTGTGTGTGTGTGTGTGTGTGTGTGTGTGTTGTATACAATTGTGCTGTTGGAAATACGTATGTTATTTACGCATTCAGTAGTATTAACCTCAATGCCAGCTCCTCGTAGGCGCTTTAGTGTTAGAGTTGATTATCCAATTCACTTCTCTTTACAGCCTGCGGCTCGACATGGCTAATCCTAATGGGATCGTTGTGTGTGTGTGTGTGTGTGTTCGTCAATCTGTGTGTCTTAAGGCGGCACGTTCGTTAATAGTCTTCTGGTAACGAGCAGCTGCGACGTGATCCCCCTCTCCAAAACGTTTGCCTTACGACTTCACTAATTTTAAAACAAATCACTTGATGCCAAACTTAGGTAAAAAGAGCATGTTAAGAAGGAATGGCAAGAACGTGAATTAAAACTGAAGGTAATGTGGTGGCTGCTTGGAAGACACTCTGAGCTGTCGCTGCATAATAATCTATTGTTATATAAATAAGTCTTGAAACCAATTTGGGTGTATGGTGTACACCTTTGGGGTTTTACTAAGAAATATAATATTAAAATAATTCAGACATTTTAAAATAAGGTTCTTCGCAGAATTGTTGATGCACCATGGTACTTAAGAAATGATGACATCCATCAGGACCTAAAAATCCCTACGGTTGCTGACGAGATTAAACGGGTTGCAGATAAATATGAAAGAAGACTTCATGAACACGTAAACACTGAAGTGCTACGATTGCTTGATAATGCTGGACTCGTTCGGCGATTGCAGAGACAGAAACCATTTTAGCTAGTGAACTAAATATGTATAATAATTGTCAGCACATGAACAAAGTGTAACTGTACTGAGGAATGCTCCAGTGGGAGCTTATCCTACACACTGTTAACTTGTATAGTAGAATAAAATTGCTAGATAGTTTGTAACTAGTTGCAATGGAGTTAAATTTAAAAATAAAAGTTGTTTTATGAGATACAACACAATTTTTAATAGGAGTAAATAATTACTTTTGTCGTGCTTGTGATTTTTGCTTCCAATGTAGCCTATATTACGCGTTTTGGAACTAAACTTCCAGCATTACAGCATACCGCTCTTTCCAGATTACCGCAGTGATCCAACAACAACGTTGTCAAGATGCCCACCAGATATCGCTTATGCATGTCGATAGTGATGTGTTTTATGTGTACTCTATTGTTCTTTAGATTAATCACGCCCCCCCCCCCAAATAGCGGCTGAAATGCGAAAATGTAAAGCAGTCCAAATTGTAGACAAATCTGTTTTGTCTACAATATTGTACTCAATATGTTAAAGAGTAGAAATATGCCATAGTGCATAACCCAACCTAATTATTAAAATCAATTGAAGTACAAAACAATAGTTAAGTACTAAGTTTATGTTGAAAGTTATATGTTGTAAAATGTTTGTTTTAGTTTATAAACATGATATACCATAGTCAAGTAAAGTATATAGGGAATGTCACAGTATTGTAATACTTATTTCTGTTAAATGCTGTAGGCCATAATGCCTTAAAAATAGGTCAGACTCATGTCACATTAGGCATAAATAATTAATATTATATTGTAAGGCGTAAAGAAAACGATATCAAAATATTGTAGCTAACATCTGAGACATAAAATTGAGTGATTATTAATAAGGAATCCTGAACTAATTACCCTATTATAGAACTTCTCAGGAGGACAATTAATATGTTTAAAGAGTTATTAATATAGTTGGTTGAATTATAGAATATAATTTGTATTATTATTAGTAGGCTAAACATCATTAATAAACTGTTACAAGGAAACAGATCGTGATGATTAGAATGTTAAGGAAAGGAAACTGTTTATTTAAAAGTTGTGGCACGTAATTTGTATTATTATTAATAAACATGACAAACAAACTGTTACAAAGAAACATGTCATGATGATTATTATGTTAAGTGAAGAAAAACTGTTTAGTTAAATGTTACAGTATCTAATGTGTATTAATATTAATAAACATCATGAACAAACTGTTGCACGTAAACAGATCATGATGATTATTAAGCTAAAGAAAGAAAGCTGTTTATTTAATTGTTATGATTTATAATTGTATTATTATTAGTAAACATCATGATGATTATTTTGCTAAAGAAAGAAACCTGTGTATTTCAATGTTATGGTTTATAATTTGTGTTAATATTAGTAAGAATTAGGTATAAACTGTTACAAAAAGAAACAGGTCATTATGATTATTATGTTAAAGTGTATGGTAGCTAAACCAAGAAATGGCTTAAAAATGTTGTTGTATAAAATTTGTATTTATATTAGAGTGAGTTTCAGGAGAACTGTAATAAGGTAAAAATTATGAAGTAATACATAATATGATTGTATTTCCTAAATAAGCAATGTATATTAGGAAATTAAGGAAGTTAAAATATGAATAAGATAATTATGTTAACATTTCTCATAACCATTACTAATATTAATGTATTTAACTGTTATTATCACATTTAAGGTGAATAGGAACTGTGTTAAAACATTAAGGATACAAAAAGGGCACTTTATAAATAAAACATAAATTTAGATAAACAATCCAAAATTGTAACTTCTAAGATACTTAACAGAAACCAATCTTGTGAAGTGTCTAAATAATCATTGGGAAAAGGGGAATTCATTAATGACCATCTCATTAAAATTAGATTTAGTATAAGGTGTGAGCTTTAAAATAATTATTTGATGGTATATTGGAATTAGAAAAAACCGACGCCATCAAATGGCAATGCCTAGGGCTTCGACGAATCGGAATTTTGCAAGTTTTGGTCCAAGAAGTCAGAAAAATTAACCCACGCCAGTAGTTAATTGTTACACCTCGAAGAGTAAAGAACACACTCCCTGTATTACTTTTGTCCAGGAAATTATTAACGAGTATCGAACACCAGACAGGTTAGGTGATCAAGATATAATTGTGAGTTATGAAATTCAGTGAATCACTTATCCGTGAATTGTGAAGAGTGATTTACCAATATTTAATTGTGAAAACAACCTACCAGAGTTTAAAAAAGTGTATAAGAATTGGTGAGATCAATCCAACTCATTATTTTTATATAACCCAAGTGTAACACTGATTATACACTATTTTTATTATCTGAACACTCACTGAATCACTGAACACTAACACTTTTGTAATTATTAATTGTAAGATATTTATTTCTGTGCACTCAGAATTAAGAAGTGAATTCGTTATTAACCTAGAAAGACACTGAACACTATTATTTCACACTGCCGAAAACTGTTTGTTAATTAATTATAAGTAATTATTTAATTTATGTAATAGATCGAAGATTTTTGATGTTTTGTACTTCACTAAGGACATTTTTCAAGTAAATTATTGTAGCCAGAAGAACCCAGTCACATATTTAAGTTGAATTAATAAACAAAAATTAACCTAGTCCCTGAGAATTTTTCGACACTGCCAACCTATGAGCTAGTAATTGTACATCTAGGGTAATTAATTAATAACTTTCAAAGAGTATTTATTTATTCTGTAATAAAAGAATATTTGAAGTAAACGAGTTCAGAGTTGTTGTAATTATTTGGAATTATTAATAAAATATTAAAATACGAGTACTTCTGCAGACAGAATTGGAAGCGAAGTCTGGTAGTGGACAAGGGTACCAAGTGAACCCCGATAATAATCAGATTTTATATTATTATTTATTTCAATCAATTACTAAAGTAATCATACATTCTACAAACAAATACTTAATGAATTATTTTTATATTGAAAAATAAAATGAAGTAATTATAGGTAAATTAAAAAACGTAAATAAATTAGAACGTTACGAACATTAGTGCTTACAACAAGAGGGGTTATAGGAAGAATTTACATACACTACCTGTTACAACATTGAATTTAAACATTTATCAACTTTTTATTTTTTATTTTGAATTACATATTTGGCGCTCACAACTCGAGAACAACCCAATACAGCATTTAATTTATTTTATTATTAAATAATTGACCCAACGACGTGGGATAACACAGAATGACAAAACGCAACAGACCGTTTTAATTTTATTGAATTTATTTAATATTACATTTTAAGTGGTGCTTCAAACGTGAGGCATATACGCAGCATTTGAATTTCATTTATTATTTATTCACTGTTACATGACGGTTTATGTCTTTATATAAATTAAAGACAATTTTAACCAAAACAAACTTACAAAGTTACAAATCTTTCAAAACAAAACATTCATTAGCATAATGAATGCCCTTTGGTGTATAAGAAACGACAATCTACATAGAGACTTCAATGTAGAATATGTCGGCGAAATAATAATAAAATATGAAGACAAATATGATCAGAGGATTCGGAGCCACGATAACCCAAAAATGTGACACGTGATGGAAGAACCTCCACATGTCCTGAGGTGACTCAAAAGACAGAAGCCACATGATCTGGTATCGCAATAGAAAGCAATTAATGTGTATAGATTAACTCTACGTGAGAGAAAGACAGAATAATGATGGGATTACCCACTGGGCTTCACCCCATTACCCGTAAAGCGAACATGAAGGAGAAGCTGCTGGATGAGCTTGCTTAGTTGTAGCATTAAGAGAGGTATTTTAGTGGGTTAGAGTCCCACACTACTAGGAACTACGAAGTTCCTAGTGTCTATGGAGATTTTCACCTACCCCCGTAAAAAAAATTAACCAAAATTGTCATGTATAGAACTTTAATAATTCGGAGACGCCAGTACTAAAAAAGCGATAAAAAATTTGAAGAAAACTTCAAAAATTATCATGCTTCGATGTTTCGGTTTCGTCGAAATTTCTTTAATTTGTATACTCTTCGTGTTCAGTGTTTCAATGTAATAATTATGAATTATTCTGCATTCAGTAGAATTGAAATTTAAGCTGAATTTATTTGACACAGACAGCAAAAATGTCGTGCGTTCGATACCTGTCTAACAGCGACTGAGACAAGTGTGTGTGGGCAGATTGTCTGTGTTCTTTGATAATCTAAATGTAAAGGTTAAGTACACATGAAACCATTACGGGAGCTCTGTTTGCCAGACATTATTCTGTGTGTGTGTGTGTGTGTGTGTGTGTGTGTGTGTGTGTGTGTGTGTGTGTGTGTGTGTGTGTGTGTGTGTGTGTGTGTGAGAGAGAGAGAGAGAGAGAGAGAGAGAGAGAGAGAGAGAGAGAGAGAGAGAGAGAGAGAGAGAGAGAGAGTGAGTGGGTTTAATAATGCTAAGGTGAATCACTGTGTGGGCATCATGTCGTTATTATATACCATTGCGTGGGTATCATAATACCTGTCTGAACTTTACACGATATTAATTAGAAACCCCAAGGCATATATACTGGGCTCTAGTCAGGATTCAACTAACAATAAATTTTCTCAACTCAACCAGTTTGTTCCTCGGCAGCTAGTCTACTCGAACCCTTGTAAAAATATTATGTACAAAACCAGATGGCTGTAACAGCACTGTTCGGAGGTACCTGGACGCGGTATTGATTCCCCCACAATATATATCTTCTTCTGATAGTTCCTATCCGTTTCGGATGTTGGTTATCATACAGACTATTTTAACTTTGTGTACTGTTGCACGGAATAAGTCAGTTGTATTCGTGCCAAAGCAGGTCCTTAAATTCCTCAGGCATGAGATTCTCGGTCGCCCAACTCCTCTGTTTCCAAGTATTTTTCCCTGCAGTATGGACTGTGAAATCTCTGTTCATTTCTCATGAGATGTCCTAGATACTGAAGCTCTCTTATATTTACTGCCACAATATACAGAAAAGTAAATTTGTTTAATACACATAAGAGATTTATACTATAAGAAGAATTGAAGTAATCGACAAAGAGCTGAAAACAGGATTCACGATTCTTCCCATATAATTTTGTAAATTCGTTTTGTATATTCTTTGCGTCTCAAAGTTTTCCGATAAACAAACGTGAAGTATGAAGATTGAAAAAATATGGAAAAATCGTTCATTATTCGATTTTGATTAATTTTTATTTAAATTGAAGATATATTATGTATCAGGTCATTAGAAAAAACATTAATTCTAACTTTAAATTTAATAAATCTTGTAAAATTAGTGTTTCTGAAGATATTTTTAAAACCTGGTTTTATAACCCATTCGCATTTTTAATTGAAGCATGAATGTAATTAATTTGTATTACATTACATGTAGTAATGTAGTTAATTTTACATGTAGTTAATTTAATTTTACCAAAGAATGTATGCAATTTACAGTTTGTGTTAAAGTGCGTTACCTCTTGTGTAAACATCCAACAATAAATCTTTCCACTTTTTCAATTCATAATCAAGAATCTGCTACTTTGTCTGAGCAAAGTCGGTAGTTCAAGTCATAGAGATATTACACTAGAGGGGTCATGACATAGACAGCACTCTAATGAGAATTGTATCTGAGCAAAATTGGTAAACGTAGATTAATTGCCTATCCTTTTTTAAAAAGTAGAGTTATGTTGGAAAAGTCAAGACTCCAGGACAGATGACTTTTTCATACGAAAGATTACAATTTGATCTTTTCAAAATAAATGGACTTTTAAAACTTGATGGGCACAATCATATGATACCTAAAACAAAACTCAGCTCTTGTAGCCTAAAATAATGTCTTTACTTAAATGTATTTTCTTATTATTTTGTTAGCTGTGGTTTGATTGTACACAATAGAAGACAATAGATTTTATCGTTTCATTTAATGTGTATGATGGAAAAGAATGTTAGTGTTGAAGTAAAAATAGTTCTGGGGGAAAAAAGAGTAGTACCAAATACTACCCTGAAATCCAGTACAGAATTGGGTTATCCAGTACCTCAGACAGCTTTGGGTTAATCCACTTTGTATTTACTGTTTAAAACGTAAAAACATTTTTATTTGTTTGTTTGTATACCATTAAGGTGTTGCTAAGAAACAGTGGCTGCATAACACCTGCTGCCGGTTGTGATAGGCCTAAAACGTAGCCTAAAAATTAATTCGAATTTTTTATAGTACCAAGTATCCTTTTTGGAGCCAAAATGTACTTTTTAGAACCAAAATATTTTTAGAGTATTTTTCATCATCGCTGCCAGAAGAAGAAGATCCCGGTTCAACGGGATCTGACTCCATTATACTTACATAGAATAAATCAGGACACAAATAATCGAATTAAAAATAATAAAGATAAACAGAGAAACACATGACTAAACGAACAAAACACAAATAGGTAGGCCTACGTAGTAACTGCTGCACGTTGGTTCTGAAAACGAACATAGGTGCTGACTGAGCGTTTTGCCGGTTTATACAGAGGCAACACATTGGGTGGACTAGTGTGTTCCCCCTTCACAGTTTGTACAGGGACAACTACTACGAGGTCAATGACCATACGCAGTAAGACTGCCGATGTCTGAGCCAGCAACACAAGACGGTGCAAGTGCCCAGCAGTTCGAAAGCAATGCTACGATTTTCTTCATATTTCCCTATTAATATTGTTTGGATTTAAAATTATTCAATAGCTAAAGTATTTATTCTGTGATATAATTAATATTATTTTCTCTTATTTCTAGTACTGTTGCCGCCGGCAACAGCGGTTACATGGACGCCACGCTACTGCTAAGGAAATTGCAAATAGAATTTGCAGTATTCTAAATAATTTTTCTTGATGATTATATTCGTAGACCTTCAGTCTTCGACTGGTTTGTACCCTCCCCGCATATACCCGTGGTGCGTGTGGTACTGGTTCTCTCACAGGTATATGGGACCTACAGTTTAACGCCGGATCCGAACGGCATAGTTGGGGAAGGTTTATACTAAGCAGGATACCTCTCGCTGGTTTGCCATTGCCTTGCGAGGGGGAACGGTCGTATCTAAATCAGATGGCCCCCGGCGGGAATTGAACCCGCGCCGTCAGCGTAGCAGCGCCACACGCTAGCCACTACGCCACGACCGCTCCGATGATTATATACCAACATAAAATAATTGTGCTTTTTCAACGATGGCTACCCCGGCCAAAACCGGAATAATACACAAGCTATTTATTGGCACTTTCAGGGATACAAAATTTAGAAAAATTAAGCAGTATTTTCTAAACGTGTTTTGTTGATTACATTGGTGAAAACTGTGTAAAGATTACAGATAGTAAATTTTGTGTTTTCACAATACTATGTGTCAATATGACAAATATAAGCCAGCTGTTGTAGCCATATTTGATTACATCGATGGATTGAACAAAAATACCTTTAAGCTACTCAAACCACTAGTATCAATAGTTATCTCTCTACAAAATGCACATGAGGGTAGGTGTTTTTTTGTAAATTAATATTAATAAATTAAGTGATGTCACGAAACTGGAACAAGTTAGCAATTGTGAATACCTGGTCTACCGTGTGTATTATAATGCCAGCAACGACGTTGTGAATAAGTTGCATAAGTTCAACCATTTGTGCGGAACCCCTAAGTCAGCAAGTAAAGGAACACGCCTAAAAGTCTACAAGGTGATGGCTCTTCCCACACTTCTCTATGAGTCTGAGACTTTGAATTAACGAAAGCCCAGGCCAGTCGCATCCTAGCGGCGGCAATGAAATTTCTCAGGCACGTGGCAGGGTATACTCTCCATGATCATAGAAGAAACACAGATATACGGCAGGAACTGAATATTGTGAGTATACTCGACAGAATTGCCCAGTATCGGCTGAATTGGTGGGAACATCTTTGCCGAATGGAGGACTGCCGCATCCCCAAACAACTATGGAACTATAAGCAGAGGGACGGAGAGGTGTGGGACGTCCGAGGAAGCGCTGGAGTGACCAGATCTAATCTTTCCCTATTTGAGACCGGAACAAACTATTCTTGGTTTGACCCTTGAAGACGATGATGATGATTATTATGGTGATGATGACGAAACTAACTTTCCTATGTAGAATTGAACTGTATCATTGTACGTAACTTTATAAACCCCTGTTTATCTTTTATGCCTTTGATTCCTTATAGCCACACGTACGTAGGGGAGTGTGGGGTAGCCCCGATCAGCGGGTAGCCCCGATCAGGTCGGTAACGAGAGTATAGTACGCTGTAGCGATATCTGTTGAATGCTGAACTCTAGCCAGTTGCACAGTGAACTAATTAAAAACGACCGCTAACCATTTTCGCCATTGTACTTACAGTGAATTACAGAAGTGTGTTTTAGACAAATTTCTTCTTATTTCTTCACATATTTAAAGCAACGTAATGATATTTGCACTTAGATTTTGAATTATTTAATTGTACAGATGTATTTTTAACGTTTTCAGCATTATTTGAATTCGTTATTTACGGTTTTAAACTAAATTACTATAGTCTCAGGTTATAAAACTCAGTAGTATACGCGGTGGCGTAGCACCGATCAGGTGAGTGGGGGAATGACGATCAACTGTACTGAGTTACAACTGTACAACACCATACTGAGTTAAGTACTATTATATACTAATGCGTTGTCCTTATATGTTCGTGATACTTTCTATGGCGTAGCTAGGTTTTTTTTTTAGTTTTCTACTGATTAATAAACACTTTTTTTTATTATTGCGTATCTTAATTTAAAAGTTACCCTCGGAGTCAAAGATTGTCAATATTAGTGTCTTTTGAATGAGTAACTATTATAATGTGTATTATAGGAAAGATTTTTAGTAGGCCTATATGGAGAAAATATACACACAAAAATTAAATTGCATTATTTCCCATATAAAATACTGTACACAGGATATAGTACATTGGCTTATGAACTAAAAAAAAACTCATTTTTAAAATTCATTTTTATACTTAGAATGTAGTAAGGGCCATTTGTAGATATAAGTAACATTCTAATGTATCTTTTATCAATATATCATTTGCTTTTTACATTGACAATTTTTTTTTAGGTTTTTATTTTTTCCCATTTAATTTGCATAGGAAATCAACTGATCGTCATTACCCCGCGGGTGGGGGAATACCGATCAAAGCCCATTTTTTACTTTTTATGCAATAAGGAAACCCCTTTTCAACTTTAAGGCTTACAGTGTATAACTAATAATCTGCTCTGTTATATCAACAATTTTTTACATTTGTTTTTAACTTTTAGCCAACTCTTCAATTTTTTATCGAATTTCTCCCTTAGGTGATCGGGGCTACTCCACTCTCCACTACTAAATTAGTACTCGCCTAGTACTCTTTTAGCATTGCTAGTAACTATTTCTTGTAGTAGTTATATAAGAAATACTTACTTGGCCGATTTACAAGAAATTTAACTTAAAAAGGTTATAGTCAACAATTAATGTTACTTTGTGTTTTATAGTTTTTTTTAAGACATGACATTTATATAAAAAATGGGATTATTATTTTGAAAAATAATAACAGGGGCATTACAACCCCTGTAATACCTTATTTTCGCATTTTTAGATATGCACTTTTGAATATTGTAAATATCTTCAGTTATACCATATGCCTTTTCCAGCTTATGAATCCATTCTTCTAAAGCAGACTTTTCTAAACCATTCTCTTGAATAATTTCTTCTAAATACTTACATTTTTGAACCCTGTCTATTCGACCAATATCTGTTAGCAAGAATTTTAAATGATAGCAATATCTGTTTGGCTCATTTTAAATGTTCGTGAGAGATTTGTTTTTTTTCTGCAGAAATTCTTCAGCCTGTTCTATTGGCTATGTCCTCTAAAAAATTAACTTGTGTTACTACAGATGTCAAATGTTCAGAAAGTGTATCAAAGTCATCTGCGCATGCCAAACAGTTTATTTCAATATGTTTGTTCCTTCTTCCCAACATGATTGATGATATTTGCATTTCTTTAACGTTTCATTCCAAATTCTCACTACTTTCTCCAGGACACAGTTGAAAAGAATTGGGGATAAATCATCACCCTGTCTTACACGTGTATTTGTTTTGAACCATTGAGATATTTCTCCCATGAATTTTATTCTTGGGACTGTCCTTAATGGTTTCACGGATTAGATTTGCCAATTCCGATTTAACAACATAATTAACCTTTATTTGTAATTATTTTGTTATTTCTTATTCTCAAATTGTGAATATAACATTACCAATTCTGTTTGGCAATGTATTTAATCTGTTATAGGTATTTAATGTATGATACTAAACAGTGCCCACGCACATGGAGTAAAAAATCGTGAAGGTATGTAAGTTTTACCTTCTATTAAGCTTTAAATTATTTCTTATCAGTAGTCTAAACCGACACTATTGTAAGCTTACAAACTTGGCAATTTTCGTTTGTCATTGACAGTGGGTAATTGGAAAAAATCTATCATCGAAAACGGACCCGTGGATTAACAAACGTAACCGCAATTATTCTGCATTTTATTAACAAATGTCGTGTTTTGTATCTTGAAATCGATCTGATAAGTCGTAGATTTTTCATCATGTTTTCAGTCCGGCTACAGGTGATCCATGGTTTGTATTATAATTGCGTGGAATCGTACAAAAAAGAAGACAGACAGAATTGTTTGTCCTTGAGCTCGAGCAGTGAGCAATTGGAAACCCAATACCCAACGTTCCACTCGTCTGCACTGCAGTATCGGCTTACCTAGTGTTAGTAAAGCGTCACAGGTTTTTTGCCATTTTTCCAAGAATTTCTAGAATCTATTATGCGTATATTTTAATGATTCTTCCAGGAAAAATGCAGATATTATTTACCATCGGTAGTAGTAGGGCAATAAATTTATATTGTTTCACGTTAGGATTATTACGCAGTGTGGTAGCAAGACTGTTTTGGTAGGTAAATTGCCTCCCCCCTCAAGAGAGACAAAGAAAAAGAAATTGAACATGAACATGTTAAGAAAAAAGATTATTAACATGCATACAAAAAGTATTGGTAATAAATAGCCTATGTAGTCATATAAATCGAATTAAATAATTACACTTTGTATCGTTAAAACATCTATATACATAAAACTTATTAAGTCTGAGGATTTATTTGTATTAAATACAAATCCACACCGTTACACCGTTGCCACCAAGCTTTGCACAGATAACCTTTGACACAAAGCGAAAAACCCCGTTTAACTTAGAATTTGATATTCTGCCCCGTTTTCACGATTTAGGCCCTTCCAATTATTATGCCCTTTTGTTGACGTGTATAAAGAAGTCAAAAACACCATGGAGACTAGAATTAATTACCATAGTAACAATTAGATAAACAAATGTTATTTAGCGGCATCGGAACAGCGGTTGTATCGATATATTACGATGTGAAAAAGTTGTAGTATGCTACTTATACTACTACTACTAGACTACTACTACTACTACTACTACAAATACTACTACTATTACTACTTTATTGTATTATTGGAATTGTAGGCATTGAATGTTAGTTATTTACTTATAGCCTTATCGAGTTTCGAAGAAAATCGATATTTTAATTGGCCTTGATACCGTTGACCCATTCATTCGGTGTTTTTCGTTGATTTTTTATATCAACAGTAACGTACAGAGTATGTACCGTTAACTACTATAAGTTAGCAGACCTCACTGATTAGCGCGTAGTTGTTGATTAATCTGAATAACACCCGAGTCCTTGTCCGCTCGCAATGAACCACAACACGCAGACTGGAACGCGGGACATGTCGGCTCAAGCAGTGCGGTGTAAGTCTGTACGCGTAGGCGACACATGTTTGCGCGTACCAGAGTACGTGTTGGAGTCAATGCAAACCGCGCGCGCTCGCACTGACCCCCCAAAACTCAGACTGCAACGCAGGCCGTGTGTCTGCCAAACGGGTGTGTGTGTGTGAGTGTGATACCCGTGCCCTAATTGTAGCAATCAAAACAGCAAAAAAACCCCATATACCTCTAGTATTTCACAATGGGTAAACATTCCACGAGATGGATTTATTTGCAGAGACACCAACAGAATACGTCTGTAATCGTTGACAATTTGAAATAAAATAAATAACTTTATTAGTTTTGTTTAATTGCTTAGAAACTGACAATTTATTGTTAAAAATTACAAAACTTAAAATTTAATAGCACATTTTTGGAAGTAGGTGAAAGTCAAAAATTCGTGTTGAAAACGAGAGGTAAAATTTATTTTGTCTAAAATTCATTAGATTTCAGAATTCACCTTGAATAAAAGAATATAGATTATAAAATTCTACTTTCTGTTAGATTATCTAAAATATTAGAACGCCTTTGGCTGCACAACGTCAAATACGACTCATTTGTATCTCCAGCTCCCAATAATTGTTTTCATGTCAACTTGTTACACATAAAAAAACACTAGTCTTGCGTACATGGAAGAATTTATCCCTTAGTTCACGATGCACTTCCTATATCTCCGTTACAGACTTATGTACACACATGTACCATTTCACGTTGTAACGCACATATGAAATACAGTACAATCACGTTACTTTACGGTGGCCTCTCCATAGCTGCGCGAAAAGTGGGGGTATTGGGGAGACTCAGTGTGCTAAGTTGTAACACTTGATTTCAAAAACGGCCGTCTTACTGTTGCTATAGCCGGCTGTATGGGTGCCCTTAACTATTTAATTATTACAACTCGGGTTTTACACATTGTTGACATTTCCGGATTTCATTTAACTAACTACTATTTATAATTCTACTCAGTATTACTCGAAATTGTGTGAAATATGTATTTGTAATACCATAACAATGTTATTTGTTACATAATGTAAATAATAAATAATTACTAGTGTAAAGCAAGCAAGTGGAATACTAATAGAAGAAATAGAGAAATCTAAATCTAAAATGACCATAAATATGCTTTATGCAAGTGCTGCTAAAATAGGACCTAAACGAAAAAAGTGGGTAAAAGTGGGTAACCACGCATAAAAATCTGCATACTTTATATAAAATATCGCATAAAATCGAGCCCATTAATTTTTCTTGCATTTAATACAATTATTAATACAAATTTTAAAATTAATATGTAAGTAATGAATGTAAGTAACTTATCGACTTATAAAGAATTATATACAAAGTCAGAATGAACTGGGAATTCAGTATCATTCTCCAAGTCCGGCGATGTTTCTCTGTCCAAAATTGCTTCAACACCGGAGATATAGCTGCCATCGTCTGAAGAAGATTCAGCGCTTGATAGGTCATCGTCGTCGTCGTCATCGTCTTCGTCTAAGTTAATTGCAAGCCTATCTTGCATTTCATCTGTTACTCCTTCTCTTTCCAAATATTCGTCTTCAATTTTAATTACATGTTCACACACTGATGTCCATTGTTGGTTTTCTATTGATTGGCATGCTTGCCTAGTTAAATCTATTATGTTTTTATTATCAAAAGTGGTGTTGTTTTTTGCAACAGAGTGTTTAAGTTGAGCCCAAATAAGTTCTATGGGGTTTAGATCAGGATGATACGGAGGTAGACGAATAACAGTGTGGCCGTGATTTCCTAAAATACTATCTATTTTATAGGGTTTTTCTAACGGTTTATTCGTTTTTACTAACTTATGTAGCTCTGGTTTAAAGATATTAGGTGTAAAAGGAATTTTTTTATTAGATAACCACTGCATTAACTCACTTTTTGAAGAATTTGATGTGGGACATTTTTCAGATTGGTAATTGTGGTATGGTGCATTATCTAATATTAACACTGAGTTTTTTGGTAATCCCAGAATTAGCTTTTCAACTAACCATTTCCCGAAATTTGTACTATTCATATCCCCATGATAATCACCTGTTTTCTTTCCCGATTTAAAAACCAATAAGGCACCATCGATGAACCCTTGGTCTGTACCCGCGTGAACTATTATGAATTTAATTTAACGTCTCCTTTATTTAACGGTACACTCGCGCCTTCACCACTTTCGTCGTACCACGACTTTTTTTACTGCATGAGACGTGTGTATATACGTCTCATCTGTGTAAACGATTGGCCGGTTTTCTGTCCTGAATTGTTTTATTTTCCTAAGGTACTCAATTCTTTTTGCCCTTATCTCTTGACGTTCATTTAACACACTTCTATTATTTCTAATCTTCTTCCACTTAAACCCTAAGTTTATAATAACTTTCCTTAAACATGATAAGCTATCTTGAAAGTTCACACCAGACTTCAGAAGTTGATGAAGTTTTCGTAGCGTAGGATATGTTTTTTGTGTTGTCGTAAAATTGTAAATTGTTCGTCTTATCACACATTTATCAAAATCATCAATATTAGATTTTGTTGACCTCCTCTTTCTTTCTTTACGAGGTGTTATAAAGTGTGGTGACTGTTCATTTTCTATTGTTATACCCTCACTTTTAATACGTCGAATCGTTCTTTCAGAAACTCCTGTTGCTGACGCTATTCGTTTTTGAACCTTTTTTAGTGGAATACTAATTCCATTATTTTCACTTTCCATAAATTTACATACATTAGAAATGACTTCCCGAGCTTGGCTATGCACAATGTTTTTACCTAACTTCGATTTAATAGGAGGCATTTTTTCTGATTACGTAATGAAATAAAATGTACTGTAAAAGTAACAATACGTTAAGCAAAATAAAATTCAGTTTAACTTAACGTGATGTCTGAAAACACAACCACAGACAATATTAAATGATATTAAAATGTAATTAGATTATTTATCACATGTCACAGTCCCAAACTAAACACTAGTAACGATACAAACTAAATAATTAAATGAAATACAGGCCTACACGGTAAATGTTTTTGAAAACGCATCAACACTTATGCACTCAGTGAGACGTGCCGTTACACTGACAAAAAACAGAGTTCTGCGCACACTGCTTTCACCAAGGTTGGCGGCCATCATAAAGTACACAAGTTGTACATAATACGCGTTGTAGACCATGTGACATTTTTCACGTATTGCGTAATCAGGTTCAAAATTTAACTCTGGATTTTTATTTTGATAGTGGTGTATGATAAATTGCATATTGTTGGCTGTCACGGCCGAAGCCAACATTATACAAAAAAAAAGTAATAAAATAGAAACCTGATTGTTGGGCTGTAGTCAATTAGTTGAGTTGTTATTTCTGAACGTTTCGCCCACATATCCTTAAGCCATCTTTAATAGAAACGAACTTTTGCCAAACCAAACGCACCTAACTTTCGAGGAGTAAGGAGAAATTTTATAATTAGGATATAGTATATTTGTATTATGTAAATTCTGTAATTCAACATTCTGATTTTTACCACTGGAGGTAAATATTGAACCATAGTGGTGCAAATAAAATGTCATAAATTGTTCTGGTGCTTAATAATTTCTAAACCTGTTACATCTTTTAAGACAGTTGCCGTGATAGTTTACGTCTGTGTAGATAGTTTGCTAAATTAGTTAATTATCAACAATTGTCTTTTGGTCATAACGTTTATTACGTGGAATATAGTCGTGATACCAGTTCTATTTCACAAATATTTCTCAGCACGGTTACTATTTTGTTCACTACGCTTCTTAAATCTAGACTGGTACACAACCAGCGAGTGGATAAATAATATAAATATAATAAAGGGATAATATAAACTGCAAACACACTGTTTGAGTTTTGTGTTTGTGTTTTTACCTCGTTAACTGTAAAACATTGTTCGTAGTTTACATAGTGTCAACAATTTCCCTAAAGCCATACGAGGTTAGTTGTCTACTGTCTACATCCTAAACAGGATCGACTGTTTTGTTTTATAAAATATGATTTAAGTTTATCCGGACAGTTATAAAAAAAGTCTGTCCTGTGTAGACACTCTTGAATTAAATGAATTACATGAATTAAAGTTATCATGCTAATGTGTCTAACTTTGAAAATAACCGAAGTTAAAGTAAAATGTATTGAATTGTTGTTAATTAAATAAAATGTTTTACCCAGTAAAGCCACTGATAATGATCAAGGAACCATACTGTTGTAAATATGTTCCTAATGAACGAAATAAAATTTTATAGTAAGAAGTGTTTAGATTATAAACTAAAAATAAAATCAAAAATTAAAATATCTAATAAATAATATTTTCTACTGATCTTGGGAATCTGAAGTATGTTTTTTGAGGGTCTCGGTCAATTGCGACGAAACAACGTTTTTACCTGTTCTTACTTGGTCAACTGCGCCCCGCACTTTCACTTACTGACCGAATCTGTCCATTATAAACGTTGCTATTCTGAACTTTGTTGAGATTTCAATTCTGCAACTTTGCATTTGTGCCAGTAACCTCTTTCTTCCAATATTTTTGGAACGTTAGATTAGGTTACTTAACCTAACTAAACATATTTTCTATCAGAAACCAATGGGTAGTAGAAAAAGGGGAAGACCCCGAAATAGATTCAAAGACCAGATAGAGGAGGACCTCGAAAAGGTGAACATAAGAAACTAGAAAGCCAGGGAATGCAATAGGGAGGAATGGAATCAACTCTTGGAGCAGGCCAAAACTTATTAAGGGTTGTAGAGGCACGGCTGATGATGATGATGAGGTTAGGTTAGGTTAGGTCAAGTTAGGGTAGGTTAGGTTAGATTAGGCTAAGAATTAATAGAATTATAATGGTAATTTCTGTATTCTTATAATAACATTAAAATGCAATTGACCGATTTGAAAATGTAATAATGGAAAAAAATAATTGGCAATTTTGAAGTGCAAATTAGAGGACACTGTCCAACACAGGAAAAGTAATGATAGACTTTTAATTCAATATTCCATGTTTACTTTAATAATTAGCATTAAACATTTAAATTCATGTGTGAGAGTTATGTATCCGTAATATCTTGTTTATAGTTGTTTAAAAGACAAATTACAGTTGGTGAATTAAGAATTAAAGAAACCTGTTAAAACGTTTACATGGTTTGTCTCTTAAAATGTATTGTTCAGTGGTAAGTACTGTTAATGAATTAATATTTATACATTTCTTGTCCAAAGTGTACTCTGTATATATCAAGACTTACCACAGCCTACATGATAACGACAAGAAAATTTAACTAATTTTACGTAAACACTAAAGACGTGGTCAGACGTTAGATACTACTACTGCTATTACTATAAAAAACAACAACAACAACAAGTACTACTATATTGGTGCTGCTACTGCACCTTCTGCTGCTGCTACTACTGCTACTACTACTGCTACTACTACTGCTACTACTACTACTACTACTACTACTACTACTACTACTACTACTGCTACTGCTGCTACTACAGCTTATTCTTCATGACAAAAGAGGAGAAGGAGGTTGTAACGTCACAGAACGTTCCATAAAGGAAATCATTTATATAGTAAGTTAGCATAAGAGGAAAGTGAGGTGAACAGTATCGAACCCAAGTAGTCCCAAAAAAAATTCAAGTACCGTCTGCCTAGTGGCAAAAGCTAAAGAGCATGATAATGTCTTTCAGCCGCCAGCAAAACGCAACATTATTATGGTTACTAACTGACTGATTGTTTCTTTTGCGCAAATGTTGCGTTTAGTTGCCATCTCAATATTCTTATTCAATCTACAACGTTTTACTCGTTCGTTGGTTTCCCTTCGCTTCTCTTTCAGTTTCATGTTGTAGAATGCATCGATTTTCTCCTGCTCAGTCATCATCGACGCGAACGGTGTATTTATTAAGTACTCGTTCAATTCTTTGCGCATCAAGTCATCTTCCTTTCGTTTTTGTTGCGATGGGGCCGCTGGTACCGAAGCTTCACCGCCGACAGCAGCCGTTCGTTGCTGTTCCTTCTCGAGCTTCTTTCGTTCCCGACACTTTCTTGATCTGAGCCTTCTCGTCGCTGCTATCCATTGTCGAATGCTATTTTAGTCAGTCGTCACGTTTGTTTACTATATATCAACAGCAGTGTATTTCGCCACAACACAAAACAAACTTTTATTTACATATTGCGACGTATCAAAACAAACCTTTATTTACAATACAACAATCCCAATGACGTCATGCAATGATGACGTCACGCAGTGATGACGTCATACAGCGTTACATGTTACAGAAAGTTTCAAACGACGCAGTACAGACAAAAGAGCATGTAAAACCAAATTTATTCTCACTAAAACGTTTGCTTAAATTCAATGTCAGCAGCGATCATTTCTGTCTTGATGCGTTTACATATCAAATTTCTAGACTGTGGGGAATCGAAAGTGTGGAAGCGTCACGCAATGATGACGTCATACAGCATTACATGTTACAGTTTCAGCGTTACAGAAATTTTCAAATGATGGCCAGCCAAAAGACATTATCATGTCAAAATTGTGTAATTTTGTATAATAATTATTTCTACCAACTTGAAAAAACGACCAAACTATGACTAAGACAAAACCCCATATATATTATTAAAGTGAATAACAGTGAAAAAACCATAAGACACTATAAGAAACAAATAATGTCAGAATCAACCAAAATGAAGTCAATAATTATTAAGTTTTATAACTATGAATAGAGTATTAAAAACTATTTTTTGTGAATAAATGGACATGATCCATTATTATATTATGTGATGTAAATAAAATAAATGTATTAAATGATTTAAATACATTATTAGAAAGAGTTTAAGTTAGAATAAAAATGATATATTTGTTATGACAAAAAAATATTAATGTGTTGGATTTGAGACCATACACCCAGTTTTCATGAAAAAATTAATTATTATCAGATTTAAATAAAAACTATATGTAATTGTCAAGCAGACAATAGTGAACAATTTATCTTAAATAAAGGAAGCTGTCAAATGAATAAAAAGCAGCCAAAATAGCCAAAAACAGTGTTAACTAGAAACATGTAATAGGCATCTAATATTGTATAATTTATGAATTTAATGTTGCCAAAATGCAACCAAATTGCATTAGAAAGCTGTAATATGATATAAAGCAACTATACTAATATACCTGACTAACTTTAACATTGTAATAGTCAAGTTAGCAAAATATTTACTTATACCATGTATGGCTGGAACCAATCATCCAGTACAAAAATAATCATATCTGGCTAAATACTTACATAATACTAACAAAAATAAGATAAAAAGGTACAATACATCAGTATACCTTAATAAGAAACAAACTCAGTTGAAAGTAAAGTCAATTCTAAAAGAATTTAACTAATAAGAGTGAGATTTATCACGCCATAAAAAAGGACATCTCTAGACCAATCAATGATGCTATGTCATCTTGTGATAAATATAATATATGTACAGAGTAACCAGGTATCACAAAAGATAGACAAAATAATAAACTCTGTGTGTACAGTAGTGAAATAATACATATATTAAAGAAAAAGACTAATCATTGTATTAGAAAACTGACAAGAATCTAGGCCATGAGCAGAGGCCATATAAAATTGTATTTATTTGTGTTTTATCTATGTTAAAATTTGTTTATTTTGTTGTAGGAAGGTAGTAGTATTAGATGTTCAGCTTGTGGAAGGAACTTAGTAACTCCACAACAATTTTTGTTATAAAAAAATTGAGTTTTCAATGACAACAACTCAAGGTGAGGGTTGTATATTGTATTGTTTATTAGACTTAAGTTAACTAAAAACCAATCATATTTAGTATCGCTAGATTCAGTTAAAAACAGGGAATCTAAATGTATTAATGGCATACAAATTGTGAGTACTAATGTAAAACTGTTTGATAAATACCAGAGTAATTTTTGAAATATCCTTTGTATGAAGAATAAGAAATTCGTTCTAAAAGCTTCTACGGAAGTGAAAATTGTTCCATGACATTCCATTTCGTTTATTCTCGAACAATCTAGAAAGAATTTTTACACAAATATACCGGAAGTCGATGTAAACAGTCATCCTGAATTAGTATAAAAGAGAGACCAAATCCGACCGAAACACACTTGAAACTTGAACTCCAGAACTGATGCATCACCCACAACACTGATCAACGCAGCTAAGGCGAAACCGAAGAGGCGAGAAATCGACAAGACACGGAGAAAGGCTTTTCCCGTACATAGACATACCGACTGACTTAACCTCAACGAGAATCTACGCCAAATGTATCGCTGAAATAGAGCAGCGATACGGCAAATTTTAATAGAAATCACGCAGCCAGAACGTCAAGCGGCCCAGGAGGGACCAAAAGTTTAAATAGAGAACGAATTCTGCTGTGTTCGCATAGACTGACTAACGTGACAATAATTCCCCCTAACGTAAACAAACATATACATAACAAGCCTTTCTTCTCGACGACATGGGAATCAGCGCTGCGGCGGATAATTTCTGAATTAACGCGGAGCAGCTGATGAGCTTTTGGCGGCGTTTGAACGATATTCTACTGCCAAACTTTTTACAAAAGTGCGGAAAAAGTAAACGATCGCAAAATTTGACTTTAAATAGATTCAGTGTACACCCGAAGAGGCGAGATTGAGAAACTACCCGAAAGGAGTGTCCAGTGCGAGAATAAATAACCATTGGAACGTGAGTTACCAAAATTAAAGTCATTTGTTACCTGGTTACATTTTATCACGCAGTTGTACTTCACACGCCACACATACACCTTCAAATCACTTAGTTTTTTCTTGTAAGGCATCTAATTGATATGTCTTGGTAGTTCAAAGGAGTCACGTCCTGAGAGTAAAGATTTTTTCACATATTAAACTCATGCTTTTCAACTGAGTCAAAATCTGAAATATACTAGCCGATACTTGATTGGATATATAAAAAATTGTCAATAATAATAACTTGTAAAATTTTTTCTCTGCAATTTTATAATTTTTTCTATGAATGTTAGTCCTTCAGACGATTTGTTTGTTTTTGAAGAATCATTAAACTTAACTGATTTTTCCAAGCTAAACTGACTTGTTTGAATTTTTTTCGTAGATTTAAAAATTTTATCAATCACATTTTATTTCTTGGAACAAACGATTCCAAGTGGCGCCCACAAAAAGCATAGTATTAAGTTGTGTTACAGGACTACATCACTGCAGAGGATCCAGTCAACAGAGTAAGTAACAAAAGTGCGCGGAGGTAACGCCCGACACGTATTACATTACAATTACACACCCACAGCTTGTTTTTCTATAAATTGACGACTCCATCAAAGAAGGAAGAATTGACGCTTGTTAAAGAAGGAACACTATCATCTACAAACACTAAGTCTGTTTTTCTATAAGGTTTAAAATTATTTAACATATCATTATGCAAAAATTTGAACACCTCCTATTTAATTACATGGGAACAAACATTTTTATTACCGGCACAGTATAGCCGACATACAAATAAAAAACCGTTTTGCCAGTAAACTTTGCTGGTTGGCAGAAGCATTAGGGATAGTTCAAATTGTTAACGAGTAGGAAAGGGGTATGCTTCGAATATTTGTTCAGGTTGCGGTGACTCTAAACGCGTTTAAGTTATGTTATTTACAGTGCAATACGATGCACGACATTGCAACTTATAAAATTTTGCCGTCGAACAATTTCTATGTTGTTATTTAAATATTAAAGATGTGCTAATTCCATTATAAAATTTGAGCGTCATTCTTGCAAATATTTGCAAGGTAGTATAACACTTCATAATTTATATGTTTAACTTAGTGATCGTCTTCCACAAGGATTAGACCAAACATGATTTGTTTCGGTCAACTACAGCTGGGCCACAACGACGATTCTTCGACCGTCCCACACCTCTCCGTCCTTTCGGCTTATAATTTAATAGTCTAGTAGTTTCGGGGGTGCGGTAGCCGTCCACTGGGTTTAGACGTTCCAACAATTTTAACCGATATTGAGAGTCTACTCAAGTATACTCAAAATATCCAGTTTTGCTATAAATGTGCGTTTCCTTTGCATTCTTGAAGAGTAATCTGAGAAATCAGAAATTTAATTTCGGCCGCTTGCGCACGACTCGGCAGGGATTTCTGATAAGTCAAATTATCACACACGTGCGGAATTCTGGGTACAGCCATCACTTTGTAGAACTCCACTAATGTTACTTTATCGTTCATTTAAGAGATCTGATGGCTCTGCACATATAGTTGAATTCAAGTAGTTTATTCACCAGGTTTCCAATATAAGACACATTTTTAGGGCGGAAATTCAAAATTGTCGATCTGCTCCAGAACACTACCATCTATGGAAATTGCCGATCTGCTCCAGAACACTACCGTCTATGGAAATGTTTCTCGTATGGAATCATCTCTATGAAAATCCATCCATCAATTTGCGCACACCATAGAGCGATTTTGAAATTTCGATTTGAGGTCCTGTATTAGTCATTCTATAGAAAACCTCTGTGTATAATATACCAGTAGTAGTAGTTGTTGTAATTGTAGTAGTTGTTGTAGTAGTGTAGTAGCAGCAGCAGCAACAGTCGTAGTAGTAGTAGTAGTATATGGACCTGATTATCAACAGCATAACTATTTATTAGAAATAGATTTTTTGAATTATTATTTCGAAAGTTTTAGTACAATTGCTTGTGACCACTAATGTCCGTGTGAGGGAAAGGAGGATTGGCTTTTAGCAAAACAAATACGACCAGTTTAAATATTAGACCATATCGTTTGCGGCACTTTGTAACCTCAACAATTACAGTCAGCGGCTATTAGCGCGTTACGATACGTAATAGGTTTTAAATGGCTACACCATTGTCAATAATGACGCCGTGATTACAATGGCGCCTAATATTTTACACGATAATGATCGGTTCCAACAGAAATTCAGATTTGTCCAAATTTGCAGTCCACGTTTTGATAAAATACGACCTTACGTACAGTATAATGGAAACTAAATGCGAACCGCTCCTGTCACAATTATACGCAGATGGTAGACATTAGTGTAAACAAACGAAGGCTTCAGTATTATCGGACGCTATGACCGCCACATCTTTAGATTTAATGTATTCGTCTCAATAACAATCTGCTATCAAAATTGTACACGTTGTGAAAGAGTATGTACCTCTGCATTACCACAACGACTTTGTATTTATTAAATAATTTGTTTCAGTTTAATATTTCCTAAATACTGCGAGATTTATTCTTTTAAGTCGTAGATTATAACAAATGTATTTCTAACGATTTCAGTAACACTGTATTGTGTTAATTGAAACACATCATGATTATCAGAGTTTGAGCTGGACGGGAATTGGATGAACGGCAGTATGTCCGATTTGTCCGTATCGTTCAATAATTTGGAAACCAATAAAGATAAAACATTGGGAGTTAAATCAAAATTAAATTTTAACCTCTCTGTACAACTGACGTGCTTAATGTGTTAGCCTAGTTTGAATAGGAAAAAGTTTCTTGCAAGCTACTTTTTACGCCTCACGAGTGGAAAGAGTTAAAATTTGATATCCAATTTTATTTATTTTTTTCCAATACTAAAACCAATATGGACTTATGGCGTCGAGCTATAGGGTTGCTCCAAGTCATCTAACACAAAAATTCTCCAAAGATTTTAATCGAAAACTCTCCGCATAATAACAAACGCTCTATGGTGTGTCTCAAATCAAATCATTCACGAGGATCTCAAAATTCCATTCATCAAAGATGTGATTCAAACGCAAGCTATAAAATACAGAGAACGGATTACAGATCATCAAAATCACTTAATTAGGAAATTGTCCAACCGGCAGATAGCAGAAAGAAGACTGAAGAAAAATTGGCCAGAAAATCTAGTCAGATGAGCAGCTGAGAACTGTCGATGGACAGCATCCGCTTCACCTCAACCTTCATTCATCACATTTACTGAATACTTATGCTCTAATTTGAATAGACTGTAAATTTGCATATAATAAATAAAAAAACTTTTTGTATTTTGTTATTACAAGAATATTATTAAAATTAAGTAGCATGTACATCATGTACGTGATCTGGATTGCATGTAGAAAAAGAGGAAGAACTTCTTTCGTAAGGACAGTTTACATTTTAATGCGTACTAAATCGTGTCTGCGGTGGTTTTATTATTTTTTTTGTTTTACCGACTCATTTTTTAGGCTACATTTTATTAAATTGTATAAAAATATTAAGAATTACGAGACTGTATGGAGACTGTATTTAAGTATAAATCGGTATGGAGAACCATACATGACTTCCATGTTCTAATTAATTATAAAATTATTTGTAATATGTACACTCAGACCGAAACTGAAAATATCAACATGCTTTGGGTAAAAACGCTAAGAAAGATAATCAAAAACAAACTGTACATAGCATTTTAAAAATAAAGAATTAATTTGATTAAGTTATCTTTTATTTAAACAACGCGACAGAAAGCGAATACCGCCCAGTGTTTGTAATCTGTGAATTTCTGAAAACGAAAATTATTATGTTTACCTATCCATGGTTACGATGTTTTTTTTACATGGAAAGATATAAATTGTTAATATTTTATTGAATTTTTTTTAAGTTTTTGGTCGAATAAATTTATAACATCAATACAAAAAATGGCCCCCTCCCCTTCAACTACCCTTGTCATTTACAGATATTTCATCTACCTTTCTACAGTGGATTATTATGACCTCTTTTCAGGATACTTTATTTATCAAAATTAAATACTTTATTCTTGTTAAAACGTAAAATGTTGCAGGTAAACTACCCTTTCCCTTAACCGATCTTTACTAAAATCAACAAATCTTGAGTACTCTGCAACTTGGGCATATGTGCAAAAAATTATTTGATTCTGTTTGATTTTGCGGCAGTTATCGTTTGCCATAGAAAACATTCTACACCCATATACACACACAGACACTTTTCGGAAAATGACTATTTTTCATGTTTGAGGGTAGTACAATCAGAATCAGCCCTTATCTCGAACACGATGTTTTTCGCGATCATCATGCTTCCATTTCCTTAACGGAACATCGAAGTAAAAATGTAAGGGTTGGAAACATCAACAATAGCCCTTTGTATGCCATACAACTCTATGACGTCGTTTACAGCGGACATATAAATCTTACATTCTTTTGTATTTGACATCATCGGTTCAGCTAGTTAATACTAAAAACCATTTCTACGTTGACTAAAGTTAATAGTACTCGACTTTAGAAATAAACTTTTTTTTTAACATCCGATCACAGATATTTGCTCACACACAAAAATTTCAAAAATATTTTTGTAAATAAATGTCTCGACTTTCGGGTAACTCTATTGACATCTGCAGTCACCGACGTCATCCACTGCCTTCTGCACTGACCAAGACAAGGACGATGGCCATGGGAACAACCCTGGTCTCGTCCTCATTTCCGCGTTCGTCGCTGCGCAGTTCGGTGGTCGCTACAGACAACGGTAAGGTCGTCATTAAATTTCAGGTATTTCTTTAAAAAAAATTATTGAATCTCCTTCTAACCCTATTCCAATTTTAAAAGTGACAATGAAATAAATCAGAAACGTTTCATTTTCAAATACTAATGGTATAAAAAATATTTTTTCTAAAGAAAAATGTTCAATTAAATTTGAAAAGTAAGGGAAGCTATACTGTTCTATAAAATATAATTTAACACAAAAAATTATAATTTAAGCAACTGTTTTTCTATTTAAACAGCTTTATCTGAGAACATAGTTCTTCGGAATATAAATTATTTGAGAAATTCTTTACTAATGGTTTTACACTATCTTATAATTAAATTAATATTAAACAATGAAACTTCGAAACAGGTCCATTGTCCTAAGCCGAAATATGTCAAAACTTCAACAAGTAAGATTACAAATTATAGGCCTATTGTTATTATATTATAACTTACAATTGATTACAACATAAGAACAAAAAAAAATGTTAAAGTACATAAACTTTTTGACTTTTCAACTCTTATTATAAAATAATTAACGTTTCTTTCCGAATTTTATTAATCTTTATTAAATCTAGAAATTTCTATGCACGTAATGTTAGCCAGTATTAACAGTTATTCAAGTCCCTTAATTAATTAGGTACTGTATTAAAGAAATATAGTTTTTTGACTTTAAAAAAGAAAGCTAAAATTTAAAGTAACTTAACTTTTTCTTGTTATGAAATTACATTTTTTAACGTATAAAGTCATCTGAAAATAGACTTGGTTCCCTCGCCAAGAGGATTAACCAGTAAACGGTGATTTTAATAGTTAACAATTGATTAATTAGTGTGTTTGAAACGGTTCGCAACAAATAGAACAAAAACCGAAAGTCGAATCTTCTGTTTGTCAAATGGAAAGTTCTATAAAACTTAAGTTTTCAACAGACTAAATTGCGTTTTCACTGCAAAATATTTCTAAATAAGAATAAATATAATCCCAGAACGGTCTAAATTTTATAAAATGGGCCAAATAATTCAATGCTTTGAAAAATTTTCTTGTATCCAAGTAATGTGTGTACTTTGTACGAGAAAGGGAAGGCCAGTTCTCCGAATTGGAGGCATCGTATCTGCTGCACTACGCAACACAACCGTCTACGCATTAAAGTTTCTTACGTAGTAGTAATCGTGTTCGAGTATTAAAGAGGTACAGGATAATTTGACTAAACCCGAAAGAAATGTTAATTTTGTTTTCGAATTTTGCATTTGTGCGACGGCGGTTGTAATCAACAGAAAGAAATATAATTAAAATCATAAAATTTTGTCAACAATTCATTAACTTTATAAACAAAATACCAATATTCAAATCAGCTGACAATACGTAATTTCAAGTAAGCTTAAAGCAAATCTTCATAAAATATTTTTCTATTCAACGTTTTTGTAATAAAATAACTTTCTATATCATTTAGTTAAATATGAAACAATTAGACGGAATTTTTTGAGACAAAAATAATCATTCAGTTGAAAGACATTGAAATTATTTTTAGTTAATGATAGAACAGATTTACATTATTATTTTAACTTCAGTAAAAAAATTTCTGGGTATCATTAAGCATAAAGTAGCCATGTGTCTAAAAAAATAATTTTCTATACAAAAGGAAAAAGAATTCTTATTTCTTAAAGTCACCCTTTGTTCTAAGCATTCTGAAACTAAAGGAAATGCGTTTTAACTTTAGTTATGTTTTTAGACGTTGAAGAAAACAAATTGAAATTGAAAATGTTTAAACTAATTTAAATTTAATAATTTAACTGATTTCTGTCACAGCCGTAACTAGCACTCAAAATTTATTTATGGATCAAATTATTTTTAAAAGAGATCTGGTACTAAAAATGTGTCGAAACAGAAAAGAAATTCTATCCTGTCATTTTAGAATTTGGTACTAAACAGACTTGCTGAATGAATCATAGGAATGCATGTGTTAATGAGCAATTTTGTTATGGTTTAATAATTATATTTGCTATGCGCGCGCGCATACACACACACACACACACACACACGTAAGCGTGAAAATACATAATTAACTTTAATATAGTTATTTAACCTGACACGTTTACCTTTGATTACGAGAATCGTCCGTTCTATACATTATTAAGTCTAGGAATTTCTATGTCTACAGTGTTAGCTAATTTTGACAATTATCCATATTTTATTCATCACTTGAGTCCAAAAATTGAATGAAGAAATTCGTAGGCACTTTCTGAACTTAAAATAGATCTTAGAATTGAAATTAATCTTAGATTTTGTTGTCATCGAAACTTATTAGGACTTTAATGCAAGTTATATTGAAGCTTACAGCCCTATGTTAGGCCTACTTATCATTTTATAATGCACAGAATATTACATTTTTTGATGAAATTAATTAACTATAAATTTGTAGCTCATATTTGTATAGAAAATACGGTCGAGAAATAACATTCAACATGGAAATATTTTATTAAATTAAAAACAGACAGAATTTATGGAAAAGATAAAATTTTAATGATAAGATAGTACAAAGTTAGTAAATGATGAGGCGCAAAAGTCTGTTCTAAAACTTTTAAGTTTTCTAATTTTGTTGAAGATTGTTTTACACTATACTAAACGAACAACATTAGTTTTATGCTGATTGATTTATAAAATATTCAAACAAGTATAACAGGTATATTTACTATTAATTTTAAAGTATATTAACTAAACTTTCTTCAGTTTACTATTTGATTTTTGTCTACATACAATTGTAAGAATATAAAATATTTCCAAATAATGTGCATATCATTTCAAAAATATGAAACATATCTGCATTAATTTAATTAAAATTACATCATGCCTGCTAATTGTGTAGAGCATGTCTTTACCGGAATAAGACTATACGTTTTATCTAGATGTATAGAGAGAGAGAGAGAGAGAGAGAGAGAGAGATTTTTTGGTAATATGAGAGATTATTTGTAATATTACTGCTCTCGTGTTCTGTGTCTGGATGCAGTGTTAGAGTTTTTTTATTCCGATTACTTTACAAAGGCCTTTTTATAAATCGTCTAACGTAATTTTAAATTAATTGTATTTAAAATTTGTGTACTTATCAAAATTTATAAGACAGCGTAAATATTCTTAAAGTAGTGGTGGTTCTTCATCTGTACGTGTGTGTGTGTGAGCTCGCTTGCTTTGTTGCTTGTTTGTATTTGCACGCAATGTGTATGAAATATCTTGTTTTTAGGCCCACAATAATTAACAATAAAATCAATCTATTTAAAGATATACAATAAAATTAAATTGCAGATAATATTTATGTAACAACTATTTCATTAAATATTACTAATACAAAATTTTTAGCAAACGTTAAGTTTTAATTGATCAAATACTATAAAGTTGATAAATAAATAAGTTCCAAAAGTTTGTTATTAACTTTGTAATGTACCGAATGATAATTGAAGAAAAAAAGATTAATTTTGTAAGTAGGCCTAATCTCATACTGAGATGTATTTAAAATATTGTAATTAAGTAATTAATGTTAAAAATCTTAAATATGGTTATTGAAAAAAAGAAAACAATTTTATTTTATGTCGTTAAAGCGGTAACTTTGTGGATAAGTGTGCTGGTTAATCGAAAAGAATTATCTTACAAAGGCCAGTATCTATGTAACAAGCCAGTATCTTACATTATCTATGTAACAGTATTGAGTACATACTTGCAAAAATAAATATAAAGGTGCCGCAGATTGATTCCATGGCAGGAGTGTCATTCGAATTTCATTGAAAATATACAAGTCCAATCACTAAAACAGCACAAACGTTGAACACTGTACATTCACTGTCATTATATTACAAAAAATTTTGTTTTATTTAATCGAGATTTTTAGTAAAAGTTTGAAATCTCTCATCAGGTTCGTAAACGTTAGATTACGGTCAATTCAGCTTGTACCTAAAACAATTATTTAACACCTATGACACTACGTAAAAGTTGTGTGTGTTTATGAAGCAAAGCACTTGTCTTGATTTTTTTATAACCTCTACATTGGAACTACAGCTATCATATACTCGGTAGAAACAATAAAGTGTTGACGCATCGAGAATTCAGTCAGCTGTCGTCACAATTAATTTGTCAGATCTGCCATCCCGATCTCGTGTTGTCAACTACGTACCTTCTAACACAGAGCTAATCAACATTGTTATTCTTGTAGGCCATACTGTTTGTTTAAATATTGTTACATTTTCTAACGATTCTATATTAGCGCAAGGAAAGAAGGAATTACTGCAAATGTCAATACTTTAAATAGTTATTTGTTAACAATTGTATTTACAATTAATTTTAAAGTAAGTTAACTGAAATTTCTTCAGTCAACTACTTGATTTTTGTCTACATACAATTAATTGTAAGTATATAAAATATTTTCAAATAACGTGCATATCATTTCAAAAATATGAAACTTATTTTTTTTGTAAGAAAATTCCAAGTCTGAGCAAAAAAAAATTTCTTACGTTCACTGAAATTTAAAAAAGTCAATATACACGCGTACCAAGCAATTCACATTTAAATCAGCTGATCTTAAACACTGATTAAGTGATCTGAAACCGTCGCATTTGTCTTAGTAACGCCATTTTTTTTTCGAAAACGAAAGCGTTGTTTTTTGTGCTTGTGTTTGTTTACTAATTATAGAAAACATTTGTTCTTGCTACAAGTTTTATACAAGTATGTAGCAGAAAAATTAATTCTTTTCGGTAATTGTTTACGATACTACGTAAGTTCAAATTGCGGCGAAATATTTCTTTTCCTATTCTTCTATACTATATAAACACGAAAAAAATAATTTCAAGCGGCGGTCGAACCTATTTACGGAGAAAAAAAATTAAATAATTACTCACATAAGAACGCTTGCAACAGCCGGTGAACGCCATTTTCAGACTACGTAATGTCTTGATGTAATGTTTACACCGGTACAACGGCGCGTGACGTCACCGCTTGCACATCAGCTGTCACTCCAAATTGGACTTTGGGATGTATATAATTCTTGCAAAAATGAAGGCGAACCATTTTCCAAACATTTACAAGCGAGTTGAGCCGATACCTGCCGGTTAGGTTCGGAGAGGCGGCCCGAAAGGCCGCGGGATATAGTTTATTGTTCCAGATAATTCTTGCAAAAATTAAGGCGAACCATTTTCCAAACATTCACAAGTGAGTTGGATGAAAAGCGAGTTGAGCCGATACCTGCCGGTTAGGTTCGGAGAGGCGGCCCGAAAGGCCGCGGGATATAGTTTATTGTTCCAGATAATTCTTGCAAAAATTAAGGCGAACCATTTTCCAAACATCCACAAGCGAGTTGGATGAAAAGCGAGTTGAGCCGATACCTGCCGGTTAGGTTCGGAGAGGCGGCCCGAAGGGCCGCGGGATATAGTTCATTGTTCCAGATAATTCTTGCGAAAATTAAGGCGAACCATTCTCCAAACATTTACAAGCGAGTTGGATGAAAAGCGAGTTGAGCCGATACCTGCCGGTTAGGTTCGGATGGGCGGCCCGAAGGGCCGCGGGATATAGTTCATTGTTCCAGATAATTCTTGCGAAAATTAAAGCGAACCATTTTCCAAACATTTAGAAGCGAGTTGGTTGAAAAGCGAGTTGAGCCGATACCTGCCGGTTAGGTTCGGATGGGCGGCCCGAAGGGCCGCGGGATATAGTTCATTGTTCCAGATAATACTTGCGAAAATTAAAGCGAACCATTTTCCAAACATTTAGAAGCGAGTTGGTTGAAAAGCGAGTTGAGCCGATACCTGCCGGTTAGGTTCGGAAGGGCGGCCCGAAGGGCCGCGGGATATAGTTCATTGTCCCGGTACCTGCCGGTTAGGTTCGGAGGGGCGGCCCGAAGATAATTCTTGCGAAAATTGGGCTGTATTGCTGAAATCCGGACAAATTTTCCCAAACGCCAAAACTTACCAAGGCTGATGTAATGCTGGCTTATGGTTGGTGCTTAGACAACAATCAACGGCTGGGTTTAAAATTTTGTAATCTCTTATTTCTAATTGGTATTTCTAATTATTAATATTGTGTACTGTTGCCGCGTTAGGTAGTCTGGTGCGTGGATTTTTTTGTGATTTTTAGTGCTTTAGTTTGTGTTTGTGTTTTATTTATGTGTTATTAATTATGGTTTAATTATTTCTGTCTAGGGTTATTTACTATACCTGTAACATTGTCAATTTGGCGTGATACCTAACATTTTTATCCACACAATGGCCTGCTCAGCTATTCCTTGCGAGAAGAAGCCAGACGAATGCATTCGGATGAGTGAATCCGAGGTTATTGACTTTTTAATAGCCCACGAAGTTATTAAAGGGTCAATAAGTTGTCCTTCGTGTGGCTCCTTGGTTGAATTGAATAGACAGACATTATTATTTCGGTGTCAGAATTTGCGAGAAGTGGTAGCTAAAAAAAAAAAGGAGGTGTAACATCACGTATTCCGCACGAAAAGGGAGTTTCCTTTCGAATACCCGCCATCCTGTCTCAACCTACTTCAACCTGGTCTGCTATTTCCTACATACCAAACCGCCTCGCCAACGCTTTCTCATGTGGAACAGTGGTGTGACCTCCCGCTTCATCGTCGACTGGTACAGTTTTTGTCGGGAGGTATTTGTTTTCGACGCCCAGCGCTCCTCAGCCAAACTGGGGGGCCCTGGAAAGACTGTAGAAGTCGACGAGGCTAAATTTGGACGCCGGAAGTATAATCGGGGCAGGCTCATTAAAGGGCAGTGGGTGTTCGGGGGGGGGTGGAACGCGGTTCTGGAAAGTGTTTTATGGTACCGGTGGAGCGCCGGGATTCCACTACTCTGCTCGAGATCATTGAGGAGTGGATTCTTCCAGGCACAACTATCATGAGGGATTGCTGGAAATCATATGATTGCCTGGAAGAAGCGGGGTTCATTCACCAACGTGTGAATCACCAGCTAAACTTCGTGGACCCCGCAACCGGCGCTCATACTAACACCGTGGAGAGGGCATGGAGAGAAGTCCGCCATGGTATCCCACGATTCGGGCGGAGAGAAGATCATTTCGTTGGATACCTGGCGGAATTCATGTTCAAGCGCCGGTACCCACTATACAACGGCCATCGCGTGCACGCCTTTTTCAGAGCCGCAGCGGAGTTGTATCCCCCGGCACACTAAGGTAAGGTTTTCATCTTTTCATAATTATACGCATGGATTCCATGTCGCCGTGTGTGTGTGTGTGTGTGTGTGTGTGTGTGTGCGTGTGTGAAATATTCAAATTGCTGTGAAATATTTCTTTTCCTATTCTTCTATACTACATAAACACGAGAAAAATAATTTTAAACGGGGTCGAACCTATTTACGGAGAAAAAAATTAAATAATTTATCCCGTAAGACGGCAAAAAACGACGCGTTATTTGCCGCGTGAACTTAGGAAGTACAGCGCCGAGTACTCCGCGCAATGACGTCATAACTCGTCATTCGCTGTGTATCCGTGCGCCGTGCTGAGTTAACATGGCGGTCATTCATTTTACATGCGTGCTTATGGGAGTAATTATTTAATTTTTTTTCTCCGTGAATAGGTTCGGCCGCCGTTTAAAATTTTTTTTCTCGTGTTTATATAGTATAGAAGAATAGGAAAAAAAATATTTCACCGCAATTTGGGGTTACGTAGTATCGTAAATAATTACCTTATTTTCTTATAATTCTGTAATTTGGATATGTATTATTATTATTATTATTATACTTGCATTACTAATACTAAATTAAATTGTGATTTAAGAAATAGGCTTAGTTTAATGTATATTAATATTTTATTTCATTATATTTGTATGGTATGCAACATACAATGCCTGAATTTTCAGAATGATAGTATCATCAGTTACCCATTAATTAATATAATTACATATTTATAAAATTATATAATTTATTATCTTCAAATAAATACACTGCAAGTATGATTATTTTCACCTGACGCACGTTTCACAGAAATAATTCTAAACAGAATTATCACTGTTACACACCACTATAAAAAAAATTATTCCGATTAGCGCTTTCAAGCTTCTCAGCTCATCGTCAGATCGGAAATAATTTTTAGTAGTTGCACACCACTATACATTAATTTTTCTGTAGTGGTGTGCAACAGTGATAATTCTGTTTGTGATTATAACCACTAACACGACTTTCTTAATTAGAAATAATTCTGTATCTTCAGAGGTTTATTTGAATTATAATTGAGTGTTTCGCTTACAATATAGTTACAATTCGTTAACTATATTGTAAACGAAACATTCAATTACAATTAATTCAAACAAGCCTCTGAAGATACAGAATAATATCTGTGAAACGTGCGTCAGGTGAAAATAAACCTCCTTGCAGCGTATTTATTTGAAGATATTACATGGGAGACCTGCAGGAAACTCAACGAATTGCATACAAAGGAATAATAGACGAAAACACCAAATTATATAATTAGTATAATTTAATACAGATATTCTGATTCCAAGATAAAGGTTTTACGTAGATCAAACAACTTGGCAGGATTCAATACTACTTATTGACATTAACGCTTTTAGTTAGGAACGATATGTTAAGAATCTATTACAAAGATGAGAGACACGTTTAAACCAATTATACATATAGGCCTATATTGTTATATATTAAAATTGTCCCCTATCACAAATTTATGAACCAATAGGTCGTTTCCAACGGTTGTTTGTATTGTTGAACAATATTATACCCCTGACGAATCCGTCCCATCTTCTAAGCAGTAACTAAACATAGGCGCGGCGCGCGCGCCGCACACATACACACACACACACACACACGCACACACACACACACAAACGTACAGAGCAGATTGATTAGTAAGGCAATATTTATTTTTACAAAATTAATTAAGTTGTTGTCGATTGTGTAATGTAAAAATTAATTTCTAATATCTTTGTACTCTGTTACAGGTGACAAGACGTTATCACTATACTATTATAATATAATACACTATTATACACTATTATAGTCTACGCGCCGAATAAGTTACCAAAGCTACCAACTCTGTTGTCCGTAAGGGGTTGTAAGTTACTACTCTTCATTATTTTTATTTTTAAATCCAATTCAAACAACAATGTTAAATTCTATTCCACATTAAAACATATACTTCAGAGTTGTTTTCAATAAAAAATCAATTTTTAAAAAGTTGGTATTTTTTTTTGAATACAAATTTTAACCAAAGTTTCGTTTTAAAATAATGTTTTATTGTAAAATTCTAATTTACGATGAGCTTATTTGTAATTTGTTAATACATTTA